>CM047580.1:21130923-21160696 GCA_026184515.1 Peronosclerospora sorghi
GGTTTACAGATAGCTTTCGCTAACCCCTTGTAACAAGGCTTCCCTTAGAAAGGGAGGTAGCTTAAGGGAGAACTCCCTTGGGCTACAATACTCACCGCGCGCGCGACCGGGCGTGGTCGTGCGCCTAGCTCCGCTAATGCCTTAACGACAAGGAGCTCCGCTAATTCCTTAACGGCAAGGCTCCCTTACTAAGGGTCTAGGTAAAGGGAGGGCTCTCTCTCTTACCTACGGCACTCACTGCGCGCGCGACCGGGCGTGGTCGCGCGCCTGCACTTTAGAGTGAAATGTAAACTGAATGTATATTTAATATATAATTAGCCTAAATTAATTTAAACTTATGTAAACTATATGTAATACTAAGTAGAATATACCCAATTCGTACCTAGCTAAAATGTAACGTACACACCTGTGTACCGACACGTGGATGGCTGACACACCGCCACCCAAGGGCTCATGCCCTCATTGGTTAAAATAACCAATGGTTCGAAACCTTTCAAACCGGTCAATACTGACCTCAACCGTAGTGTACTTATGTACACCAACACTAAATGTAACTCAAATGTAACCCCGTTACACCCGCAGTCATTTATCTCGCTAAATGGGTTTACACTCTCGTATATCTATATAATTATTGGAATGCTTCGATTAGGGAATTGTTAAATCCACGTCAATACGTGGATTTAACAATTCCCTAATCTTATTTAGTATAATATAAAAAAATGGTGTCTGTCCGTGGGTTCGAAAAATCGGGATTGGATGGATTTTTTTCCTTACAAGACTGTGATTGGCTTCATTTTCGCTCCCAAAAAACGGTATTGGCTGGTTTTGTTCGCCTTGCCTATTTCGGTCTGTCCTAAAAATCGCATCTAGGGATCAATATTGGATATATCCGGTGTTATGTTTTGGCCAAGATTTATTCAACGACTCTGCTCCAACGGCAACAAAATACAAACCAACATATATATATGTGGACGCTGTGATCTTTTTAATGTCACCTGAAGTTCCGACTTCAGCCGGTCGCAAGTCCGGACAAAGACAGAGCGGAAAGATTTCGTTTTTGCTTCCGTTCACGAAACGAGCCATTTTTTTTAGTTAATTGAAAGTCTATCGACGTCATCATTTAGCTTTCTAAATGGCCTTAAACTCGTATTTAGTATAATATTACTAACAGTAATAAATAGTATATAATAAAGGGGTCCGCTAAACAGTACCGTGTCCAAATAGGCTTATTTAGAGCTCGATTTTGATTGGCTGTTTTCAGCCTGCAGGGTCCCGCTCATTTTTGGCGCCTCTCCGCTGTCTCATATATACCACCCCATCCCACCAAGCAAACAAGTAACCAACCAAGCCAATTCACCACGGAAACTTACCAAACAAACAAACAAACCTAAAAACTAAGCCCTGCAGGATGAAAACAGCCAATCAAAATCGAGTAAGATCGAGTTCTAAATAAGTCTATTTGGACACGGTACTGTTTAGTTTTCCCTATAATAAATTTGCTTCTAAAAGTAAAGAATAGTAATAAACATTATATAGTAAGTTTTTTCCTAATAATAATAAGTAGTAATAAATAATAAGAATATTCTTTTATAATAAATTTGTTTTAATAAGTATAATAGTAATAAATAATACGGTAATTTACAAATAAGGGAGTGATTTTGAAAATAATTACAGGTAGGGGAGTGATTCAAAAATATTTACAAATAAGGGAGTGATGTCACTGCAAATTTGCACGCCACGCCACGTTGCTCGCTCACGCTGGAACGTTGCTCGCTCTCACACTGCCACGTTGATCGCTCTCACACTGCCACGTTCCTCGCTCTTACACTGCCACGTGGCTCGCTCACGCTGCCACGTGGCTCGCTCTCACGTTGCCGCGTCGCTGGTTCACGTCGTCCAACACACGTTCCTTTCACACAGTCACGTCTACTAGATCTAACCTCATAAGAAAAATGGAAATAGGGAAGACGTATGCTACAGCAGGGGATACTCGGGCTTCAATCGACAAGTGTTCTCTTGAGCACCAAGCACCATATCTTTTTAAGTCCAACCAACCCTCTCTGATTACTGTGATATGCCCAACAACTCAGGATGGCAATGGAATTGCAACTTGTGCATTTACCATCTCAACCTTCATACGAAAGGACGTACTTCTGCATATCCCACTACTTACACCTCACTGTGATAATTTCTCAACACGCATCAAGGCGTTTCAGCTGCATATCTGCCATCCGATAGCAACATTCGCTCAGCCTCTACTAGAGGATATTCCATCTGTGCGCCTCCGTGACATGGTCAATCGAGCAAGGACAGAGCTTGGTGCAGAAGTTACTTATATGGAAGCGCGGAGAAGCAGATGTGATGACAGACGTCGGACTGCGAAGGAGATCGAACGCAGCTATCAACAGATCGAGTCCTTATTGGAACAGCTTCGTGCCCTGAATCCAGGAAGTGTCACCAATATTGAGAACCAGGGCAACAACTTCCACCGGACTTTCATAATCTTGAAGGCAGGTAAAGCGCAGCTCTCACTGCACAACCGATTTACATCCTCGACGCTTGCCATTCCAAGTCCAGCTAAAAGGGCGTATTTTTTGGATGCAGTACGATCGACGGAAGTCTGAACCTCGTACCTCTCGCATTCGGCTTTGCACCGGTAGAAAGTGAAGCGGGCTGGACATGTTTTTTTCCGTCTCATCAATGCATCCACACCCAGCAAATTAATAATACCAAGACAACTGTTCTAAACGATCGCGAAAAGGGGATAGCTCTAGCATTAGCAAATGCGATTCCCCAAACCAACCATGGATATTGTGTTTGGCATATCGAGAAGAATGTGAATGCGCGTTTCAAGACTACGCTGGATGGGAAGATTTGGGCTGCTGCCAAGGCATTGAGGAGTGAAGGGAACAATGCCATCATGGCAGATATACGCGCGATGAATCCGGATGCCTATGCGTACTTGGGATCTATCCCAAAAACTACCTGGGCGGTCTCCGGTGCCCCTGTTGCGCGCTTTTGCCATGTAACCTCAAACCTGGCGGAGTCGATGAACTCGTGGATGGAGGCCTCCCGGTAGGAAGAGCCATTCAATGCCATTGTGTCTCTTGTGCGTCAAGTTGGAGCTCTCCGATATGCAAGGCTGCAAAAGTATTTCGGCATGTAATCGGACTTTCCTCCACATGTTATCAACCAGATCAAGGCCACGGTTGTAGAAGCGCGAAGTCGACCTGTATACCCAGCCTCCGCAGATATCTTTGAAGTGCGCAGCCGTAATGCTGGAACCTTTTGTGTTGTCAACTTGTTACAGAGACCATGCACCTGTGGATCATACCAACAAGTAAATATCCCCTGTGTTCATGCATGTGCTGCTCTGATATACAAACAACATTGCATTCTGGAATACGTCGACCTGCTATACTCCCACGGAGGTCCTTGATCGAAACATACCGTGTCCTAGCAGTTCCTGTAGATGCCCATACATGTGTTTTGAATGGATACACGCTTCCACCCTTGGAGATACGCCAGGATGGGCGATCTCGGAAAGTCCGCATTCGGTCTCGAAGACAGGTAGCAACAGAAGACCAGGTTACATGTTCCAAATGTAACCAGAAAGGGCACAATGTTCGTACATGCGATAGGAGGCACCGGCAAAACAACCTGTAAGTCTCATTGCCTTCGTAATTCAATGCATCATCGCAACAGCCACCAGATGGATCTGTATCCGTCCTAGATTAAAGTTCTGTGTTTCTTCCCTCTTTCATTCCGACTAGGCGTTTGGAGATCTGATGCTCGAGAACTAGGTGTCACTTTAGACGAACTTCACTCGTGTCCGAGTTGCGCGATCGGATAGCCAAAGACACTGTCCATCCTGACGATCACACGCGCATCGTGAACTCCTCTGAAACTAAATTGACAGCACAAGGGCATGGAAAGTTTACGATGGATAAAGCACGTGTATTCGGTTCATCGTCTGCAATTTCACGGTCAGCCGCCGTAGTTCTCTATCGCCGACGGCATCAGCTCCATCTCAACTATGTCGAGACAGTTTTGTTGTCAAAAGTGGAAAGTGACACGATTGGCCAGACGAATCGCAATGTTTTAGACATAAACGGAGAAGTTGGGGTCGCTGCCGCAGTACTGCTGGTTTAGTGGGTGCTGGGAACAATAGCAGTCCAGAAAGCGACTGGTATGCGAGAAAAACTGAGATATCTGAAAACGACGTCTGGGTAGAACTCCTGTTTCGCTTGTTATTATACGGTAATGAAGTAGCCGAGAGGCTTGGAAGGTCTTGAAGCTGCTCACATCGAACGAGGAGATGGAGAATCTAATGCGTTCATTGAACGGTGTGTTAGCAATTGATGGCTACATCCGTAACAATCCGAGCATATTTGACTGGGATACGCTTTTAACTCAACGTGCCCTCCAAAATTATTGTATCAACTTGAATTGGTGGAGCAATTTGCGTTGTGTAGTGACAGGCGCCTTGATGATGGTGACGGTGAACTTAGTGTAAATGATTCCTCGGTGCATGATGTCAGCGTTAATGACGGTGGAGCTGACCAATTTATCGGCGCAGTCAATACATGTAGTGCATCGTTTATAGCGCTCGGTGATCGAACACAACTCGAAAAGTTTGTCTGGTCACTACTATTCCATTTTGCGAGATCAGCAAGGGATAGGTGGCAAAGCTCAGTGGTATGAATTTAACGATACAATGGTGACGCCGTTTGATCCGGACCAAATTTATGAAGAGTGCTTTGGTGGAGAGGAATCAACTTCTGCTCATCTTGGCTGCGTTAATGGATCCTTGTCACCGAAGGAGGGTTCTTCCCTGCCCGCAGAAATGAAGAACCGGAGCAGCTTCATGCTATTTTACACTCGCGTGTCTTCGAAGATACGTGTCAGTAATACCAGTGCTGCATGTGTCAGTTTCTATAGCGTTGTACTTGTAGTAGCATTTGCGCTCGTCTAAAGAGTAAGGCATCCCTCAAACTGGCGAATTTGCGCAGTGTAGCTCACGTGATTGCGCCCAAGCCGATTCGGCAATTGATCGCGACAGAAAATTATATGTTTTGGCGCAAGAAGTATCTGTATGACACGCAATGCCTGAACTTTACGTACCGTGCAAATTTGCAGTGACATCACTCCCTCATTTGTAATATTTTTGAATCACTACCCTATCTATAATTATTTTCAAAATCACGCCGTTATTCTCAATTCCCGTAAATAATAATAGTAACTTGTTTCTAATAGTATTAAATAGAAATAAATGACAACATTAATTGCTTCTAATAGTAATAAATTGTAATTAATAGTAATACTACTTTTCTAATAGTAATAAATAGTATAACATTTGTTTCAAATAAAAATAAGAGAAATTTATAGAATAAGATACTTTTTGGAAGTATTTCACCGAATAGGACGCTTTTGTTTAAAATTCAGAGGAGGACACTTTTTAAACAAAGACTCATTGCTTTTTTTAAGATGAGCGAGCCTGGGTACTCACCGCGACTACAAACGAATCGCTAAAGGAAAGCGTAGCTGTAAAAGAAGTTACGTCAGCGTCTCTATTACCACGCCTTCGCAAGAAAGGCTACAGATTCTCGTGTAGGTGGCGGGCTGGTACCAGTCCAGTATTTTATTCATTGACTGGCTGTCATTTTGCATGTATTGTTGCGCAGCGTACGCTCTAGAGGACCATGGACATGCCCTTTACTGCGTCACTTTCTGTGATTTTCAGCCTATCTACGGTAATATGTTCGCAGCGGCTGGTGGTAACCGAGTATGAGGCAGCAGGTGACTATATTTTTTCAGTTCTGACTGGTTCACCTTGACACTGCTTACACTGCGTGGTTTAGACAGCTTACGGCGTAAGAATGTCTCGAGAATGGTGGAATTTATGTGATTCAAGTGTATTGCGACGGAGATCAGGAGGAGCATTTCTTCACGGCTGCGTGGACGGTGGACGTGCTTACAGGTTCGCCTCGTCTTGCGGCTGCAGGCTTTCGAAGCCATATAAAAGTGATTAATTGCACTACAAAGTCAGTTATACTCGTTCTATCCGGACATGGCAACTCAGTTAACGAGCTCAAAATCCACCCGGTTGACCCGAGCCTATTTCTCGGCTGGTACAGACGAGTCCACTCGTCTGTTGAACTCTTTCACGGGATTGAGTGTGGCAATTTTTGCCGGCCACGTTGGACACCGTAACGACGTATCGAGCCTCGATGGACTTCTGAAAGGTTCATTCTTTGTGTCGTCTGCCATAGACAACACCGTCAACATTTGGGATCCCAGGATGAAGTCGTTCGAATAGCGATCAAGAAGTCATACACGGACCTGTGGTGGAGCGGCTGATCAAAGTTTTACGCTTGATTAGGCGTTACCACGGTGCCCGGACTGCCGACTAACTAAGGGGGTCCTCCGGTTGTCTTGTGACTGCTTGTGTTCCTGCTCACCTTGTGTACCCGACGGCTTGGGCGTGGGTCGCTCTCTAGGTGGCGGGGATGTCACTCTGCAATTCCTTGATGCAAGATTGGGATGACTTGTGAAGATGCAACTGGTGTCTATCATGCTTGATCAGGCTTGATCAGGCGCAAACAGTCGATAATCAGGGCCGCTGTTTGTTGATCAGGTGTGATCAGGGATGATCAGGGCCAACAGTCGATAATTGCAGACCGTTGATCTACCTGATCGATCTGGTCGATCAGGCACTAGTTGGCGCGAGTTGCAAACAGATGAACGCAGGTTTTAGGTTTTAGAACGTCGATCTTGTGTTGATCGGCGAAGGGGTACTTGATCAGTCGGCGGAAATCTTCACCGCCCGATCGCCGAGCCCCTTAAGCCTAGTTTGTCTAGGAAATACCCAATGTATTAATGTATTCCTGACCTAAACTTAAGAGGAAATCCACCTAGAGTTCCCAGGGGCGCTTAAAGCAGCCGGACTTCTAGGGAAAAGAAACAGACCAATGAGGAAGAGGTGAGAGAGCACTGCTCGATCACGTTTCTAGGACCAAAAAACTTTGCGAAGACTACCACTGGTACATCGGGCGGGGTTGAAGACGAGTTCCCACGAACTCTACGTCTGCCGGTGGACCAAAAGTGCACTAAGTGCTCCCGCCCGGGACATAGAGGTGTGTATACGAAGAAGGGATGCGCTAAGTTGCCGTCCCTGTAAACGATCTGTCCGATCGTACGCAAAAGGAGAACTTTATTAGCACTTATATCCTAAAAACTACCAATTACCTAAAACCAACCAGTGAAAACTACCCATCCCTATGTGCCTTACCGACCAGTCGACCTGATTCTTTTCGTCGTCCATCGCTTTCCGTTAAGTACCCGTACCTAGTCGTCCCTTCTCACGATGCCCCGTATATGTCTCGTCCATGTCCACCACAGTTGTACCAAAATATACGGTACGCCATCTTCAGTATGCTACTCCACCGTTGGTAATAAAATTACACTACGCTTCTCCACAGACCGTCGCCAGAAAACTCGCCCATTTGACACGAAATTCATTCAATTCCCAGCGTTCTTCACGAGAAAAGTGCATGCTGATTACGTGGACTGCGTGCAAATGGTGGGCGATTGAATTTTGTCCAAGTCGACTGGTAACAGGAAATATTGTGGAAGCCGAATCCATCGCGAGACAAGGACGCTGTCACAGTATTGCGCGAAAGAAGTCGATCTCGACTCCAAGCTGGAGGCAATGGCAGTAGGAAACAAAAAGAGCGTTGTGAGCGTGTTTGACCTGGACGCCGAGCAGGAGAGTTCTATCTGCGAGTTGACCCACAATAGTTGCAAGAGCAAGGTGCGCCAAGTATGTTTCAGCAAGAGCGGCCGTACAATCATCACCTGCTCGGACGACGCTACGGTGTGGCGATGGGACCTGCTATAATAAGTAAAGTAGTGCTTGTTTTGTATTCCAATATATAAATTAGGGAATAAAAATGTGGCGGCCAATATCATTTCCCTAAATTTTCATGGAGGTAAACAGTCTTTGTAAAAAAGTATCCTATTCTATGAATTTAAAACAAAAGCATCCTCTTCTGTGATACTGCCAAAATGCGTCCTATTCTATAAAATTTCTCTAGAAATAAATAGTACTAAATTATAATATTAATTTTATTTCTAATAGTAATAAATAGTAATAGTAATAATAATAATTTTCTAATAGTAATATGTTGTAATGTTAAGTTTATATTTGTTTCTAATAGTACTAATATATTAAATTAAATTAACTATAGAGAAATTTCACAGAATACCCCCCTTCTGAGCGGAATTTCACAGAATACCCCCCAAATGTTTTTATTCACAGAATGCCCCCCAAAATTTCACGAGTTTAAATTTCCTCCAACCAAATTGAAGCACCATTGTAACAGGACTGATCCTGTTACTGGATTACACTGTGTTGTGCGAGGAAGCGCGCAATACAAAAGGGGTAGGATTAGTTGATGACAACTAATCCTATAATAAAAGTAAATATAAATATTTACTTGTCTATTAGAACGCAAAATTAAGAGTGTTTATTTAATGGGTGGTTAGCGGCTAATTGTATAGTAATTACCTAACTAATATAATAATATCAAGTATTCAACTAGCTGTACTATTAGTTAACCTGCATGATTCGGTATTTATACCGAATCTACTTTTCCTTCGTAGATTATAATAACTTATAATCTATTATTTGAATTTCAGACAACGCGTCTGAAATTCAACTGTGATATTCTAACTTGAATATCAATTATTTTGTAATGGCACCCCATTACATCACCCCCCACTTAAGGTGGTTGGCCAATAATAATTCTTATTTTGGCCAATCATAGGTGGCACTTGTTGGTCGGAATTTCTCATTCACCAACTGATTGACCATCGACTCGATGGTCGAAGCACGCGGCGGCGCTCTAAAGAGCGCTGCTGAAAACATCGAAGGATCTTCTTCCTCCGCCTCAGCACTAGGTGCTGAGGTGTTGAGTGACAACGGTGACGCTGCATTAGCAGCGTCAACTACGCAAAGGTCGGAAGACGTACCGTCTTCGACCACAGATGATGCTAAGGCGGCATCTGACAAGAAACAGGGAGATGTTGCTAATGAAACATATCGCACGATGACAACACCCTAATGGTGTGTTGCCAGGAAGGGTTCTTCCATGTTCGGAGACAGTTCTGACTCCGAACAAAGTGATCGGGGCACAGCTGTCCCCGAGAAAGGATCTAGCGAGTAGAAACTCGCTAGGTGCTCATCGCTTAACAGCGATGATAACTCTGGTGTCGCTGTCAGCTATGACAGCGATAATGATTATCACAGGTGGTTGCGGGAACGCAGATCCCCACCTGGACCAAATACTTCTCCACGTCGGGGTGATTTAACCCCGGCGCGTGGTGTTGAAGCAGGCGGTGTTCCGCCTGCTAAAAGAGCTCAAACAGAAGCGGCACCTGCCGCTTCTGAACCGTATCATCGTACGGAACCACATGTTCCGTACAAAGTGGGGTTTTGGACCCCTGGATTGGATATTGCCCCCAACAGTGGCGGTCACCGTAAGCGGGACTGCCAATATGCGTTGCTCGATATCAACGTTCTGGATGACTGCGAAGACATCCAGTCACGTCGATTCGATCGAAGTACAGACGATAGACGTCTGTACTTTATTGACCTCTTTTTCCAGGTTCGATATTATTCGAGCCGGAAAGGGTCAAGGAGGAACAGGGACGATAAAGAAGCCCTGACTCAGAGTTGGAACGCTTTTGTTGACAACTACAACAAAATCCCAGATGATTACGTGAATAAAGTTCACGTAATGCGCGAGCGCTTTTTAAAGCACTCGCGAACAGGCAAAATGGAATACATCCATTTTGCCTGCATCTAAGAAGGGTTGAACTGTGGTGTCCCTTCTCACCTCGTTTGCCCGCGGTGTCCGCAGGGCGCTCCTCGTCTGTCAGAGGAGGAGTTGCGGGGGTACGGTGGTTTTTCCGTACACGCCGAAAATCAGGGCTTAATCGATGCCCTAAATGCATCAACACCTAGTGTTGATGCTACTTCGCATTATAATTTTGAGACTCCTTCTCAAACTCAGTTAAAAGGTCTGGGGCGTCGGACCTCAGAACCTCAATCGGCTCCCAAGAGTCGAACTCTTGGGGGTAACCCAGACAGCGTACTAAGTACTCGGTACGCTTCCCCTCATTGTCTGCAGCCATTGCTGCAGACACATATTCATCATATGCAGATTCAGTTTCATTTGAAGCTGCTTCCGCTTCTACTGTACTTTCAGTAGAAGGGTCATCGTTTTGTTCACAAGTTGCAGTTGCAACTTGCGCATTGACTCGCTCAAAATTTGAGCGGGTCCCTCCCCCACTTAGATTTGGCGTACCGCCAAGTAAAGCTGGGGTTCGTTGATGCCTTAAGGCATTCACGTAGAACGGTGTATGCTTAGTTGAAGCATGCACCGAATTGTTAATCGCGAATTCAGTGAGTGGCAGATAGTCACTCCACTGTTCAAAGGCATGTGCGTATGATCGCAACATGTCTCCGAGAACGTGGTTAACCCGTTCCGTCTGCCCATCCGTTTCCGGATGGTCCGCAGTTGACATCTTCAACTGGGTTCCCAAGAATGAGAACGTTTCTTGCCAGAAACGTCCTGTAAATCTCGGATCTCGATCCGAGACAATGTCTTCCGGCATTCCGTGCAAACGGAATACCGTATCAACGAATATCCGCGCTGTTTGAGCGGCGGTTACATTCGCTGATACTGCAGTAAGATGTACCATGTTACTGAAACGGTCTACAAAGACCACTATTCCGGTTTTCCGACTATTGTCGGGTGGAAGACCGAATACGAAGTCCATTGAAAAGGACTTCCAACACTCTGTCGGAACCGGCAGAGATTGCAGCGGATCCTGTGCAGACTGCGGAGGCTTAACGGCTGGAAAATCTCGCAATCGCGTACGTATTTCCGTACCCACTTGTACTGGTTTCGCCAGTAAAAGTCACGTGCGAGAGAAGCGTATGTCTTCTCTCGACCTTGATGCCCCGAAATCGGTGCATCATGATAATCAAACATAATTTGGTGTTTGAGATCATCGTCGTTTGGAACGACGATGCGACTTTCATCTTTTTGGTCTGTGCTGTAAAGCAGCAGACCATCGTGCAGTCGATATCGATGTACGCAATCGCGGAGGAACTCTGGGAGTTCGTCGCGCTTCTCACTTGATTGATTAGTTAAGTAATCAATCAACAGACGTGTCTCCTCGTCTGTTTTGTACGCCTAGCGTACTTGTCGTATAATTGATGACGACAAAGCAGTGCAACGGATCGCGTTTGCACTGGCACCTTCGGTTACGGACGGTTTCGTCTCGTAATCGGTCCTTCGTGATAGCGCATCCGCTATCACGTTCAACTTTCCGGGTTTGTATTCAACCGTAAAGTTGTACTCAGCAAAGAATGACAGCCATCGAGCGATTCTTTGAGAAATGTGTGGTGAATTCACGGCCGTGCGTAGCGACGCATGGTCCGTGTAAGCCACAAACGGTCTATCTCCCAATAGATAGATCCGAAACTTGGCCAGTGCATACTTCATGGCAAGGAGTTCCTTGTCATGCACTGGATAGTTGCGCTCGGCTGGGCGCTACTGACGCGATTGATAGCAGATTACGCGATCACGATCATCGTGATCACGCTGCATCAAAGCACAGCCGATAGCGAAATCGCTCGCGTCCCAAAAGACGTGTAGCGGACGCTCGTTATCGGCTATAGCCAAGACAGGCGCTTTAGTCAAGCTTTGCTTGACTGCATCAAAAGCATCTTGGCATTGGGTATCCCAATGCCATTCGACATCATTCTTAAGTAATTGAGAAAGAGGTCGTATTAACCCAGCATAGTTGCAAGAATACTTGTGCAAATATGTTGCCAACCCAAGGAACTTTCGAAGTTCCTTAACGTTGTTTGTCGTAGGCCATTCAACGATCACCCTGATCTTTTCTGGATCGGAGCACACCCCGTTCTTTCCCACAAGACATCCAAGAACGGGTATCTCAGGTGCACCAAAGGTGCACTTCTTTAGATTTGCATAGAGCTTATGCTTACGCATAAGCTCTAACACTCGACGTAGATGTTCCCTATGGACATCTACATCGCTTTTATCGTGTTCACCCTTACTATGGATGAACACGTCATCGAAATAACTCGGTGCGAATTCTCGCACCGGGCGTAATAGATGCGTTACGCATCTGTTAAACGTAGCAGGGGCATTTCGAAGCACGTGCGGCATAACAAGCCACTCCCAAAGCATGCCGCTTGTGGTGCTTACCGCCGTGAGAGGGATGTCCTTCTCACGCATTAGTATTTGATAAAATCCATCTCTTAGATCGAGAGCACTAAAGATGGTGCTCCCGCACATGCCATCAATGATGACATCTTTTCGCGGTATCGGCGTCTGCGCCGGTACCGTCGCTGCGTTCAGCTTGTTGTAAGCGTGAACGATTCTCCACCCACCTGTGGACTTTTTCACACAAAAGGTGGGGGTGAAGTGCGGTGAGATAGACTCCCGCACTTGGCCTGCTTTACGACGAGCTTCGAAAAACTCGTCGATCGCTTTTACTTGATCACGCGGCAACGGCCATTGCCGCGTGACACAATACTTTGTGCCTGGAACGAGGTCAATTTCATGACGAGTTCCCTTATCCTTAGGGAGCTCGCTAGGTACTTCTTCTGGGAATACGTCAGCGTATTCCCGAAGTACCTCATAAAATGGGGAGTTCGCTTTAAGCGACTCGCAGCTCTGCGCTTCAAAGCGCTGAACTTTGGTTTGGTCATTGGGAACCTCGTTCCCAATGTTTTCCACTTGTAATGTGGATATTCGTTCACGAATATCCACTACATCATCTGTTGCAACGATGATACAGATCTGTTCGATCTGATCATCGTGCAAGTTCTTCATAAACTTCTTCCAGCTTAGCGCTGGAATAGCCATCACCTCCGAACTTTCTTTTGGAGGGTGTTCCATCAACAGAGACTGGGTAGCTAATCCGGTCTTCGTTTGCGTCAAGACGTTGATCGTCTCGACGGAACTGTCCATGTAATCAGACGCACTCGTCTGATTGACTGCTACACGGTGATTACGATTCACCGTGTGCGAATACTCTTCATCATGGTGGCCACTGCCTACCATGGAATTTTCTTGGCGATAAGATGTGCTCGTCTGATCGGCCGCCTGTTCTGCGACACGGTGGTCTTTATCACCTGTGTGCATGGCTAACGCAACGTGGTGGGCACTGGCCACCACGGAGTTGTGCTCACGATTGCACTCGATCTTGAGTTCACTCTAATCAACACGGAATTCTTTCATCGTGTTGGAACCTTCGGTCGCACAGTGGGTGTTTCCCACTGTGGATACTATTTCATTCTCACGGTGGGTGTTTCCCACTGTGGATATCGCTTCATTCTCAAGGTGGTCTTTATCACCCGTGGAATCTTTCTCTCCAACACGCAACGACTCTTCTGTTGCTTGTGGTAGTCCCTCTGGACTCTCACCAGCGGAGGTACCTTCCGCTGATCGTGTTAGAACAGATCTGGTGGTGCCATCGCTATCCACCAGACTGTCTGACGCTGCGGTTGTATCTTCTGATACAGCCGGATTACACACATTGTGATCATATCCTGTGGGTCCGCCGCAGTCGATCGATAGGTTAACCCAGTCGATCGAAGGTTTAAACTTGGACATCCATGGGATTCCAAGTATCACATCGAACTTGTCATCTAAATCGAGGACGATGAATTCATCCTCGAATGACAGTTCATTCAACTCGAAGCGTGTTTTAATCACACGCTTTGGAATAGTCACGGTTGCACCTGTTGCTAACCGGACTGACAACATACTTCGTGGGGTCTCTACCTCCACGAAGCTCAACAGCGTTAGACTCTGAGTTCTAACGAAATTGTTTGACGCTCCTGCGTCAAACAAAGCTCGCATGGGGACACCGCTCCCGTGCGGCTTAACCTCCAGGGTGATAAGAGGCTTTCCATCACCCTGCACCTTTTGACAGGACATAGTCCCGTCTGGGGCTATTACCCTCACATGCCCTATGTCGGCATGTGGGATAACACTCCCAGTAGGGCACCCCGCCCCTACTGGTGATTCTCGTTTTTTGCACCAACAGGGTGATGTCCCTGTTGGTGTCGCCGTGCAGCGGACGGTTCCGTCCGCTGACTGCGTGGCACCGGGCGCGTTGCCATACACTCATGGGCAAAATGCCCCATTTTCTCGCATCTATTGCAGCGAATATTCTTCTTAAATTTCGGTTGCTTCGAACACGAAGCAACCGCAACTGATAGGTCCATCGGCTCTGGACCTTCACCGCCCATGCTCTGGCGCGTGTGGCTGTTTCTTGAGACGAAGTGTGAGCTTCGTCTACCTGACTGCTGATTGTTGACATGCCGTTGCGGCATGTCAAAAGCGAAGGGCTGTTGAGCCCTTCGGCTGTACCCAGCATGCGATGACGCTGATCGCATGCTGAACTCCTCACGGATGCTCATGTCAATGGCATCCCTCAGAGTATCTGGAGGGTGCCGATAGAGACTCTGTTTGACCGGACCATCATTGAGTCCCTTCATGAAGCCAGTGACCTGCATAGCAGGGGGAACCGGTTCATACACAATATTTGACAGCAAATATTGTGTCTTCTGAGCGTAAGCTTGGAGGTCAAGCTTACCTTGCCGGAGTTCCATGAACTCCTGCCGACTACTTAGCTCCATTTCTGGAGCTTCAAAGTTGAGCTTTAGATTAGCTTTTAATTCCTTATAAGTAAGGAACGCAGAGTCATCAGTGGCTCTGTGACTCATCGCCCATGCCCTGGCTATGCCGCCCAGACATGTTGTGGCGAAGTACGCCTGTTGAGGTTCGTCAACAATATTTTGCGCAGAGATGGCATCTTCCACCTCTGTGAACCATCTACGAAGGAGCTCGCCCCCTTTGCCGGTAAAGGGCGGTACTCGCGCCTTTACCACTTCAACGCTATGCGTTGCAGGTGAAGGTGCGGTCCGCTCTGCCTCTTGCGCGGGCCGTGCTGGCTTTTCTAGGTGGTTTCGCCTAAATCGATTCACCACCTCTATCGCTTCATCCGGGGTCTTACCCAGGAGGAAGGTAATGATGTCGGTCCCCATGGACCGAACCATTTCTACCGTCGCGTCTCTCCTGCCGAGCGAGAGAGAGTGGGGGAAGTTTTTCGTCACCACTTCCAGCGTTCTCTCTCGCTCCGCAGGCGTCATGTCTCACGACTTGATGCTGAGCAGCTCTTAATCTTCGCTCCGCTAGTTGACTAGCGGAACGGAACTGTGGTCATTAAGACGGACCACAAAGTGCTACCAGGTGTAACAGGACTGATCCTGTTACTGGCTTACACTGTGTTGTGGGAGGAAGCGCGCAATACAAAAGGGGTAGGATTAGTCGATGACAACTAATCCTATACTAAAAGTAAATATAAATATTTACTTGTCTATTAGAACGCAAAATTAAGAGTGTTTTATTTAATGGGTGGTTAGCGGCTAATAGTATATTAATTACCTAACTAATATAATAATATCAAGTATTCAAATAACTGTACTATTAGTTAACCTGCACGATTCGGTATTTACACCGAATCGACTTTTACTTCGTAGATTATAATAACTTATAATCTCTTATTTGAATTTCAGACAACGCGTCTGAAATTTAACTGTGATATTCTAACTTCAATATCAATTATGTAATGGCACCCCATTACAACCATTATCTAAACTAAATGCTCGGTACTGTAAGGTACGTGTTGACTGCACTGCATCATTTGGACTGATGGTAGCCGACTGACTCGACTACTGAAGAAGAAAATCGCGTCGTCAAGAGAAACGTTAGACAAGAAGTGCGTGCGGATGCTTGACGAGTGCGAAACGCCAAGATACCAAAAGTCGCTGCAGCCTAGAAAGCATCGACGCGAACTCTGAACCGTAACAAATATCAACGTGGATATCTTACGAAAACAGAAACCAAGCTGGAGATGCCGTAAAAGTGAGCAATCTTGCGGATGCATGCCATGTAGCGAGCTCGTTGTAAAAACTACTGACGTGAATCGAAGCTCGTAACCTTTAGTGATTTTCATTCGGAACAGGTATTTATTCACAGCAAGTCCGCATGCAGAAGTATCAGGTTCGAAACCGATGGGAACGTTGAGTGGGATGGTCGATATAGGAAACAAGGATCCGGCGTAGAAGCGCCGGCTCTAGAGCGTACCAGAACGAGCGATGGCAACAACAAAGACCCATGGCCGTTCGAAAGGCATCATGAAATTGGACTAATGATGAAGACGCGAGTCCGTAGCATGAGCGTGACAATTCTCTGTAAGAATAGATATAACACGTAATGGTTTGCATTAAAACCCTGCAGGAAATGACGGACGTGTCTGCAAAAAAGCGGGAATGAATAGTGGGAAAGAAGTGGATGTCGAAGAGAGCGAACAAAGTTAAATGTGGGAGAAGAAGGAGCCAAGCTCTCAGGAGGTCCGTACGTCGAGTTACATCAGGAACGAAATCTCCCAGCCGCAAGTTACAATGGAAACCTGTCACCGTTGAGAGGAAGCAAAAACGATCCTGCTCTGGACGAAAGATCCAGATACCATTGTCGTGTTAATGGCACCAGGAAAAAGCTGCTCCTGATTGTATTCTAAGCTGGATTTCCTTGCATCGTGTGCCTTAGGTCTACCATTACGCAACAATTACCTTACAGTACCAAGCATTCAGTTAGATAATGGTGCTTCAATTTGGTCGGAGGAAATCCAAATTCGTGAGATTTTGGGGGCATTCTGTGAATAAAAACATTTGGGGGTTTTCTGTGATATTCCGCTCAGAAGGGGGGGTATTCTGTGATATTTCTCTTAACTACATCTGTTTCTGATTTAGTCCTACACAAAATAAATCTCTTATGTGCTACACGCAAGATTAAATAGTAGCTCTATTAATTCCCGATAAATCGTCCTAGTCAACCCTGAACGTACACAAGTAGCCAAATGGGTTACCACAAAACCTTGTAGTCAGATGTGTTACTCCGTTACCATGCTAGTCTGGAGGAAGGTCAATAGATATTACCATCGGGTCTGTCAATGATTTCATTGACGCCGTCTACATCGAAGCAAACAATAATATGTTGGAATATGTATAGAGTGCAAACAGAATGGACGACGGTGATCAAGGCAGAATCAATCAAGCAACGTATCCATTTCAAGTGATCGTAACGGTCCATATCGCATCTCCATCAAATCGTTTAAGGTACATACAGAGTTATTAACCCGGGTTTATCTTTTCACCGACCTGGGACAACAGGTCGATCAAAACTAGAGGAGTATGTTTTCTGATGATTCGGTGCTAGCGAGGTAATCAGGCATGGTAGAGAACCAGGACTCATTGCCGATATTTTCTCCACGTTTTATCCGCATGATCGGTCAACATCCATGTCCTATCGCCCTCAAGTAAACGGGACAGTCTGAATGGTACAGACCATTACACGTATAGGTGGCAGATGTAGAAGTATGATTGGACCTCCGGTAAACATTGGATGCTGCTGTTTCTGCGGGTTCCACTCAAGGACAAGATCTTCAGGCTGGTATTCGCGTACAGAAGCAGCATTTCAAGCAAATAAGTGGTGATTAACTTTCTCCGAAACACATTCCGAGAATTGCGGGTGATCATAATGATCAGGTGTCTCCCCATTGGATCGAGGCCGGGTAAATATTTGGTTATGTATGGACCGCATTAAAGTTGGAAGCGCCTCGATGTGTGAATATCGAGAAGTGTTCGCATCGAGATCAGGATACCACGGGCCGTTGTTGAAAGGAACCCAACGAATAGGACGATTGTAAATTCATAAGAAAAAGGAAGGTCAAAGAATAGATCCAGATCACACTCTTCTTCGTCAAAAAAATTGCAGGGCTACACCAGAAGGACCCAGCACGGCTTCGTCGCAGACGAAGGGCTTCGTAGTAGCTCTCGAGGCCGTGGTATTTCCTTCTCAGATCGGAATGAGCCAAGAGGTGTTTTTCGGTAAAACTTGATTTCGCCGCTGAATTTGGTGGACCCTCATAAAAGCTGATAGTCAATCCGATCTCCGGGCGGGTCCACCGGACTCACCCAAGACGACCAAGACGGCCAAGAAGCATCAGTGGTAGCATAGTCGTATGATAAGCCTGATCATCAGGCAGCTTTTAGCCGAAAGTATCTGACCAGTCGGCCATTGACTTGCTGGAACTCTCATCTGTCCGTCCAAAGCCTCCGCGGAAGGTGACAAAGTCTTCCAAAATGTCTCCCCAACCTCGCTAGATCACTGCTAGTTCTTAGTAGGCGGTCCAAAAAATCGATCTCTTCAACTGTTGAATGGGTTTGCCGGAGGTATGGGGCGTCCGACGGCTCGGAAGGGTAGGCGGTGGATTCACTGATCACTTCGACAGTAATTCAGGTAGAAAATCTGTGGTTAATGAGGGCATGATCTATTTGTTCGATCGTGATGATTAAATCCCGATGCCCAAAGCCCAATCACAGTCATCTTTCACTCTTGGCGTCATTACAGCCTCTGATAAAGGCCAAAACCAGGACCCCCACACATTCCAGACTCGTCTCTTGTTTTTGTAACGTGTGAAAATATTCAGGCAGTCCAAGACTACGAGTATTGTTATCAAGTTCATTGTGCAGGTGGAAATCTTCCCGAATTTGCGCGGGTGATTAAGGGTGTCAATAGTTCCTGATTCAGGTATTCTCGGGTGACCTAAATCGTCGTGCTTTAAGAAGCGATGGATAATCGAATCGGCACTGTCTCTAGCTATTTTCTTTTACTACGCCCGTTTCTCGCCTTGATAGGTGGCTTTACAACCTCATCACCGGACCACAGGTGCAAGGACTACTGGAAGCTCTGTCTTGAGAGACATTGGCCGTCAATGTAAATCCGATTGCAGTGAAGGATCAAAACTAACCGTGTGCAACGTAGGGACCGGCCAAAGGGACATCATGCATAAATGCATGTCGAAAGCACTTAACTGGAGATAAAAGGCCAAGTGGGTGAAGGCTGTAGCATTGATGGCGTTGGTTGAAGCTCTGGCGCTCGGAGCACTCACAGCAGTCATCTTATTGGTGGGGAAATGGGCCTGATGCTGGAGAGCGATTCCATTTAACTTTACTAGCAGCTGACTACGATCCATATGCAGCACCTAGACGGGAATAGGTCAACCTCCACCAATATGTTGGGATTAATTCTCAGCATTTAATTTTCTTGAATTTTCTTGCAGGGCCAACATCTCACAGTGCACAGATCCCTCACCGGAATCTTACGGCTAACGTTATGGGAATACAACAATCTGTCACAGAAGCTTATCATCTGATCACCAAAAAGTGGTTAATTGTCAATCTTCAGTTGGAGATTAACAATATCCACGTCAGATAGTCGTGGAAGCGTTTCTCAAGGGTTTATTGTAGCCGGTGCGTATACGCACAGTGCGGCTAGCGCACATAGGAAGACTTTCCTAAAGCGGCGATATGCCGCTACTTATCCGATACGCCCTTATAAAAGGTCTTAGTAAGAGAGCACTCTCTTACGTGGGGCCAAGATTTCCCTTGTATTACTAGTTAGTGTGAACTAACGCATTGATACAAGGCTCCCTTAATAAGGGGGTAGTTAAGGGAAGGTATTCCCTTTCACTACAACACTGACTGCGCGCACGACCGGTCGAGGTCATGCGCCTAGCAGTCTTAGAGTTAAATGTAAACTGAATGTATATTTAATATATAATTAGCCCAAATTAATTTAAACTAATGTAAACTAAATGTTCTACTAAGTAGAAGTTACTCAATTCGGACCTAGCCGAAATGTAATGTACACCACCTGTGTACCAACACGTGGCAGGCTGCCACGCCTCCACCAAGGGGTCCTGCCCGGATTGGTTAAAATAACCAATAGGTCCAAACCTTTCGGACCGGTCAATACTGACCTCAACCGTAGTGTAATTATGTACACAACATAACCGAATGTAACCAAATGTAACCCTGTTACATCCTCCCCATCAATACTATCGATTACGCAATAAATCAATTATAGTTGGAGAACTCGAACTGCCAGAACTTCTGGCTCACCATGAGAACCTTAAGTGGTGCTGAGTATTCTCCTCGAGAAGAGGAGGTAGACTATTCCGATTACTCGGAGGTGGATGCCCTTGGGGATATCTCCCCAGAGGCTGACCGCTCCGGCAACGCCGAACGGCGATGTCGGGAGTCCAATCCGTTCCCCACACGTGGGGAAAATGCACTAGCTAGTGCTCCATCCCTGCCAATATCGGATGATACATCCGGATCGCAGAAGGCGATCATCTCCAATGATGAGTTGGATGCGGCCAAGAAGCTCAACTTGCCGCACAGGCACGAAAGGCTGCGTTGAGCGCCCCCAAACGCCCGCCGCGGGCGGCATATAAGTTTGAGGGTCCTCGTGACCTCCCAAAGTAGGCTAGGACTATGGTAAGGAATGGTTTAGCATTCTATACTCCTGGCCCTGCGGCTGAATAGCCGTATCAATGTGAACGCCGGAAGAAACTCCGGGAACGACTGCTCGCGCAGAAGCAGTTCACTATCGTCTCATACCGAGAGCGCCTCGACAGACAGGCACAGGGTGCCCCTGTTGAGAACCTCCACGAGGTTCCTATCGTTCTTTCTCCGGGAGAAAATGCCGAAGATGCAGAAGAGAAATTCCGCGCTTGGGCGGAAGGGGAAAAACTCCTCCCTAGATTTACTCAGATGCACGACAGCTATTCCCTCCGTGACGTTCGGGTGGAGAGGGCGTTGCGCTTGGCGTTTGCCAGAGCCAAGGAAATGAGGCTATTACGTGCCCATTATCGCACGCGCTATGCCAGCGCTTCTGCCCACAAAGAGGTGCCAGAGAACAGTGTGAGCACCACATCTGCCTCCGGCGATCTCCCAACTACTGGGAGTGAAGGGCTTTCTCCCTTTGATCGTCGACTCGCAGCGGGATTCTCCCGCTCGAAAGCGTCAACGACGTCACGGCAATCCTGCCGCAGGGGAGTCTCAGACTCCCACGAACTCTGTGAATATGGATAACCCTTCCACTTCACCCGATATTGGGTTTGACCCCGATGATGGCGTCGCGCCATACGACGCTCCACATGGTAATGTGGAATACCCTCCGTATCGAGAACCGGAGGAGGAGGTCGCGCAATGGCGACGCGAGTTCCGCGAGCGCTGTGATAGACACAGCCGTCGCATCCTGGACGTCCGGGACGGACTCCGCGATGAGTGGGATGCGATTGAACGTTTCGAAAAGCGGCTTAAATCTCTCTATTCGCATCGCCTTCGGAATATCCAAGGTGTACGCCAAGCCCTTTCGGGCTAGCACCTTGAATGGCCCCCACAAACCTGGGGCGCAGTTTGTTTCTTAACACATTCGAAACTGCATGTGTAGGAAGGTTTTTAGCGTTTAATAAAACACTTTCTCCTACTTTGTACACCTTTTGTTACACCGACCCTTGCGGTCGGCCTGTTTTTTTTATTGTCTTGGCTTTCCGCCATGGCATCGCAAACGTGTCGTAAGAAACTAAGGCGCGTCGATAAAAACTTATCGATGTGCTTGCGCACAGATACAGGGCTGACGTAGGGTAATCCTCCCCCTTCAAGCCCTGGGCCACACACACGTGGCGCCAACGGAACCCTCGGATTCACTAATCCGTTCACTTAAAACGGGGTAAACCACGTAGATGCATGGAGCGAATTGTTTATAGCAAATTCGGCCATAGGAAGCATCTCACTCCAACTCTTTGGAGAATCCGGAGATAAACTACGTAGAATATCTTCCACAACGCGATTAACACGTTCCGTTTGTCCGTCCGTCTG
The DNA here is from genome assembly GCA_026184515.1 of Peronosclerospora sorghi. NCBI lineage: Eukaryota > Oomycota > Peronosporomycetes > Peronosporales > Peronosporaceae > Peronosclerospora > Peronosclerospora sorghi. The sequence goes on from CM047580.1 coordinate 21,152,825, forward strand.
CGGATGATCCGAAGTGGACATGAGGAGCTTGGTGCCCAGCACCTTAAACAACGCCCCCCAAAACTGTCCCGTAAGACGGGGATCCCGATCCGATACAACGGAATCGGGTAGACCATGCTGTCGAAAGACACGGTCTAGGAACACTTTCGCTGTTCCTTGTCCATCAATGGACTCTGGCACCGCCGCCAGGTGAGCCATCTTGCTCAAACGGTCTACAAAGACCAAAATACCGGTGTTGCCGGCCTTATCCTTCGGAAAACAGAAGATAAAACATACTAATGGATTTCCAACACTCCGTCGGAACGGATAAGCTCGCAAAAGGCGCAGCTCACTCTGCAGAGGGTTTGACCCTCTGACACGTTTCACAGGTGTGAATATACTCACCGACCCACTTATACATTTTGGGCCACCAATACAAAGCGCATAAAGCGCTGTAGGTATTATCCGACCTAAATGACCACCGGTAGGGGCGTCATGTGCCTCAAAGAGTACTTTATATTTCAGTTCCTCATCATGAGGAACAACCACCCGCGGAGTGTCCTCCGCGCCCGTGCTATAATATAGCAAACCGTCACAGTACCTGTAACGGTGTAAACGAGCTTTAGCTCGACTTGACAGGGTTGGATCAGACGAGCCAAGTCCCTTTCCACCCAACGCGCTGATAAGCGCCGTGCGCTGTGGGTCTTTCTCATACGCCTGGCGTATGAGATCCACCACAGACGAGGTGATGAATGTCGCGTGAGCGAGCTCGTAATCGGGACGACGCGACAACGCGTCTGCAAGCACGTTCAGCTTGCCAGGTTTTTATTTAACCTCAACGTTGTACTCCGCAAAGAAGGAGAGCCAACGGGCTATCCGTTGTAAGAGATGAGGCGACTTTGTCGCTGTCCGTAAGGACGCGTGGTCAGTATAAACCACGAACGGCTTCGAGCCGAGTAGGTGAACCCTAAATTTGACAAGGGCATACTTCATAGCAAGTAGATCCTTGTCATGAACGGGATAATTCCGTTCCGCACATTTAAGCTGCCTCGACTCAAACGAGATCACGCGTTCCCTTCCCGCATCATCTGCTTATAACAAAGCACATCCGATTGCGAAATAGGAGGCGTCGCAGACGACGCTAAAAGGTTTCCCAGAGTCTGGGAGAGCAAGAACGGGAGATTTCAACAGCTCCCCTTAACCGCCTCGAAAGCGTTTTGGTGTTTGGTTTCCCAACACCAATCCACGTCCTTCTTAAGAAGGTCTGTCAATGGATTCGACATCTCAGCGTAGTTCTCGCTGTACTTGTGGGGATAATTGACTAATCCAATCCACTTCCGTAAATCCCTAAGATTTACAGGCGAAGGCCACTCCACAATGGCTTTCACCTTCGCGGGATCCGCCCGCACTCCATCCTTACCGATGAAACAACCGAGGAAAGGAACTTCCTCAGCACCAAAGATACATTTGGATGCGTTTGCATATAACCTATGCTCTCGCATACATTCGATCACCGCACGAAGGTGTATCAGGTGCGTCTGAACATCAGACGAGTCGCCTTCCGCGCGACTATGAACGAATATATCGTCGAAGTACGTCTGAGCGTACTTTCTATGAGGGCGGAAGAGTTGAGTCACCAAGCGATTGAAAGTCGCTGATGCATTTGAAAGCCCCTGTGTCATAACTAGCCACTACCACAGCATGCCACTAGGCGTGCTGACCGCTGTAAGCGGAATATCAGATGCTCGCATGAGCACCTGATAATACCCGTCCACCAGATCTAAGACAATGTAAACCGTACAGCCCGCCATATTTTTCTGGAGGACATCCTTCCGAGTAATCGGAGTTTGCATGGGTACAGTAGCTGCATTTCAGCTTGTTGTACGCATGCACAATGCGCCACTTTCCGTTCGGTTTCCGAACACAAAAGTGGGAGATGAATGGGGAGAATTACTCTCCCGTACCATCCCTGCCTCTTCTTTCCCCTTAAAGAATGCGTCGATGACGTCACATTGCTCCTTGGGGAGAGGCCACTGCCTAGTGACGCAGTATTTGGTTCCAGGAACCAAATCGATTTCATGTCGGACTCCCCGATACGGTGGTAACCCCATCAACGGGTTGTCACTAATGACATATCCGAATTCCTTCAATAAGAAATAGTAAGGGTCCTCAGGATCCGCAAGGATCTTGAGGCCGCTTCGGGCATTCAATGCCTGTTTGGTTTGCTCCAAAACTGACTCGTCCATCGTGGATGAGGAGTTCAACTCCTCTTCCGGACGCAACACGACGATCTCGTCGAGTTTACTTGCTTTTACAGCAGTGTCAAACTCGTTGAAGGACATCTCCTCCAACGACAACAGTTCGCCTACCCCAGGCAACCGTTCAAGGCTTACGCCTTCCGTGACATCACCTGTCACACTATTCAGCATCCGATAGGACTGCCGAATACTGGTCTCGGGACTCTTCCCGTGACCCAGATGGGGGGAGTCAATTGCCCCATCTATTGGAAGCGAATCGCGCCTATACAGGAAGGTCTTTACCTATACCACCGGTGACTCGCCGGTCTCACCTAAAACGGCGTGGTCGGAATCGATTCCGACGTGCGAAAGAGACGAACTTCGGGTCTTTTCGCTTGGAAGCGCCTCGCGCATAACCACAGGGGTATCTACTCCTACCACTGGAGTCGCCACAGATGAATCCACCTCTGCCATGGCGACTCACTAGTCTCGCCTATAACGGCGTGGTCGGAATCATTTCCGACGTGCAAAAGATACGAACTACGGGTATCTTTGCTTGGAAGTGCCGCGCGCTTAACAACAGGGGTCTCTACCCCTACCACTGGAGTTGCCTCAGAGGAATCCACCTCTGCCACCGTCAACTCACCAGTCTCACCGTTAACGGCGTGGGGATTAACCGCCGAATCCCCCTCGTCAAGGAACACTTCCTTGACCTCATTGGGACTGATCATCTCAGACATCCCAATCTCTGGCATCTCACGCCAGAATCGCTTTTGCGATCGAGCAAAGGTGGGTTCATGACTCGCCAATGCTTCACCCGATTGCGGGTGCGTTGAGCCAATGGACTTATCCTTCCAGTATATCCATGGCTCGTGGCGTTCCAGCCACTTCAGGCCCAGAATGAGGTCATACCTCGAGTCCAAATCCAGGACTAGGAAACGTTCTAAGCTGTCGAAGTCTGCAAACATCAGCTTAATCTCAATTGAGACCTTGGGTACAGAAACATGTACGCCCGTCGCTAGACGGACCGTGACATCGTCACGAGAACGTGCCTCTAGGGCCTCTGCATACAGCCGACTCTTCTAAACAGAAGCTCGTCTGACAATTATTTCAGACGCTCCAGAGTCTATCAAGACTCTCAAGGATTATCAACGCCTTTCACGTCCGCAAGGACGACCAGCAAACCTGGCTGGTATACCAACTCGGTGCTAGAAAGCACCGTTTCCCTCGGGGCTTTGTGCTGTCGTCCCCTACCCTGGGGTTTAGCAGCACTGAGGGATCCCCCAGTAGGGCGCCCCGCACCTACTGGGAGCCGTCGTTTCCCGACGGCTTGGGCAAGGGCTTTTTACCCGACCTCGGCCCCTTATAGCGAGTGTCTCGCTGGGGATTTTTCGGAAATCTGTTCCGCAGATGATCCGTGCTTCCACACAGGAAGAATCTCAGCGGCCAATGCCGCTGCAGTATAGCAAGGAGATCCGCTTCGAAGCTCTGCGAGGTATAGTCAGAGTGACTCTTTAGCGGAAGGTTTCTCCTCTGCTTCGACCTGACTAAGTTACATGGGTTCGGGATACACCTTAGAGGAACGAAAGTTCCTTTCGGCGTTGAACGCCATCTTAAACGCCTCCCCCAGGGATTTAGTTCGGCATCGGAAGAGCTCCAAACGTTCTGGCCCTTCTTTCAGGCCACCCATGAACACGGAAATGGACACATCGTCCGAATACGCTTTCGCGTACATCCCTGCCAACACGCGTACATCCCTGCCAACACGCGTACATCCCTGCCAACAGGGTCTTAAGTTCTTGAATGTATGTTTCCAAGTCCCTAGTGCCCTGACGGCACCTCAGAAATGCCAGCTGATTATGGAAAACCAGATCAGGCGTGGCGTACATGTCCATAAGCTTTTGTTTAAGGGTTTCCCAAGTTGGGAACACGTCCGTGGCCGGATCCGAACAAGTAAACGCTCATGTACGGGCTTTACCCGTAAGATGTATCAGTGCAGGTCCCACTTGCAAGTGATCCGCGATCACATTCGCTGTGGCGAAGGCCGTTTCGACCTCTCGAAGCCACACATAAAGGTTATCACCCTTTTTGCCGGTGAATTCCTTTATCTTAAAGGACAAAGGAGGGCGCACCCCCGTGGACGTGGAATGACTTCCACGAAAATTGGCCCCATGGGCGATGAGGGAGTTGACCCTCTCCTTTACGGCATCAAGGCCCTGCTCCACTAGGAGCTGCATGCCTTCGTCACCCAGTATGGATAACAGCCTGTTAAAGGCTTCCTTCTGGACGAGGGTTAGCCTATCCCAATCGCCCTGAATCATCCTTTGCAGAGGACAGGTGTTGGATTGACTACGAGTGCTACAAGATGTAGCCGGTGCGTATACGCATGGTGCGGCTAGCGCACAGAGGAAGACTTTCCTAAAGCGGCGATATGCCGCTACTTAGCCGATACGCCCTTATAAAAGGGCTTAGTAAGAGAGCACTCTCTTACTCGGGGCCAAGATCTCCCTTGTATTACTAGTTAGTGTGAACTAACGCATTAATACAAGGCTCCCTTACTAGGGGGGGGGGTAGTTAAGGGAAGGTATTCCGTTTCAGTACAAGACTCACTGCGCGCGCGACCGGTCGAGGTCGTGCGCCTAGCATTATTAGAGTGAAATGTAAACTGAATGTATATTTAATATGTAATTAGCCTAAATTAATTTAAAAACTAATGTAAAAAAAACTATATGTAATACTAAGTTGAACTTACTCAATTCGTACCTAGACGAAATGTAATGTACACCACCTGTGTACCAACACGTGGCAGGCTGCCACGCCTCCACCAAGGGGTCCTGCCCTGATTGGTTAAAATAACCAATAGATCCAAACCTTTCGGACCGTTCAATACTGACCTCAAGCGTAGTGTACTTACCCCGTACACAACATAACCGAATGTAACCAAATGTAACCATGTTACATTTATTCTTTGAAACGACAGTGGATGATTAAAGTCGACTTACATTTGAAACTTATGCGTTAAATGGAGAGATCAAGACTCGCCCAATCACGTTTTCCCGAACAATTTAATTACATTGCTATTGGACCGCAACGTTATCGATTCTTGCAGGTAGAGGCTCCAAACCATATCATGACCTGACCTGAGAGGGTAGCCCATTATTTCCAGCTAAGCAGCTGATTGCGAAGATCAATATTTTCGCTCTCGAGGCTGTAAACTTCTACTGAAAACTTTTAGTGTCTGTATATTTGTATTGGAGGTCATGATATTATATTCCAATTTATAAAGGCCCCGACTAGGGGCACACCCAACTTTTGCTAGGGGCACACTCCATTTTGCTACGCCCGCCTGAAATATGATAATAAGAAACACTACAAAAGTGATTGAAGAGTCCGAATAGGCCGCGACTAGGGACATTGACAAGCACTGTCAGCAAATTCATCGGTTGCCATTTCGATCTCCATCACTGGGATGTCCGAGATGCCCAAGTCCACCGCCGCCGATCGCGCCAGGCTGAGGATTTAAACCCAGGGGTACCATGAAGCTTCCATCCGCTGCAGTTGCCACAATCTGATATCCACCCAGAAGTTGAAAACCAGAAGGAGGAGCAAGAACAATTGGAGCCATGGGGAACTGTGCGGACCGAATGCTGAAGACGGGGGTTACTTGTGTCGGCCCGTCGGTTGGTGCTCGAAGTGCGGATATATACGTGGAAGGCGCGCGTTGAGCTGGACTGTTCTTCAAGGTTTTGCGGTGACCGACGCCGCCGCATGCGCTGCACTTTTCCGCTTTCCTCCGCTTCTGCGTTTGTTCCACGTACTCAAACCCAGACGGGTTTCTTTTCGTCGAGGTGCTTGGGCGGTCCTTTGTCCTCACAACTTCTGGTTCCTTGATTTTACAGGGAAACTGCTGGGATAGATCGTGGAGATGCTGAATAGTTGCCCTCTATTGGGGATCCGGCAACGTTGCCACGTTGTTGGCTACTTGTTCCAACACAACAGGCAAATGATCTTCCGGTCTCTCAATAGCTTCAGGGCAAAGAGGTATACGTTCCACAATGTGCCAATGAGGATAGAAATTGTTCAAAATCAATCGCTTATCCTCGCTGATTAACTCTCTGAGCCGTTGCTGGAATGGCATGCCCCAGACCGTCGTGAAGGCATGGGAGCATGGCTTTTCATCAGCTTGGACTGGTCTGCGCGCCAATTCCAGCTGCAATCAAAATGAAAGGTCAAAAAGGAGATGTTGAACGTTGCCAACTTCATCACATGTTTGACTTTCCTTCTCGTTGACTTTGCTCAAAGCAACATTTGAAACGCTTTTTGTGACGTTCTGAAAGATATCAGTCTTCGGGGAAAGGTAGGCAAACAGAGGGATCTGCATCTGAAATCCGTAACAAACCCTTCGATCGACACCTTGATCCTCTTGCAGCATTACAACAGATCAAGCATGCTTGTGTACAGGAATGCTTTCAGCCGGCTGTAAGCGCTTTCACCACGTGAAGTAACGGCATGCCCAAAGTGCGTGACGTTGTTGGTCCATGCCGCAACAAACTTTTCCTTGTGGGGAGAGATCCACGTGTCGTCCAGTTATTTGATCGCTTCCTGGTACGTTTGATAGCGGGTCTGGAAAATGGACCACAGTTCCTGAAAAAGAGTTTCTGTCTCTGCATGCACGATCTGAGAAAGGAAATAAATATCAGCCAATTGGCTCACTGATTTGGTGCAAGCTGCGAAATAAGAACTTCTTACCGCTGCCCAGTCTTTTATGAACTGTTCATGATCGCTGCCAAGAATGCCCTTGCAATTCTTGGTGAGGTTCTTCTCAATATACCACACACACACAACATAATCGAGGCCTCAGGAAACTGATATCGCAACGCCGAGATCAGGGCAAGTTCTCGATCAACGTCGAAGACTTTTGGCAGAGCATTGGTGTGGAAGAGTTTGTGCAGGAACGCAACAGCAGTCCTGTATGACTCTTCATTCTTGTTCTTCATGAATACGAAGGCCGCCGAGAACGTGGTGTGCAATGCGGTGGAACCGACGATGTGCAGGAGAGGCAAACGGTACTTGTTGGTCTTGTAAGTAGAATCCAAGACTAAAACGTCATGATTGAGTATCATCAACTCCACCATTGCCGGGTGTGCAAAAAAGCAATGGGTAACACGTCCATCATCGTCCAAAACCAGTTCTACTTCATAGCCCTCATCCCTGAAAACTTTGACCAGCACGTCGACCGGTCTCTTACCGTCCAACTCCTTCTTGGTCAGCTGCTGGTCGGTGTTGTATAGATTCTTCATGGGAACCTTCACGCCATGTGTCACTTCCAACTGATTTGGGATGCCTCGTGGAGGCACCGTTGCGTCCAGCATACCCTTAACAATTGCAAGCTGCTCGTGGCAGATCTTTTGGTGGGTTGAGCGCCCGGCCGGATGCGACGAAGGATTGTGGTTGTGGTCGGCGGTGATGATGCTGAAGGTCCAAGATCCGTCCGCTTTGGCATCGCCACGCCCCTTGAACGGGCAGTCCATCAACCTGCTGGAAGTCCGTCGCTTCCTTCCACCGTCGCTGAGGTTATGACTGTTCTTGTAAGTCCCGCCACGATCACACTTGTAGTAGACCTGTTGCAGACCGCGCCTCGTTTTCTTTGGTCTGG
>CM047580.1:21160706-21224974 GCA_026184515.1 Peronosclerospora sorghi
GTATTGTATGGGTATGGGGGGACTCGGACACAATTACGCTTGCTTTTGCAGGAGGGGATTTCCCCTCAAGCTCCACAACCCTTTATGCAAAATTAGACCAATCCGGTTGGTGCATCGACGGGGTGTGCCCCTCTAGCAAAAGTGGGGTGTGCCCCTAGTCGGGGCCATTTATAAACGTATAATATTTAATTGAGGATGTGTTAGACCAATGATAATTAATTGACGATGTGTTAAATCTATAATATTTAATAGACTGGATAAGTTGACCGCTAACGTATCATCTGATACGAAGTCTGTCGGACTTGAAAAAAATGTGGCGACAGGATGGGATGTGGATAGTGGGGCACACTCCAACCTAGCGCCTGTTACATTTTCTAAATCTGATTCTCCGATTCTTGAAATTGAAGGAAATGTCTTGTCATACTCAACGTGGATCATTAGGTTCTCCCTTCTTCCTCATGGAAGGTATTTTATAATAGTCGCTAAGGCTAATTATACGGAAGTCGACAAGCAAAATAATTTCCTTTTTAACTTAAGCGAGCTCGGTTTGATGATGATAAGACCACTGAAGCGCACTCAAGTATGTGCCCTGTACTTTGCGGTTGGGATCTCTACGTGAGATGTCGAGTGTACTCTGTAGTATAATCCATATAAACAACGGACTGGCCATATTACAAGATAAGTCGGATCCAGAAAGGCAGTGGTAGTTTTGCATATCCTGGTCACCCCATGATCAGACACGGGAAATGAGATATAAGATAGTGGAAAATGATCAAGAAATTCAAGGCAACTTACCTTGATTAGCAAACGAAGCTAATATCTGCTGGAAAGTGGAATGGTGAAGCAAATGGTTGAGATAAGTGGTACATGTGGCCGAGGGTTATTGTGATCATCAGGAGAACGACCGTAAATTTTACCTCTCGCTCCGACTGTGCGGCTGCGACAAGTCTCGGAGGCGGTTGTGGTTAAGTGATCTAAAAATTTTGGCATAAGTACGCGGCAGTTGATTACTCTTGAATATAGACGGTAGGTGCGGGATTACTACATTAGGGTTAATTGGTGGTATCTCATCAGAGGTAATTAGACAAATATTATATTAAGTGTAGATTTTGCGGGATTGAGGTAAAGTTTGTCTGGTAAGAATAACTGAGTTGTAATCAGTGGCTAGAGTAGTTTAGGTACTCATTTCGTAATTCACACTCAATTAGACCAGTGAATTCTTTTTTTTACCTCCTTCTACTGGCAATATTTTCCACTCAAAATATCTGACTGATCGATGTTAAGAAGATCCTCATTTCCTTCTCGTTTAAAGGAATGTAAGCAGTAAAGCCAATGGGCAACCCCAGGTTTGATATTGGAATCCAACCGTGGTCATGTGGTTCACTGCTCACTACGGGACCGGAAGGTCCCGGGTTTGATCCCGGGCCAAACCAAGTTGGTTGGTTTCAGAAAGTATAATGTGACGGATTCAACCCAGGTTGTATATTGGCCCACGGCGACGCCCACGTCAATTTATCAACCACTAAAATCCAAGAAAACTGCCAGAGGAAGGGTTCTTGTCACGGAAAGAAATATTGGAGTAGTGATTGGATACGATCGCCATTGGATTTAATTGCATTGTTATAGATGCTGCTACGTGGCATTGGCTTAGAAGACCTCAGAAGGACTTTGGCTGTACCTAGAAAAGTACTGTTACCGATCAAGGATCGAAGGGAACCATATCCGCCTGCGGCCGCCGTTTACTGGGACTTCTATTTAATGCGTAAACATCTCTTTTTAATCTTCCAGCACCATATGAATTTATAATAAGTTAGAATTTGATGTTCCTATTGGTATAAATGGTGATTGTTATGATCGTTATTTGATTATAATTGAAGAAATGCGCCATCCCCCACCCCTCCTCATACTAGTCCTGCCGAGTGTATAACTTCTGCCGAGTGTAGAACTTTCGCCGAGGCCGCTTATAATTAAGGCAAATACCTCAGTTTACGGATATCTTGACCGCGTTCGGGGCAAGTGCGTAACCCGCCTAGGCCGACGTCTGCACAAGTGTATACGAAGAAAAATTTTTCCGGAGGACCCTGATTCACGGTGCGAAAAAGTTCTGATCAGCTTCACCGCATATATTTGCGTGGATCTCAAATCTACCCAAATACATTCAAAAATGTAATATGAACTTATTTAATTGTGAAATCAAATCCCTTTTGGATTCGGTAAAAATACCGATCAACTTATTAATGTATTAAAAGAATTTATCATCAACGTTTCCTCCTTGGAACAACCTGAATGTTCCAATTACAATAATTTTTCAACGTAATACAGGTAGTCATGGACCTGCTTCCAATAGTAATACTATCCTCAGTCTGATGTCAAAACGAGCGCAAAGAGCTCCGCGCCTATAGGGCATAAATCTTATGACCTTAGAGTATTACGTTAAGATTCGAGTTGAAAGCTCCATTGTCGATACAAACACTGCAACCATCTTTAGTTGTCAAGACACGGCAGAGTGCTGTTGGAATTGTGATGTGCATGGAAACGGGTTTGTTACTAATGCCTAATTCCCTACTTCGAAATTACTGTGGATGAAGAATGTAATGGATATTCACGTTGAGGTGTTAAGTTCAATTTTCTTCTTTAAAGAGTTTGGGCTTAGGAATTTTTTAATTTTACATAATATGTGCTTTCTTTTTTTCTCTTTAAAAAGTGAACCTTAAATTAATTCCCAACACTGACTGAATCGAGGAAAAAAGCGCGAGGCTAAGTGCAATCGGTTGCCTTGCCTACGGATTGATGCGCATTAGTGTAATTTTTTTACAGGTTATGAGCCAAATAGACACAAAGGCACCCATGAGTTAAGTTTTCGAAGTTAGCCTCTCCTTCGGTGATACCACGTAGAAAGTTCTCTGTTTTTGTGGAGCGGTTGTGATATCTTTTACAACAGTGGTTATTTATCTCGATTATCAAGAGAAAGCCTATGAATGTATTTAAAGTTCTTTTTCAATATCTGATAGTATTTATGGTACAACTTTTTTAATTTTTTTTTATAATTTTAATATTTATTAATGTATTTTCACATATGACTAGATGTATTCATTGTACACGTTGTGTTCGTTTTTCAGATCAAATTTGTGGAATTGATGATTTCGGAACAACAGGTCGTGGTAATTAAAACTGAGGTTTTAAGGCTGTGAAGATGGATGAAAAAGACGCGCGTCTGACGCATTGAAAGAATCATTAAAGTTTTTGAAGTGCATCGATAGTCCCTAGAATCGATGGAGGAGGTAATTGAAAGGTTTGATTCCCATCACATCCTCTGGTTTGAGCAGAGATTCACAGGTGGCGAAAAGCAGTAACATGTTTGACGAAACGTTAAAGAATTATGGGCCGTTTGGTCAGGATTTGACAATTAACTACCTCAGAGGAGAAGTTGTAATTGGTCGTAGTGGTATGTACTGGGCCGGTACTTACCGTGCACACCACGATGTACCGGATATTAATTGTGAAAGAGGAGCGCAAATGTTGTGCCTACAGCATCTGTTCTGAACCAGTTTTGCCGGCCTGGAACCGGAAAAAATACTATACAAAATTCACTGGTGCCGAGCAATCTGCCGCGCCCTTAACGCGGGCTTCAAGCTGTGGGCATACCTCTTCATGTAGGCAATTGCGGAATTGTCGTCATATTTTTCTAGACGAGCGACTCAAGATAAAAAAAATTAAGTGAACCACTAGATGATGTAGCCGGTGAATATTTCTTCCATCACATATGATAAATTTTGCCTGGATTTTATTTCATTTTGGATCAGATGTGAAATTCATCTAAAGTAGTATCTCGCTTTTTACAAGGCAGCAGCATTATTTTTTATGCCAAAAATTGTTAAAAGATCTTTTAATGAACATGTTTTGTTTTAGGCAGCTCTGGAGCGTGATAGTGGGTCGCGTGAAAAAAAATGTGGGAAATATCATTAGGGGGGTCAAACTTAAAGTTTAGCCCAAACGAAATAAACGTTTATATCAATCAAATATCAGGTTTAGATCAAATTTGATATGCACCCCTGCCGATCTGAGTGACCCGAAATAAACTTTTATTTCGGATATGAGCATCTAGAGAGCTGTTCATTTAAAAGTGTGTATATCGTGTGAAATAAACGTTCATATCGCGAGTGTTTATTTCACGAAATAAACACTTTTTTCTTATGTCTGACCCCCCCCTATTAAATATACAGCTCTCAGTTTGAAGCCCATCACGCCGAGATTATGTGCTACACACAGAAACTAGTGACATCGGAGAACCAACACGATGATGGAGGGTTCAAATGCAAAGAAAATTCATGCAGACCCAGATAATGAGACTAGAAGAAAATCGTCTGCTGTTGAAGTCACCGTCGAAGGAATTACAACGCAATAAACTAAAATCGGAGGACATAAACTTCTCAGGTAAGGTGGTAGCACTATAACAACTAAGAAAACAAAAATAATCTCCACGGAAAGTAGAAGTTGAAGGAAACACAAGAATATGACTTTTTGGATCGTAAATAGTGACGCAAAACGATACCTGGTATATGACAAAGGGTTTCTGAAATGATCCAGAGAGTAGGAAAAAAAATGAGGATTAGCATTTCTCGATGATGGTACACTGCATGTAACGAAGGAACGCCGGGAAAGTGACCTAGAAAGCTGTATCGAACTCGACTTCTTCTGTTATAATAGATTAGTTATTTTTGCACTGAGCCTATTGAAGAACCTCCTATCACTTAGATGTTTGCACAGAAAGGGGTGCACACTAGTCGATATGGCGAAAAAATGAATGTACCGCTTGGTAAAGTCTAAATATTTTTATGATTTGATTGTTGAAGTTGTTGTTGAAGTGCTTGGAGCAATTTTCGATACCAAATTACGTGCAATGCGACAAGACAATTTGAGACCGCCTTCAATGAAATGTGATGAATGAAAATGTGAAAAATGATATACAGTTGGAAAAATTTTCTACCATTTCAACCCGGCTGTGTCTTTAATGGGACCCCATTACATAAGCGCTAATTATATTTAAGTTGAAATATTCCTTACTCTAATTAGAAAATTTGGGCTGTTCCAAAAATGAATTTTTGGATTCTAAATTCTGATAATACATTGGTTATTTGATTCGGTTCGCGGAACCGAATTCAGAAGGTATTTAATTTCATTATATAATCACTAAACTTACTACATATTTGTATTTTTATTGATATTTAGTTATACTTAGTAATCCAAACAATCCATAAGAGATTACATCTTTATAGTCCGTCTAGTAAATAAGTGATAATTTGTTTGTGTAGTATCAAATTAGGAAATAGGTACATTTCATTTTATTGAATCTATTCAAAAAATTACATTTGTGTCTGCCTTTATTGCTCGCTTTCTCACACAGTATTGTGTTGTGTGAGTCATTAACAGTAGACGTGTTAGACTAGTAGTAATTTTTGTCCGTATTTACAACCACTGGTACTTTTTTGTTGCCCTACTCTCCGCTAGACAACTAGCAGAGCGGAGGCTACAAAAAGAGTCCTTGGTTAGGTGGTCCTAGCCGAGTGCTTACTCTCGAAGGGATCCCGCATCTATGAATGAGCCAGTTCAGCGCGCTGGTGCCCATGATAAAGAGCATAGGATATGACGTGAAAACAATGCTCGAGGTTAAAAGTACGGACAAGGAAATTCAAAATCTTTCCAGAATTCAACGATGTTCAGTCGTTTTTTTACCGGCTCTGTCGTCAACCGTGACATTTCAAGTCGTATCGACGTAGTCCCGTACACGGGGAATGTAAACCGCTCTAGCGATTGCTTCTCGAACTAGAGACAGCCATATAATCACGAAATATAAGTGTATCCAGTTTACTGGTACAATTTGCCTTTACATGTCCCCGCAGACGCGCAAGGCATAGACATAGATGCACATATTGACTGACTTGTCTGCGCTGGAAACGCTTCGAGCGCTTAATGAGGAGTGAAACACCACCTTTGGTTCTCCTTAAAATTATTTCAGATTTCAATCTGGAGTTTTGGATCTGTGTCAGGGTCGCAGAAGGCACAATATTTGCTTCAAATATTATGAATGAGCCTCTAAAAACAGCATCTCAAGTATATTCTATCTGAAGAAGTCCCACCAAGCAATATTTCTTCCATCATCAGCAGAAGAGCTTACTGGATGCTATATTCCAAAGGATCTTAGTATACTTTAAACAAGCAAAGAGGAAACGAGCCCAACGAGTTAATGTAACGGGGTTACATGGGTTACGGTTACGACGTTATCGTTTACGAAGAGGGGTACGGTATATGTACCGTACCTAGCGAACTAGCATTAGTTTTTGTAGGTTATCAGTTTTCGTAGGTTTTGGGATGAATGGTCGTGAGGACCATTTGCTCCCTTTGATATTCAATTCAGTCCTAAAATTACCTTATTCTGTTGAGTCCAAGAGCGCCTCATCGCCGCTCTGTGTAAGTTGCTGTAACAGAGTGCTTAGAGCCCTGTTACACCTGGTAGCACTTTGTTATCCGTCCAACGACCGATATATTGTATGTCTACACGTTTGGGAATGAACGAAGAAGAAATTCCTCCACTGGAACGACAGTTCCTCCAGAATCTGTCGGATTTCGAATGGGAAGCGGTTGGCCGCATGTCCAACCAAATCGGCCTGATGGCAACGCAGTTGTCGTTGTCTGGTCCGCAGAATCGCCAACATCAAGTTATCTCGGATTTATTAGCTCGCGAATTGGCGTCGCTCAGATCGACCCCTTCAATGGCACCTCCGACTGCGTGTCGTCCAACGTTCAAGTTGGACATTTCCAAGTATGATGGTTCCTCTGAACCACCGCTTGTTCGCTGGTTTTGTGAATTGAACCTTGCGATTAAGGCCCGTGGCATCGCGGAAGATGAACTCCAAGTGGCGTACACAATCGCAAATTTATCTAGTCGTGCTCGCTGTGGGCACTGGGAAAGACCATTGCCAATCCTGGCGCTTTTCCAACGGTCCAAGATCTCAAGAGCCAGCTGACTGCTACGTTTGAGCCAGACGAGTCGGAATTCCGAGCCCACTCACAGTTCCTGACACTTAAGCAAGGACGTGATTCTGTGCATGATTATGTGGTCAGGTTGTGTTACTTGGCCTCGTGTGTGGTTACAAACCCAATCGCTGAGTCCACTCATTTGGCGATATTTTTGAATGGACTTCGCGAGGGACCAACGCGCTCGCAATTGTTCCGTGAGCGTCCGACAACTATTGAAGCCGCATACTCCATGGAGCTGCGTGAAGAGTTCAGCGCCCAACAAGCGAAAGGCGTTGGGTCGGTGTTCCGATCCCCTTTGTCCCCTTCTACTGGTGGTGGTCCTGAACCCATGGAAATCTGCGCGGTGTCGTCGTCCGCAACCTCTAAGAAGAAGCCCAAGTGTCACCGCTGTGGCTATTCGGGGCATTACGCTGCTGTGTGTCGTATGCCGTTTGAGAAGATCAAGCGTCATTCCAACAACTCGACCACGGGTTCTTTGAGTCCAGCGTCGAGTCAAAAAAAACAGCAATGGACAGTAGGCGCGGGGCGTCCTACTGCCCGTAAACGGGAGATGTTGTCTGACCGAGAGACAGCGTCTTCTGGGCCCCGTGTGCAGTATGCACATTTGTCCTCGTCGTGTGTTGGTAGGGATTCGGCGAAGTTAATCTTCTTCAAGGTTAATGTCAAAGGATCTCGTCGTCCTTTGACCGCTATGCTTGAGAGTGGATCCACAAACAATTTTGTTGGAGCTTCTTCTGTTCGTGATATTGAAGGGATCTCTGTTGTTCGAGATCCAAACGTGAAGATGATTGTACGTTTTGCCGATGGCAAGCCTCGCTCGAGTGAGAAACGCACTGTTTCCCTCGATAGCGAATATGAATTTGGTAATGGAACTTGTCGTGCGGAATACAACTTCCTTGTGTTCGATACGGACCAGTCGTTCGACTTGATCCTGGGTATGCCATGGCTCCAACGCCATAGCCCAACAGTGGACTGATCGCGCGGGGTGATCAGCTCCACACGGCCAGCTCAGGACGTGGTAGAGGAAGCAACTACAGCCACCGTTAAGGGAAGTAATGAACCCCTTTCAAGTGATTGTTTTGTTGTTGGTTCCGTTGATGGATATCGGACTCCCATCGCTACTTCTCCTTAGAAAGTGGGTGTCAATATGAGCCCACCCATACGACAGAGGCCGTGACATCAGTGTCACCGCCAGGGCCGCGACTTCGTGTTGCCGATAAACTGTGTTCGAGACCACTCCCCAGTGACCTTTTTCAAAGCAGAGGACCAGCCAAGGTTGAAGCGCTGGTCCAGTTTGAAGATTGTACCGTTCTCCGGGAGATCCAAGTCGAGTGTCCTCCCAAGACTGCTTCTGACATTCTGAACCTCAAGCTCATGAGTACAGACGCATTCGTACGTGATCTCAAATCGTGTGAGATCGAACAGATATGTGTTCTCGTAGCAGATCAGCGTAAAGAAGAAGAGCATGTGGCTACTTCTTCCACTTTGGATCCAACAGTTCTTTCGGCAAAAGAACGTCGTGTGGCTCAACAATCGCTTGAGTCACTTCCTGTGTCGAACAATCCCGCGTATGAGTTGGTCAAGGAATACTAAGATGTATTCCCAGAATCAATCCCGGACAAGCTTCCTCCTGATCGTGGAATACGCCACGAAATTGATCTCGTCCCAGGCACCAAGTATTGTGTCACTCGTCAGTGGCCACTTCCTCGTGAACAAGTCGAAATAATCGACACGTTCTTCGCGGCTCGCTTAAAAGCAGGCCACGTCTGTGAGAGTAAGTCGCCTCACTCCAGTCCGACTTTTTGTGCCAAGAAAGCCACGGGCGGTTGACGTATAGTCCATGCCTTTAACAAGGTAAACGACGCAACCGTCCCAGCGCAAACGCCAATCCCTCGTAAAGACGTTATTCTAGACAGTATGACTGGTAGTAAGGTGTTTAGTACATTCGATTTGAAGGATGGTTACTACCAAATCCTCATGGACGAGGCCAGTGTTCCACTGACCGCGGTAAGCACTCCAAGATGCATGTTGTACGAATGGATGGTCATGACTCAAGGCTTGAAGAATGCTCCCGCCACGTTTAACCGCGTGGTCTCATTGTTGTTGAGACCTCTTCGAGCCTTCGCTCCCAGCTACTTTGACGATATTTACATCCACTCCCGTGCCGACCCTTCACGTGGGTTGACGGATGTGGAGGTGCATTTGGATCACCTCCGCTCAGGTTTGGACGTCATGCGAGCCAATCAGTTGTACTTCAGTCTCTCCAAGTGTATCTTCTGCGCTCATGAGATCCCCTTCCTTGGCTCTTTTGTCGGACACGCGGGTGTGCGTGCAGACCCAGAGAAGGTTTCAGCAATCTGCGACTGGCCAGTACCGTCAAACGTGAAGGGACTTCGTCAATGGCTTGGCTTGTCCACGTATCTGCATCGTTTTACCAAGGACCATGCTTTGATGATCCGACCGCTGTCTCGACTGCTCCAAAAGGATGTTGTGTGGACATGGTCGTGTGAGAATCAAGCTGCATTCGACTCCGTTAAAGCGGCACTGCAATCAGCGTCCGTGCTTGCGTTACCGAATTTCGATAAGCCTTTCCATGTGGTCTGCGACGCCAGTGATTTTACCACCGGCTGTGCTTTAATGCAGCTTGACGATGCTGGTCACGAGCGCGTGATCTCCTATCAATCTCGTCAGCTGAAACCAGCGGAGCGGAATTATCCTTTCCACGATAAGGAACTGTTAGCGATGAAATACGCTTTGGTGAAGTTCAGCGTTTACCTTCAAGGTGAAGAGCGGTTCGTGATTTACACCGACCACGCGTCGCTGCGTACGGCTGTAAAGTCACCGCACCTGTCCCAACGGATGGCTCGGTGGCTGTCCTTTTTTTCGCAGTTCAACTTCGTCGTCCTGTATAATCCCGGTAAACAGAACATCTTGGATGACGCTCTGTCGCGCCGCCCTGACTATGAGAATGTGGCGGACGAATCCACGCTGGCGACCACGGTGGTCTCTGATACGTCGTCCATTTACCCGGCCATACGCGCGGCATACGCGGCCGACACGTTCTGTCGGCCTCTGATCGACCATCTTCGGGATGCTGCTCAGTTTCCCCTGTCGTCACTTCCTCCGCGCCAACGCGCACAGTGTTCTCGCTTCTAGGTTGTCGACGGTTTGCTTCTTTATCAAGTGGATGCGTCCGACGCTCCGCGTGTTGTCGTTCCCGCTGATGATGCTATTCGAAATCGTTTGATTCGTGAATATCACGATTCCCCCAGTGGTAGTCACTTCGCTCGTGAAAAGACCTACGCTGCGCTGTCACGGGACTTCTATTGGCGCCACAAGTACAAGTGGGTCCGCACGTGGGCTTGCACATGCGAGGTTTGTCAGCGCGTCAGACCGTCTTCAGCTCATCAAGATCCGTTGTCTCCGTTTCCAGTCCCACGTGACGTCTGGTCATCTGTCAGCTTGGATTTTGTTTTTGGCCTTCCGAAAGGATAGCCACGGCCGCACTGGTATTGTGGTCTTCGTGTGTCGTCTCAGAAAAATGGTGCATCTTTCGGCAGTCGCGGGTAGCGTCACTGCTGCCCAAAGGGCTGATGTGTTCCTGAACACCGTGTTTCGCCACCATGGGTTGCCGGAGTCCATCGTTTCTGATCGTGATGTCCGCTTCGTTTCTCGTTTTTGGCGCGCGCTCTTCGCTCGCCTCGGCACTCGCTTGGGTATGTCGACTGCAGCCCATCCAGAGACTGACGGGCAGACTGAAAGTGTCAACCGTGTCTTGGAGGATGTGTTGCGTAGCTACGCTGCGTCCACGTCCGATTGGAGCCGTCTGTTGCCTATGGCTGAATTCGCCATAAACAACGCGGTTCACTCGTCGACGGGGTTGACGCCTTTCTTCGTCAACCACTTGCGCCATCTTCGTGTCCCAGCGCTGCTTACTGGTGGCTCGAGTTTAACGGGGAGAGAAGCTGCGCTAACATTGCCACCTTCTCCAAGTCGGACACGCAAAACCAAGTCGCAACAACGAGTGGAATCCAGTCCGGAACCCGAAGACGAAGAAGGTGATGCGGTCGCGGTTGTCTCTGCCTACAACCAGCCGTTAACGGGAGTGAACTATGCGTCGATGGAAGCGGGAGATACGTCGGTGGAGGCGGAAGTCGCGTCTCCAGTGCCAGTTCAAGATGCCGTGGACGATGAAGAATTCTTTGACAGCATGGAACCCTATTCACCAATTGCGTCTGATGTTGGTGATGATCAAGACGCAGCCTACATCATTCGAATTCAAAGTGGTTTGGCTGCGACGGGATCAATCAGTGTGATCCCTCGTGATATCGTTATGGCTTGGAGTAAGATTGAGGATCGTGTTACAGTGCTTAACACCATCCACAACTCCATGCTAGCGGCGCACGCGGTGTGTGCCAATACTGAAGTTGAGCCCAACTTCGTGGTTGCTCCAAGTTTGAAGTTCATGTCCAATCAAGAAATGAAAACTCTGGATTCGTTTGAGTTGGATCGTCAAGCGACGATCCGCTTTGTACGTGACGCGATCGCAGTGGCAGTTGAACATCAGAAAGAAAATGAAGATCGACGAGGGCGACGAAACGCGTTGTCCTTTCGAGTGAATGATCGGGTTCTGCTGTCAACTCGGAACCTTCCATTGGAAAATGTTGATAACAAAGGATCAATCAAGTTAATGCCAAGATTTATTGGTCCGTTTAAAGTGGTGGCTAAGAAAGGGGATGCGTACAAACTCGACATTCCCACGACCATGAAGCTCCATCCGACATTCTACGTAGGACGGTTGAAGCCGTACCATCCCTCGCTCGCAATAGCTTCCAATTAGGACGGAAGAATCCAAGATATTCAGGTTGATCGCTTGGCCGCTGGCGCTTTGGATCAGGAGGCTGCTGATCCTCGTCGCGTGGCTCGTTCTCCTTATGTTCCCCACGCGATGGTGGAGAACGCGACCGCCTACGCAAGATCTGGCGAAAGTTATTCCACGAGTCCTGCATCGACCTCATTGCATTTTCCTGGCGACGCAATCGTGCCAACAAATTCGAGTTCACGCCGGTCAATTCGTTTACTTGATCCTGTAGTTGCCGCGCGTGGCCCTCAGCGCCACGAAGACCAACTTCCAGCGGCCGCGGAGTCGATTCTGCGCGGGTCTACCCGTCCACCCAGTCCAATTGTTCGCGTTGATTGTTCTCCAACCGCTCGTTCTCGTATACGACACGCGCCGGCAAAGTAGGTTCACTTTGCCTTGGATGATCCAGCTCGGGAGGTTGCTGGCGTGCAGCACGGGGTTCGGAACGATCGCAATAATACTGGCGTGGATGTGAATAGTCACGTCCCCGGCGGTCTTGATTCCAGTCCGACTGAGCATACTGCTGCGGGTTCCAGCCGCGCTGATCCCATCCATAGTAGTCGTGACGATCGTCACGATAGGAAGGACGCAAACATTCTCGTCCATACGAACGGTATGGTTGACCCCATCCATCATGATCGTGCTTCTGATGCTGGCGTCTTGCTTCGTACCGCTCGTACTCCTGTTGGTAGTGACGATTCCAATACCGCGGGTCGTGCTGTCGCTGATGGTGATGCCAACCACGCTGGTCGTACGCTGCGCCGCGACCCTCCTGCTCCGTTGGTCGACTCACACGATCAGCCTCGTTATATCGTGGATCGTATCGTCGGTCACGATCCTCGCGTGTGGACCGAGAACGTTCCTCACTCCTACCGTGTACGCTGGCTTGGTTACGGTCCGGATGACGATACTCAGGAACCTCGTGCTGTCTTTCTAGAGGACGTTCCTGAAGTCGTGGCTCAGTACGAGCTGAGTCTCGACCCTGGCGAGAGACATCACTAGTAGCGGCACCGTGTTGCGCCACTGCTCGTGCGTACGCATCAATCAATGCGTGCGCACTTTCGTGCAAGTTTACTGCTCTCTTCCACTCAAAAAATCTCTTCCGGCGACGGTCACCACGCGGGTTGCATGCACAAAAACCCTCCATGATGTCGACTACGCAACCAGCAAAATGACTGCAGCCATGGACTCGTGAAACACGATCCCGCAAGATTTCAAGGCCGTATGCGGCACGTTCGATACGTCCCAACCGCAAGTACTCAGGTAGGACTCCACGATTCCAAGTTGCAACGAAATGATTCCACGACACTTGAGTACCGCGTGTGTCGCCGTACGAAGGCCGACGACGAACAATCCGATATTCGTGGAAATAGCGACGTATTTCCGAATCAACAACGCCATGGGGATTGTTGAGGCGGCAGGTATCGTACAACTGTTCGTTGTACACCGCTTCTCGATCGGGCCAGCGTGGATCAGCTTGGACGTCTGCATCCGTCAACCAAACGCGATCTGGGTTGTCCAGATCATCGATTTCTCCTGGGCGTGGAAACGCCAATCGAATGCGACTCTCTGCATGCATCTCAGTCACGAATTGCGGCACCGGACGTCTTGGAATTGGAGCTAATGCCAATTCATTCACTTGCTGTGGAGTCAGTGTTGACGCCATCCCAGTTGGCCGTGTATTTTTCACACGCGTCCTCGACGTTGGAGCGGCAGTAAGGCTTGACGGTGGCGCTGCAGACGACACCACGGAAGTCGTCGATGTCGATGTCGTTCCTGCAGCCGTTGATTGCGCCGTTGGTGTCGCTACAGTTGCCGTTGCAACTCCTGTTGCTACTCTTGTTGCCTCTGTCGTCTCCACCACTTGTGCTGTTTGCGCTGCTGTCGTCACTGGTGCAGTCACTGAAATTGCTGGTGCTGCTAATGCAGCTCCTGTCGCCGCGGCCACCGCCGCCGGTGTTGTCGCCTCTGTTGTCGCTGGTTCTGGCACCGTTGTTGTTACCGAAGTTGTCGTGTTTGCGTCGACCGTGTTTGCCATTTGCGTGGACATCGTCGTTGATGGCACCGTTGACGTCACTGTTGCCTCCGATGTCACTGTCTTTATTGCCGTCGCTTGCGCTGTCGTGGTAGTTTTCTCTGTCTCTTGCACGGGTGCCGTCGTCACCACCATCGATCGTGGTGCGCGCCCTGGCGTTCCTTTCCCTCTTGGTTTGTCCATCATTGGGATTCTGGTGGCTCCCAGTTCCCTTCTTTGGTGGTCGTGTTTCTTGGAAAGATCCTCCTTTCCTTGGTTTTATCAAGTACGCGTGGCTCGTACTTTAACGGGGGAATGATGTAACGGGGTTACATGGGTTAAGCTTACGGTAACGGGGTTACATGGGTTACGGTTACGACGGTACCGTTTACGAAGAGGGGTACGGTATATGTACCTTACCTAGCGAACTAGCATTAGTTTTTGTAGGTTATCAGTTTTTGTAGGTTTTGGGATGAATGGTCGAGAGGACCATTTGCTCCCTTTGATATTCAATTCAGTCCTAAAATTACCTTATTCTGTTGAGTCCAAGAGCGCCTCATCGCCGCTCTGTGTAAGTTGTTGTAACAGAGCGCTTAGAGCCCTGTTACAGTTAAACATGCAAAAGGTACCGCACGGTGTAATCAGTGGTATTCACACAAGCCCGCGCTGGGGTACAAAACAGATGGACATATCAGTTTCAAATGCTTTGACACCGAATCAATCGAAAATAATAATAATAATGTTCGCTTCAATAGATGCGTGAGGATGGAACACTTTGTTCATCAATGCATGGCACCGCGTACGGGTAGCAAATGGGTATGCCCATTTGAAACTTAATCAAAAGAGGAGTCTTCTTGTTTTAAAAAAACCAAAACAACCAGTAGCGAAGGGTGCCCTACTGGAAGGGTTCTTTCACATGTTGACATCAGGCATATGAGAGCGATAGCCCCGATTTCTCGTCAATTTGTGCACGTTGATGCAAAACGCTTATCACCCTGAATGTAGCCGGTGCGTATACGCACGGTGCGGCTAGAGCACAGAGGATGACTTTCCTTTAAGCGGCGTTCGCCGCTACTTAGCCGATACGCCCTTATAAAAGGGCTTAGTAGGATAGAGCTCTTCTACTCGGGGCCAAGATTCCCACGTTGGTTTACAATTAGCTTTCGCTAATACCTTAACGTAAGGCTCCCTTACTAAGGGTGTAGCTAAAGGGAGGGCTCCCTTTACACTACTACACTCACTACATGCGCGACCGGTCGAGGTCGTGCGTCTGTAGTCGTTGAGTGAAAATGTAAACTGAATGTATATTTACTATATAATTAGCCTAAATTAACTTAAACTAATGTAAACTATATATAATACTAAGTAGAACTTACCAAATTCGTACCTAGCTAAAATGTAATGTACACCACCTGTGTACCAACACGTGGCTGGCTGCCACGCCACCCCCCTAGGGCTCCTGCCCTGATTGGTTAAAATAACCAATGGTTCAAACCCTTTCGAACCGGTCAATACTGACCCCAACCGTAGTGTACTCACGTACACCACCAACTGAATGTGACTCGAATGTAACCCCGTTACATCCTCCCCCATCAAGACTATTGCTTACGCAATAAACAAATTTTGGTGGAGAAGTCCAACTGCCAGTACCTCTGGATGACCATGAGCACCTTCAGTGGTGCTAAGGAAGAAAACTATTCCGATAACTCGGAAGTGGATGCCCTTGGGGAGATCTCCCCAACGGCTGGTTACTCCGACAGCGCCGAACGGCGCTGCCGTTCATCCAACCCATTTACCACGCGTGGGGAAAAGGCACTAACTCGTGCGCCACCTTTACCCACTAGGGGTGATACTACCGGATCGCCGCAGGCGACCACCACCAATGAACCGTCCTCGGTTCCTGAGGCCCGACGTGCCGTACGGGCACGGAAGGGGCCTCGCGACCCTTAAAAGAGGGCTAAGAACGCGGTCAAGAGGGGTTTAGCCTCCTATACCCCTGGTCCAGAGGCTATACTGCCACGTGAAATTGCGCGCCGGAAACAACTCCGGGCCATACTGCTAACGCCTAAGCAGTTTACTGTTAAGTCCTACCGGACGCGCCTCGGGAAACAGGCACTCTGTGCCCTCGTGGATATCCTCCACGAGATTCCCTTTGTTCTCTTGCGGGACGAAAGCGTCGAGGACGCAGAGCAGGCATTCCGCGCCTGGGCGGAAGAGGAGAAACGCCTCCCCAGATTTGATGCGCTGTATAACAGCTTTTCCGAACACGACGTTCGGGCGGAGAGGGCGCTACGCTTGGCCTAGCCCAGGCCAAAGCGCAAGGGCAATTACCTGCCTCTTACTACACGCGCCTGCTCTCGATGTGGTGCCGGAGAGCAATGCAAGCTTTGCATCTGCCTCCGGCAACCTCCCAGCTACTGGGAGTGAAGGGTCTTCTTCAGCCCCTTTGGTCGTTGACTCTCAGTGGGATTCTCCCGCTCGAAAGCGTCAACGACGTCACGGCAATCCTGCCGCAGGGGAGTCTAGGACTCCCACGAGCTCTGGGAATGTGGATAAACTTTCTACTTCACCAGGTTCTGGGTCTCACCCCGGTTATGGCGTCGTCCCATCAGGCGTTCCACATGGTAATGTGGAGTACCCTCCGTATCGAAGACTGGAGGAGGGGGTCGCGCAATTGCGACGTGAGTTCCAAGAGCGCTGTGATCGACACAGCCGTCGCATCCTAGATTCCCAGGAGGGACTCCGCAACGAGGGTAGTGCGAATGAACGCATCGAGGGGCGGCTTGCCTCCCTCGAATCTCTTGTTGCGGAGCTTCAGGGTCGTATTTCAAACCTGTCGGAGATGTTCCGACCTGTCGTGCCTTTCGGCTATCCAACTTCCCACCCTCCTCCAAGAGGGGACCCGCCTCCGGGTTCTGGTATGGCTTAAGCATACCCACATAGAAGGTTGGATGCGTACGCATCGCCTTCGGGATGTCTAAGGTATACGACAAGCCCTTTCGGGCTAGTACCTTAAAGGGGCCCACAAACCTGGGGCGCAGTTTTATTCCTCAACACGTTGGAAACTGCATGTGTAGGAAGGTTTTTAGCGTTTAATAAAACACTTTCTCCTACTTGGTACACTTTTTCGTTACGCCGCCCCTTGCGGTCTGCTTGCTCCTTCTGCTTGTCTAGGCTTTCCGCCATGGCATCGCAAACGTTTCGTAAGACACTAAGGCGCGTCGATAAAAACTTATCGATGTGCTTTCGCACAGATACAGGGATGACATCGAGGAATCCTCCTCCTTCAAGCCCTGGGCCACACACACGTGGCGTCAACGGAACCCTCGGATTCACTAATCCGTTCACGTAAAACGGGGTAAACCCCGTAGATGCATGGACCGAATTGTTTATAGCAAATTCGACCATCGGAAGCATCTCACTCCAATCCTTGGAGAATCCGGACATTAACTCCGGAGAATATCCTCAACAACGCGATTAACGCGTTCCGTCTGACCATCCGTATGCGGGTGATCCGCAGTGGACATGAGGAGCTTGGTGCCCAGCACCTTAAACAACGCTCCCCAGAACTGTCCCGTAAAACGGGGATCCCGATCCGACACAACGGAATCGGGTAGACCATGCTGTCGAAAGACACGGTCTAGGAACACTTTTGCTGTTCCTTGTCCATCAATGGACTCTGGCACCGCCGCCAGGTGAGCCATCTTGCTCAAACGGTCTACAAAGACCAAAATACCGGTGTTGCCGGCCTTATCCTTCGGAAAACAGAAGATAAAACATACTAATGTGTTTCCAACACTCCGTCGGAACGGATAAGCTCGCAAAAGGCGCAGCTGAACTTACAGAGGGTTTAACCCTCTGACACGTCTCACAAGTGCGTATATACGCACCGACCCACTTATACATGTTGGGCCACCAATACAAAGCGCTTAAAGCGCTGTAGGTCTTATCCCTACCTGAATGACCCCCGATAGGGGCGTCATGTGCCTCAAAGAGGACTCTATAGTTGTGTTACTCATCATGAGGAACTACCACCCGCGGAGTGTCATCCGCGCTCGTGCTATAAAATAGCAAACCGTCACAGTACCTGGAACGGTGTAAACGAGCTTTAGCTCGACTTTACAGGGTTGGCTCAGACGAGCCAAGTCCCTTTCCACCCAACGCGCTGATAAGAGCCGTACACTGTGGGTCTTTCTCATACGCCTGGCGTATGATATCCACCATAGATGAGGTGACGAATGTCGCGTGAGCGAGCTCGTAATAGGGACGACAAGACAACG
Source organism: Peronosclerospora sorghi (assembly GCA_026184515.1). Taxonomy (NCBI): domain Eukaryota; phylum Oomycota; class Peronosporomycetes; order Peronosporales; family Peronosporaceae; genus Peronosclerospora; species Peronosclerospora sorghi. The sequence continues at coordinate 21,178,900 of CM047580.1, forward strand.
CTTCTGCAAGCACGTTTTGCTTGCCAGGTTTATACTTAACCTCAACGTTGTACTCCGCAAAGAAGGAGAGCCAACGGGCCATCCGTTGCGAGAGATGAGGCGACTTTGTCGCTGTCCGTAAGGACGCGTGGTCAGTATAAACCACGAACGGCTTTGAGCCGAGTAGGTGAACCCTAAATTTGACAAGAGCATACTTCATTGCAAGTAGCTCGTTGTCATGAACGGGATAATTCCGTTCCGCAGCTTTAAGCTGCATCGAGTCAAACGTAATCACGCGTTCTCGTCCCGCGTCATCTGCTTGTAACAAAGCACATCCGATTGCGAAATCGGAGGCGTCGCAGACGACGCTAAAAGGTTTCCCAGAGTCTGGGAGAGCAAGAACGGGAGCTTTTAACAAGCTCCCCTTAACCGCTTCAAAAGCGTTTTGGTGTTTGGTTTCCCAACACCAATCAACATCCTTCTTAAGAAGGTCGGTTAATGGATTCGCCATTTCGGCGTAGTTCTCGCTGTTTTTTTGGAGATAATTGGCTAATCCAAGTCATTTCCGTAAATCTATAAGATTTACAGGCGAAGGCCACTCCACAATGGCTTTCACCTTCGCGGGATCCACCCGCACTCCATCCTTACCGATGAAGCATCCGAGGAAAGGAAATTCCTAGCACCAAAAATACAATTGGATGCGTTTGCATATAGTTTATGCTCTCGCATACATTCGAGCACCGCTCAAAGATGTATTAGGTGCGTCTGAGCATCAGACGAGTCGCCTTCCGCGCGACTATGAACGAATATATCGTCGAAGTACGTCTGAGCGTACTTTCTATGCGGGCGGAAGAGTTGAGTCACCAAGCGATTAAAAGTCGCTGGTGTATTTGAAAGCCCCTGTGGCATAACAAGCCACTCCCACAGCATTCCGCTAGGCTTGCTGACCGCTGTAAGCGAAATATCGGACGCTCCCATGAGCACCTGATAATACCCGTCCACCATATCTGAGGCACTGTACACCGAACAGCCCGCCATATTGTTCTGGAGGACATCCATCCGATGAATCGGAGTCTGCATGGGTACTGTAGCTGCATTCAGCTTGTTGTACGCATGCACAATGCGCTACTTTCCGTTCGGTTTACGAACACAAAAAGTGGGAGAAGAATGGGGAGACTTACTCTCCCGTACCATCCCTGCCTCTTCTTTCCCCTTGAAGAATGCGTCGATAACGTCGCATTGCTCCCTGGGGAGAGGATACTGCCTAGTGACGCAGTATTTGGTTCCAGGAACCAAATCAATTTCATTTCGGACTCCCCGATCCGGTGGTAACCCCATCGTCGGGTTGTCACTAATGACATCTCCAAATCCCTTTAGTAAGGAATGGTAAGGGTCCTCAGGATACGCGAGGATCTTGAGACCGCTTCGGGCATCCAATGCCTGTTTGGTTTGCAACAAAACTGACTCGTCCATCGTGGATGAGGAGTTCAACTCCTCTTCCGAACGTAATACGACAACCTCGTCGATTTCATCTGCTTTCAAAGCAGTTTCAAACTCGATGAAGGACATCTCCTCCAACGACAACAGTTCGCCTATACCAGGCAACATTCTAGGCTTACGCCTTCGGTGACAACACCTGTCACACTATTCAGCATCCGATAGGACTGCTGACTACTGGTCTCGGTACTCGTCCCGGGACCCAGATGGTGGGAGTCAATTGCCCCATCTATTGGAAGCGCCTCGCGCCAATCCACAGAGATCTTTACCTGTACCACCGGTGACGCGCCGGTCTCACCTAATACGGCGTAGTCGGAATCATTTCCGACGTGCGAAAGAGACGAACTACGGTTCTCTACGCTTGGAAGCGCCTGGCGCTTAACCACAGGGGTATCTACCCCTCCCACTGGAGTCGCCTCAGAGGAATCCACCTGCCACTGGCAACTCACCAGTCTCACCGTTAACGGCGTGGGGATTAACCGCCGATTCCCCCTCGTTAAGTAACTCTTCCTTAAAGTCATTGGGAATGATCATTTCAGACATCCCAATCTCTGGTATCTCACGCCAGAATAGCTTTTGCGATCGAGCAAAGGTGTGTTCATGACTCGCCAATGCTTCACCCGATCGCGGGTGCGTTGAACCAATGGATTTAGACTTCCAGTCTATCCATGGATCGTGGCGTTCCAGCCACTTCATGCCCAGAATGAGGTCATACCTCGAGTCCAAATCCAGTACTAGGCAACGTTCTAAGCTGTCGAAGTCTGCAAACTTCAGCTTAAGGTCAATCGAGACCTTGGGTACAGAAACCTATACGCCCGTCGCTAGACGGACCGTGACAACGTCACGAGAACGTGCCTCTAGGGCCTCGGCATACAGACGACTCTTCTTAACAGAAGCCCGTCTGACATAATTGTCAGACGCTCCAGAGTCTATCAAGAATCTCCAATGCTTATCAAATCCTTTCACGTCCGCAAGTACTACCAGCAAACCTGGCTGGTACACGAACTCGGTGCTAGAAAGCACCGTTTCCCTCGGGGATTTGTGCTGTCGTCCCCTACCTTGGGGCTTAACATCACTGAGGGATCCCCCAGTAGGGCGCCCCGCACCTACTGGGAGCCGTCGTTTCCCGACGGCTTGGGCAAGGGCTTTCTCCCAATCCCTGGCCCCTTCCAGCGACTATCTAGCTGGGGATTTCTCGTACACCTGTTCGCAGATTATCCGTGCTTCCACACAGGAAGCATCTCAGCGGCCCATGCCGCTGCAACATAGCTAAGAGCTCTGCCTCGAAGCTCTGCGAGAAAGAATCAGAGTGACTCTTAGCGGGAGGTTTCTCCTCCGCTTCGACCTGAATCAGGTCCATGGGTTCAGGACCCACCTTATAGGAAGTTCCTCTTGGCGTTGAACGCCATCTTGAACTCCTCCCCCAGGGATTGGGGTCGACATCGGAAAATCTCCGAACGTGCTGGCCCTTCTCTCAGTCCTCCCGTGAATACGGGGATGGACACATCGTCCGAGTACGCTTTCGCGTACATCCCTGCCAACACGCGTACATCCCTGCCAACAGGGTCTTAAGTTCTTGGATATATGTTCCAAGTCCCTAGTGCCCTGAAGGCACCTCAAAAACGCCAGCTGATTCTGTAAAACCAGATTAGGCGTTGCATACATGTCCATAAGCTTCTGCTTAAGGACCTCCCAGGTAGGGAACACGTTCGTGACCGAATCCGAACACGTAAACGACCATGCACGGGCTTTACCCGTAAGATGGGTCAGCGAAAGTCCCACTTGCAAGTTATCCGCGATCACATTCGCTGTGGCGAAGGCCATTTCGACCTCGCGAAGCCACACATAAAGGTTATCATCTTATTCGCCGGTGAATTCCTTTATTTTAAAGGACAATGGAGGGCGCACCCCCGTGGACGTGGAATGACTTCCACGACAACTTGCCTCATGGGCGATGAGGGCGTTGACCCTTTCCTTTACGGCCTCAAGGCCCTGCTCCACTAGGAGCTCCATACCCTCGTCACCCAGTAAGGATAACAGCCTGTTAAAGGCTTCCTGCTAGACGAGGGTCAACCTACCCCAATCGTCCTGATTCATCCTTTGCAGAGGATGCCGTAGCCTACCAACACAGGTGTTGGATTGACTACAAATGCTACCAGATGTAGCCGGTGCGTACACGCACGGTGCGACTAGCGCACAGAGGAAGGATTTCCTAAAGCGGCGTTACGCCGCTACTTAGCCGATACGCCCTTATAAAAGGGCTTAGTAGGATAGAGCTCTTCTACTCGGGGCCAAGATTCCCACTTTGGTTTACAATTAGCTTTCGCTAATACCTTAACGTAAGGCTCCCTTACTAAGGGTGTAGCTAAAGGGAGGGCTCCCTTTACACTACTACATTCACTACATGCGCGACCGGTCGAGGTCGTGCGTCTGTAGTCGTTGAGTGAAAATGTAAACTGAATGTATATTTACTATATAATTAGCCTAAATTAATTTAAACTAGTGTAAACTATATATAATACTAAGTAGAACTTACCAAATTCGTACCTAGCTAAAATGTAATGTACACCACCTGTGTACCAACACGTGGCTGGTTGCCACGCCACCCCCAAGGTCTCCTGCCCTGATTGGTTAAAATAACCAATGGTTCAAAACCTTTCGAACCGGTCAATACTGACCCCAACCGTAGTGTACTCACGTACACCACCTACTGAATGTGACTCGAATGTAACCCTGTTACACTGAAGGCTAAGAAGCAAGGGACCACATATATTGTTTGATACCGTCGTTTTAAAAAACTTCGTGAGAGCACAAGATCAGGGTCGCTACGATTCGTGAAAGTGAGCACACCACGAAGCATGTTATCAGTCTGGTTAGCATCAAGTAAACATTGATTATTCCAAAGTGCATGATACGCGCATGGAAAAACTGTCTTCGAAGATGAATTCATCGCCCTCGAACTTGATAACAAGTTTGATGCCATCTTTGGCATCCCAAGGATGTTCAAGCATAAACCGGCAATCAACTGGGACATTCTATCGATTGAGTGCGATAAAATGATCATTATGTGAACAATTCAAGTGTATGAATGAATGCATACACTCACACTATCGGCCTGACTGGTGGGTAGCAAGTTAAATAACAGCCATGGTCCGATAATTCAAACGGACGGTACATACGTTGACAATATTCCAGTGGGACTTTCTCACGCGGCAGAAAAACAGCTACCTGAAAAGGAAGTTTGCGGCACGAGTTATAAAGACCGCCATGTTGGAATACTCACGACCGTAGACGGTTGTCGTGAGCAAGACGCAATCACAATAGGCGATTCACCGTTAAGAGAAGCTATCCATGGTAGGAGGTGGACACCATGAGGCTGAATTAGCACCAGGGTAGGCGGCGCGCCCCCAGGCCACATTAAGTTACCGCGGTTGGAACCGACCAACGTGAAGGGAATTACGCCCTGCTGGCAATGTCCACCGTGAGAAGGAAAGAGGTCAGACGAGCTCATCTGACTTGAGTACGGATCACTTGGGATGATAATGTCCTGATGCACACAAAGACCGAATTAGCTGAACGCTAAGTATCCCTCCAAAATTGGGTTTGGAGGTGATGTATTTCCAACGCTTAAGTGGAAAAAAAGTTTGTTAAGAACTTGCTGACGATCACAACCAAAACATATTTGGATCATTGCTGCGCACGATGAATCGTGGTTATAAACGAACAAAATATCCCGGTTACAAGCAAATGACATCGGGAACTAGTGCAAACGCATTCCAGATGATAAACCGAGTTCTCCTCTTTGAAACGCGGAACCGGGAGTCGATTAATGCGACATCCCCTTCATTTTGATGCGATTTGGGAATACGCCGACATATTTCCAGAAGAAGTTCCATGCAATCTCTCAAAAGACAACGGCACTCCACATGAGATAAACCTTGTACCAGGCACGAAATATTGCGTCACGCGGCAATAGCTCTTATTGCATGATTAGTCAAAGTAATCGAAGAGTTCTTTGAACCTCGTCGTAAGGCAGGTCATTTTCAAGTCTATCTCACCACGCACCAGCCCCACCTTCTTTGTGAAGTAGTCAACAGGATAGCTCATGTTTATAATAAGCTGAACGTAGCTACGGTAACGGTGCAAACACGGATTACGAGCAAGGATGACATCATAGATTCCACATCATCTTCAGTGCTCTCGATTCAAGAGACGGCTTTTATGTGTGAGACGAATATTACTTTCACGGCGGCAAGCACTCCAACCGTAATGCTTTCTGGAGTATGCCACATGGGTTGAAGAACCATTCAACAGATGTTACAGATCTGCTACACCCGATACGGGAATTTGCACCGAGTTATTTTGATGATGTATTCATCCATGCTTGAGTATGAAAAATGCGACGTAGAAGTGCATAAGGAGCACCTATAGCAAGTTTTTGAGCTCATGTTTAAGCATAAGCTCTATGAGATCTTAAAAAATGCACCTTTGGTGCATCTGAGATACCAGTTCTTGTCTGCTCTGTCGACAAGAACGAAATTTTGCCCTGATATAGAGAGGACCAGGATGATAGTTGAATAGCCTAAGATAAACATTGTCTAGGAACTTTGTAAGGTCCACGGGTTGGCAACATATTTGTACAAAAATTTGTTCGGGCTGGCAACATATTTGCATAAATATTCATGGATATCAGGCATGGTACGCCCTTTTTTCCAAATGCTTAGCAAAACCTTTGGATGCCCAACGTCAAGAATCTTTTGAAGCAGTCAAGCGAAGCTTGACTGAAGCACATGTAATAGCGAACGCCGATAATTATTGCCCATTTTACGCTGTTTGTGACGCAAACAATTTTGCAATCGGTTGCATACTAGTGCAACGCGATCACGTTATCACGATCGTGTAATATGTTACCAATCGCGTCAGCGGACAGCAACTATCGGATGCGTGATTCCATGCAATGAAGTGTTAACTGGAGATATTTCGAATCTATCTATTAGGAATAGACCCTTTGTGAGTTATACTGACCGTGCGTGGCTTAACCTACTACATCTTTCCAAAGGAATGACAAGACGGTTCTTGTTTTTTCACGTGGTAGCACATTCGCTACACGTTAAATCTTCCCAGTTTGTACGCAGCAGTGAAGTTGACCAGTTCAAACACAATCCATTTCACTGCTGCTTAGTCCCTTGTACAGAAGGAATAAGAGACATAAAGAAACAGGTGAAGAGACTCGTCTATTAATACAAACAATCCGCAATAAAACGCGAAGTGTGTCTAGCTTCCTACGCGCAAGCATGCCTTCGTTTGATTTGGGGGGGGGGGGTATTAATTGCACGATGGTCTGCTGCTATATATAGTACAGACCAAAAAATGACAGTCGCAAAGATGTTCCCATCAATCATTATATCGAGCGTGAAATCATGTTTGATTATAATGATCACCGGTTTGGAGGCACCCCCCCCAAGGTCGGGAGAAGACATGTGGTTCTCTCGCAATGTGACGTCTAGTGGAAAAACCAGAACAGATGAAAGCGCTTGAAAGATTTACTAGAGCATAAAAGTCTGCGCAATCTGCGAAGCCTCCACCTAAGTTTCTATGGGTTGCGAAAGGGTTGTTGAATGTCCATTTCCATGGTTTTGTATCGTCTTCCGCCTGAACCAAATTGCAAAACAGGTATTTTGTTTATTTTAGGCAGATCCAGAGAAACGATGATGCATCTTATTGCAGTATGGCAAATATCACAGCCGCGAAAACAGCGCGGATATTTGTTGGTACGGTATTCCGCTTGCACGAGAGCCACTAAACTTCGTCTCGGATAGAGATCCGAGATTCAGGGGACTGTTTCTGTCAACGACAGTTCTTTTTATTGGGCACGCATTTAATAATGTCAACCGTGGTCATCCGGAACAGATAGGCAAACAGAACGAGTAAATCACGTTCTAAGAGACATGCTGCATTCTTCCGTGCATTCCCTTGAATGGTTCAGTGACTTTTGTTTTAAAAACGGATATACTCACGGATATTTCAAATGCACTGAGTCTATGTTGGAGAAAGGACAGCGGGGATGTCGTTACACCACTCATTCACAATTTGCTATCAACAATTCGATGCATTCTTCACCACTGAGCACACTGTTTTACGTGAAAGCTATGCGGCATCCACGCTCCATCTTTTCAACCCGCTCGAATTATGAGCGAGTCATGCGAACGAAACGCAAGTTGCTGTGGCGACTTGAGAAGGCACATTGAACGTGCCTACTGTTAACATAGCAGTTGACGTTGACGATACCAATCCACCCGCTGCTGTAGAGCAGTAGATGTGTTCACCGCTTCAGATATTAACAGGAGTAGGAATAGAAACTAAAACGGAAACTCGGAGAAAAATCTTCGGAGATGTTAACATGTACGTCCAGCTGAAACGGCTGGAACTATTAAAACTGAAAATGCATCTTTTGCAGGAATAGCCGATAAAGTAAACGATACATCTAGTGCTAATTAAGCAGGAAAATGAATTCGTATAATAGCTTGACACTGTAATACGCTATGTGAAAGACGAACTTGCATCTGCTTTAGATAACCATAACAGAACGATAACAATTATAGTAACGGTCGAAGGACTAAACGTTCATTCAAACAAGGTTCATTAGTTAGTGATGCTACCATTAATCTACCTACAAACGGAAGGGGAATTTTTCGTGCAGCTAAATTCATCAGAAGTTTAAAATCTAAAGTATAAGGTAAAATGCATTCATATTAGAAATACCCACAGCAATGCGTGTCCAGACGAAATTCTTGCGCAAGTAACCTTCTGGACTTTGCTCTAATTGTCAGCTAAAGCATTCCACGATTGGCATGTGGATTCTATATTTTTCTATTCTTTCTTGATTACTTACGGTCATCGAAGTAATAATAAATCAATGAAATACAGATGTCTACCATGGGTACATGCGTCAACTGGGCGATAGAGGAGCTTTTAACATCATAAGACATCGACATCGAACAACCTATATCAATAAGTTTATGATTTCCCCCTGAGAGACCACACCGGGATAAAATAATCCACCTTGTGTGGAACATGTCCGTAAAAACTTAAAGCAAAAGTGGTTGCTGCTGTTTCTGACTACAGCCTCCTCCCAGTGGAAGAACTAGGCGAATTAACATATGGCACATAGTCTTCGCTCAGACTGCGCATACATTTAGAGGTAGGAGATTATGATGATTAAGCCTTTTCTCGTCGAACTCGGCATCACCTTGCATGCCTATTGTCGCTATAATAGATAGGCGCTATATCGTAATCGTCATAGCGAATTTGTCGATTCGTTTACAAGGAAATCTGATGTGCTAGATATTGCTAAGGCACTATCTGTAACAGGGTCAACATCTCTCCCGTCTCAATATATTGAAGATGCTCTGTATTAGCAACCAATATTTCAGCTCGTGTCTAGCCGCTAAGAAAATGATATAAGTTCGTCATCTACATTTGAGGTGCCGCTGTTCTAGTCGTTCATTCTGACAACAGAAAGAACGTTGTATTGTGTCAGTTTTGGAAAGTTTCCCCTGAACAAAATGAGCCACCTCTGATTTGGCCAATCATACAATTGTCCACCCATGGATGATGGAATGGACTCCGGTACATAAGATCAAATGGTATTTAAGTTAAAATATCAATGTTCTAATGGGAACATTTATTATTTTTATAAAGGAATTTGATTATAAATATTATAATCCATTGGTAATTTCATTAGATTCACTAACTGAATCCAGAGAAGATCTAATTTCATAATTAAATCATACACATTTGTATAGACTTAGCTATAATTAGTAAATATACATTGACATAGCGCGTAAGCAGACCTACTACATTCTATCATTTCAATGTCGGTAGTATCTGCGTTAAGTTCGTATGTATCGATGTAGTCGATCTATGTGCACATACGTGAACACAAATTGGGTCTCACAAGGCTACATCAATTTAAATCAAATGGGCCCCATCGCTTGCAAAAGAACCGAAAAAATCAGACACATGCGAAAGAAATTATCGATTTCTCTATCCACCACGTTCAGATTTGCGTCAAAAAGTCAAGACGCTTCATTCTGAGCTCCAATTGTGACGGATTGTCGTCGAGCTTCTCTTAGTGTACGTGGTCGGCGAACAACCTCATCAAACCAATGCACATGCGGCGAAGAAATGAGCCACCATCTGCTGGACCTGCTTTTTAATTAAATTTTCCGAATCAAACTGATTCGGTCCAAAGAGCCGAATCGTTCCAGAAATGTATCCAGACACAAGATTTGTCAAATATAACCAAATCATTGAATACATACCAATCATCGTTCCCGGGTCAAGCGTGTCAGTGACATAACAGTAGGGAGCCGAAAAAACACTTGAACAAGATGGAGGGATCCGTCGTCAGCCAGCATGCTTATCGCAGTACAATCTACTATTGCCTCTACAGATATTTTCACCTGGTATTCCAGGAAGGCGCTCGAGCACATCTACAACAAGTCCGAACGGACAATTTTCAACGCTATTAGACCACTGGTTCTGAGTTTTGACGTTCATCTCAGCGTCGAGCCACATTTACTGAAACCAACCGGCACTGGTTGATGCGCTTCTATCCGTTTCATCGTTTGTCGTACCTTGATGAAGCACACGCAGCGTTCGTAGCTGCATCTGTTGGAAGCGCGTGTACTCATTTTGTGTTTTTGCGCCCTTACAAGATGTTGGAACCCCATTGGCTGTAAAGGGAACATATATTTTAGGTATACATTGACGGTTACTTTTGATATTCATTTTAGTATGACTGTATCTTAAGGTCTTAAGGTAGCTTTACATAGTACACTTTTCATTTTTATCTCTACTACAGACTCAGCCGAAATGAACCGAGTGTGGCAAACGTCACACAGCAGCTTACTTCTATAAAGGATCCTACCTGGTCAAAAATTGGTCAGGCCAGGTAGTTAAGGCCCAGCGAAGTGGGAAATTGACATACGTTTATTTTTCTAATAGCATTGCCATATCGTTTGTCTCCATGTGGCGTATAATTTACAGTCTTGTCTTGACGTGGAAGGTAATTGATCAACACGCTATTGAAGTTAACGAGCGAAATATTGACTGGTGTCACAGCAAAGTGGTCTTTTGACGAAGTCTCATTCGAAAATCGTGGTATGTTTTGCAAATAGGGGTATGCTCTCAGAGACAAAACGTTGCTTTTTTGGTGAGTTAACTCGCAAACCTCGCGCCTCAGTACTTGCATTTATTGAAGTCAATGGTATCGGAGGATACATTGAAACCAAAGGACGCTTAACCGAAGCAAGTTTCTCACGGGTCATTAACATCTCATCGATTCATCAAATGGAGGGGTCCAAGTATATCCAGAAAAAACTCGGTTTGGATACTGGAAGGAGCGAACATCCATCGCAATCCTGAGATCTATCTTTACCTGAGGAGTCAACATGTCGTGCCGATTTTCCTGTGTGTCCGTTCTTCAATCTGATCGAAATCCTATTAAAGTACATCAAGCGCTCGTTCCAGCGGCATTACAAGAAATTATCGACATGCATTTTACGCCATTTATTGTCGAGCCTTTTGGACGTTCTACGAGGCTCAATATGACGAATATTTTTAAATTTTGTGGTGGGCACGACAAGGATATTTGATCCCACACGACCACATTCAAATGAGACGGAGAAATTCACAAATGACGCCAAAAACGTAGTGTGTGGAGCAATACCAAATCATCAACTACACGCTAACTCTACAAAGAAGGTCACTATTGGTTGAATTCGTCTCATTACACTTTTAGTATACTACACCTGGTAACCAATTTTTCAGGATTTGTAACGGGACGCTGTTTACACAGTTCCCGATAACACGGCACACACTCTTGCGCTGTAGAGGAAGACTTGGCAGTGTCCCGAATTGAAGGGACGAAGAGTGAGGAGAAGACTAAAGCAGAAGACGGAAAATTTTCAACTGAATTGAAATGATCTTACGGTTCCTGAAACCTTTCCTTAGATTACTATGGGGTTATATGCAATCTCCATACAAATGCAGAATAAACCTTGGGTTGAATCAAGTTGAACTTGAAGCTGAGCGTGAAGAGTATTTTCACGGAACTTGAACTTCAAGGAGAAGCTTGAACTTGAACTTGAGATTCTTCTCCGAAGAATCTTCTGTGTACGAGGCGTTTTGATTGGCCGACATCAACAACATTGTACCCATAATGACAAGTCGGCTTCGTCAACAGATAGTTTCCCAGGAACCATCACCGTGAGCAAAGACATGTCGCAGGCAGAGAACACTGGAGAATGTTCGAGAACATTCCGTGCGGACGTAATCAATGATTACTCCGTGAGTGTCGGTGTGTAGACATGGCTCATGTCTGAGACATCTGGCGATCCAAAAAAAATAGTGGGAATCACTGATCCGTTATTGGACATCGCCATGTAATGACTCTATTGCATAGGCCCATTACAGGATTTCATAGTTGATCTAATGCATTGACTACAGAAATGGTCTCAGATTGCGAAAGAACGCTTTAACAATACTTGAGACAGCTCTTGCGGATTTCAGACAGTCGCTGGGGGATCTCGATGTCGTGCCGTAGTTGCACGTACTCGGAAATTGAACGTTGATCACTGGGTCGCTGATTTAGTGAAAAAATTGAATGCTGCTCTAATCCATTGTCGGCACGATACATAATTCGTTCCGTGACCACAGCAGCCTATGTAGAGCTCGGATAATGTGATTAGCCCACAGGCGCCACCCAACCATATTTTTTCGAGATTTTGAGATCCGATGCTGCTGGAGATCTACATCTCACGCACCGTTAGGTCACCCGTAGCGCCCGCGTTGTCTGTGTTGCGGCGTGATGCACGTAGATAAGAAATCGTTCAAATTGTCATGTTTCACAATATTCAGTCCGTACTCGTACAAGAGGAGGATGATTATTTGTCTCCGCCCGCAGTACGATCCATTGACGCTACTCGTGCTCGGTTGTCGTCAAGAACGTTCTCCTCATATGAACTGTTTCACCTTCTCCCACGCACGATGAAAGTATGTGGACGTCATCATCGATCTTTTCAGCGCTTCCTTTGACTTGATCGATGTTTTTGGCCCTGATATTCTGAATTATCTCCCACAAAAAGTCGTTCCAAAGGGTACCGTTATCGTCTCTCCCCGCCTTGGTTGGCTAGACGACAAGCTAATACAAAGAAACGTGCGTACAGACGATATCGTTGCTAGTGTGAGATAGACACGCTGTGAGACTGCGTCCCGGGTTTTGTCCGTCGAAGCCGGATTTGCAACCGATCCAGTCGATCCCACACTGTGTGGCGATGGAATATTTACGATACGAATCTTGGTGCGAGGTGAACGCCGTGGTATTGTTAACATCTTTTTGACGTCGAGACCAATAAAATATACTTTATCATGGGTGGAACGATTTGTTCCAGCCCACCCTGCCTGCTCCCTTATTAGTTCCCCGCCCCCTCCCAATGCCACCGCAAGCCTAGTGTAATGGGGTGCCATTACATAATTGATATTCAAGTTAGAATATCACAGTTTAATTTAAGACGCGTTGTCTGAAATCTAAATAAGAGATTATAAGTTATTATAATCTACGAAGGAAAAGTCGATTCGGTATAAATACCGAATCTTGCAGGTTAACTAATATTACAGTTAGTTGAATACTTGATATTATTATATTAATTAGGTAGTTACTATACTATTAGCCTCTAAACCACCCATTAAATAAACACTCTTAATTTTGCGTTCTAGATAGCAAGTGAATATTTATATTCACTTTTAGTATAGGATTAGTTGTTATCAACTAATCCTACCCCTATTGTATTGCGCGTTTCCTCCCACAAATACAGTGTAAGCCAGTAACAGGATCAGTCCTGTTACACCTGGTAGCACTTTGTGGTCCGTCTTAACGACCACAGTTCTGTTCCGCTAGTCAACTAGCGGAGCGAAGATTAAGAGCCGCTCGGCATTAGGTCGCGAGACATGACGCCTGACGAGCGAGAGAGAACGCTGGAAGTGGTGAATAAACACTTTCCTCACTTCTCGTCGCGTAGTAAAGACGCGACGGTGGAAATGGTTCGGTCTATGGGGACCGACATCATTACCTTCCTCAAGAGTAAGTCCCCGGAGGAAGTGGTAGAGGTGGTGAATCTCTTTAGGCGAAACCACCTAGAAAATCCAGTACGGCCCGCGCCAGAGGCAGCGCGGACCGAAACTGCACCTTCAACGCATAGCGTTGAAGTGGCAAAGGCGCTAGTACCGCCCTTTACCGGCGAAGGGGGCGAGCCCCTTCGTAGATGGTTCGCAGAGTGAATGATGCCATCTCTGCGCAAAATATTGTTGACGAACGTCAACAGGCGTACCTCGCCACAACATTTCTGGGCGGCAGAGCCAGAGAATGGGCGATGAGTCGCAGATCCACTGATGACTCTGCGTTCCTGAATTATCAGGAATTAAAAGCTGAGCTAAAGCTCAACTTTGAAGCTCCAGAAATGGAGCTAAGTAGTCGGCAGGAGCTCATGGAACTCCGGCAAGGTAAGCTTGACCTTCAAGCTTACGCTCAGAAGACGCAATATTTGCTGTCAAATATTGTGTATGAGCCGGTGCCCCCTGCTATGCGGGTCACTGGCTTCATGAAGGGAATCATTGATGGTCCAGTCAAACAGAGTCTCTACCGGCACCCGCCAGAGAATCTAAGGGATGCCATTGATATGAGCATCCGTGAGGAGTTCAGCATGCGATCAGCGTCATCGCATGCTGGGTACAACCGAAGGGCTCAACAGCCCTTCGCTTTTGACATGCCGCAACGGCATGTCAACAAGCAGCAGTCGGGCAGACGAAGGTCACACTTCGTCTCAAGAAACAGCCACCCTCGCCAGAGCATGGGCGGTGGAGGTCCAGAGCCGATGGACCTATCAGTTGCGGTTGATTCGGACACGAAGCAACCGAAATTTAAGAAGAATATTCGCTGCAATAGATGCGCGAAAATGGGGCATTTTGCCCATGAGTGTATGGCACCGCGCCCGGTGCCACGCAGTCAGCGGACGGAACCGTCCGCTGCACGGCGACATCAACAGGGACATCACTCTGTTGGTGCAAAAAACGAGAATCACCAGTAGGGGCGGGGTCCCCTACTGGGAGTGTTATCCCACATGCCGACATAGGGCATGTGAGGGTAATAGCCCCAGACGGGACTATGTCCTGTCAAAAGGTGCAGGGTGATGATAAGCCTCTTATCACCCTGGAGGTTAAGCCGCACGGGAGCGATGTCCCCATGCGAGCTTTGTTTGACACAGGAGCGTCAAAAAATTTCGTTAGAACTCAGAGTCTAACGCTGTTGAGCTTTGTGGAGGTAGAAACCCCACGAAGTATGTTGTCAGTCCGGTTAGCAACAGTTGAAACCGTGACTATTCCAAAGATTGTGATTAAAACACGCTTCGAGTTGAATGAACTGTCATTCGAGGATGAATTCATCGTCCTCGATTTAGATGGCAAGGTAGATGTGATACTTGGAATCCCATGGATGTCCAAGTTTAGACCTTCGATCTACTGCGGCGGACCCACAGGATCTGATCACCATGTGTGTAATCCGGCTGTATCAGAAGATACAACCGCAGCGTCATACAGTCTGGTGGATAGCGATGGCACCACCAGGTCTGTTCTGACACGATCAGCGGAAGGTACCTCCGCTGGTGAGAGTCCAGAGGGACTACCACACGCAACAGAAAAGTCGTTGCGTGTTGGAGAGAAACATTCCACGGGTGATAAAGACCACCGTGAGAATGAAGTGATATCCACGGTGGGAAACACCCACCGTGAGAATGAAATAGAATCCACAGTGGGAAACACCCACTGTGCGACCGAAGGTTCCAACACGACGAATGAATTCCGTGTTGATGAGAGTGAACTCACGATCGAGTGCAATCGTGAGCAAAACTCCGTGGTGGCCAGTGCCCACCACTTTGCGTTAGCCATGCACACGGGTGATAAAGACCACCGTGTCGCAGAAAAGGCGGCCGATCAGACGAGCACATCTGATCGCCAAAACTCCATGGTAGGCAGTGGCCACCATGAGGATGAGTATTCGCACACGGTGAATCGTAATCACCGTGTAGCAGTCAATCAGACGAGTGCGTCTGATTGCATGGGCAGTTCCGTCGAGACGATCAACGTCTTGACGCAAACGGAGACCGGATTAGCTACCCAGTCTCTGTTGATGGAACACCCTCCGAAAGAAGGTTCGTAGGTGATGGTTCTTCTAGCGCTAAGCTGGAAGAAGTTTATGAAAAACTTGAACGATGATCAGATCGAACAGATCTGTATTATCGTTGCAACAGATGATGTAGTGGATATTCGTGAACGAATATCCACATTACAAGTGGAAAACATTGGGAAAGAGGTTCCCAATGATCAAACCAAAGTTCATCGCTTTGAGGCGCAGAGCTGGGAGTCGCTTAAAGCGAAATCCCCATTTTATGAGGTACTTCGGGAATACGCTGACGTATTCCCAGAAGATGTACCTAGCGAGCTCCCTAAGGATAAGGGAACTCTTCATGAGATTGACCTCGTGCCAGGCACGAAGTATTGTGTCACGCGGCAATGGACGTTGCCGCGTGATCAAGTAAAAGAGATCGACGAGTTTTTCGAAGCTCGTCGTAAATCAGGCCAAGTGCGGGAGTCTACCTCACCGCACTCTACCCTCAGCTTTTGTGTGAAGAAGTCCACAGGTGGGTGGAGAATCGTTCACGCTTACAACAAGCTGAACGCAGCGACGGTACCGGCACAGACACCGATACCGCGGAAGGATGTCATCATAGATGGCATGTGCGGGAGCACCATCTTTAGTTCTCTCGATCTAAGAGATGGATTTTATCAAATCCGAATGCGTGAGAAGGATATCCCTCTCACGGCGGTAAGCACCCCAAGCGGCATGCTTTGGGAGTGGCTTGTTATGCCGCAGGGGCTTCGAAATGCCCCTGATACGTTTAACAGATGCGTAACGCATCTATTACGCCCGGTGCGAGAATTCACACCGAGTTATTTCGATGACGTGTTCATCCATAGTAAGGGTGAGCACGATAAAAGCGATGTAGATGTCCATAGGGAACATCTACGTCGAGTGTTGGAGCTTATGCGTAAGCATAAGCTCTATGCAAATCTAAAGAAGTGCACCTTTGGTGCACCTGAGATACCCGTTCTTGGATGTCTTGTGGGCAAGAACGGGGTGCGCTCTGATCCAGAAAAGATCAGGGTGATCGTTGAATGGCCTACTCCAAATAACGTAAAGGAACTTCGAAAGTTCCTTGGGTTGGCAACATATTTGCACAAGTATTCGTGCAACTATGCTGGGTTAATACGACCTCTTTCTCAATTACTTAAGAAAGATGTCGAATGGCATTGGGATACCCAATGTCAAGATGCTTTTGATGCAGTCAAGCAAAGCTTGACTGAAGCTCCTGTCTTGGCTATAGCCGATAACGAACGTCCGTTACAAGTCGTTTGGGACGCGAGCGATTTCGCTATCGGCTGTGCTTTGATGCAGCGTGATCACGATGATCGTGATCGCGTAATCTGCTATCAATCGCGTCACTTGCGCCAAGCCGAGCGCAACTATCCAGGGCATAACAAGGAACTCCTTGCCATGAAGTATGCACTGGCCAAGTTTCGGATCTATCTATTGGGAGATAGACCGTTTGTGGCTTACACGGACCATGCGTCGCTACGCACGGCCGTGAATTCACCACACATTTCTCAAAGAATGGCTCGATGGCTGTCATTCTTTGCTGAATACAACTTTACGGTTGAATACAAACCCGGAAAGTTGAACGTGATAGCGGATGCGCTATCACGAAGGCCCGATTACGAGACGAAACCGTCCGTAACCGTAGGGGCCAGTGCAAACGAGATCCGTTGCACTGCTTTGTCGTCGTCAATTATACGACAAGTACGCGAGGCGTACAAAACAGACGAGGAAACACGTCTGTTGATTGATTACTTACGTAATCAATCAAGTGAGAAGCGCGACGAACTCCCAGAGTTCCTCCGCGCTTTCGTGCATCGATATCGACTGCACGATGGTCTGATGCTTTACAGCACAGACCAAAAAGATGAAAGTCGCATCGTCGTTCCAAACGACGATGATCTCAAACATCAAATAATGTTTGAGTATCATGATGCACCGATTTCGGGGCATCAAGGTCGAGAGAAGACATACGCTTCTCTCGCACGTGACTTTTACTGGCAAAACCAGTACAAGTGGGTACGCAAATACGTACGCGCTTGCGAGATTTTCCAGCGAGTTAAGCCTGCGCAGTCTGCACAGGCTCCGCTGCAATCTCTGCTGGTTCCGACAGAGTGTTGGAAGTCCATTTCAATGGACTTCGTATTCGGTCTTCCACCCGACAATAGTCGGAAGACTAGAATAGTGGTCTTTGTAGACCGTTTCAGTAACATGGTACATCTTACTGCAGTATCGGCGAATGTAACCGCCACTCAAACAGCGCGGATATTCGTTGATACGGTATTCCGTTTGCACGGAATGCCGGAAGACATTGTCTCGGATCGAGATCCGAGATTTACAGGACGTTTCTGGCAAGAAACGTTCTCATTCTTGGGAACCCAGTTGAAGATGTCAACTGCGGACCATCCGGAAACGGATGGGCAGACGGAACGGGTTAACCGCGTTCTCGGAGACATGTTGCGATCATACGCACAAGCCTTTGAACAGTGGAGTGACTATCTGCCACTCACTGAATTCGCGATTAACAATTCGGTTCATGCTTCAACTAAGCATACACCGTTCTACGTGAATGCCTTAAGGCATCTACGAACCCCAGCTTTACTTGGCGGTACGCCAAATCTATGTGGGGGAGGGACCCGCTCAAATTTTGAGCGAGTCAATGCGCAAGTTGCGACCGAAACTTGTGAACAAAACGATGGCCCTTCTACTGAAAGTACAGTAGAAGCGGAAGCAGCTTCAAATGAAACTGAAGCTGCATATGATGAATATGTGTCTGCTACAATGGCTGCAGACAATGAGGGTAACGCACCTACTGCTGATAAAGCAGTAGATGAATTCGTATTACAGCGCCAAGCTGTAATACGCTATATAAAAGATGCACTTGCTTCTGCTTTGGATAAGCAGAAGCAAAATCCAGACAATAAGGGGCAGCGTACCGAATACTTAGTACGCTGGCTGGGTTACCCCCAAGAGTTCGACTCTTGGTAGCCGATTGATGTTCTGAGAGCCGACGCCCCAGACCTTTTGACTGAGTTTGAGAAGAAGTCTCAAGCTCATAATGCGAAGTAGCATCAACAGTAGGTGTTGATGCATTCAGGGTATCAATTAAACCCTGAATTTCGGCGGGTACGGGAAAACCACCGTACCCCCGCAACTCCTCCTCTGACAGACGAGGAGAGACCTGAGTACACCGCGGGCAAACGAGGTGAGAAAGGACACCACACTTTAACCCTTCTTTGATGCAAGCAAAATGGATGTATTCCATTTTGCTGTTCGTTAGTGCTTTAAAAAGCGCTCACGCATTACGTGAACTTTATTCACGTAATCATCTGGGATTTTGTTGTAGATGTCAACAAAAGCATTCCAACTCTGAGTCAGGGCGTTTTTATCGTCCCTGTTCCTCCTTGACCCTTTCCGACTCGAATAATATCGAACCTGGAAAAAGAGGTCAATAAAGTACAGACGTCTATCGTCTGTACTTCGATCGAATCGACGTGACTGGATGTCTTCGCAGTCATCCAGCACGTTGATATCGAACAACGCATATTGGCAGTCCCGTTTACGGTGACCGCCACTGTTGGGGGCAATAGCCCAGCCAGGGGTACAAACCACACTCTGTACGGAACATGTGGTTCCGTACGATGATACGCTTTAGAAGCGGCAGGCGCCTCTTCTGTTCGAACTATTTTAGCAGGCGGAACACCGCCAGCTTCAACACCACGCGCCGGGGTTAAATCACCCGACGTGGAGAAGTACTTGGTCCAGGTGGGGATCTGCGTTCCCGCAACCACCTGTGATGATCATTGTCGCTGTCATAGCAGACAGCGACACCAGAGTCGTCATCGCTGTTAGGCGATGAGCACCTAGCTAGTTTCGACTCGCTATATCCTTTAGTGGGGACAGCTGTATCCCCATCACTTTGTTCGGAGTCAGAACTCCCGAGCATGGCCCTCTTGGCAACACGCCATTCGGAAGTTGCCATCGTGCGAGATGTTGCACTAGCAACATCTCCCTGTTTCTTGCCAGATGCCGCCTTAGCAGCATCTGTGGTCGAAGACGGTACGTCTTCCGACCTTTGCGTAGTTGACGCTGCTAATGCAGCGTCACTGTTGTCACTCAACACCTCACCACCTAGTGCTGAGGCGGAGGAAGAAGCTCCTTCAATGTTTTTAGCAGCGCTCTTTAGAGAGCCGCCGCGTGCCTTGACCATCGAGTCGATGGTCAATCAGTTGGTAAATGAGAACGACCAACAAGTGCCACCCATGATTGGCCAAAATAAGAATTATTATTGGCCAACCATCTTAAGTGGGGGGTTATGTAATGGGGTGCCATTACATAATTGATATTCAAGTTAGAATATCACAGTTTAATTTCAGACGCGTTGTCTGAAATTTAAATAAGAGATTATAAGTTATTATAATCTACGAAGGAAAAGCCGATTCGGTATAAATACCGAATCTTGCAGGTTAACTAATAGTACAGTTAGTTGAATACTTGATATTATTATATTAATTAGTTAGTTACTATACTATTAGCCTCTAAACCACCCATTAAATAAACACTCTTAATTTTGCGTTCTCAAACCCAAGTATATATTTATATTTACTTTTAGTATAGGATTAGTTGTTACCAACTAATCCTGCCCTAATTGTATTGCGCGCTTCCTCGCAAGATACAGTGTAAGCCTGTAACAGGATCAGTCCTGTTACACCTAGAGTCCGCGTTTACGGCGAAACCAACTGGCTAGGGAGCAGCGTGCTCGAGAACGTGCTGTTGAGACACAAGAAGACAAGGAAAACGATTCCAAGCTAAGACAGCGACAAGACGTGCTCAGCGTGCACGGCATCTTCTGGAAGGCCGCTTGCAAGCCGCAGAACCAGAGTTCCCCTTTCACGTCAAGAGGTCCCCGCAAATTCCACTTCGCTGCACTTTGTTCTCAACCGGGCTAACGTCTGCTGCGACAACTGCAGGGCTATATTTGATTGAGGATCGCGTGAAGGGTTCTGGATCAACCGTTGCACTTCCACTTTTCACCATGTTCTGCGACCGTGGCAAGGTTTCCAATGTTCCACCATTGGAACAGCCACCCAGAGCCGCTACGGAATCTGCTATGGGATCAAACGCCTATTTCCCGGGCGTTCCCCACCAACATCAGGGCGTACAACAGCGCACTGTCGTTCACGTCCCTGGGTGCAAAGTTGGATGAACGGTTCATGCAGGGATGGCTTTATGCCTTTCGATTACAAGGTTTCCTGTACCACCCTTGTGATCGCTGTTGCCGGAGCCCGGCCATCCAAGGAAGTTCTCGCAGTTATATTAACACATCCGTTCTGAACATGGTTCCGGGGGGGCAGGAATCTCTCAGCGCCGAAAAATTGACGATGAGAAGGGTGCACACGCAATCTGAACAAAGTTCTTGAACCGGATCAACGTGAATAAATGGACGCCGCATTGACTGTCACTGAAGGTTTGCTCACCAATCATGCTCCTGCAAAATCTGGATCCATCCAACGGTCACGCGCGAGAGCACCGGAGAACATCTCCATCCGTTTTGAAGATGAGTCTGCAGGACTACGAGTAATGCGCAATGTCGTTTATGAAAAAGCACTACGTTGAATGAGGTTGTAAAATCTCGCAATGATGGAAGCGGTCAATGTCCTAGATTGCACACGCAGTCGTTAACAGCAAAAAAAATAACTCGTTTCTTTTGGGAACGGATAAACTTATATGGCGTTTTTACTAAACGTACATGGTAAACCTTCACTATTGGACAACAAGCTGTTTTAGCTCTATTACAGTGGATATTAGCGACAGATGGTTGCGCTGCAAGCAGAGGGATCATTTGATTCACTCCAGGCAGTACTAGAGCACTGTCAGGACGTAGCAAGCAAGAGGGCTATGGAATCAGCATTGATCGACGCAACCGCGAACTGCAACCCTGGCTGCGTTGCGACAAGGGCGGAAAATCTCCTGCCGAGCAACCGGGTGTGCATCTCACCCACACGCGCATGACTGAGTGTCCCTTTCTGCTCTATGCGTCAAAGTGGGCCACCGCCAAGTGGGTCCTGCGCGTCAAAACACCGAACACAACCACCCGGCGAACGAAGATCCCGCAGTTCATCCAGTGCACCGTCATCTGACGGACGGGCAGACTGAAACTGTGGACAATGTGCCGCGCAGTGGCGCTAGGCCGCGGCATGTTGTTGCTTTCCTGTGTGAAGGCAGTGCCCAGACGTGCTGAAACGTGACATATACAACGAAAGCGCGAAGATAAGCGTCGTGGACTTGGAAGAGCGCTGTCTATCGAAGAACTACTCGAAAAGATGCATCATGAGGGCTACCATTCAAAGGTCGATTTCGGCCTCAACAATTGGGTTTCGAGGATGTTCTTAGCACATCCTGGAGCAGTTGAGTTGGCGTGCAGGTTCTGCAACGTATTCGTTGCAGATTGCACATACAAAGTGATCCGGTACCACACACCGCTATTCAACGTGGTTGGGGTGACTTCCACCTGCCAGTCCTTCATCGCCTGTCTTGCGATACTCCCTGGGGAAACGCAGACAGATTACGAGTGGGCTTTGAACGCGTTTCAAGGTATGTTCCCGCCAGGTTGACCGGCATAATTCGTTCTGCCGGTCAACCTAACCGACAAGGACATTGCGCTCAACAATGCAATTGCATCGGTCCCTCCCGAAACAGTACCATTCTTTGTGTATGGCATATCGAGAAGAACGTGTTAATGCAAGCCAAGTCGCACTTCGCAACCCAGGAGGAGGCGGACACGCTCCTTGCTTGCTGGAAGCGTCTGTGCGCGTCAGGTGATGACACTGCATACCGCAGAAACTTGGCTCAATTCAGCAGTTGCCACTTGACCACAAGCCGGTACTCACGTACATGACCAACACCTGGCTGTGTGTAAAGGAAATTTTGTCAAGTCCTGGTGTGATTTGGTACCGCACTATGGCAATGCGGCGACTACGCGCGCGGAAGGTGCCCATGCACGTCTCAAGACGTTCTTGGCCGTTTCAACTGACGCGCTAGGAATGTTTGACGCGCTGGAAAAAGCCTGGCAGAAGGAGGTTGTAGAAGCCATCACTGCCATCAGCCGTGAAAATACGGTGCGACCGACCGGGTTTGGCCATAGCCTGTACCGCGATGTCAATGGCCGTGTGTCGACGATATTCGCCCTGAGAAAAGTGCAAGCAGCATCAGTTGGTGCTGGGAAAGCGACACGGTGGCCCGTGTAACGGGCACTTTCGGCGCAGCTGGGGCATGCCCTGTCGCCACATGATATAAGAGCGCGTCGCAGCGAACGCTCCTCTGTTGATGGCCGACTTCGACACGCCGTGGAACATCCATGGCAATGCTGTCGCGAAGAGGTCTGCCGAGGTTCGGTAGCACAGATTGCCGAGCTGGTTGGCGCGCTGCCGCCTCATCAGCAGCAGCTGTTCTGCCACAATGCTCGCTCCTGGTTGGCCAGATGCAGCGAGTGCACGAGCCTGCGCTGATGCAGCAGCGGCGTGGCAGGCCTGCTGGGGCAGTCGCACGAGCTCGACCATCAACCAGGCGTGACACTTCAATATTTGAGCTGAATCGTGCAACCTGGCGCCGCATCCGCACGTGCGGTCTTTGCCACGAGCCGGTTACATCTTCGTTTATTGTACCATGTACGTTTAGTGATATTTTAGAACTTCCCTATTTAATTGGGCAAGTGTAAGCCATGTCAAGCGCGTGCTGTAAGGGCCTCTTCATTACACTTGGACCCTGACTCTACCCGGCCTTGGATTCGTGTCCACTGCGGGACTCGAACCCGTGACCTTCCGGTCCCGTGGTGGGGCCTTAACCACTGCACCACAGGGTCGGTTACCATGTACGTTTAGTAAAAACGCCATGTAAGTTTATCAGTTCCCTTTCCTTTGTTTCAAAGTACATGTAGATATACTGTCGTTTCAATGAAGTTTCAGTGAAACAGTTCGTCGAAACGACGGGTACCATCCCCTGGTGTTATAATAACCTTATTTTTGTATGCCGTCTGATGCTATGAATTTGGGAATGTGGAACTTCAAGTCTACAGGTCGATATTTTTTGTTTTGTTTGTTTAAAGCTGCAACCTTGTTGTGTCTACTAATTAAAGCAATAATACGGTTAGGCCCCACTCTTTTTGTCTACAAATGAATAAAACGCGCAAGAGTTTTTGGGAAGCACTACAACTTACACGGAAGAAAATTAAACTCACCCGTCTAATCCACGTCTTCAACCGACGACGCACCGACTTTCCGCTGACGAATTGTAGATGCCTCTTCCGCATCTGTTCCACTCTTGGCAAAGTTGTTCAAAACTTCGATCACATCAGCATTTTCCTCACCCTTCGCGACCTCTGCCGCCGTCCTTCCATCAGATGCCTTGACAGCAAGCAAATTTTCGCGCTCAGCAGCCGATATAGTCGATAGCAGGGCTTCTGCCGCTTCTGGTCGTCCGTGGAACGCGCTCCAGTGCAGTGCGGTCCATCCATCTCCATCCACAGCCAACACGTCGGCTCCAGCCTTCACCATCCTAACAATAAACTCGTTTGTATCCACAGGCGAGCCGCACGCTACCATTAGTGCTGACCATTGATCTTCGTCCGTCTTCGCATTCACTTTGCGCTTGACTACAGTCCAAAGGGCGTCAAAGTCTGCGTCGGCTCCAGCCGCTAGCGTCTCAGCAATCGCCTCTTCAGGCGTCAAATCAGACGGATTCTTTTTTTTCTGCATTCCTGTAGAAGTCGTGGTAGTTTCACCAGCTGCTGCTGCTGCTACGTCTTCAGTCGATTCACCTTCTAGTCGTTCGTTCCAGATTCGACCATTACGACGGCCCAAAATGTATGCTTGGACCAGTGGATTATCCCACAAATTAATGGGCATCATAATGCTCTGGATCATCACAACGTGGTTTACGCCCATTTTAAAGTGAATAAGTAGCGAAATACCAGCGCCGATCAATGTCTGCTTAATAAATTCATTCGCTTTGGCCAACTCGTGAGCTTCGTACGTTGTCTCTGTGAGCTCTGCGTAGTTCGGTGATTGATCAAAAGGTGATTTCACTCCCGGCACGAAAATCTTGCGTGTGTCATGCTTGCGCTCAATGAGTTGCTTAAGATAAAGTCCGACGAGTAAGGCAGTGGCCTGGCATATAAAGAAAGCAGTTCGTGCAGCAAAGAGCAGGGAATCATTCTCGAAGTCAATTTTATTCATAAGGAAGATCATGGGGAGCATGATAAACATGCGCATAGGACTCTGTTTCCCAGCCATGGAATCACGGACGGAATGCAGATATGGAAAGCACGTTTATATGATTGCTCCTCTCGTATGATTGGCTCAAAAGATTCAATGCACATTACATTACCGTAATGTGCATTGAATCTTTTGAGCCAATCAGTCATACACGCAAGCACATGAACATGCATTCTGAATTTAGTAATGTGGTGGAACATAATCTGGTGCAAGATCCTGCATGCGGGACCACCAACAGCATTGCGTGTTTCTTGTCCTGCGGATGTGTTAAAAGCGTACAGCATCTGACATTTGACAACAGCGCCTAAAAAAGCACCACCACGAACGTATCAGCTCAAGTTACGATGTAAATCGACACTCGTCCATTGAATAGGGGCTTGTATTCTTGTGATGGATAGAAGCATTGACCACGGATGAAAGGCTTTACTCGCTTAACGACTTAAAAATTGATATTTTTCCTTGCATAAAAAAAAGCATCTGAAAGGGCCGAACGCTGTCATCTCGGTAGATCAATACAGTTCCAAGTGCTGATCAAGGTAAAAGCCGTACCGTCATCTCTGTTACGGTACATGCAGCTTTTTTCTCGAATCTTGCGAGTACAAAAAATTGGATGGTTTAGTTCACTAGTTTATTTCAAGGCAAACAATAAACCGCATTATTACCATCCACAGCCTCGACAATCCGACTTAGAAGTGCAGAACTGTGTTCTTGCACAGCAGTTGGTGGTTTGACCACGTTCCTACTAAAGATACCGCAGACGACACTCAGCACACACATTCACAAGGTCTATTCATAAGCAGTTCACGCTCACATCGGCACCTCCAGACGATTTAAATGCTCCGCTGCCATCTTCCTCGGGAATTTGACAGGTCGACCTCTTAAGCGTGCAGTCTTATTATTACGAGAGTGTCTTGGTGATAAAGTGGTAGCAGAAAGCGACAATCTGTTACGATCGTGAGATATCTGCAACGACAAGTTGATATATTCTTGAGTAGGCCCTGGAGCCGACAAAAGTTCTCGTCAACAGGTGTTACCTTGTGCGCATGTCAAGCAATTTTGTCTCGTAGTTTTCGTTAGTTTGATTCTATAACTTGGCTAGCTTCTCGATTACATCAGTTCAGATGTTTCGTCCGACATGGAAGTGCATTAGGTACCCACTCTTAGTATCAAAATTTCCACCCAGAGTGCTTGGATAGGCAGGCACAGGGTGCCCCTGTTGAGAACCTCCGCGAGGTTCCTTTCGTTCTTTCTCCGGGAGAAAGTGCTGATGATGCAGAAAAGAAGTTCCGCGCTTGGGCGGAAGGGGAGAAGATTCTCCCCAGCTTCAATGCGTCCCGTCATTCTCCTCAATAACTGACATAATAACGTCTCTAAATTTTTTTAAGCTCATCACTCCCATCTTTAGAGCTTTGTTGATCTTTCAACAACAGAAGCCTTCCCCACTATTTCGTTGCAAGATTACTCGTCTGCTTTCTATATATCTTTTTTCTTTCAGAATAATATGTTACGCAAAATGTTCTCCACGAAAAATATGTTTTCCTCCTAAATCACTTGTCCCGTATTTCCACATGGGGAAGAAATAGAAATACTTCCTTTCGTAATTTCAATTCCTTTCCAGTGGCTTGGAAATACACTCCCAGAATTGGCTAAGTGTCACGTAGAAGATTTAAGTGATTCGTCTAGTGCATGCTCGCTCAATCCATTTCTCCTTTTGGATATTCCCATAATTAGTTGTAACGTTGATGTTAATATTGTTTATCTTAAAAATCTACATACTTTAAGGCAATTGATATCCGTATCCCCCCAAATTACTACCCGTATCCCCCCTAAATTACTACCCGTATCCCCCCCTCAATTATAGGCGTAATCAGAGGCGTGCTCATTTATATTGGATGCGTTTCGACAATGCTCAAGAACTTTAGCCCTGATAGACAATTCCATCTCACAATACTCATTATCGCAGCATATGTGTCGCTGGTGGGAAAATCGCTTGTCCTGCTACGTCACGAAAATCAAAAGGCAAAAGTTGCATGATGTTGCCCCATTGTTTTACGTTAATAATCACGACTAAATTTACGTACTATTACACGTTTTGAATGGTTAACTTTCTGGAGCTCCTTTTGCTTGCCGAGCTACTTGGCGTTCCTTGCGCCATCATTTTGCTGAAAAGTGCGGTAAACCCATCGCTCTTCGTATTACACCCGGCGTTAAATGCCATTGCGTTTCTGCTATGCTTCCCACTGTACGTTGAGTGTTGTAATCTTAACAGATAAACTCTAACTGTTCGTATCTGCAGCGGGATCTACGTGATGCAAGAGCGCAAAAGTGTGATGGAGTTTAAGACACGGTTAGGATTGTATGGAATGATTTTTCGATGTTAATCCATATCATTAGCTGGGGTGTTGTTATGGACAGAGAGCTTCTATCCAAGCTGCACATGTTTTTTCAAGTAGTGGCAATGCTGTTGTTAAGTCTTGGGGGTGCAGCTGCTTACATGACGAAAAACGCTTTTGGCAAAGAACATTTCACATCCACGCACTCTTGGCTTGCAGCTGGGACAGCAACGTTAGCCATGCTAGGTTTACTTGGAGTAAGTTAAAACAAATGTAGTCACTGGTATTCACTGTTACTGATTGAGTATGCAGGGACTCGCTGATACTTTTGGCGGAAAAAAGACCACGTGGCAATGGAAAAACTCAGGCCACCGCATAGGCGGCATCCTAGCGTTCTCGAGTGGAGGTGCGTCTAAATACCTTTTACACAAAAACTTATCTGGATTTTTAAGCTACATGTGAGGTGTTGCCAGGCTGCAGTGTTATTCTTGGGGTGTATAGCGGTTCGTGGGGCATC
Organism: Peronosclerospora sorghi; assembly: GCA_026184515.1. Classification (NCBI taxonomy): domain Eukaryota; phylum Oomycota; class Peronosporomycetes; order Peronosporales; family Peronosporaceae; genus Peronosclerospora; species Peronosclerospora sorghi. The sequence continues at coordinate 21,206,767 of CM047580.1, forward strand.
TCTCAATTGGGCGAGAATTTGCAGTTCATTGTTGCCTGCTCGGTATCCGCTGCGTATTATTTGTTAATTGCGAAGACTCTGATGGGGATACCAGTCCCCACCCCGTCCATCAGGGGCGACTAAAAGATTTGGTCTATGGCTTTGGACAGCTCAGTCATCACGCTGGTATTGTGTTTAAAGAATACCTTGGAAGCGGCTACCGTCATTAGATAGATCTAAAGTGGATGAATACTCGATTTTCTAGTATTTGAGCACATTAACGCGTATATTCTGTTAGATTTCATCCCCCACCACGAGATCAGCTCATTATACGATTTGTTTCCCACCACTCTCATCTAACACCGCATTCTTGACTCCGTGTTAGCAGACGTTTCATTGCATTTCTCTATCTCGAGCCCACCGTCGAATGATCTTGATCATCCAGCAGCCAGCCATGCACGAGAACAATATCCATCATATCGAACACTGCACATGCCACTGTATACTCAAAGTCCGTAATTCTGTAATATCAGCAACAAACTAGCATTATTTGCATCCCTAATGATTTTTTTCAAAGCTTGAAATCTCACCTATTAAGCGCAAGTTGACGTCCAATCCTACCAACATACTCGGCAAGAGTCGCTAAACATCTTTCAGCGTCTTTTCCTTTGTCAGACGTTGCAATTCCCTCGCATTTTCCAGCTACATACAACAGCATCACTCACTTTATTGTGCTTCTCCAATATTTTTTGCATTATTGAGCGTAACGCACGGGTGGGTTTGTATCCAACAGTCGACAGTGTACGATTCGCATCAAATTCTAAGCGCTTACAAAAACCGGGAGGCGCAATAATCCCCTCAAGCGACTACTGTCCTCGCAACAGCTGCACGTTGGCAATTGCCAAAAGTAGACAAGGTCCATTGGCGTTTTGACACACGTAACTCACGCGTTTTCCCAAGAATTACGTCTGCTTTATGGCTTTCAAAACTAAAAGTACCTTCCGGTGCTCGTCCCAGGCATTAGATTAACAACACAGTCAACCTATATGAGTCCTATTCAGTTAAATAAACATGTCAAACCATTTACACTATCTAAGGTGAAGGAGACAAGAGACAAATTACGGCGTGCCAAATAAGATATTCCAGTTTTGGGGGGGATACGCCTATAATTGAGGGGGGGGGGACGGGTAGTAATTTGGGGGGGATACGGATATCAATTGACTACTTTAATTACTGAAATTAGGTAGGACTACTTGTTTTAGTTAACAATCTGTATTTCTTACTGTTAGCTGCTAAAAACAGTAGAACATGTCTAAACTAATATCGCTGGGACTGCCTGTTCAGTATTAGTTTACGGAGGTTATTGATTTCGACAGGAAAATACTGTAATAAATTAATTGACTATTCCGAGAAGGAGGTGAATTTTGTGCCACCCAACAAACACAACCCGACTATCGACACCACAAAATCCTCTGAACCCAAGAACACATTCCCAACCACCACAATGCCTCGTAGTGGAGCACAGCACACGACAATGTCGAACATAATCCACATTGCTATAGGAGCACAAACAGAGAAGCTCAAGTCTCACTCAGGGAGAGCTCAAAAACTGGCTCGAGAGTGAGCACAACACAAAAGTCAGTCAGTCTACCATTTCAACTACATTGAAGCGCTCGGCTGAGCTGCTGGGTAAAGCGGACTCTTCGACTCTCTCGGCGAAGCGCCAGCGTATGGTGAATTACCCTCTGATGGAGACAACTTTAATGGAATGGTTCACTGCAAACCAGGAGCTTGTCAACATGAGCGGCGACCTGATCAAACAGAATGGAGCAAATGTCCTGGGCCGCCTGTATCCAGATCACGAGCCTTTTGAATTCTCCAATGGGTGGCTTGATGCTTTCAAATCACGTCAGGGAATTCGCTCCTTTCGCCGCTTTGGCAAAAATGGATCTGTTGACAACACCTTCATCGAGGAAGAGCGCCCAAAGATCAAGGAAGTTCTTGAAAAATATGACTGACATGACATTTACAACATGGACGAGACAGGACTTGTCTATCGCATGCAGGTTAGTGTCCATGTTTAAAAAGGTGTGAGCAGCGTGGAAACTACTGCTGGTGTAACTTAGGCGTACAATTCCCTTGCAACGAAGCAACTTGAGGACAAAAAGCAACACAAAGAGCGCCTCACCCTTTCCGTGTGCTGTAATGGTGACGGATCTGAAAAGCTTCCACTCTTGGTCATTGGCAAGTCCAGAAGTCCACGGTGCTTCAAGAACATTAACCTTGCCAATCTCGGCTGTACCTACCGCAACAACGCGAAGGCCTGGATGACACAGAACATTTTTCTGGAGTGGCTCAAAGCCTTCGATCGCCGAATGGATAACATAAATGTTTTGCTCATTCTGTAGAACTGCATTGTTCACGTTCCCCTTAGCGAGACCCCTCGTCGCATTGAGCTGAGGACCATCTTCTACCTTCCTCCAAACACGACCTCAAAGCTGCAGCCATACGACACTGGATCATCCGCAATCTGAAGGCTTATTGACGCCGGCGCTTCAACTCCCTTCTCCTGCAACGCCTCGAATACAACATCGCTGAACAGGAGAAGTTCGATGTTCTGGATGCTATGAGGATGGTGATTCCTTCTTGGAGCACTGATGTGAAGCCAGACACAATCAAAAAGTGTTTTGGTCACTGCAAGATCCGTAAACTTCCTGACACACATGATGTACAGATCATGGACGATGAGCTGGTCGACCAGGATGTCGTTGCCTAGCTTCAGTCGCAGATCGGTAGACTGTGGTACCGAAACTGTGGAGAAGTGCATAGAAGATTTTTGGCCAACTGCCATGAACATGGACGGTCCATCCGGAGCAGAACCAACACAGGGTACAGGTACATGATGGTAATCGACAGACGAATGATATATCAGGATTATTGGTCGAGGATGCATATCAGGATGGGTTGAGTTGGTTGGTCGATATTAGGTAATTGGTTGATTTTAGGATATAAGGAATAAGAAAGTTCTCGTTTTGCATCCGATCAACTAGATCATAGATTGGGACGGCGTGATAACTTCGCGCTTCCCTTTCATTTCATACGCACTTTACACGTCCCGGGAGAGAGCACGTAGTGCATTTTTGGGCCACCGGCAGACGTAAAGTTTCGGAGAACTCGTCCTCAACCCTTCCCGCTGTGTCAGCGGCCCCTTTTTGTAAAGGATACTGGGGGGGTGATCGAGCCAAGTGTTTTCACCTCCTCCCCCATTGATTTACACCTATCCTCTAGAAGTTCGGCTGCTTTAAGCGCCCCTTGGGAACTCTAGGTGGATTTTTGTAGAATCCGTCTATCTGCACATAGAAAGTGCAGATCTGCCCCCTTCCTCTTAAGTTTAGGATACAAATATATTGGGTATTTCCTTAGGTATCTAGGCTTAAGAGGCTCGACGATCAGGTGGTGAAGACTTCCGCCACGTGATCAAGTACCACTTCGCCGATTTATACTAGATCGACAGCGTCGATCTGCGATCTGCGATCTTCAGAACCGAAATCTCGCCAATCCGCACTAGATCAACAGGGTCGATCTGTGATCTGCGATCATCGATCATCTATCTGCGATCTTCGACCCCCAGTTTTTTACCGGGATCTCGAATCTGCGATTTTCCACCAGATCGCCACCTGTGGATCTGCTACAAATTCGCTTGATCTGCATCGGAATTGCACTGATCTACGTCCCCAGTCACCTGGAGAGCGACCCATGCCCAAACCGTCGGGTACACAAGGTGAGCAAGACATAGGTCTTTCACAGGAACGACTGTCCAAGCCTCAAAATTTGGCCATCCGCTCCACCACAATGGTGCGCGTGCCCGGATCTTTGGTCGACTAGTGATATCACCGCGATTCCCTGCAAAATTGCGCTGACGCGGACGTGAAGACGGAAGCAGAAATGAAGATTAAAGTGGAAAAGGAGGAGGTGATTGTGACGATGGAAGGCAGTTCGACGTCGCCACTTCTGAAGAACAAAGGAAATGCTGATCATCAGGACCTGGGGAGGTATCCTGATGACATAAAGGAGGAAAAGCCTCGAGCACCTCCCAAGGCTCCGTCGGGAGCCCCTGCAGATCACAACTTGCGTTGTGATTCGCCTATTGCATATGAATATGATGATCTGGATTGGAAGCCGGTGGTGAAGTACTACAAGTATGACCAACCGAAGGCGTTGCTGAAGGCGCCTGGTTCGGAGAGCGACGAAAGTCGATCAAGTATTGCACCATCGGAATCCGATCTGGTGAGGACGTTTTATATGAAGGAACTGGAAAATTTCTTATTGATGGATTTGATCATGAGCCTACTCGAGGTCACGATCAGAGGAAAGATAAATGGACCAGTCGATCAACCAGTGACGGACCGGAAGGACAAGCTTCAGCTGGTGTTAGGGCTAACACGCCTGATCAAGCAAGTTGGTCTGACGACAGGCGCCTACGATGCTGAGAAGAGTTCGATCAGGACCCAGAAGATGTTGCGAACGCCCCAGCGGCTGTTTGATCTGTTGGTGCCGAAAGTGGGTCGATCTCCTAAGGTAGAACCCTCTTGCACTCTCCGTTGAAGATTGAACCGGGTCCGTCGATCAGCGCATCAGATCACACTGGATCATCCTGTTACGAATCTGCTCCTTCAGAGGGCGATGCGTCTGAAGTGGAGTCGAGCAGTGATTCTGATAGTTTGGAACCCAAGATCACCCGGATGACTATCTGCCAGAAGGATGAAGCCAAGTTCTCGGACGTGAAGAAGGAACCTTGATCATCCAAGGCGGAAGATGATCAGTCACAACAGGAACCTCGGCTTCAAGCGTTTTTTTATGCGTCTATGGGGCGGTTTTTGGCTGAGGAAAGAGGAAAAGCGACACCTGAAGTTGTACGCATGAAAAGTCACCAGCCAAAGCCAGGAAGAGCGGTGACGGTTAAGGATGTTGACATGGAGTCTGTGTATTCGCTCCATGGTCACCAGCCAGAGCCAGGAAGAGCGGCGAAGGTTAAGGATGTTGACATGGAGTCTGTGTATTTGCTCCATGATCAACAATCCCAGCTGGATTATCTCGATCCACATGAACCGATCACTACGCCTCGATCAGCTACAGTTGCGTCGGCGTACACTGGAATGCCTGATAAAGAGCTGATTCCCAGGATCAGGATTTATGAGATCAGTGATCTGAAGGAGTTCTAAGGGAAAGAAGTGGATGAAGATCAAGCGCGAAATTGGATCAGTGGTCTTAAATCAGCATTTATGCGTGATCAAGACTCTGATCATGAGAAGTGTTTGATCATGGGTGATCTGCTTAAAGGACCGGCGCGCAATTGGTATCTACAGCTGAGCAGATCAACTCGTGTAAAGTGGTAAAGTCTTGTCAAAGAGTTTGAAAATCAGTACTGTGGAAGTGGTCAATCGGCATCTCGCCAATATTACTACACGAATCAGCGATACGATGAAACTCCTATTGAGTATCTTCACCGGTTGAATGTGGCAGTAATTCGGGCCAAATTGTCGATTAAGGAAGGTCCGCCTACGATCTTACGTGAACATTTGCAGCATTTTCTTGACACGTTGACTGATCGCGAACTCGCTGATCAACTGGAACTTTTGCGTTTGGAGAATTTTACGGAGTTGGAAGAGACGCTGCGGGCTTAGGCGCGAAATAAGTCGTGCCAGCCAAAGGCGGCGGTAGGCAATAGCCGATTCCGTCAGAAATTTGGCGATGCTCGATCATATGCCTCAGCGCGGAAGCCTAAAGCATTGCACGCGATCATGATGATGTCTGGGAGTGATGAATCAAGTTCAGATGACAGTGGTAGTGATGGTGATCAGCGTCGTTAAATGATTGCTGCTATGCGTGATCAATCAGTGGCGCACGATCAACCTCGTGAGCCTCGATCTGGCAAACGAAGTGAACCAAGTGCAGTTGATCAAGGGTTAACGAAGATCGCATTCGCCAGTGGTACAACCCTACCAAGCATGCCGGAATGTTGCCCAAGGAAGCAGAGGACATGTTAAACTAGGATTCTCGCCAGGTTTGAATCTGTTACGAGACGAGCGTTCTAGTTTGTGTATTTTTGCATATGTGGATAAGAAGGCTGATCGAGCAGAAGAAAAGGATAATGAAAAATGTGATCAGCCTGATTTACCGCGCTTGGCTAATTTCCGTATTGATGAGTTTTCTCGGTCCCCGGTGATCATGGAAGTTGATCTACTTCCAGGTGAATCGCGCGGATATTGGAAGTACCACTCGCCCAAGAAATGGTTTAAAGAAGCCAAGGCAAGTGGCAAATTAATAATGAACGTGCCAAGTTGCTATTTGATTCTGGTGCCGAGTGTCGATCATCGACTCAACCTTTGCTCGTAAGGTGGGTTGTCAAATCGACACGAGCCAAACAAAAGAATGTGTTGGTATCGGAGAAAGTGCATACCTCACAGAAGGACGCACTAAGATCAAGGTGACGTTAGCGGGCTCTTTGGTTTATTACTTCCATACATGAGTGGGAAGACTCGTTGGTCAAGATGTTATATTGGGAATGGATTTTATGATACCAGATGGTGTTAGATTGGACGTCGCCCACGGCACACTAAGTTTTGCCTGACGAAGTGATCATACCATTCAAAGGGCGTCGGCAGTTGTATGGATCAAGTGGAAACTTTATGAAACTTGATCGGTATGAGAAGATCCCAGTAGGTCGATCTGCTGAGGTTCGGATTCGTGATCAACGATCTCGGAAATTATGGATTACTCGCAGAAAGAATTGTTTCCCCACTGTGACTAGGGGCGTGGGTAATCTACGGTATTTGCGCATTATGAACGTTGCTGATCATCTGATCATCCTACAAGACGATACGATTTTAGGTATCTGGATGAGCAAAGACGACGTGCCCCGTCGCCCTGGATTTATTTTCGGTGGGATATAATCGTTATAAGGAGTGGCAGAATCTCACGTATCAAGCCTATACCGATTCTGGGCATGACGATTAAGAAAGTGTCGATCAAGTACCCTTGGTCGAGAAAAAGGATTATCCTATTCCTCAAGCATGACCTACGGACTCGATCACCGCATCTGTAGCATTAGTAACCGGAAGGTCGCAGAAGGTGCAAGAAGTGCAAGAGAAGTGCGATCTGGAACCGAGTGTGAAGAGTCCGACCTTAGACCACGGAGTTAAACAACCTGTTACAAGAGATACGCCTGGTCAAGATATGCGTGATCACCCTGTCTCAGCCGATCATAGCGAATTTGGTGTAATCCCTAACGATGATCAAGTGTGATACCATGAAGGCGGAGATTTGTTCGTGGAAGAGTTGGAGAAACAGCTTGCCACGCTGCCTGAGGTGTCAGCAAGTACCGAAGAAGTGATCAAGGACGATCTGCAAGTTGGTGATCCATTGATCAACACAGCAGAGGAAATTGATCTCAGCTTCGCGATATAATTTGGTCGAAGAAACATCTGTTGATTGGGAAAGGAAACGCGTTGCCTCTTGCTGCACGTGGAGTTGTTTGTGACATTGACGTAGGCAATGCGCGCCCGATCGCTCAAAAGTGTCAGAAGGTGGATCCACAATTTCGCAAGAAGTTACCAGCCTTGATCAAGGGGCTACTGACAACGAAGATCATCCAACCATCTATTTCACCCTGTGCATCACCTATAGTGATCATCGTGAAGAAGGATGGGGTTGATATTCGATTATGTATCGATTATCGCGCGGTGAATCAACTCACGCGCCTGATGGTGTACCCAATGCCTTTGATCTCTGATCTGCTCGAAGATTTGAATAAGGCGTTGTGGTTTTGCTCTTTGTATATGGCAAGTGGTTTTTGGGTCGTGTCTATGACCGATCGAGCACGTCATATTTCGGCTTGTTAACCCGTTTTGATTGTTTGAGTGGAATCGGATGCCCTTTGGCCTAAAGAATGCTCCACAGATCTACCAGCAGTTGATCGATAATGCATTGTATGGGTATCTCAAGGTTAAGGACGGTGCAGATCTAACCAACTCAACTGATTTATTTTCTACGGGATAGCCTGATCAAGCACAAGACCCGACTGTGCTGCAAAGAAGATCATATATCGATGATATTTTGATCCCTGCACCTACATGGACAATCTTGTGTGATAAAGTGCGAAATATATTGGAAAAGTGCGATCAGTGGAACTTGTCGATCATCCTGGCTAAATTGTACTGGGGGCGTAGTGAAGTTCCTTATTTAGGACATCACGTCTCTATCCGCGGCTTGGAAACAAATCCGAAGAACCTGGATTATCTGATCAATTTGCCTTTTCCTGATACTTTGCGTGCTATGCAATCGTTTTTGGGGCGTCTGAATTACTACCGTCGATTTATTGAAGACTTCGCGATCTATGCTGCTGTACTCTATGAGCTAGGAGAAACGGACTATCAAGAATTAAAGGATCGATCATCGATAAATGAGAGTCAGAATTGCGAAGATGATCGATTGATCAGGGCGAGAGTGGAATTTAGTTTTCTTAAGGCGAAGATCGCGTCAGACCCAACCCTACGCCATTTACATCAAGCCAAAAAACCGGTGATCGCGGTTTATGCTAGCAAGTGGGCAGTGTCTGCCACGCTAGTGCAAGGGCATGATCATGTATATTGCCCCGTCGTATTTGCGATCCGGACACTAAAGAGCGGTGAGATGAATTAAAGCCCCGTCGAAAGGAAGTTTTGGTTCTTCTGCAAATTCTGGACGTCTATTTTACGATGTTGGTCGGAAAGGCGATCACTGTCCTGTCACGTCGGTCTACGTTGAAGTGGTTGTTAAAATCCAACAGGCTAGACGGACGATTGGGGAAATGGGCAAGGATCTTGTCACAATAGGACTTGGAGATCAATACATGTGTGCATGGAGAAGAGGATGTACTAGGGGAGTTAGCCGCAAGTATCACCCCTCGCACCGAAATTGATGAGGCCCTAATCGCGATCGCACCGAAAAAGCAACCTCGGCAGATGATCGAAGTGCCACATCCCACGGTTGATAAAGGCGAAGATCTATACGCGATCAGTTTCGATAGATCTGCTAGTGTTAAGCGATGTGTTGGTGCGTTTGGTGCTATTGTGTGGAAATTGCCGGAGTGGAATATCATGATCGCGGTTGCTGATGATGCACCTTACATCACGGTGAATGAAGCCGAGTACCATGGATTGCTCCTAAGTTTGGATCTACTGTCGCTATATCCAAAAGGAAGGGTGATCGTGTGTGGAGACTCGAATTTGGTGATCAGGCAAATGCGTGGCGAAATAGAGTACAAAGCACCGCGACTACAAGTATTGCAGCAACGTGCATTAAGAACTCCTTCGCGAATGGACTGATAATGATCTGCTGCACGTAAAAAGGGAGTGGAACAAGAGTGCCGATCACATCACCAGCACGGACATGCGGGATGGAACACGATGCGAGATTGTCGATGATCACCAACTGGAAGAAATAGTTGATCTCAACAGATTATCCGGGGTGATCACTATGAAGGAAGATCCCACTGTCCCACAAGTGCTGGTGACGACGCTATCACGTCATCTTCGTCAAACGCGGCCGTCAACGTGGCCCGAAGTATCCATAGAAAGGATAAGGGCGGAACGTGTTAAAAAGTAGCAAGACGAAGAGAAGTGGATTTGTGATTGGCGATGTTACTTACATGGTAACGTTTCACAATTGAGCATAGACGAGGTGAAAGATTGCGCGACAATCGCCGACAACTATGATGTGGATGATCAAGGGTTGTTGATCTACTGTGGAAATATGGGGAAAAACAAGCTGTGATCAAGATGATCAAGATGGTCGACACTCTTTGATCAAGATGGTCGACACTCTTTGATCAAGCTGGTTTTACTTGAGACCCTACATGCGGATGTCCTCCACCATTATCATGTGAGTTTGGAAGGAGGACATCAGGGTATAGGGCGTACGTATCAGCGGATCAGTGGACATTTTCATTGGCGTGGTTTATTTCGCAGCGTGCAACGATTTTTTGGGCAATGCGTAGATTGTGAGACGGGGAAGGACCAACCTACGATCAAGGGTATGCCGCCGGGAAACATTGAAGCTACGTACCCATTTTAAGTGATATCCATGGTCATACCCGTCGTTGCCCCGATCAACTGATGGGCATACGGAATTGCTGATCTGGACTGATCTGTTTACGGTTATGGTGATCGCGAAAGCTGGATCATCTCGGACAGCTCATAAAGTCTCCGAAAATTATGAAGAATGTGTATTTCGCCGATTTGGAGATAGAGATGTGATCAGGAATGATCGAGATCCCGGTTTCATGTCCGAAGTATTTCATGCGTTCAACAAGATTGTGGGACAACGACAGAGTGACACTATGGCGTACCGTCCACAAGCGAACGGCAAGGCGGAAAGAATGATGCAAACAATCACACGAGCGATCAAGATGTATGTATCAGACGTCGGTCAGAGGGATTGGAGCTCGTATGTAGAACGATTGGTATTTGCACTAAATTCGACCCCTGATCGTATCCGTGGAGATACACCATTTTACTTGGCATACGGATGGGATCCGCGATCATCGTTGGAATCAACGCTGCAACTTAGTGGAATTCGGCGCAAAGATCGTGATGCTCGTCGGTGGAGATATAGGCTGCAGAAAAACTACCGTTACGCCCGTGAACAAGTGAGTGCTCGATTGCACCAAGCCATGGCTGATCGAGTGGAAAAGCATAATGATCAAGTGTTACCACACAAGATCGAAGCCGGATCGAGGGTTTGGTTATACCTCGATCGGGGAAAGAAGGGTTCGCGAAGAAACTGGCGCATATGTGGCATGGACCTTTCAGATTTGATGAGGTGATCGGTGATCATGCTGCAAGATTGATTACGGCCGGCACCGGCTATCGCATATTTCCAGTGGTACCTCTATCCACGTTGAAATTGGTCAAATAATTCCCTGACCGACTTATTGCTGTTCTAGCAGCTGGGGTAGAAGATCGTTTTGCTTTCAATGAAGCTTTACTACCCGAAGACAGCTGGGAAAGGACCCTAGAGACGGACGAATTTGAAGTTAATCGCATCTCCGATGTCCTATCTGGTCGAAAGACTAGGTATGGCAGAACGTTACGCAAGTATCAGGTTTACTGGAAGGGTTACGATGAGCCATCATGGGTAGACGAAGCAGATCTAAATTGTGATGCTCTGATCAAGGATTTCGAAAGGAAGATGATTAACAGACATCGGTTCCACGTGATGCAAGTGGACGAAGAGTCGTCCAACTAACTCATGATCGATGAATCGACTATTAAAATTGTGACTGACGAACCATCGATTAGAGGAAATCGATTGATGAAATCACGATTAATGGAGAAGTGACGATTGACTTGAAGTGGTGAATGTACGATGTATATTGCGAGATATGGTAATTTAGCAACGGCAGATGAGCCGATGGAAGATCGATTTATGTATATGCATGAAAAGTGACGAAGCAACAATTGGGAATGGTATGATCAAGACTGTTTATTGATTGAGGAAGAATTGATCAACCATCTAGCTTGATCCATAAAACTTACGGGGAAGGCGAGGGATGTTATGGCCGGGATCATCATCAAGGGAAAGGCGATACTGGATCCGCCAAGGTTCCTCGGCGTCAACTTTACGTAGCGCATCCTGCAAGGTCCGAGGTGGTGGATCTGATAGGTACCCTGGTTACCATGATCCACCATCAGCTGGAGTATACTTCAAGGGGCGGTTCCGTGGGCAGTGCGAGATCGACGGGTCCAGGGAAATTTCAAGATCGCATACTCCATCGATCATGCCCCGCAACACGGGGCATGATCGACGGATAACTCCACCAGCTTCTTCCACAATGCTCCGGCACGACTTCTACGCTGACGTCGACTCTCGTAGTAATCATGAAAGAAGGTACCACGCTCTCTGAGATCCCGATCTATCGGGAGATGATGAGTCGACTCCCAGATCGCTTGTGCATGATGATCCAAGAATGTCTGGTACCTCGCTTCGAAGTCTGCAAACCAGCCGACCGAGCGGAAAGAGATGGGTGGTAGCATCTGTTTGAAGAACTCCCAGGGGCGTCGTGCATACAGCAACTCCACTTCAGACCGGGTGATCAGGTGACTACACCACTGATCAGTCTCAGGGGCGTCCATAGCAACTGGAAACAACCATCTCACGGGGGTGTCAAGTAATCGTAGACCACGCGTGCTGAGACGTTATCCAGATCGAAGCCGTTGAGCTGATCTGGTGTCCACGGCAAGATGTCCACATCTTGCGCACCATTAGGCACCAAGATCAGCGATCCGAATGCACCCGTGCAAGGGAAGAGAAATCCAGCAGAGTCTTGATAGATCGAATCTTTACTCTCGAGCTCGCTGATTGAAGGGCTAGATATATTCTGCGTGCTGAACGATGGAGAAGTGTTGTAACCGCCTTGATCATCATCCGGCTGATCGGGACTGGAAAGGTCATGACCCATACCTTGGACTGACTGAATGGGAGATGCTTTAAACGGACGATCATCATCCGACGATTCATTCTCCTCTGTATAGGAGGAACACGACGTTGCCGCTTGGAAAGAGGAGTAGATCGAGATCGCCAGGCACGTTTCTTGATCGAAGAAGTTGGCCGGATGAAGGAATTTTCAGACGAATCGCCCTGAAGATCAGCAGGCGATCTTGCGGCCTGATCAGGATCTGCACAAGGGGCGCCTGTACTCGGGTCGATATGCATGTGTAACGCCGCACCAGCCAAAACGGTTTGGACGTACGAATTTTGCGAACGAAATCGCGTAGCTTCGCTCTGAGCGCGTTGCAACTCGTTGCGTATCGTGTCACGATCTGCTGATACCGACTGGAGATCACGTAAGTGAGAATCTTGGTGACTGAGGCGGCGCTGTGCAGTCAAAAGTTCCGCCTGCAACTTGGAATTCTGGACACGTGGATTCTCCAGCTCGGCATTGCTTATCGACACCTCATCGAGGCGTGCAGATAGCTTTTCGACCGTGGCGTTTGCAGTGACGAATTCCTTCATCTTGATAAGATTAATTTCACTGTCCACTCGGACACGATCTCATTGGTCTTTTCGCTTACTTGCCTTAGAGGCCAGCTTGATCACCTTCTCGGTTAAGCGCTTGTTTGTGGATATAGCGCAATCACGCTCTTGTTGTACCATGCGAAAGTGTTTGCGGAGTTGATCGATCCTTGCTCGATCTTGGAGTGCCGGGGCCCGTGCGATCTTGATATTGGCCTCGCAGAGCTCCTCCTCAAGGCTCGAGCTCTCTTGGGCTTGATGGTCGATGGTCTCCTCTTGGACTGATAGCCGATATCGATCTTGATCATGATCACACTACAGATCGCGGATCCGACCGTGTTGCTCGAATATGGTTTCCTCGGCGGTCTTCAATTGTTTCTTCAGTTTATACTCACTGGACTGGAGGTTGTTGTTGACAGTCTCAAGAACGTTATCGCGTAAAGGCGCAGCTTTTTTGCAGAGCCACTTGATCTGCTGCTCATGATCAGCGAGTTTTCTGGCAAGGCGTGCGTTTGAGCTCTGAGCATTGTGACAGAGTCCTCAAGCACCGACAGCGAGTTGTTCAGCATGTCGATCTCCTCTTGTTGCGGGTAGGCTTGTTCGATCATCAAGATCAGATAGTTAGCCTTAGACCGGTCAAAGGATTAGTTGGAATCTATGATTGACTTCATCTCGTGGAAAATATACTAATGAAAGAGATGATCGATGGTTGACGGGCATGATCGATGATGACCGGATGGAAATGATCGATGTTGACCTGATGGTAGAAAGGGATGATCGATCGTTGGCAACAACATGATCTATCCACGCCCCAACCGCTGTACGGCTGGGAGGAGGCTCCGGGGAGGCTGTGGAGAAGCACATGGAAGATTTTGGGGTCAACTGTTGGAAGCATGGACGGGCCATACGGAGCAGAACGAACACAGGGTAAGGTACATGATGGTAAGCGACAGACGAATGATATATCAGGATTATTGGTCGAGGATGCATATCAGGATGGGTTGAGTTGGTTGGTCGATATTAGGTAATTGATTGATTTTAGGAGATAAGGAAATAATAAAGTTCTCTTTTTGCGTCCGATCAACTAGATCATCGATTGGGACGGCGTGATAACTTCGCGCCTCCCTTTCATTGCATACGAACCTTTACACGTCCCGGGCGGGAGCACGTAGTGCACTTTTTGGCCCACCGGCAGACGTAAAGTTCCGGAGAACTCGTCCTCAACCCTTCCCGCTGTGTCAGCGGCACCTTTTTGAAAAGGCTACTGGGGGAGGTGATCGAGCCAAGTGTTATCACCTCTTCCCCATTGGTTTTCATCTATTCTCTAGAAGTTCGGCTGCTTTAAGCGCCCCTTGGGAACTCTAGGTGGATTTTTGTAAAATCAGTCGATCTGCACATAGAAATGCAGATCTACCTCCCTCCTCTTAAGTTTAAGCTAGGAATACAAATATATTGGGTATTTACTTAGTGATCTAGGCTTAAGAGGATCGAAGATAAAGTGGTTAAGACTTCCGCCACGTGATCAAGTACCCCTTCGCTTATTACCACTAGATCGACAGCGTCGATCTGCGATCATCGATCTGAGATCATCGTTCCGCAATCTCGCCAATTCGCACTAGATCAACTGGGTCGATCTGCGATCTTCGAACCCCAGTTTTTCCCCGGGATCTCGAATCTGCGATTTTCCACCAATCGACACCTGTTGATCTGCTACGAATTCGCCTGATCTGCATCGGAATTGCACTGATCTACGTCCCCAGTCACCTGCAGAGCGACCAAACCGTCGGGTACACAAGGTGAGCAAGACATAGGCCTGTCACAGGACAACCGGAGGACCCCCTTCGTTAGTCTGTAGTCCGGGCGATGAGGGAACGACTGTCCAAGCCTCTAAATTTGTCCAGACGCTCCACCACAGCATCTATTGCTACACGTTAAAGTAAAAGGACTCGTTCTGTGTCACCGTTATACAGCGTATAATGAATTATTCCTTGATGCTTTCTGAAGATACCTTAAAATCTTCGGCTGATACCGGAAGAGATACTGTTTGACGGTGCTTTTTTAGTCCCTTCGTCTACACAGATACTTGAGCTGCGTCCAGATACTCGCTCACAATATCTGAAAGCAAATATTTGCCTTTTGCGAGTAAGCTTGTTTGTCTGACGCAGATCTAAAAATTCTGATTCACACCTGAATTTATTTTGAGGGGGATTAAGGGTGAGCTATAACGCCTCCTTAAACGCGTGTAGCGTTTCAAACGCAGACAAGTCAGCCAGTCGGCGCCCCCCTGCCCATGCCTTGGCGCGGCCGTCGAGATGTGTAAGGAAAGTGTACCTATAACATGGGTACACATATTTCGCAATTATGGCTCCTCTAAGTCAATCCATTGCTTTAGAGGTTCTCCTTTCCCTTTGGATGAGGTTTCGCTGGCCTTAAAGATCTTGAAGTGCGATGATGGCGCTGGCGAAGTGAACGAATTTCTCCGAATCTGTTTGTGATTTCGATCTGCTCGTCCTCGATTTTAGCCTCGATCATGGTTGCGTGTCAGGTCCTATGCTCCTGATCATATGCACCAGCGCGCTCAACTGTTGCGTTGAAAATAGGGGAAGATGGGGGAGCTCCTCGTGTGTAACCCTATATAGGAGTTAGGCTAGGACAATCCTAACGCCCTACACTCTGCTAGACGACCTGCAGACCGTGCCAGACGTCATTAAGAAGGACTCTAAAAGTACTAACAGGGTGCTGTTACACGTTTACACTAATTCTATTGCGTACGTGCAAAATATAGGTTAAGTGACTAAATTAGATATAGTTATAGTTAACTAGGGGAAGGTACCCGTCATTCCGACGAGCTGTTTCATTGAAATTTCATTGAAACTCGTGTATATATACATTTACTTTGAAACAAAAAGAGTTTATTTTTGCTGTTAATGACTGCGTGTGCAATCTAGAACATTGGCTGATCCCATCATTGCAAGATTTTACAACCTCATTAAATGTAGAGCTTCGTCATAAACGACGTTACGCATTATTCGTCGTTCCACAGACTCGCGATAGGAAATACTGCCGTCATAACCATCTCCCACCATTTTGGCGCCGTTCTCGATGGCCGTCAGGTTGTTGTACCTCCTTTGGTCGTTCGATTGCAGGCAAAGCAGACGGATCTCCAGATCCACCACCTGATTCCTCTCCATTATCTGCTGCCCCTGATTGTACACCTGTACGTACGGGTTGTGTTGTTCGATCATGGTTTGAAGTTCCCCCATGATGCGCCCAGGGGATGTTTCCCGTCGTTCCAACGAACTGTTTCATTGAAACTACAGTATATAGCTGCTTCAGGCATCCAAACAGAAGGGGTACTCGCCAGGTGCGCAAGGGTGCAGCATGTACGAATAGTACTGCATCTGCGAGACACGTCTTGTTTCGTCTCTCCCACGGATAGCATCCTCGTTTTCAATAAACCCTCCCTCCCCAGCGTCGTACTCAAATCCCCTCAGCGGTATCGTGGAAGTCCACCCATGTCGACCGTTAGGAAAAGAAGCACATAGTGAAGAGGTGTATACGCAGAATGCAATGCTGAAATGCGCTGGAGGCGTCCGTCGTGACATTTCAAATCAATGTGGTGGAGTCCAGTTCGAAATCGAACACCGAAGTGTCCGGAACTTGACCACCACGCGCCCAGCCGACCACCTTACGGGGGGGGGTACCCCGCGAACCTTCGCCTGGGTGCCGATCGGTCACCCGATCGGCACTGCAGGACGCCGAGTCCGATTTGTTTTCATCCATCTCAACTTGTGTAAATATTGGTGTGGGTGGTTACACACTCGGTGGACCGTCGCTCAGTAGGGACCTTGACAGGTACCGATATGGGTGTACCGCTTCTGGGGTTGAACCGAAAACCAACGAAAAGATAATCCAATGCGTCCGATCTGCAAATGAAGCGGAAATCGTCACTCCAAATGCGAGAAAAATCTGGGGATTGACTGCACACAGCAGTGAGTAACCCAGCCAGAAGAAACTTGTGGCTTGAATGCACACAGCCTTGAGTAACCCAACCAATATCTGGGGCTTGACTGAAGATCGCAGTGAGAACCCAGCCAATACGAAAAAAGAAGAACACGTTCCAAACGTGTGGGGATTGAGGGGTGAGTGAACATAATGAGTGCTTCCCGTCGTGGGACTTCCGGTGGAGCTATGTTGTAACTGATCCTGTTACAGGCTTACACTGTATTGTTCGAGGAAGCGCGCAATACAATTAGGACAGAATTAGTTGGTAACAACTAATCCTATAATAAAAGTAAATATATAAATATTCACTTATCTGTTAGAACGCAAAATTAAGAGTGTTTATTTAATGGGTGGTTTAGAGGCTAATAGTATAGTAACTAACTAATTAAAATAATAATATCAAGTCTTTAACTAACTGTACTATTAGTTAACCTGCAAGATTCGGTATTTATACCGAATCGACTTTTCCTTCTTAGATTATAATAACTTATAATCTCTTATTTAAATTTCAGACAACGCGTCTGAAATTAAACTGTGATATTCTAACTTGAGTATCTATTATGTAATGGCACCCCATTACATCACCCCCCACTTAAGGTGGTTGGCCAATAATAATTCTTATTTTGGCCAATCATGGGTGGCACTTGTTGGTCAGAATTTCTCATTCACCAACTGATTGACCATCGACTCGATGGTCAAGACACACGGCGGCGGCGCTCTAAAGAGCGCTGCTGAAAACAATGAAGGAGCTTTTTCCTCCGCCTCACCACTAGGTGCTGAGGTGTTGAGTGACAACAGTGACGCTGCATTAGCAGCGTCAAATACGTAAAGGTCGGAAGACGTACCGTCTTCGACCACAGATGCTGCTAAGGCGGCATCTGACAAAAAACAGGGAGATGTTGCTAATGCAACATCTCGCACGATGGCAACTTCCGAATGTCGTGTTGCCAAGAGGGCCATGTTCGGGAGTTCTGACTCCGAACAAAGTGATGGGGATACATATGTCCCCACTAAAGGATCTAGAGAGTCGAAACTCGCTAGGTGCTCATCGCCTAACAGCGATGACGACTCTGGTGTCTCTGTCAGCTATGACAGCGACAATGATTATCACAGGTGGTTGCGGTTACGAAGAGCCCCACCTGGACCAAGTACTTCTCCACGTCGGGGTGAT
>CM047580.1:21254293-21284305 GCA_026184515.1 Peronosclerospora sorghi
CCCGTTCCAGCGTCCTCCGTCGACCAGTCGACCTGATTTGTCCGTCGACCGTCGCTGTTCGTTGGTGTTCGCTGAGTACCTGTACGTAATCGTCCCATCTTCCTATGCCCTGTCTATGTCCCGACTATATGCACCACGGTTGTACACGCAACTGTATACGCCGTGGTACCCACAATCGTATACGATTACGTACCCGATTTTGTCCGTAATCGGCCCCCCTAAATTAGGCCCTATAATAAGGCCCTATAATAAGGCCCGTTGTTGGGCCCAATTATAACACGGTTTACGACAGCAGCCCAAATCCTGCCTTCGAACTTGCTCTTAAAGCGAAAATTCATGTTTTTCTCCAGGTTCCAGGCACATATTCTGTGCTTCAATCCATAAAGCACGGCTTGCTGCGCAGCCTTCAAGTCCTTTTCCCTGTCAGATATCAAGACGAGGTTCTTTTCATTGATATCTGGAATGGATCGTCTAAGATGCTCTAAGAAGTACGTCCAATTATTCTCATCTCCCGTTGGAACGACGGCTAGCGCAAGCGGCAAAACAAGTTTTTCACCATCCATTGCTGAGGCGATCATTAACATTCAACCGTATTTTGACTTCAAATGGCAAGAATCAACAATCAGCATAGGCAAGCAATTGTCGAGCGCAAGTTGGGTGGCTCTTGGGGAGAGGAATCCTCGCAAGAAAGAGTTGTCATCTCTGCGTTCCACGTTGAACGTTGTTTCAGGGTTATCCCTGGTTAACGACGTCAAGAATGTCTCGATCAACTGATTGGTCGTTCAGAAGTTGTTTCTCGCTCTTGATAGCGCGCAAAGCCTTCCAGCAGGTCTTGTACGGCACTTTCACGCCAAAAGATGCCTGCGTCAAACTCTGGATGTCCTTTGATAGCAGGTTTTTCAACAGAGTTTGATGCTCCGAAATCGCATCTTTCAGTACCATTGCTCGCGTGGATTTGAAGTATGCAAGGAACTCGTCGTCGTGATCCAAACAGGCATTCTTACTAGACTTGATTGTCCCTGTTTCAAGTTGCCTCCATTTGTTTTAAATACTTTAGATTACCAGTCACTGGTAGTCACTTGCACAGCAAAAAACCGTCAAGACTTACTAGACTGCCACAGTTAAGTACGGGACTACACAGCGCATGCAAAAACAAGCGGCCCCATATCGTGATATTTCGCGGTAGCGGGCGACGTGAAAGAACGCGTTTTAAAAATAGAGCGACGCGGGGTACACGAGACGAAGATTCACACTAGAACCAAGGATTGGAGCTTGCGGGCAGGAGAAAGAAATATTTCCGCCGATTGGTATTTGAGCGTGGAGTATCGCTGGAGTGGGAATCGCGAGCGGATTACAACATGGAGTCATGATTGCCACTAAAACTAAAACTACTGGTGCGCAGTCCCATCGTAAATCTAAGTAACTCTCGAGTTCTCATGTGCGCCGGCCGTCTTTTTTGCATACATCCCTGTTACTTATAAAACCGGTTATACCCATGGTTATTCCGCATGTACCACGGCGTCGGTCTAGCGCTGGTCACAAGTGGACACAAACGCGTCATTTAGCCCGCCATAATGTACTTTCTGCCTTAAAAGTAACTTGGAGCTTCGTTTGGAGGTGATTAGTCTTTCACTTGGAGGTGTTTACACCGTTCCACGGACAGACGATTTTTATGTCCATCCCCGTACGACGGGTACCTACACTATATTATTATACAATATTATGGAAACCAAACGCAAGAAAGGAGGCGAGCTACCGACGAGCAGTAACAGTCTCTCGTATGTAGCCGCAGAGCGTCAACCACCTGCAAAGGCTCTTAAGATGATGGACGCTACTGTTCCAAGTCGCTTTGGCTTCAGAGGATCGTCAATTTCGCAGCTTCCGACTTCAACCACATCTTTGGCATCCATAAAGACCAAGACGAGCACTTTACACCCAACGGATGTTGACGATTCGACCAGCGATACAACAATGAACGGAGTGCCCATCGATATTGATGTTCGCGTGCTGGAAAAGTTTGAAGAGACCTTTGGCGAGGAGACTGTGGAGGTGATCGAGCAGCTGCTGGAGTTTCGCTACAAGACCAAGAAGTTCGAAGTCAAATGTAGGAAGGACGAGGAATTTAATTATACCAGGAAGCTAAAGACAGTTGTGGGCGATTTTTTTCGCAAGGTAAAGCAAGCCGATTGCCGTCGATTTTTGAATGATCTCGCTCATGTTTGTGTGATTGACAGATTCGGGAGTTCAGCAACCTTTCTGCGGCGATGGATGGCGAAATTACAGCAACAAAGACGGAACTGGGGAGGAGACTGGCAGTGCTTGAGAACTAAGTACCGCTTGGAAGCTGAGCGTAGGCAGTTGAAGGGAGAGTTGGACACTATGCAGAAAAGCATGAATCAAATCTGCGCGTCGGAACTGGAAGCTATATCCAGTAATAAGGTACTTGAAGATAATGAAGCAGAGCTGGAGCTACAGATTGAAGAAACGAAGAGATTAAATGAACAGATGAAAGTTACGTTAAAAGCTTACGAGGCTCGCATGGTGGAAGAATCTCGACGTTCCAAAGCCGAAAAACGTGGTGCAGCCAGAGAAGTAGCAGAACTGAAGGATAGGCTTCAGCACACAGATGAAGAGGTATCGAATCTACTAAAAAGTTTTATTCACATTCACAAGGTTAATGCCTCGGAACTCGAAGATAGAAGCTAACAAGAAGGAGTTATCGGACAAGATTGAGTGACTCCAAACGACTATTTGCAATCTTGAGCGTCAGGATTCTTCTAGTGCGCAATCATTCGCTGAAAAGGAGAGTAACATTATTGAACATCAAGATAAAATCAATCAAGGTGATAAAATGCGGAGAAATGCAGAACACATTTCAGATAAGGTCACTTCATTTGCACCTTAATCTTTGTGATCAAGCTTTGTGAAGTTATGTTTTAGAACTGCGTGGAAACGTTCGAGTTTATGCCAGAACGCCCCCATTCTTGCCCTCCGACCTTTGCGATCCAAACACAACGACACCCGTCATTTCATGTGACTTCGATGGTGAAAGTCTTAAGTTATGCCGACCTGGAAAGACCCCTTCCTAGCCAGACATTTCATCCTCGTTTGATAAAGTTTTTGCTCCTTATTCGGGACAAGATGCCGTATTTGACCATGTGTCAGAGTTTGTTCAGTCTGCTTTAGACGGATATCACGTCTGTCTGTTTTCTTACGGCCAAACGGGATCGGGAAAAACACACACGGTAAGTTTTAAGGTTTATTTTACTCATTTTAATTAGCTGACGTTCAATGTAATCTTGATAGATGCTAGGAAGCGGCAATGGTCAGATGCGTGGAATTATCCCTAGAGCGATCATCATGATTTTGCATGAGTTTGATAAACTGAAAGTGGAGGAATGAACTACGTCGCGAAAGTTTCATGTTTGGAAATTTATAACGAAGCATTGAAGGATTTACTAGCGATAAAAAGCAACAACGACGAGAATCTCATTATTGAGAAAGATGCAAAAGGAGGTGTCTACGTACCAGGATTAACACTTATGGATGTTACTAGTATAAAACAAGCTCAGGAGCTCATGGAACGGGCAAGTAGAGCACGAAGTGTGGCCTGTACAGATATGAATGCGCAGTCAACGCGTTCACACAGTGTCTTCACACTGCATCTGCAAGGCGTGAATGACTCAGAAGGAGTGATACTGAATGGTCAGCTAAATTCGGTTGACTTAGCAGGTAGTAAGTGTGCTTCACGATACAATGTTTCTGGCGAACGTTTGAAGGAGACGCAAGCTATCGATAGGAGTCTAAGCTCTCTGGATGATGTCTTTGCTGCAATTAGATACACATCCTCGCATGTACGTTTTGGTATTGGTCGCACTTTACCAACTGATACTTACATGTGACTTTGGTAGATCCCGTTTGCAATTCCAAACTGACATATCTGCTCCAAAGTAGTTTGTCTGGCGATGGCAAGACGCTGATGATGGTTAACTTGTCACCAACACTTGAAGCAGCAAACGAGAGTCTGCGTTCGCTGAGGTTTGCATAACAAGTGAATCAATGCGAGCTAGGGAAATCCAGACGCCTAATATCTCGAAAATCCGCTTAAGTGGGGGAGCCTTTTGTCTATACATGTATACAATTACTTCGGGATCTAAACGTGGATGTCTAAACAACTAGAGGAATGATAAATCCACTGGCAAATAAGAGTAAACTTATAGGCAGTAACTTTGAAGCTGTACGCCTCAGATGAAGGACAAACGGCCTTAAACTCGTCTGGCTTGTTGGTTACAGTTTTGTAAGGCAGATTTTTCATCAAACAGAGCTTGAGAAACTTGGACTTGAACTCGGGCAGGGCGAAGGACGGTTATGAAAGTTCTGGAATGGCGTGAGACATGCTGCTTGCTCGTATGATATGGATGTTTTAATTAACAAAGGCTGAAACGGAATTCTCCCCCTATTTGGGAAATAAGTTAAATTTTCTTCCCCTATTTGGAGGATTCCCCTTAATATATTTATTAGTTAATAATTTAGTTAATAAGAATATGTTAAAATATGTTGTATTTACAAAAATTCCTGAAATTTTTATCACTAATATGTTTATACCAATTTATATCTTTATTTATAATAGTTCAATTAATTATTTAGTTAATCAAATAATATAAATATATAATTATTTACTAAGAACTAAAAAATAATATTAGAAATTATCATTTAATAAATGATAAATCATTTTGATTTACATTATACAAACAATAGTTTCAGCTAGGGGTGTCAATGGGTCGGGTCGGGTCGACGGGGTTTCTAGGCCCGACCCGACCCAGTCTCATGGTCGACCCAGAACCCGACCCGACACATTTGTCATCTATTCCTGTCCCGGCCCAACCCGACATGTTTGTTATATATTATTGACCCAAGAATAATAGCCGGCCTTTTGTGGGGATATTTGAATTCTGAATAAAACTTTATTCGTAAAAGTGGAGGTGAAGCGGCCGAAAAAAAAACAGTGGGAAACCGTACCGCCTATCTACTACTCTTCACTATCGCCATCTCCCTCTACTATCTATGGATCTCCAGCGGCTCGGAGCCAATCTTGGCTGCATACGTAGGCTTGCACCATCTCAGGCTTGAGGGAGTTTCGCCATGGCAATAATACTCGACGACCGATGCTAAATGCCTGTAGTAAGACGTGTTAGGAATCATCCAAAACTCCAAATTGTATCCGGTGCGTACACGAAAGGTGCGGCTAGCGCACAGAGGAAGACTTTCCTTTAAGCGTCGTTCGCCGCTACTTAGCCTATACGCCCTTATAAAAGGGCTTAGTAAGAGAGAACTCTATTACTCGGGGGGACAAGATTCCACTTTGGTTCACTAGTTAGCACAAGCTTACGCCTTAACACAAGGCTCCCTTAAAAAGGGGGTAGCTAAGGGAAGAAATTCCCTTACGCTACTACACTCACTACGCGCGAGACCGGTCGAGGTCGAGCGTCCTGTAGTCTTTGAGTGAAATGTAAACTGAATGTATATTTAATATGTAATTAGCCTAAATTAATTTAAACTAATGTAAACTATATGTAATACTAAGTAGAACTTACTAAATTCGTACCTAGCTAAAATGTAATGTACACCACCTGTGTACCAACACGTGGCTGGCTGCCACGCCTCAACCAAGGGCTCCTGCCCTGATTGGTTAAAATAACCAATGGTCCAAAACCTTTCGGACCGGTCAATACTGACCCCAGCCGTAGTGTACTCACGTACACCACCTATTAAATGTAACCAGAATGTAACCATGTTACACAAATAGTAGAAAAGCCAATTGGTACTCACTGATTCAGACGAAACCGAAGAGACACGTATCGTCAGGATATCACGCGCCATCCGTGAGAGGTTGGGATACTTGGATTGAGCAGTGTTCCACCAGTCTAGGATGTGAAGTTCTTTTCATCCGCAGGCTTTACCTTGACTCGAGGTTCATTCAAGTACTCCTCGATCTCGCACTTCAGTGTAACTCGAGACTCATGTGCACGGGCAAAGCGTTCATAGTAATCCAGCTCCGGTTCTGCGTCGCTCGAACTTGATTCCTCGCTGTTGGCATAGTGCTCATCGTAAAGCGCCTTCAAGATTTGGAAGAGCACACGACACATTGCATGTAAGCAGAGACCGTGATCTTACGTGTTGGAAATGAGTTCCACTTGCGCTTCTGCCATCCTTGGATTTAAGGCATTTAACCTGAAAGTGATTCGGAAGATCTTGTGTCGAGGGTCGAAGACGGCATAAATGGCTAGAATGGTACTGACATTGGTCCAGTATTTGGAGAACTACTCATTCATTAGCGCAGTAATGTTCACCACAAACGCAAGGTCGTCTTCCTTGTCTTCATTGCTGTTGTTGGAGCCTTAGCACTCTTAAGGTATTTCTGAATCTTTGCAACCTCGTCGAAGTAAAGATTTGATGTCGGGTAGGATGAACCAGAGAATGCCAACGTTGCTATCAAATGAAAGAACACTAGTCAGAGCAGAATAAAATCAGCACTCAGTACCAAAATAAAAAAACTAACCCTCATAGAAGATCTTGAGGAAGTCCGAAAGCTTCTGAATGCGCTTCCAGTCACGGTCCGATAAGCGGTTGCGCTGCAGAAGTCTTGTGAACGCTTTCTGATACGGCAGGGCCGATGAAAGCATGAAGTATGTAGAATTCGATCTTGTATCGACATAAAGCTGTGGTGAAGTGTACCACAAATTTGGTCGCTTTTGGTCAAGGCAGTTGGTCGAGTTTCCGATTGGTCTAAACAAGGGGGGCTTTTTAGCCTATCAGATTCAAGGAGTATCAAGAACGCAGGTCTTGGGTGAGTCACCTGACATTGGGTATTTTACATAATTTTGTGTGGGTACATTAGGGACCATAGGAGGTAGTATTATTGGTTAGTTGCGGATTTTCCACGTAAGAGTCTTTTGGTTGTGGATTTTCCAAGTAAGATTCTTTTGGTTGCGGATTTTCCAAGTAAAAGCCTTTTGGTCTAGGAATAAGTGGCAAGAACCTCTTCTAGTCTTGGTCTACACCGCAGCAAGGGGTCGCCGTTATTCTTTTCACGTACACTAGTCGCCTCCGCCCGCCGCGGAGTGTTTGGGGGCAGAGGGTTGAATTATCCCCCCTTGCCTATTATACCCGGTCTGGACGCGCTGCACGCGCACTTTGGCCACCGGAAGTCCCTCGACGGGAGTACGATTTGGCGATCTCGACACTTTGACTCGAGTACGTTTGGAACGTGCTATTCACTGGATTGGTCTTTACGTGGAGATATCGTTTGTGGAGTTTCACGGGAATATTGGGTCTTTACGTGGACATATTGGCTTATTGTAACATTGGTTGGAGTTTAGATCGGTTTTGGTCTTCTCTCATATTGGTAAGGGGCTAGACCGGTTGATTGGTATACCCTCTATTATTTCGTATTGGTCAGGTCTAGATCGTTTGGACGATCGACCTATTGGAATTTATCTTTTGGAAGTTTTTCTGGTCTGTACGTACCTGGGGTGAAGAGTTCCGCCCTAGGTACACCTAGCCAGCACGGTCTCATATTCAAGACCGAATCAGATCGATCTGCGATCCCGATCCACCGAGTGTGTAACTAGCCCATTCCATCGGGTACACAAGGTGAGATGAACTTAAGTGAATCGGACCAAGTGTCTTTGGCTGATGACCGGTCGTCTTCCAGAAGCGGACGATCGGACCAGATTTTGAATGGAGGTCCGCGGGGTACCCCCCGTAAGTTGGAAGGCTGGGCACGATGGTGGTGGTCAGGTTGTCTATACAAATGTATTCGATTTCGAACTTGACTCCGCCACAATGGTGCGCGTGCCCGGATCACTTGGTGATCGTGGATATCACCGCGAGGTGTCATCAAAGATTGAATTTGAAGATTTGAATTTGGAATCGTTCTGGAGAGGGCGTAAGGAAAGGCTATCACCTTACGTCTTCGTTCTCGATAAATATGTCGATGTCCGGTCTGGCCTGGTGGAGGACCAAATCGGGATTAATAATTTTTTTCCTCCCCAAAAAGCTCCCACCGGAGCCGATCGGGACTATAGCAAATCCTGCTATAGTCCCGGAAAGGATCAGGACCAAGGTCCTGATCCTATGTATGTGCATAAAAAAGTTGATGGAAAATTAAAAGACGAAAAATACTTGGAGGCTGATCAGAACGATCATACCAACCTCCCCAAGGTTCCCAAGGTCCCCAAGATTCCCAAGAAAGGGTTGGGAATGCCGGCCGACGAAGAAGACCTCGAAGAAAAGTCGCAGGTCGGAGATGGAGGCTTCACTGAAGAAGACCTAAACAAGATGTATTACATTTTTGAGCTAAAACGATTTGTTCGATTTGACGTGGTCTTTCGGGTGTTGAACCTCCAGATTCCCGACCATCTTCTCGGTCCCACTACCGAGCCGATCCAAAGTGATCGCCCATTACTGTTGGTGAAGAACTTGGTGGCAATGTTGGCGGAGGTTGGCATTAAAATGCAGAACCCCGCCGATGTCCAAAAACTATTTGAATTTGAGACTTGGAGGCTGAAAGCGTCGATGTCGACCTTCCACGACCATTTGGTCCCACTGGTGGGGGTGCGGTTCGCCACCCAACTCCCACCGCAGCAGTGAAGGTCGCTGAAGTCTCCATAGCGCTTGTTGACATTGGTTCTGATGACGAATCGGTTTATCAATCTCCACCGGCCTCGAACAGCTCATCAGAGTTGGAGCCTGGTGTCGAGTGGATGACCATAGGGGTGGACCATGCCCAGCCGGAACAAAAAAAGGGACATGCGGCAGCAAAGGGCTGCTTCCAGTCGGGGCTCCAGCGACCCCCACAGGCCTCAGTTACGCAAAAGGAGGGTATCAACACGTTGCTCATGACTCCAGCTAACGTCCAAGCCATGTTTGAGACGATGATGGAGCGTTTCATGGAAGACCGGGTTAGACCACCTCTGCGCCCACATGTCCAAGACCGGTCTACCCGGCAAAGTGCCAATGTTTGCCGAGATGTGGATATGGAATCGGTAACATCTGTGGACAAGCCCACTCGAAGTGATAAGCAAGTCGGCAAAGGTAAGCGCAAGCCGCAACCGGCCAGACCGCGTATACCAAGCAAGACAAGTGACTGTGACATAGAGTCGGTCGGCGGTCTTGACGACTACTGTGGGTCAGACGTTACGTGGGCGCTAGCAATCCACGCAAGGCTAACGTAGCCTCCATTACTGCTTACGACTTTGGATCTGCTGCGATTCAGCGCATCCGTATGGCCGCGACGACCGACCTCAAGGACTTCACTGGTAAGGATGCTGATGAAGACCAGGCCCGGTCTTGGTTCGGTCGGGTCAAGTCTGCGTTCCTGCGAGACCAGACCCCGAAAAGTGAAAAGTGTCTGATTTTCCTGGATTTGTTGAAAGGACCGGCTGCCAACGGGATCCAACAGTTAGGTCGGGATGTCCGGTCTGACTGGGACCAGCTATGTGCAGAGTTTGAAGGGCAATATTGTAACTCCGGATTTTCGAGTGCCCGCAAGTAACACCATATGCAGAAGCGGAGCGACGAGACACCGATCGAGTATTTGCATCGGTTGAACGTGGCTGCACTTCGTGCCTGCATAACAATTAAAGAGAATAACCCGCCGAACGGTGCTGCTCTGGAACATGTGGGTCACTACATTAGTACCCTGGACGATCAAGAACAAAATGGCGGACCAGCTTACTCTGCTGCGTCTTAGGGACGCGGGTGAAGTTGAACAGACTCTACGGACGCTGCAGCAGTCGCGTAGCATGAGGGCGAAGAGTTCTGGTGGATCAGGTCGCTACCGATCCAAGACCCATACCCAGACCGATCCGGTCAAGAGACCCTGGACCAGACCGACCCGAGTGGTCAAGGCGATCGTAGCCGAAGACAGCTCGGGATCGGAAGGGGAAAGTGGAAGTCAATCCAGACAGGAGTCATCGGATGAAGACCAGTATCGTTACGTCTATGTTGCGGGACCTGCTACGAAGACCAGGTCGAAGTCCGACCAGGTAGACCGGAAGGGAAGGAACGGAAGCAAGTCCGATCCGGACCGACCTCGTCAGAAGTGCTCCCACTGTGGGTCGAGCAAACATGATGGTCCAAACTGCTGGAAGAAGATGGTGTGCAAGAAGTGCGAGAGACGCGGCCACCCGACTGACACTGCCTTTTCGTATGCAAGTCATGTGGAGAGATCCACGAGGCCGGCCACTGCAAGATTGAAGAATTTTTTAACATGATACGCAAGTGGTACGTGCCGGACAAGCACGCGGGGATGCTGCCGCCGGACGCGGAAACGATGTTAAACTAGAACGCTCGCCAGGTTGGAATCTGGATCGAGCCGAGAGTTCTACGGTTCACATCTATGCATATGTCGGCAAGGAGGATAATACCGACAATACACGTTCTATTCCAAATTGCGTCGACCGAGACCATCCGGTCTACAATCTCACGACCGATGAATATTCCCGATCGAAGGTGGTCATGCAGCTGGATCTGCTGCCTGGAGAATCCCGCGGATACTGGAAGTATCACGCGCCTGATAAATGGTTCAAGGAGGCGAAAGCCTGTGGCAAGATTAATAACCAGAAAGCGACGATGTTGTTCGACTCTGGATCTGAAGTCTCGATATCGACTCCGCCTTTGCTCGTAAGGTCTGATGTCGTATAGACGATACCCGGAGACAGGAATGCGTCGGGATCGGTGAAAACTCTTATGTGCCCGAAGGAAGAACGCGTGTGAAAATTACTTTGTCGGGATAGCTGGTCTACTTTTTCAGCGCTTGGGTTGGCAAGTTGGCTGGTCAGGACGCTTTACTAGGCATGGATTTCATGGTCCCAGCTGGTATTCGCCTAGACCTGTCACATGGAGTGCTTACACTCCCGGATGAGGTCCAGGTCCAGTTGGCTGGTCGAAGACCTCTGTATGGTTCGTATACCGATCGGGTCCGGTGGGACCAAGACCTCACTATCCCAGTCGGTCGATCTGCCGATACCCCGGTCGAGAAAGGTTTTCGTTCGAGGAAGTTATGGTTGACCAGGGGCGATCGGTGGGTCTCGACCTTCGTAAAGAGTGCTGTTCGACGTGATTTTGTCCGTGTTACCAATATCGGTGACAAGCCTGACACTGGACAATAACACTATTGTCGGTATGTGGTTAGCAGAAGGGAAGGTACCAAGGAAGATGGGGTTCGTCTCGATTGGATCGAGGCGGTATGTCGAGTGGCAAAACCTGGCGTACCAATCGACCACCGATCTTATCAGCGATGATGGGTCGGTGGAAGAGGATACCTCACCTTTAGTGGAAAGACCAAGCTATGTCACCCAAAAAAAGATGTTGGTCCGAAGAAAGGTGCCGCAGTCACCAGGAACGGTGGACCATCAAGTAGACGAGCCAAGGTTAGTCAACGTGGTGTCAGCACAAGACCAGGCGACAGCGGAGCAAGAAACGGAAGAAGGGGAACATGAAATTGCTAGGTCGGAACATGACGGTATTTCTAATCAGACCGATATCAGTGAAGGACAGCCCGTCGATCAAGACCAGGGGCGTTCAGCCGGTCCAGATGGTCTAGGTGATATCTCCCCAGAAGATGAACAAGTCTGTATACATGAAGGGGGGGAACAGTACATTCAGGAGCTGGAAATACAAATGGCAGTCCTCCCTGAAGTGTCTGCCGACTCGCCCGAAGTTACAACGGATGATTTACAAGTGGGTGATCAAGACCTTAACAGTCCAGACCAGATCGAGCAGTTGAAGAATATCATATGGAAGAAAAGGCATCTGCTGATCAGAAAGGGCAACGCCTTACCACCTGCAGCCCGTGGTGCGATTTGCGATATTGACTATGTAGATGCCAAGCCGATTGGCCAGCGGTGTCGACGCGTGGCGCCACAGTACCGTGAAAAGCTTTCTGATCTCATTAAAGGACTGTTGGTCACCAAGATTATTAGACCGTCGACCTCGCCATGGGCCTCGCCGATCGTAATTGTTATCAAGAAGAACTGCGTTGACATTAGACTGTGCATCGACTTTCGGCTGGTAAATCGGTTGACTAAACTCATGGTGTACCCGATGCCGCTGATTAATGATCTGTTTAAGACCTCGACAAGACCTTGTGGTATTGTTTGCTAGATATGGCAAGTGGATTTTGGCTGGTCTCGATGACTGATCGAGCCCGTGAGATTTCCGCATTTGTGACGCCGTTTGGTCTTTTCTAGTGGAATCGTATGCCGTTCGGTCTGAAGAACGCGCCCCAGATCTATCAAAGGCTGATATACAACGCATTGTACGGACACTTCAAGATCAAGACCGATCGGGACCCTGTTGAAAATTATGATGTGTTTAGAGAGGGTGAACCCGATCGGGAAAGAGGGCCGTCCGTTCTAGGGAGGCGGTCATACATCTACGACATTCTGATACCTGCCTCTTCATGGAACGATCTGTGCGAGAAGGTTGAACGAATGTTGGAGACATGCGACCGCTGGAACCTGTCTATCAGTGCCGTGAAAAGTTTTTGGGGTATGTCCAAGGTCGCCTATTTAGGCCATATGGTCTCGAACAATGGTCTAGAGGCTAATCCGAAGGACCTGGATTCGCTGAGTAACCTCCCTTTCCCCAGATCGCTGAAGGCAATGCAGTCCTTCCTGGGAAGCTTGAATTATTATAGCCGATTCATTGAATACTTTGCTATCTACGCGGCTGTGCTGTACGATCTCCGGGAAGTTGACTATCATATGTTGCGCGAAGGAGATCCGGAAACTTTACAGGAGGGCGCCGACTCTGGTCTTGCTGCAGTTTGTCCGCAAGTGGAGGCCGAAGATCATATGAAGCGTGCACAGTTTGCCTTTGGTATGTTGAAGGTTAAGATGGCGACGGCACCGATTCTCAAGCATTTCGCTCCCGAAAAAGTGCCGACCATTATTGTATATGCCAGTAAGTGGGCTATCTCGGCCACTTTAGTGCAATATCACGATGGTGTGTATCATCCAGTCACGTTTACGAGCCGGACGCTAAAACCAAATGAAGTGAACTATGGAATTGTCGAGAAAGAAGTTATGGCGTTGCTACGAATTCTGGATGTGTGTTACAACCTGCTGGTCGGCCGACCTATAAAGGTCCTTTCAAGACGGTCTAC
Organism: Peronosclerospora sorghi; assembly: GCA_026184515.1. NCBI lineage: Eukaryota > Oomycota > Peronosporomycetes > Peronosporales > Peronosporaceae > Peronosclerospora > Peronosclerospora sorghi. Next base: position 21,267,465 of record CM047580.1, read on the forward strand.
TTTGTCCTGGCTATTATCAGCCAATGGGATGGACGGACGTCTAGGCAGATGGTCGGAGGTCTTGTCGCAGTGGACCCTCGAGGTCGTTAAGTGCACCGGGGGAGAGGAAGAGATATTGGGCACATTAGCTGCCAGTATCACCCCTCGGTCTGAAGTGGACGAGGCATTGATAGCGATTGCCCCGAGGAAGCAACCTCGGCAGTCAGTTTCGAGACCGCCACCGACCGTCGACCATGATGAAGAGCTATTGGTCTTAAGTTTTGACGGATCGGCAAGCGTGAAGAAGAAGGTCGGCGCCTATAGTGCCATATTGTGGAAGTTGCCACAATGGTCTATAGTTGCAGCCGCTGCCGATTTCACGCCGGATATTACTGTTAACGAGGCGGAGTACCGAGGTCTACTTCTATGTCTGGACCTGCTGTCGTCGCAAGAGAAGGGGCGAGTCATCATATGTGGTGACTCCAACCTAGTGATCAGGCAGATCACCGGAGAGATCGACTGCAAGGCTCCACGGCTGAGGTCGTTAAATGATGGGGTAATGAAGGCATTGAAAGACCATCCCAAACACGAGCTGTTGCACGTGAAACGGGACTGGAACAGAAGCGCCGACTACCTCGCGACCAAAGCCATGCGAGACCAGACCGGGGCTACGATCACCGAGGAGGCCGTTCTTGATGAATTGATGAATATAAACAGGCTCCCCGAGGTGATCAGACCCAAGAACGCTCCGGACCAGGTGCATGTGGTGGTCGCGACTAGACCGAAAGCTCGGAAGTCCTACCAACAGTTCCCAAAGGAATGGTTGAGTGAATCTGTTGTGCAAAGACTAAGGGCAGAACGGATCCTCAAGGCGCAGGACGAAGAAGAATGGATTGTGAATTTGAAGACCTACCTGCGTGGTGAACTGTCCAAGTTGACGAACGATCAAGCGAAAGAGTGCATCAAGATCGCGGATAGCTACGAAGTGGATGATAATGGATTATTGTATTGATGACGCGATGCCGACCAAGACAGTGCAGACCGGGACCCACTGGCAAAATTAATGATCCCCGAGTTGCTGCAGCCGGATGTCCTTCATCACTATCACGTGAGTCTAGAAGGGAGACATCAGGGCATCGGCAGGACCTATCACAAGATCAGGTCCCACTTCCACTGGAGAGGTCTTTCCCGCAGTGTGCAGAAATATGTGGGCTGTTGCACGGATTGCAAGACCGGAAAGGGTAGACCGGTAATCAAGGGGCGATCTCCCGGAAATATCGAAGCTACCTACTCTTTCCAGGTCATAGCGATGGACCACATACCGTCACTGCCTAGATCGACGCGCGGCAACACTAAGCTGCCGATCTGGGTAGACCTGTTCACTGGTCTAGTTATTGCGAAGGCAAGTGCACCTCGGTCTGCGGAGCAGATCGCCCAGAGCTACGAAGAATGTGTGCTCCGAAGATTCGGCGCCAGCGAGGTCATCAGGCACGATCGGAAACCCGGTTTCATGGCCGAGGTGTTCCGGTCGCTCAATAACATGCTGGGCCAGAAACAGAGTGCGACGATGGCATATCGTCCGCAAGAAAATGGATCGGCGGAACGCATGGTGCAGACCATAACGAGGGCGATCAAGATGTACGTTGCTGACCCAGACAAGCGATATTGGGACGAGTATGCAGAAAGGCTGGTGTTTGCACTCAACTCGTCGACCGATCGGGTCCGAGGAGAAACGCCTTTTTATCTGACATATGGATGGGACCCTCGGTCGACACTGGAAGCTGCGATACCTATCGGTTGCACCCGTACCCGCGATCGCGATGCTCGACGCTGGCGCATGCAGGTCCAGAAACACTACCAGCATGCAAAAGAAGTCGTCAACGAAAAGCTGCGTCAGGCCACACAAGACAGGGCAGACCGGACCAATGACCAGGTCCGACCCCACGGTATAGAACCAGGGGCGAGGGTATGGCTATACCTAGACCGAGTGAAAGAGGGCTATGCGAAGAAGCTGGCTCACATGTGGCACGGCCCTTTCCGTGTTGCCGAGCTGATCGGTGAGCACGCTGCCCGTCTAGTAACAACTGGTACAGATTAAAAGGTCTTCCCGATCGTGCATGTGTCCAAGTTGAAGCTGGTCCGAGAATTTCCTGATCGACCCAAAACTCCCTGTCTGGTAGACGAAGAAAATTTTTTTGATTTCGATGAAGCGTTACTGCCGGAGGACAGTTGGGAACGACCATTAGAGGAAGACGAGTTTGAAATGGAGAAGGTCTTAGATGTTCGGTCGACCAAGAAGACCAGGTTCGGTCGGACTCACCGAGAGTACCTGGTCCGATAGAAGGACCATGATGAATCAACTTGGGTCGACGAGCTCGATTTGAATTGTGGGGCTCTTCTACGAGAGTTAGAACGAGAACGAGTCAGTCTTAATCGCTTCGCAGTGATGCAGACTCATGAGGACCAAGACCAAGACACGCAGTAGCATCGGTCGGTCTAGACCGGTGTGAAGATGTGGAAGGTCCGGAGTTGATGTGAAATTGTGATGAACTGTGACAAATTGGAGTAGCGGAATGACGAATGTGATGACTATTTTTCGTGATGGGAGTGGAACTGTTTACGATAACGTGTTCGGTGCAACTATGGAGAGAGTGGTAAAATTAGTTCAAGTGATTTGACGATCGGACATATGAAAAAGAAATGATGACATGTATTACGAGTTATCTGGTCGACTACCTGCGACTTCACTTGCTATCGCCCCACAGACGGCCGATGACCATCAACGGATGATTTTTCACTTGATCCTGAAACTGGTTACGCCACGGGTCCTTCCTGTCAAGCTGGACCAAAGCATCCTTGAGGTCCGCGACCGGCTCAGCGCAATCAAGACCGGGGTACCATATGCCGTCGTCGGCCAGCAGTCTGGTATTCTCAACGCGACGCCTTGGCATGTGGAGGAACACCGGGTACAAGAACACGTCGACGTCACACTCTCGAGCTCGCATCCCGTCCAAAATGTACTGGCACAGGGATTGCCAAGCCTCGCCCGCTCGAATTCGACGTCGCTTGCGCTTGCTCTGGGACGTCGCCAGGCCCGGATCTTGTCGCACCCGGTCGGGGGGAAGCATCAAGTAGTGGGACACTTCCCAAATTGCTTGGCCGTGGATCTTGTTGAAATTCTTCACCCGGCCTAGCAAAGTGCCGATCCACGGAGTCAAGTGGAACACAAGTCCTATCTTGGGGTGTTCGAAATATTTCCATGGTTCATCGCCGTATAGGCGGGAAATCTGCGCCGACGTAATCAAGTCCGCCCTCCATGCAGACGCGGCAGGGGTTTTCTTGGACGGTGGAAAAATCCAGGGGTCCGGGCGAGAGAAAGACCGGGCCAGAAGCTGCTTGGTCAGGGTAGACCGGCGCAAACAGCCGATTTGCCCCGACGACCACGGCAAAGTGATCTCAAACGTCCGCGACGGATGGGAGCTGGTGTCAACCGCCATGTTCTTCAGTAGAGCGTACTTGTGAAGCTCGGATGTCCCGGGGAGAACCGAAGGCGCCGGATTCGCTGATGTAGATACTGGTGTGGCGTCACTTGGCAAACCGGTCTTCTGTTCTGACCCCAATGTCGACGCCACTTGGATGAAACTTTCATGTAAATTCGTTCGTGACTTGGACTGGATGTCGACCATAAACTCGGAATCGCAGGACCCTTCGCTGTAGTCCTCCTCGGACGAGACCCCTGTATGCTTGGTGCGATTTTCAGTACGGCGCGAGAGCGCTCGACTTTCCGAGGGGCTGTAGATTTCGTCCGTGTCCGAGTCCGAGTCCATAAGAAGCGCCTGTGTCTTGGCTCGCTTATGAGGCACTGCACGCTTCCCCCGAGTCTGGGTCCGCGCGCAGTGCCCCGCGCCCTCGAGCTACCCGGCGCGTCCGCGCGCTTTCTCGATTTTTGTGCAGTTTCGGGCTGCTGATGAACGATGTCGGTCTTGGTCCTGCTGCAAGCGGTCTTGGTATTGCTACGAGGCGACTAAGGTTGCCGACGCAGACCAATCTATGCTGGAGGAAGCAGCCGAACACGGATGCAGCAAGTTCATCAAGCGCTGGCGGCACTGGTCTAGTGCCAACTGACGACGACCCGACTCTAGCGTCCAAGCGTCTGACTTGTCTTGATAAGACCGGACCTTCCCGGTCTGGTCTTGAATTGAATCTGAAGCTCGGCAATGCGTCGCGCGAAGTCGTCGCCTTGCATGCGCAGTGAGGTCGCGTCAAACTGTCCGTCCAGCTGCTGCCGGCGAACAAGTGCAAGTTGATCCAGGAGATGGGACTGATGAGCCTCCAGACGGGACAGCTCACGACGCGCGCTTACCAGCTCCTCTAAAATTGGTTGAAGCTGGTCAACATGATCGTCGGACTGCCTATCGGCATCAAGCAAGGCACCTATTGCCTTGACGACGCTTGGAGGGATGAGAGCTGAAGACAAACGAGGGCCAGGACAAGTACAAGACGAAGACCAAAGATGCGCACCTCGCGTTGCCTGGTGGGCCACCTGGGTCCTGAGACGCATGTTTTCTGCAAGAATATCCTGCATCTTCGTGTCCGCTTCAGTCTGACGCCCTTCCGATGTTTGAAGTGCACGACAGTTACGTGGGCTGTGAGACCGAGCCGACCGGACAGGCGAAGCAAGGTGGGGCGACTCGGCGCATAGAGTTTCTGCAAGAACAACAAGAACAATCGTCAATGGGAAGCATAAGAAGATCAAGTGCAGTAAAGGCAGTACCTGACGCAGGTGTCGAAGATGTTTGATCCATGGGGAAGAAGTGTGAGTGACCAAGGTCCAGTTGGTCGAGTGATGGGTGAGTCAGACCGTTATCGTTGTGCGACACGGTCGGACTCAGGGGCGGCTATGGTGAAGTGTACCACAAATTTGGTCACTTTTGGTCAAGGCAGTTGGTCGAGTTTCCGATTGGTCTAAACAAGGGGGGGGGCTTTGTAGCCTATCAGATTCAAGGAGTATCAAGAACGCAGGTCTTGGGTGAGTCACCTGACATTGGGTATTTTACATAATTTTGTGGGTACATTAGTGACCATAGGAGGTAGTATTATTGGTTAGTTGCGGATTTTCCAAGTAAGAGTCTTTTGGTTGCGGATTTTCCAAGTAAAAGTCTTTTGGTATAGGAATAAGTGGCAAAAACCTCTTCTGGTCTTGGTCTACACCGCAGCAAGGGGTCGCCGTTATTCTTTTCACGTACACTAGTCGCCTCCGCCCGCCGCGGAGTGTTTGGGGGCAGAGGGTTGAATTATCCCCTCTCGCCTATTATACCCGGTCTGGACGCGCCGCATGCGCTTTGGCCACCGGAAGTCCCTCGACGGGAGTACGATTTGGCGATCTCGACACTTTGACTCAAGTACGTTTGGAACGTGCTATTCACTGGATTGGTCTTTACGTGGAGATATAGTCTGTGGAGTTTCACGGGAATATTGGGTCTTTACGTGGACATATTGGCTTATTGTAACATTGGTTGGAGTTTAGATCGGTTTTGGTCTTCTCTCATATTGGTCAGGGGCTATACCGGTTGATTGGTCTACCCTCTATTATTTCGTATTGGTCAGGTATAGATCGTTTGGACGATCGACCTATTGGAATTTATCTTTTGGAAGTGTTTCTGGTCTGTACGTACCTGGGGTGAAGAGTTCCGCCCTAGGTACACCTAGCCAGCACGGTCTCATATTCAAGACCGAATCAGATCGATCTGCGATCCCGATCCACCGAGTGTGTAACTAGCACAATTCCATCGGGTACACAAGGTGAGATGAACTTAAGTGAATTGTACCAAGTGTCTTTGGATGATGACCGGTCGTCTGCCAGCAGGGGACGATCGGACCAGATTTCGAATGGAGGTCCGCGGGGTACCCCCCCCGTAAGTTGGAAGGCTGGGCACGATGGTGGTGGTCAGGTTGACGATACAAATGTGTTCTATTTCGAACTTGACTCCACCACAAAGCGACGACCACTTGCTGATAGGAATCTTGAGACCGCTGCAGATCTCCTCAAAATTTTGCCGCCTACCTAGACACCCTCTAATGTATTTGATGCTGTCCCGAACCTAAAAAAAGTGTCAAATACGCAATTTGGAATTTTTATGCATCAATTTTTGAGAGATACATACATTGATGATTTCTTCCTTGATGAAATCTAGCCCATCTTTGACGATCAGGTTCAGAATATGCGCACAACAGCGCACATGGAAGAGCTCGCCCTTGAGAAGGAGGTTGTTCTTGTTAAGATTGTCAACAAGATTCCTGACCAGGGCATCGTTTGTTGTACAATTTTCAACCATCACCGTGCAGAGCTGTTCATAGCAAGAGTTTTATTATTATTTCACCACTCAGTAAGAAGCGGGAAAGCACACTTACCTTCTTCTCAAGGTTCCAAGTCGCAAACATCTTCTCGATCACCTCGGTGAGATGCTGAGCTGTGTGGGGCGCAGGGACCATATCGAACTGAAGAATGCGCTTCTGCAGCTTCAGTTCTTTGTCGATACAGTGACCCGTGAGTACCATGTACTCCAAACCGGTTGGCGCATTCCATAGATCCGTCGTGAGGCAAACACGTCCAGGAGCTTCTTGAAGCATGCCCATGATCTTGACCTTCTCGGCTAAGTAGATGCGTATGCAGTCGTTGCAAACAGTGTTTTGGGTCGCCATCTTTAACTGAGGTTGTAGATTCTGGACAAATGTCTTGAAAGACGGGTGCTTGATAGAACGAAACGGCCTTTCGGAGAGGATAACCATCTTGTCCAGGTCCTCCCGGCTCCGTTCCTGATCAAATCGCCAGTTGATGAGGGTAGCTGTGCTGCTCTGCGTTTTTTGCTCCAGCACCAGGCGTTGATGAACCTCTTCAAGCTTGTTGAGCTTCTTGAAGCGGCCGATATGGCACCTAAGCGACGATGTCCCGCCTGAAGTCTTCGTTGACGCTTTGCAGTACTTGGGGATGGCGTCTCCTCATCTGAATAAGACTCAGGTCTTAGCATATGCATCAACAAAAACACGGCTTGCAGTAGAGTTTAAAGCACTCTGATTCCCCGGATTAGGAACAAAATCATAATGGTCCCAAGCTGCTGAAAGGAACTTGCGCTTCTTTGTTGCTGCGACACCAAGATCGTGGTCGCTGCTTGCTCTGCCATGGCGCAAACTGAGATCTGTAGAAGGAGAAGTTGAAGTTTATGAGCTACAGTCGTAGAAGTACAAAACTTTCAGTGGCAATGACCTCTTTTGCCAATGGTAGAATGACGAAAGGGCAAACCAGCCATCTACTGATGGTTTTTGGGATGGGATGGGACCGTGGTGGTACTTTCTCTCACCTGGTAAGTTTTGTTTAGAATGCAGTTTTGGATTTGTTTTGGGATGGTGGTGTGTTGATGTGGGTGTGGAGAAACTCAGTGGTCGAAGTTTTTCAGGTTATATTAATTGATTTCAGGATTTTTGGGTAAATTTGGGTTTTGGGTCGGGTCATGGGTCGGAGGCACTGACCCGCGGCCCGACCCGGAAAGTTTTGGGTCGCAACATGGTGACCCGACCCGACCCATTGGGTTGGAAATGCTGACCCAAACCCAAACCAGAACGACCCAAGACCCGTGACCCACAGGGTCGGCCTGACCCATTGACACTCCTAGTTTCAGCCCTTAATCCGAACTAAGATAATTTTTAAAGATTTTCTCCAACTTAGTCATTATTGCCTCTCATTGTGATTCTCATTGTCGCACGTGTGTAGCCCAACCCATAAGGGCCATGAAAACTTTACAGTTTTTATCAAATTTTATTAGATTACCTATTGTACTTATTTTTTGATAATTTGTATGAAAAATTAAAGCCCTAAATAAATCACCTTTAGCTATTTTTATTTTTTTATCTAAACGATTTTTTAGTTGAAATTAAGGGAAAAGGTATATTATTAAAAAATGAAAAAATTCTACGAAAAGAAGAGAGTTATCGGATCACTATGACCGACTTTCGTCCCTGTTTGATATATCTATCTTACAGTCAAGCAAGCATATACCATTATGCTCTCCAATTGATATAAATTCAATTTGATCTTACTTTTAACACCTCCGTTCCTTTTTAGGAGGTGACCGCAATATTAGTAATTGTAGTTTTTGTATTTTTTTCATTTTTATTATAAATGTTTTTTTTAAAAAAATATTTCATCGTGAAATTTAAATACACGATAAATACTCCTATAACGTCCAGCTAAAATACATAAATTTTTAATTTGAGTAATAGAAAAAATTTTATGAAAAAAGAACCATTTTTGTTGTAATTTCCAACGTAAATCTTTATTAATATTTAATTTTTTTGAAATAATTTTAATGTTAATCTTTCTTTCTAAATTTTTAAATAAATAACGTTGTTTATAATTTTTTGCATATTTATAATATGTTAAACTATAGGGAATTGCTATTTGCATGCCCCAAAATTGCTATTTGCACGCCCCCCCCAAATATAAGGACCCTAAAAACAGCAAAAATAATTATTAGATAGGAATGTACTGCTTTTTGTACGGGATATGCGTGGCTCCAAAAGCGGATATTATCGTGTGTTTCGGCCACTCATGTCACATACTTCCTAAACTGGTGTCCGATCAAATTATAATGGTGAAGCGCGATCCATCGATCGGTCTCTCGAGGGGGCGTTTTGTTACAACATCACTTCGTATTCAAAGTCTTCGAATCTTGCTGTCATGTGTGCAATCTCACTCCACGTCTAGGCCCCATCTTTGTCTTCCTTGAGTCGAACCGTGTCTTGTTGCACGACACCCGCTTCTGCTCGCTGTCTCTCTTCTTCCCGCTCCCGTTGCTTCTGTTCCCGTGCATGCTGCGCTTGTTTATCCAGTTCTTCTTGAATGAATTTCATGATATTGGCATTTCTTCGAGAAATTTTCTCCGGTGGCAAGTCACGTTCTGTTCGCCACGCACTTCGTCGTTCCCGTATTACTTTCTGCTGGTCCTCCAATTGCGTTTGTTTTCGTTTCGTCACGTCCATTGCCAACTTCACTTGTCGGCCATGCGCTCGTCGTTTCTCAATCTGTTCTGCTTTCCACTGGGCTGCTCGTTCCTTTTTCCTTGCCACTTCTTGAGCATTCACTTCTTGTTGCTGCTTTCGCTTGAGTTTTTGCGGCTGTTTCGCAGCCGCTAAAATTTCCGCTTGTTGTATTTGCTGCTCTCTGTCATAATTCCGTTTCTTGAGATTCTATCAGTCCGTGTTTCAAGAAACTCGACATCGTGGTTGCAACTATGTTTTTTTCCAATGGACTCAATGTCGAGGGATCACGTCCTCGATCTTGTGGCGCTTGTGTCGCATGCTAAGAGGAGACAATTGTTTATATGCTGAAGAAAGTGCTTCCAACGCTCCACAGCTTCCTGAGAATCCAGAAACACTTTTGCTGTTTCTCCAGTATCCTAAAGTACGTCAACTGTGGTTCGTATATACGCACGGTATCTAATAATTATTTTTGCTGTTTTAGGGTCCTTATATTTGGGGGGCGTGCAAATAGAAACTCCCTTAAATATATGATTTTTTCTGGTATTTGGACTTCTAATTGCAAGTTTTACGCCTTAAGAACGAATAATAGTGGTATAGACCACAAGAACCTGGATTATTACAGCAAGAAAACTGAATCGGAAGACAAATGAGTGGGGCCAGCAACCAAGCTAGTTACGGTATAGAAGAGCGTATGCACCGCACGATTATTGAACGTGGAAAGATTTATGTTGTTCACGAGCGGGTTAACGTTGGCATTTCGGGGTGACGATATGGAATACACATACTACATATTGAACCAAGTCTAAAATTTGCCGATTCGCGGCAAATGTCGGCGATGGAATTGTTAACGTCAACAAACTCGATCTTGAGGAAAGCGTGGCTTCTAACCACTGTGCACGATGCAACGCAACCATGGAAATCTTTCGTGCCCATTACCAGCTAGCGTTGATTTTTGAAAATAGCGAGGGAATTAAAGGATCTAAAGTTTATCTGAAGTGGGACAAAAACGTAATCTATACCTAGCAGGTAAAGATCGTGAAGATTCCGGACGACACTATAAGCCAAAAATTACGAAAGCTTCTTCCAGATCGAAGGGATCGAGAGTGAGAAGTAATCGCGGAAAATGTGGGCTAAAAAAGCAAGCCATAAAGTCACGGTAAGGTAAAAAAAACGACGATGTGCATAGAACGGTAAGGAACGCGTCGATACGTGAGTAAAGAAAAGAATCGAAGTAAAATCGAAAGAGGATAGCTAGATCCAGGAAACAGAGAATGGTGTATAAATAAGGTCACCGAAATGGATCCGATATTTACACTAAAGAAATGAAGAGTTTGCGAAAGGAGAACGGGACACACGCAAAGAAGGAAGAAATACATGCATTGGAAACAAACCAATTATGGAGTATCGCAAAAAAAACAAGTGACTTTAAGCAATTGCATACCATACGGGTGCTTACCACAAAGACAGGTGCTAATGACAATCTGGAAAGGTACAAGGAATGGTTAGTCGCGTGTAGAATGAATTATTTCAAATAGTTTACGAGTTCACGCTGGATACGGTCATGAATAGGATACAGTCAAGATTATAATCTGGCATTGGCGAGAAAGTGGCGACTGAAAGCGTTATACGGTGATACCTAACCGCTATGTAAAGGCAATGGAAAATGTTATAGAACTCTATGCGCCGAAGGGAATGGGTATCAAAGATAAATTTAGATTTTCACGAAATTACAAATGTGGAGAGTTTTGAATTAAAATTAAGGAAGGCGTTGTACGTTTCGACACCCTTTGATCCTTCATTCCAGGCAGAAATGCACTGCCGTTCTCTTTCTGACAAAAGGAAGTTGCAAGTACTTGTTGGAAATACATGAAACCATTTTGGCCTTACGTCTTTTCCTGGTGGTGAAACCCATTGGCTGAAATGGATATTTACATTTCAAGTTACAATGCCGGTTTAACATTTTAGTATGGTAGTATTTCACTTAAATAACTTTACATAATATATTTTTATAATAAATAAAAATGAAAAAATAAAAATTACCAAAAAGGTAATTGTTTAAATTCTTCAATTTTTTTTATTTCGTTTTACTTTTAAGCAAGTACACTGACCAGAACGCCTACTGCGTTGCAAGCGCCGTGCATAAGTCCTTTGTAACGCAAGGACCTACCTGGTCAAAATTATCAGTCCAGGTAGTTTTAGGTGTCTGCAATGAACACACGTGAGTGGTAAATTCCTATGGATTATGAGACCAAAGTTTGAAGGGCTGAAGTGTGGGAGTTCTCGTTCTTAAGTTTTTTTTAGTCTTTTCGTTACATTTTCGTGGAGCTAGGGGAAATTACCCTTGTTTAAGTGCTAGTAAAGTGGTATCTTGTTTGAAAAAGTGATTTTTCTCGTGAAATTATGGTGGGATATGATGTTGAAAACGTGACAGGGCAGAATAGTGTCCTAAAAGCTATTCTAGACGGATTGAAATATGTCCAAGCGCTTAATGTCAGTCGAAGAGGCACAGAGCAAACGCTCAGTATCAAGTATGTCGTCTGTGTCGAGAAAGAGCTCCCTTGTACGTGTCAAGGAAAATGAATTCCGTGAAAGTCTAAGGAATTACCGTCCTTTTTGGCCAGTAGATGACATTGCATGATTTGGACCAAGAACAAAGGCGTGGGAGTTGGCACTGTGTCACGCACGAACGTTGAAAGAACACCCCATGTGGCACCTGGTGGCGTGCTAAGTATGGGTGGCAGAAATGCAGCCGCCGGGAAGATGCATGTACCACAGTTTGGTCAGGGCATGCATAAAATACCAAATTAACCATGAGATATTCCCCGGAAAGTAAGTTTACCCAGGCTTAGGTGCGGTGTTTAAACAGTGGTATTACCTCTTTATGGAAGCCATAGAAATTGCAGAGATGACATCCAGGTTTAAGTCTAAAGGTTCATATATTGGTGGAGCATTTGGAGGGAACAGCCTCTGAATACTTCCGCTCCAAATTGGATCGTGGTGGCAGCTTTCGCCACACCTGCATTTTAGGAGCAAATATGGTTGGGATTCTGTAACAGGACTGATCCTGTTACGGGCTTACACTGAATTTTGAGAAGAACGCGCAATACAATAAGGGCAGGATTAGTTGGTAACAACTAATCCTATACTAAAAGTGTATCCGGGTGCGTACACGCACGGTGCGGCTAGCGCACAGAGCAAGACTTTCCTTTAAGCGGCGTTCGCCGCTACTTAGCCGATACGCCCTTATAAAAGGGCTTAGTAGGAGAGAGCTCTCCTACTCGGGGCCAAGATTCCCGGGGTGGTTTACAGATAGCTTTCGCTAACCCCTTGTAACAAGACTTCCCTTATAAAGGGAGGTAGCGTAAGGGAGAACTCCCTTAGGCTACAATACTCACTGCGCGCGCGACCGGGCGTGGCCGCGCGCCTAGCTCCGCTAATGCCTTAACGGCAAGGAGCTCCGCTCTTTCCTTAACGGCAAGAAGCTCCGCTAATGCCTTAACGGCAACGTTCCCTTACTAAGGGTGTATCTAAAGGGAGGGCTCCCTTTAGCTACTGCACTCACTGCGCGCGCGACCGGGCGTGGTCGCGCGCCTGGCAGTCTTAAGTATTTTTGTAAACTGAATATATTTAATATGTAATTATCCTAAATTAATTTAAACTAATATAAACTATATGCATTACTAAGTAGAATATTCCTAATTCGTACCTAGCTAGAATGTAGTGTACACACCTGTGTACTGACACGTGGATGGCTGACACAGCACCACACCAAGGGCCCCTGCCCTGATTGGTTAAAATAACCAAAGGTTCGAGACCTTTCAACTCGGTCAATACTGACCTCAACCATAGTGTACTCATGTACACCAACACTCAGTGTTACCCGAATGTAACCCCGTAACATCCTCCCCCATCAAAACTATTGCTTACGCAATAATAAAAATCTTGTTGGATAACTCCAACGCCAGTACCTCTGGCTGTCCATTGTACACCTTCAGCGGTGATATGGACGCAAACTATTCCGACAACTCGGAAGTGGACGCTCTTGGGAAGCTCTCCCCAACGGCTGGCCATGTTGATAGCGCCGTTCGGCGCTATCATTCATCCAACCCATTCCCCACACGTGGGGAAAACGCAATTAACTCGTGCGCCACCGTTACCCGCTAGGGGTGATACCTCCAGGTTGCCACAGGCAACCACCACCATTGAACCGTCCTTGGTTCAAGAGGCCCGACGTGCCGGAAGGGCATGGAAGGGACCTCGCGACCCTAAAAAGAGGGCTAAGAACGCGGTCAAGAGGGGTTTAGCCTCCTATACCACTGGTCCAGCGGCTATACTGCCGCGTGAAATTGCGCATCGGAACCAACCTCGGATGACATATCCGAATCGCCGAAGGAGATCACCACTACTGGGCTGGACGCAGCTCAAGAGGCTCAAAATGCCGCACAGGCGTTACAAGCTTCCTTGCACGCCCCCCATGCGCCCTCCACGGGCGGTATATCTTTTTGGAGGTCCTCGTGACCTCCCAAAGTGGTCCAGGAATGAGGTACAGAAGGGTTTAGTATTCTATACCCCTGTCCTCGCGACTGTACAGCCGCAACACATCACACGCCGGAATCAACTCCGGGAAAAACTGCTCACGCAGAAGCAGTTCACTGATACCTCATATCGAGAGCGCCTCGAGAAACAGGCACAGGGTGCCGTTTTTGGAACCTCCGCGAGGTTACCTTCATTCTCCTGCAAGGAGAATATGCCGAAGAGGCAGAGCAGAAGTTCCGCGCGTAGGCGGAGTAGAGAAAGGTCTCCCCGAGGTTTTTAAAGCTGTACAACAGCTATTCCGAACGTGACGTTCGGATAGAGAGGGCATTGTGCTAGGCGTTTGCCAGAGCCAAACTCATGGGGCAGTTACGTGCCCCTTATCTCATGCGCTATGCTAGCGCCCGTGCCCTCACTAGGGTGACGGAGCACAGTGCGGGTTCCGCATCTGCCTCCGGAGGGCTCCCAACTACTGGGAGTGAAGGAGCTTACCCCGCCCCTTTGGTCGTTGACTCACAGCGGTATTCTCCCGCTCGAAAGCGTCAACGACGTCACGGCAATCCTGCCGCAGGGGAGTCTCTAACTCCCACGAACTCTGTGAATGTAGATAACCCTTCCACTTCACCAAATACTGGGTTTGACCCCGATGATGGAGTCGCGCCATCAGACGCTCCGCCCCGTCCTGCCGTCGGGCAGCCTGTCGGCCGCCCTGCCGGGTAGGCCATACAAACAAACAATAGATTCTTCTAGGTTGCTGGGGCCGTGGAAGGCGCCCAGTGCGCGAGCCGTGGTGGCAACAAGCGCAGACCCGAGCTGCACCCGGTCGGGCCGCCTGCCGGCCGCCCTGCCGGGTAGGCCAAACAAACGGACAGGAGCATACAGGGCTGACATCGGGGACTCCTCCCCCCTCAATCCCTGGGCCACACACACGTGGCGTCAACGTAACCCGCGGATTTACGAATACGTTCACATTAAACGGGGTAAACCCCGTAGATGCATGCACCGAATTGTTTATGGCAAATTCGGTCATAGAAAGCATCTCACTCCAACTCTAGGAGAATCCGGACATAAGCTCCGGAAAACAAATCCTTAACAACGCGATTAACGCGTTCCTTATTGTCCATCAATGGACTCTGGCACCGCTGCCAGGCGAGCATCTTGCTCAAACGGTCAACAAAGATCCAAAACGCCGGTGAAACCGGCCTTTCCCTTCGGAAAACCCGAAGATAAATCCATACTAATGGATTTCACGCGATTAATGCGTTCCGTCTTGTCCATCTCTGGACTGGCATCGCTGCCAGATGAGCATCTTGCTGAAACGGTCTACAAATACCGAAACGCCGGTGGAACCGGCCTTCGGTAAAACCGAAGATAAAATCCAAATGGATTTTCAACACGCTGTTGTAACGGCTACTCCGCCAAAGGCTCACCTTCATATTTATAGATGGACTTGGCCCACACGAACAATTGACAATTCCCAATTGTATGATATAAGTTGACTTGGTCCTCACGAACAGTTGGCAATTTCCAACTGTTTCCTATAGCAGCTGAATCTGTAGAGGGTTTGACCCTCTAGCACGACTCACAAGTGCGAATATACGCACCGACCCACTTGTACATTTTGGGTCATCAATACAAAGCGCTTAAAGCGCCTTAGGTCTTATCCCGACCTGAATGACCCCCGATAGGGACGTCATGTGCCTCAAAGAGGACTTTATATTTCAGTTCCTCATCATGAGGAACAACCACCCGCGGAGTGTCCTCCGCGCTCGTGCTATAATATAGCAAACCGTCACAGTACCTGTAACGGTGTAAACGAGCTTTAGCTCGACTTGACAGGGTTGTCTCAGACGAGCCAAGTCCCTTTTCACCCAACGCGCTGATAAGCGCCGTACACTGTGGGTCTTTCTCATACGCCTGGCGTATGAGATCCACCACAGACGAGGTGACGAATGTCGCGTGAGCGAGCTCGTAATCGGGACGACGCGACAACGCGTCTGCAAGCACATTCTGCTTGCCCGGTTTATACTTAACCTCAAAGCTGTACTCCGCAAAGAAGGAGAGCCAAGGGCCAACCGTTGCGATAGATGAGGTGACTTTGTCGCTGTCCGTAAGGACGCGTGGTCAGTTTAAACCACAAACGGCTTTGAACCGAGTAGGTGAACCCTAAATTTGACAAGAGCATACTTCATTGCAAGTAGCTCCTTGTCATGAACGGGATAACTCCGTTCCGCAGCTTTAAGCTGCCTCGATTCAAACGCAATCACGCGTTCTCGTCCCGCGTAGTCTGCTTGTAACAAAGCACATCCGATTGCGAAATCGGAGGCGTCGCAACGACGCTAAAAGTTTTTTCAGAGTCTGGGGGAGCAAGAACGGGAGCTTTTAACAAGATCCCCTTTACCGCTTCAAAAGCGTTTTGGTGTTTAGTTTCCCAACACCAGTCAACTTCCTTCTTAAGAAGGCCCGTCAATGGCTTCGCCATTTCATCGTAGTTCTCGCTGTATTTGTGGAGATAATTGGCTAATCCAAGACACTTCCGTAAATATCTAAGATTTACAGGCGAAGGCCACTCCACAATGGCTTTCACCTTCGCGGGAACCGCCCGCACTCCATCCTTACCGATGAATCATCCGAGGAAAGGAATTTCCTCATCACCAAAGATACATTTGGATGCGTTTGCATATAACTGATGCTCTCGCATACATTCGAGCGCCGCTCGAAGATGTATCAGGTGCGTCTGAATATCAGCCAAGTCGCCTTCCGCACGACTATGAACGAATATATCGTCGAAGTACGTCTGTGCGTACTATCTATGAGGGCGGAAGAGTTGGGCCACCAAGCGATTAAAAATCGCTGGTTCATTGTTTGGTTTTCACCAAAACTGACTCGTCCATCGTGGATGAGGAGTTTAACTCCTCTTCCGGACGCAATACGACAACCTCGTCGATTTCATCTGCTTTTACAGCAGTCTCAAACTCGTTGAAGGACATCTCCTCCAACGACAACAGTTCGCCTACCCCAGGCAACTGTTCCAGGCTTACGCCTTCCGTGACAACACCTGTCACGCTATTCAATATCCGATAGGACTGCTGACTACTGGCCTCGGGAATCATCCCGGGACCCAGATGGGGGGAGTCAATTGCTTCATCTATTGGAAGCGCCACGCGCCTATCCACAGAGATCTCTACCTCTACCACCGGTGACTCGCCGGTCTCACCTATAATGGCGTGGTCGGAATCATTTCCGACGTGCAAAAGAGACGGACTACGGGTCTCTTTGCGTGGAAGCGCCTC
>CM047580.1:21284315-21318543 GCA_026184515.1 Peronosclerospora sorghi
ACGTGCAAAAGAGACGGACTACGGGTCTCTTTGCGTGGAAGCGCCTCGCGCTTAACCACAGGGGTCTCTACCCCTACCACTGGAGTTACCATAGGTAACTCACCAGTCTCGCCGTTCACGGGGTGGGGATTAACAGCCGAATCCCCCTCGTTAAGTAACTCTTCCTTAACGCCATTGGGAATGATCATTTCTGACATCCCAATCTCTGGCATCTCACGCCAGAATCGCTTTGGCGATCGAGCAAAGGTGGGTTCATGACTCGCCAATGCTTCACCCGATCGCGGGTGCGTTGAGCCAATGAGCTTAGACTTCCAGTCTATCCATGGCTCGTGGAGTTCCAGCCATTTCATACCCAGAATGAGTCCAAATACAGGACTAAGGCAACGTTCTTAGCTGTCAAAGACTGCAAACTTCATCTTAAGGTCAATCGAGACCTTGGGTACATTTACCGGTAAGCCCGTCGCAAGACGGACCGTGACAACGTCACGAGAACGTGCCTCTAGGGCCTCGGCATACAGCCGACTATTCTCTACAGAAGCCCGTCTGATATAATTGTCAGACGCTCCAGAGTCTATCAAGACTCTCCAAGGCTTATCAAAGCCTTCACGTCCGTAAGGACTACCAGCAAACCTGGCTGTTACACCAACTCGGTGCTAGAAAGCACCGTTTTCCTCGGGGCTTTGTGCTGTCGTCCCCTACCCTGGGGCTTAACAGCACTTAGGGATCCCCCAGTAGGGCGCCCCGCACATACTGGGAGCCGTCGTTTCCCGACGGCTTGAGCGAGGGCTTTTTACCCGCCCTCGGCCCCTTATAGCGTGTGGCTCGCTGGGGGTTTCGCGGACATCTGTTCCGAAAATTATCCGCACTTCCACACAGGAAGCATCTTAGCGGCCCATGCCGCTGCAACATTACAAGAAGCTCCGCTTCGAAGCTCTGCGAGAAAGAGTCTGAGTGACTCTTAGCGGGAGGTTTCTCCTCCGCTTCGACCTGACTCAGGTCCATGGGTTCGGGACCCACCTTAGAGGAACGGAAGTTCCTCTCGGCGTTAAACTCCATCTTAAACGCCTCCTCCAGGGATTGGGGTCGGCATCGGAACAATTCCGAACGTGCTGGCCCTTTTCTCAGGCCTCCCATGAAGACGGGGATGGACACATAGTCCGAATACGCTTTCGCGTACATCCCTTCCAACAGGGTCTTCAGTCCTTGGACATATGTCTCCAAGTCCCTAGTGCCCTGACGGCACCTAAAAAAAGGCAGCTGATTCTGGAGAACCAGATCAGGCGTTGCATACCTGTCCATAAGCTTTCGCTTAAGGACTCCCCAGTTCGGGAACACGGTCGTGACCGAATCCTAACACGTAAACGCCCATGTACGGGCTTTGCCCGTAAGATGGGTCAGTGCAAGTCCCACTTGCAGGTGATCCTCGATCACGTTCGCGGTGGCGTATGCGGTTTCAACCTCTCGAAGCCACACATAAAGGTTTTCACCTTTCTCGCCGGTGGATTCCTTTATCTTAATGAACATCGGAGGGCGCACCCCCGTAGACGCGGGATAACTCCCGCGAAGACTCGCCCCATGGGCGATAAGGGCATTCACCCTTTCACGCACGGCATCGAGGCCTTGCTCCACTAGATGACGCATGCCATCCTCACCCAATATGGGTAACAGCCTTTTAAAGGCTTCCTGTTGGACGGGGGTTAGCTTACCCCAATCGTCCTGATTCATCCCTTGCAGAGGATGTTGATCACCAACACAGGTGTTGGATTGACTACAAGTGATACCAGATGTAGCCGGGTGCGTACACGCACGGTGCGGCTAGCGCACAGAGGAAGACTTTCCTTTAAGCGGCGTTCGCCGCTACTTAGCCGATACGTCCTTATAAAAGGTCTTAGTAGGATAGAGCTCTCCTACTCGGGGCCAAGATCCCCGGGGTGGTTTACAGATAGCTTTCGCTAACCCCTTGTAACAAGACTTCCCTTATAAAGGGAGGTAGTGTAAGGGAGAACTCCCTTAGGCTACAATACTCACTGCGCGCGCGACCGGGCGTGGTCGCGCGCCTAGCTCCGCTAATGCCTTTACGGCAAGGTTCCCTTACTAAGGGTGTAGCTAAAGGGAGGGCTCCCTTTAGCTACTGCACTCACTGCGCGCGCGACCGGGCGTGGTCGCGCGCCTGGCAGTCTTAAGTATTTTTGTAAACTGAATGTATATTTAATATATAATTAGCCTAAATTAATTTAAACTAATGTAAACTATATGCAATACTAAGTAGAATATACCCAATTCGTACCTAGCTAAAATGTAATGTACACACCTGTGTACAGACACGTGGATGGCGTGGATGGCTGACACACCGGCACCCAAGGGCTCATGCCCTCATTGGTTAAAATAACCAATGGTTTGAAACCTTTCAAACCGGTCAATACTGACCTCAACCGTAGTGTACTCATGTACACCAACACTAAATGTAACTCAAATGTAACCCCGTTATATATGTGGATGACCTACTGACCAAAGGTACCGATGATGCAATTGTTTTGATTTTTTCTCAGGCATGACAATATTGGATTTGAAAGATCGTGGGAATTTCAACATCTTTTAGGTATAAGGATTGGAGGAGAACCGAAATGCGGTTATTTTTTGGACCAGGAGACAGCGATTTTTGACGTGCAGAAAGCACATAGTCTCTCGAAGATGAGACCATCCAATTCTCCGGTTTTGAACTTGGATGACGTACAAATTTTAAATGAACCGCTGCCGGTGAAAGCTAGGCCGAATATGTCGTGCATGAAGAGGTTTCAATCTCTCATTGGAAGTCTATTATGGATTTCGCGGTGCACACGTCCAGATATTTCGTTCGGTGTGCACCGCGCCACCAGAAGGACGCATGCGCAAACAATAGGAGATTATAAAATTGCCGAACGAATATTGAAGTATCTAAATGGAACGAGTGGATTACGTCTGAGCTAGCACATGAAGAGGGGTTGCCACTCCCCGTGCGAATTACGTGCTTCAGCGATGTAGACTTTTCCGATAGAGAGATCGGAAGAGCGTCCATGCAATGGTGATTTTCGTAAATGAAGTAATGGTTAATTGTAAATACAAGAAGCAAACCGCTGTGACGCTTTCGACAGTGAAAGATGAGTTTGTGGCAGCCTCGATGGCCGGTCGAGAGGCACTTGGGCTAAGAAAATTACTTGGAGAAATTGGAATCCGTGCTAAAACGCCTCTGGTTTTGAAGATGGATAACCAGGCGGCGATAAGACACGTTGAAAATGAAGTAAGAACTGGTAGTACCAAGCACATTGATATTAAGCTGAAATACAAAAGGATTTTTCGAAACAACGTATTACTTCGACGACTCACGTTCCGAGTGTGGATATGGTTGCAAATTTACTTAACAGGGATCTGGGTGCGCCAAGGATGTAATTACTAGGATTGAAAATGGAATTGATCTGATGAAGCTACAGCCTACGGTGTTTCAGGATGAGTGTTGGAAAACATGAAGCCATTTGTGGCTTTTACGTCTTTTCATGATAGTGAACCCATTGACTGAAATGGAGATGTACATTTTCAAGCTACAATGCAGGTTTAATTTTTTAGTATGGTTATATTTCACTTAAGTAACTTTACATAATATACTTTTCGTTTTACTTTTAAGCAAACACACCGACCGTCATGCGCATAATTCCTTCGTAGCGCGAGACCCTATCTGGTCAAAATTATCAGACAAGGTAGTATAACATGCAGTGAAAACAAGTGCGTGGTAAATTCCTACAGTACAATTATCGTTGGTATATACGCAAGGAAACTTTTGTAAGAACATTTGTTGAAGACTTGAAATATTTAAAACGAAAAAATAAGGGAATATCGATGTACTTAGATATGAAATTCATTTATGACGATGAAACAGGATACTATCTGGATCAATGTATGATGGCTACTAAGAGAACAAAATTTGATGGACGAAAACTGTGAAAGGACACCTATTGGAAGTGAAAATGTAAATTTTACGTTAGAATAACAAGTGAAAGTACGAAAGTAGAGCCTCCCAATGTGTGGTCGGTAGTTTGTTATGGCTTGCGCGATGTACAAGGCTTGATAGAGAGTATGCAGTCTATAACGCTATACGGTGGACGCACTCTCCGAGAAAGCTAGAGTAGAACTTTATGAAGTAAGTGCTATGGTTTCTGAAGGTGACAAAACACTTTATACTGAAGATGGAGGTTATAAAGAGAAAGACCGATGAGGATCGTATCACTTTGGAAGCATATGGAGACGCTGCGTGTGCTGGATGTAAGTGGAAAGAGAGTCAGTTATGGACGGAGCTGCAATATTGAATCGAAATACTGTTGTATTGGATACGAGAAAGAACAAGGAAAAGGCGACCGAAGGTTCTCACTTCAAAGAAAACCACACGCTGACTCCGCAATCGTATCTTGTCGTATGAAACTCTTCCCGCAATCTTTGAAACCTTGGTCAAGTGCTTGATATACTTCTTTTACGGTCTAACACGCTATAGACGCGTGTTAAAATGGTAAAGAACTATATCAAGGACTTGCATTTATTGGCAGATAGAATTTTATAGCACCCATATGCGGTGGAGTCGAGTTCGAAATCAAACACCGAAGTGTCCTAAACTCGACCACCATCGCTCCCAGCCGACCAACTTAAGGGGGGGGTACCCTGAGAACCTTCGCCTGCATCCCGATCGGGTGACCGATCTGCACTGCAGGACGCCTGGTCCGATTTGTCTTCAGAGATCTCACCTTGTATACCCATTGGTTTGGGTGGCAACACACTCGGTGGACCGTCGCGCAATATGAGTTTCGGTGGGTACCAATATGGAATGTACCACTTCTGGGGCAACTAGTGTCAAGGGCAGAAAGTCGCCCTCGATACGTCAATGTCCAACGAAAGCTTATCCAAACAATCCGAGATGTAAATGGTGCGTAAATCGTCACTCCAAATACGATAATAACTTGGGGCAGACCGCGCGTAGCGGTGTGTAGACCCAACTAATACTCTGGGGCATACCGCGAAGCAGTGTGTAGACCCATCCAATAATTTGACGCGGACCGCGTGATGATGTGGTGAAGTGTACCAAAAATTTGGTCACTTTTGGTCAAGACAGTTGGTCGAATTTCGGATTGGTCTAAACAAGGGGGGCTTTTTAGCCTATCAGATTCAAGGAGTATCAAGAACGCCGGTCTTGGGTGAGTCACCTGACCTTGGGTATTTTACATAATTTTGTGTGGGTACATTAGGGACCATAGGGAGGTAGTATTATTGGTTAGTTGTGGATTTGTCTAAAAAAGTAGAAGTCTTTTGGTTGCAGGGTTTTTCTAAGTAGAAGTTCTTTGGTCTTGGTCTATACCACAGCAAAGAGTCGCCGTTTTTCTTTTTACGTACATTAGTCGGCTCTGCCCACCGCGGAGTGTTTGGGGGCAGAGTGTCGAGTAATCCCCTCTAGCTCATTATACCCGGTCTGGACGCGCCACACGCGCATTTGGCTAGCCGGAAGTCCCTCTACGGGAGCACGCATTGGTCGACTTCCTCAAGTTTAAGTCACGTACGTTTGGAACGTACTAACAAGTGGATTTTTCTTTACGTGGAGATATCGTTTGTGGAGTTTCACGGGCATATTGGGTCTTTACGTGGACATATTGGCTTATTGTAACATTGGTTGGAGTTTAGATCGGTTTTGGTCTTCTCTCATATTGGTCAGAGGCTAGACCGGTTGATTGGTCTACCCTCTATTATTTCGTATTGGTCAGGTCTAGATCGTTTGGACGATCGACCTATTGGAATTTATCTTTTGGAAGTGTTTCTGGTATGTACGTACCTGGGGTGAAGAGTTCCGCCCTAGGTACACCTAGCCAGCACGGTCTCATATTCAAGACCGAATCAGATCTATCTGCGATCCCGATCCACCGAGTGTGTAACTAGACCATTCCATCGGGTACACAAGGAGAGATGAACTTAAGTAAATCGGACCAAGTGTCTTTGGATGATGAACGATCGTCTGCCAGCAGCGGACGATCGGACCAGATTTCGAATGGAGGTCCGCGGGGTACCCCCCGTAAGTTGGAAGGCTGGGCACGATGGTGGTGGTCAGGTTGTCGATACAAATGTATTCGATTTCGATCTTGACTCCACCACAATGGTGCGCGTGCCCGGATTACTTGGTGATCGTGGATATCACCGCAAGGTGTCATCAAAGATTGAATTTGAAGATTTGAATTTGGAATCGTTCTGGAGAGGGCGTAAGGAAAGGCTATCACCTTACGTCTTCGTTCTCGAGAAAGATGGCGATGTCCGGTCTGGCCTTGTGGAGGCCCAGATCGGGATTAATATTTTTTTTCCTCCCCAAACGGATCCCACCGGAGCCGATCGGGACTATAGCAGGATTTGCTATAGTCCCGGAAAGGATCAGGACCAAGGTCCTGATCCTATGTATGTGCATAAAAAAGTTGATGGAAAATTAAAAGACGAAAAATACTTGGAGGCTGATCAGAACGATCAGACCAACCTCCCCAAGGTTCCCAAGGTCCCCAAGATTCCCAAGAAAGGGTTGGGAATGACGGCCGACGAAGACGACCTCGAAGAAAAGTCGCAGGTCGGAGATGGAGGCTTCACTGAAGAAGACCTAAACAAGATGTATTACATTTTTGAGCTGAAACGATTTGTTCGCTTTGACGTGGTCTTTCGGGTGTTAACCTCCAGATCCCCGACCATCTTCTCGGTCCCACTACCGAGTCGATCCAGAGTGATCGCCCATTACTGTTGGTGAAGAACTTGGTGGGGATGTTGGCGGAGGTTGGCATTAAAATGCAGAACCCCGCCGATGTCCAAAAACTATTTGAATTTGAGACTTGGAGGCTGAAATCGTCGATGTCGACCTCCCACGGCCATTTGGTCCCACGGGTGGGGGCGGTTCGCCGCCCAACTCCCACCGCAGCAGTGAAGGTCGCTGAAGCCTCCACAGCGCTTGTCGACATTGGTTCTGATGACGAATCGGTTTATCAGTCTCCACCGGCCTCGAACAGCTCATCAGAGTTGGATACTGGTGTCGAGCGGATGACGATGGGAGTGGACCATGCCCAGCCTGAAAAAAAGGGACATGCGGCAGCAAAGGGCTGCTTCCAGTCGGGGCTCCAGCAGCCCCCACAGGCCTCAGTTCCGCAAAAGGAGGGTATCAACACGTTGCCCATGACACCAGCTATCGTCCAAGCCATGTTTGAGACGATGATGGAGCGTTTCATGGAAGACCGGGTTAGACCACCTCTGCGCCCACATGTCCAAGACCGGTCTACCCAGCAAAGTGCCAATGTTTGCCGAGATGTGGATATGGAATCGGTAACATCTGTGGACAAGCCCACTCGAAGTGATAAGCAAGTCGGCAAAGGGAAGCGCAAGCCGCAACCGGCCAGACCGCGTAGACCAAGCAAGACAAGTGACTGTGACATGGAGTCGGTCGGTGGTCTTGACGACCACTGTGGGTCAGACGGTACGGGTACTGGCAAGCCACGCAAGGCTAACCTAGCCTCCACCATTGCTTACGGCTTTGGATCTGCTGCGATTCCGCGCATCCGTATGGCCGCGACGACCGATCTCAAGGACTTCACTGGTAAGGATGCTGATGAAGACCAGGCCCGGTCTTGGTTCGGTCGGGTCAAGTCTGCGTTTCTGAGAGACCAGACCCCGAAAAGTGAAAAGTGTCTGATCTTCCGGGATTTGTTGAAAGGACCGGCTGCCAACTGGATCCAACAGTTAAGTCGGGATGTCCGGTCTGACTGGGACCAGCTATGTGCAGAGTTTGAAGGGAAATATTGTAACTCCGGATTTTCGAGTGCCCGCAAGTATCACCATATGCAGAAGCGGAGCGACGAGACACCGATCGAATATTGCATCGGTTGAACGTGGCTGCACTTCGTGCCGGCATAACAATTAAAGAGAATAACCCGCCGAACGGTGCTGCTCTGGAACATGTGGGTCACTACATTAGTACCCTGGACGATCAAGAACAAAATGGCGGACCAGCTTACTCTGCTGCGTCTTAGGGACGCGGGTGAAGTTGAACAGACTCTACGGACGCTACAGCAGTCACGTAGCATGAGGGCGAAGAGTGCTGGTGGATCAGGTCGCTACCGATCCAAGACCCAGACCCAGACCGATCAGGTCAAGAGACCCTGGACCAGACCGACCCGAGCGGTCAAGGCGATCGTAGCCGAAGACAGCACGGGATCGGAAGGGGAAAGTGGAAGTCAATACAGCCAGGAGTCATCGGATGAAGACCAGTATCGTTACGTCTATGTTGCGGGACCTGCCCCGAAGACCAGGTCAAAGTCCGACCAGGTAGACCGGAAGGGAAGGAACGGAAGCAAGTCCTATCCGGACCGACCTCGTCAGAAGTGCTCCCACTGTGGGTCGAGCAAACATGATGGTCCAAACTGCTGGAAGAAGATGGTGTGCAAGAAGTGCGAGAGACACGGCCACCCGACTGACCACTGCCTTTTCGTGTGCAAGTCATGTGAAGAGATCCACGAGGCCGGCCACTGCAAGATTGAAGATTTTTTTAACATGATACGCAAGTGGTACGTGCCGGACAAGCACGCGGGGATGCTGCCGCCGGACGCGTAAAAGATGTTAAACTAGAACGCTCGCCAGGTTGGAATCTGGATCGAGCCGAGAGTTCTACGGTTCACATCTATGCATATGTCGGCAAGGAGGATAAGACCGACAATACACGTTCTATTCCAAATTGCGTCGACCGAGACCATCCGGTCTACAGTCTGAAGACCGATGAGTACTCCCGGACTAAGGTGGTTATGCAGTTGGACTTGCTGCCTGTAGAATCCGGCGGATACTGGAAGTATCACGCGTCTGATAAATGGTTCAAGCAGGCGAAAGCCTGTGGCAAGATTAATAACCAGAAGGCGACGATGTTATTCGACTCTGGAGATGAAGCCTCGATAATCGGCTCCGCCTTTGCTCGTAAGGTCTGATGTCGTATAGACGATACCCGGAGACAGGAATGCGTCGGGATCGGTGAAAACTCTTATGTGACCGAAGGAAGAACGCGTGTGAAAATTACTTTGTCGGGATCGCTGGTCTACTTTTCAGCGCTTGGGTTGGCAAGTTGGCTGGTCAGAACGCTTTACTAGGCATGGATTTCATGGTCCCAGCTGGTATTCGCCTAGACCTGTCACATGGAGTGCTTACACTCCCGGATGAGGTCCAGGTCCAGTTGGCTGGTCGAAGACCTCTGTATGGTTCGTATACCGATCTGGTCCGGTGGGATCAAGACCTCACTATCCCAGTCGATCGGTCTGCCGATACTCCGGTCGAGAAAGGTTTCCGTTCGAGGAAGTTATGGTTGACCAGGGGCGATCGGTGGGTCTAGACCTTCGTAAAGAGTGCTGGTCGACGTGATTTTGTCCGTGTTACCAATATCGGTGACAAGCCGTTTACACTGGTCAATAGCACTATTGTTGGTATGTGGTTAGCAGAAGGGAAGGTACCAAGGAAGATGGGGTTCGTCTCGATTGGATCGAGGCGGTATGTCGAGTGGCAAAACCTGGCGTACCAATCGACCACCGATCTTATCAGCTATGATGGGTCGGTGGAAGAGGATGCCTCACCTTTAGTGGAAAGACGAAGTTATGTCACCCCAAAAAAGATGTTGGTCCGAAGAAAGACGCCGCAGTCACCAGGAACGGTGGGCCATCAAGTAGACGAGCCAAGGTTAGTCAACGTGGTGTCAGCACAAGACCAGGCAACAGCGGAGCAAGAAACGGAAGAAGGCGAACATGAAATTGCTAGGTCGGACCATGACGGTATTCCTAATCAGACCGATATCAGTGAAGGACAGCCCGTCGATCAAGACCAGGGGCGTTCAGTCGGTCCAGATGGTCTAGGTGATATCGCCCCAGAAGATGAACAAGCCTGTATACATGAAGGCGGGGAACAGTACATTCAGGAGCTGGAAATCCAAATGGCAGTCCTCCCTGAAGTGTCTGCCGACTCACCCGAAGTTACAATGGATGATTTACAAGTGGGTGATCAAGACCTTAACAGTCCAGACCAGATCGAGCAGTTGAAGAATATCATATGGAAGAAAAGGCATCTGCTGATCGGAAAGGGCAACGCCTTACCACCTGCATCCCGGGTTGCGATTTGCGATATTGACGTTGGAGATGCCAAGCCGATTGCTCAGCGATGTCGACGCTTGGCGCCACAGTACCGTGAAAAGCTTTCTGATCTCATTAAAGGACTGTTGGTCACCAAGATTATTAGACCGTCGACCTCGCCATGGGCCTCGCCGATCGTAATTGTTATCAAGAAGAACGGCGTTGACATTAGACTGTGCATCGACTATCGGCTGGTAAATCGGTTGACTAAACTCATGGTTTACCCGATGCCGCTGATTGATGATCTGTTGGAAGACCTAACAAGACCTTGTGGTATTGTTCGCTAGATATGGCAAGTGGATTTTGGCTGGTCTCGATGAATGATCGAGCCCGTGAGATTTCCGCATTTGTGACACCCTTTGGTCTTTTCGAGTGGAATCGTATGCCGTTCGGTCTGAAGAACGCGCCCCAAATCTATCAAAGGCTGATAGATGACGCGTTGTACGGACACTTCAAGATCAACACCGGTCGGGACCCCGTTGAAATTTATGATGTGTTAAGAGAGGGTGAACCCGAGCGGAAAAGAAGACCGTCCGTTCTAGGGAGGCGGTCGTACATCGACGACATTCTGATGCCTGCCTCGTCATGGAACGATCTGTGCGGGAAGGTTGAACGATTGTTGGAGACATGCGACCGCTGGAACCTATCTATCAGTGCCGTGAAAAGTTTTTTTGGGTATGTCCAAGGTCGCCTATTTAGGCCATATGGTCTCGAACAATGGTCTAGAGGCTAATCCGAAGGACCTGGATTCGCTCAGTAACCTCCCGTTCCCCAGATCGCTGAAGGCAATGCAGTCCTTCCTGGGAAGCTTGAATTATTATAGCCGATTCATTGAAGACTTTGCTCTCTACGCGGCTGAGCTGTACGAGCTCCGGGAAGTTGACTATCATATGGTGCGCGAAGAAGACCGGGCAACTTTACAGGAGGGCGCCGACTCTGGTCTTGCTGCAGTTTGTCCTCAAGTGGAGGCCGAAGATCATATGAAGCGTGCACAGTTTGCATTTGGTATGTTGAAGGTTAAGATGGCGACGGCACCGATTCTCAAGCATTTCGCTCCCGAAAAAGTGCCGACCATTATTGTATATGCCAGTAAGTGGGCTATCTCGGCCACTTTAGTGCAAGATCACGATGGTGTGTATCATCCAGTCACGTTTACGAGTCGGACGCTAAAACCAAATGAAGTGAGCTATGGAATTGTCGAGAAAGAAATTCTGGCGTTGCTACGAATTCTGGATGTGTGTTACAACCTGATGGTCGTCCGACCTATAAAGGTCCTGTCAAGACGGTCTACTTTGTCCTGGCTATTATCAGCCAATGGGATGGACGGACGTCTAGGCAGATGGTCGGCGGTCTTGTAGCAGTGGACCCTCGAGGTCGTTAAGTGCACCAGGGGCGAGGAAGAGATATTGGGCACATTAGCTGCCAGTATCACCCCTCGGTCTGAAGTGGACGAGGCATTGATAGCGATTTCCCCGAGGAAACAACCTCGGCAGTCAGTTTCGAGACCGCCACCGACCGTTGACCATGATGAAGAGCTCTTGGTCTTAAGTTTTGACGGATCGGCAAGCGTGAAGAAGAAGGTCGGCGCCTATAGTGCCATATTGTGGAAGTTGCCACAATGGTCTATAGTTGCAGCCGCTGCCGATTTCACGCCGGATATTACTGTTAATGAGGCGGAGTACCGAGGTCTACTTCTATGTCTGGACCTGCTGTCGTCGCAAGAGAAGGGGCGAGTCATCATATGTGGTGACTCCAACCTAGTGATCAGGCAGATCACCGGAGAGATCGAATGAAAGTCTCCACGACTACGGACGCTAAATGATCGAGTAATGAAGGCATTGAAAGACCATCCCAACCACGAGCTTTTGCACGTGAAACGGGACTGGAACAGAAGTACCGACTACCTCGCGACCAAGGCCATGCATGACCAGACCGGGGCTACGATCACCGAGAAGGCCGTTCTGGATGAATTGATGAATATAAGCAGGCTCCCAGAAGTGATCGGACCCAAGAACGCCCCAGTCCAGGTGCATGTGGTGGTCGCGACTAGACCGAAATCTCAGAAGTCTCGCCGACCGTTCCCGAAGGAAAGTTTGAACGAACATGCAGTGCAACAGTTAAGGATGGAACGGATCCTCAAGGCGAAGGAAGAAGAAGAATGGATTATGAACCTGAAGACCTACCTGCGTGGTGAACTGTCCAAGTTGACGAACGATCAAGCAAAAGAGTGCATCAAGATCGCGGATAGCTTCGAAGTGGATGATAATGGATTATTGTATTACTGCCGCGATGCCGACCAAGACAGTGCAGACCGGGACCGACTGGCGAAATTAGTGATCCCCGAGTTGCTGCAGCCGGATGTCCTTCATCACTATCACGTGAGTATAGAAAGGGGAGATCAGGGCATCGGCAGGACCTATCACAAGATCAGGTCCCACTTCCACTGGAGAAGTATTTTCCGCAGTGTGCAGAAATATGTGGGCTGTTGCACGGATTGCGATACCGGAAAGGGTAGACCGGTAATCAAGGGGCGATCGCCCGGAAATATCGAAGCTACCTACCCTTTCCAGGTCATAGCGATTGACCACATACCGTCACTGCCTAGATCGACGCGCGGCAACACTGAGCTGCTGATCTGGGTAGACCTGTTCACTGGTCTAGTTATTGCGAATGCAAGCGCATCTCGGTCTGCGGAGCAGATCGCCCAGAGCTACGAAGAATGTGTGTTCCGAAGATTCGGCGCCAGCGAGGTCATCAGGCACGATCGGGAACCCGGTTTTATGGCCGAGGTGTTCCGGTCGCTCAATAACATGCTGGGCCAGAAACAGAGTGCGACGATGGCATATCGTCCGCAAGAAAATGGATCGGCGGAACGCATGGCGCAGACCATAACGAGGGCGATCAAGATGTACGTTGCTGACCCAGACCAGCGAGATTGGGACGAGTATGCAGAAAGGCTGGTGTTTGCACTCAACTCGTAGACCGATCGGGTCCGAGTAGAAACGCCTTTTTATCTGGCATATGGATGGGACCCTCGGTCGACATTGGAAGCTGCGATACCTATCGGTTGCAATCGGACCCGTGATCGCGATGATCGACGCTGGCGCATGCAGGTCCAGAAACACTACCAGCATGCAAAAGAAGTCGTCAACGAAAAGCTGCGTCAGGCCACACAAGACAGGGCAGACCGGACCAATGACCAGGTCCGACCCCACGGTATAGAACCAGGGGAGAGGGTATGGCTATACCTAGACCGAGTGAAATAGGGCTATGCGAAGAAGCTAGCTCACATGTGGCACGTCCCTTTCCGTGTTGCCGAGCTGATTGGTGAGCACGCTGCCCGTCTAGTAACAACTGGTACAGATTAAAAGGTCTTCCCGATTGTGCATGTGTCCAAGCTGAAGCTGGTCTGAGGATTTCCGGATCGACCCAAAACTCCCTGTCTGGTAGACGAAGAAAAAGATTTGATTTCGATGAAGCGTTACTGCCGGAGGGCAGTTGGGAACGACCATTAGAGGAAGACGAGTTTGAAGTGGAGAAGGTCTTGGATGTTCGGTCGACCAAGAAGACCAGGTTCGGTCGGACTCACCGAGAGTACCTGGTCCGATGGAAGGACCATGATGAATCAACTTGGGTCGACGAGCTCGACCTGAATTGTGGGGATCTTCTACGAGAGTTCGAACGAGAACGAGTCAGTCGTAATCGCTTCGCAGTGATGCAGACTCATGAAGACCAAGACGAAGACACGCAGTAGCATCGGTCGGTCTAGACCGGTATGAATATGTGGAAGGTCCGGAGTTGATGTGAAATTGTGATGAACTGTGAAGGATTGGAATAGCGGAATGATGAATGTGATGACTATTTTTCGTGATGGGAGTGGAACTGTTTACAATAACGTTTTCGGTGCAACTATGGAAAAAGTGGTGAAATTAGTTCAAGTGATTTGATGATCAGACATATGAAGAAGAAATGATGACATGTATTACGAGTTATCTGGTCGACTACCTGCGACTTCACTTGCTATCGCCCCACAGACGGCCGATGACCTTCGATGGATGATTCTCTACTTGATCCTGAAACTGGTTACGCCATGGGTCCTTCAGGTCAAGCTGGACCAAAGCATCCTTGAGGTCCGCGACCGGCTCAGCGCAATCAAGACCGGGGTACCATGTGCCGTCGTCGGCCAGCAGTCTGGTATTCTCAACGCGACGCCTTGGCATGTGGAGGAACACCGGGTACAAGAACACGTCGACGTCACACTCTCGAGCTCGCATCCCGTCCAAAATGTACTGGCACAGGGATTGCCAAGCCTCGCCCGCTCGAATTCGACGTCGCTTGTGCTTGCTCTGGAACGTCTCCAGGCCCGGATCTTGTCGCACCCGGTCGGGAGGAAGCACCAAGTAATGGGACGCTTCCCAAATTGCTTGGCCGTGGATCCTGTTGAAATTCTTCACCCGGCCTAGCAAAGTGCCGATCCATAGAGTCAAGTGGAACACAAGTCCTATCTTGGAGTGTTCGAAAATTTTCCATAGTTCATCGCCGTACAGGCGGGAGATCTGCGCCGACGTAATCAGGTCCGTCCTCCATCCAGACGCGGCAGGGGTTTTCTTGGCCGGTGGAAAAAGCCAGGAGTCCGGACGAGAGAAAGACCGGTCCAGAAGCTGCTTGGTCAGGGTAGACGGTGTAAACAGCCGATTTGCCCCGACGACCACGGCCAAGTGACTTCAAACGTCCGCGGCGTAAGGGAGTTGGTGTCAACCGCCATGTTCTTTAATAGGGCGTACTTGTGAAGCCCGGATGTCCCGGGGAGAACCTAAGGTGCCGGCGTCGCGGATGTCGATACTGGTGCAGCGTCACTTGGCAGACCGGTCTTCCTCTCTGACTCCACTGTCGACGCCACTTGGACGAAACTTTCACGCAAATTCGTTTGTGATTTGGACTGGATGGGGATCATGAACTCGGAATCGCCGGACCCTTCGCTGGAGTCCTCCTCAGACGAGACCCCTGTGTTCTGGATGCGACTTGCAGTACGGCGCGAGGGCGCTTGACTTTCCGAGGGGATGTAGATTTCGTCCGTGTCCGAGTCCGAGTCCATAAGAAGCGCCTGTGTCTTGGCTCGCTTATGAGGAACTGCACGCTTCCCCCCGAGTCTGGGTCCGCGCGCAGTGCCCCGCGCCCTCGAGCTACCCGGCGAGTCCGCGCGCTTCTTCGATTTTTGTGCAATTTCGGGCTGCTGAATATCATCCAATGAACGATGTCGGTCTTGGTCCTGCTGCAAGCGGTCTTGGCCTTGCTCCGAGGCGACTAAGGTTGCCGACGCAGACCAATCGATGCTGGAGGAAACAGCCGAACACGGATGCAGCAAGTTCATCAAGCGCTGGAGGCACTGGTCTAGTGCCACCTGACGACGACCCGACTCTAGCGTCCAAGCGTCTGACTTGTCTTGATAAGTCCGGACCTTCCTGGTCTGGTCTTGAATTGAAATCTGAAGCTCGGCAATGCGTCGCGCGAAGTCGTCGCCTTTCA
Source organism: Peronosclerospora sorghi (assembly GCA_026184515.1). Lineage (NCBI taxonomy): Eukaryota > Oomycota > Peronosporomycetes > Peronosporales > Peronosporaceae > Peronosclerospora > Peronosclerospora sorghi. Next base: position 21,300,032 of record CM047580.1, read on the forward strand.
TGCGCAGTGAGGTCGCGTCAAACTGTCCGTCCAGCTGCTGCCGGCAAACAAGTGCAAGTTGATCCAGGAGATGGGACTGATGAGCCTCCAGACGGGACAGCTCATGACGCGCGCTTACCAGCTCCTCTAAAATTGGTCGAATCTGGTCAACATGATCGTCGTACTGCCTATCGGCATCAAGCAAGGCACCTATTGCCTTGACGACGCTGGGAGGGATGAGAGATGAAGACAAACTAGGGCCAAGACAAGTACAAGACGAAGACCAAAGATGCGCACCTCGTGTTGCCTGGTGGGCCACCTGGGTCCTGAGACGCATGTTTTCTGCAAGCATATCCTGCATCTGCGTGTCGGCTTCAGTCTGACGCCCTTCCGATGTTTGAAGTGCACGAGAGTTACGTGGGCTGTGAGACCGAGCCGACCGGACAGGCGAAGCAAGGTGGGGCGACTCGGCGCATAGAGTTTCTGCAAGAACAACAAGAACAAGGGTCAATGGGAAGCATAAGAAGATCAAGTGCAGTAAAGGCAGTACCTGACGCAGGTGTCGAAGATGTTTGATCCATGGGGAAGAAGTGTGAGTGACCAAGGTCCAGTTGGTCGAGTGATGGGTGAGTCAGACCGTTATCGTTGTGCGACACGGTCGGACTCAGGGGCGGCTATGGTGAAGTGTACCACAAATTTGGTCACTTTTGGTCAAGGCAGTTGGTCGAGTTTCCGATTGGTCTAAACAAGTTTTTTTTTTAGCCTATCAGATTCAAGGAGTATCAAGAACGCAAGTTTTGGTGAGTCATCTGACATTGGGTATTTTACATATTTTCATGTGGGTACATATTGGGACCGTAGGGAGGTAGTATTGGTTATAGTTGTGGATTTGCCTAAAAGAGAAGAAGTCGTTTGGAATCTTTTGGTTTTGCCTTCGGGCTAACACCTCAACAGGAGGTCGTTGAAACCTTTGCTATGTGCATCAGTCGCCTCCTCCCGCCGCGGAGTGTTTGGGAGCAGAGTGTCGAGTAATCCCCTCTAGCTCATTATACCCGGTCTGGACGCGCCACACGCGCATTTGGCCAGCCGGAAGTCCCTCTACGGGTGCACGCATTGGTCGACTTCCTCAAGTTTAAGTCACGTACGTTTGGAACGTACTAACAAGTGAGTTTTCTTTACGTGGAGATATCGTTTGTGGAGTTTCACGGGCATATTGGGTCTTTACGTGGACATATTGGCTTATTGTAACATTGGTTGGAGTTTAGATCGGTTTTGGTCTTCTCTCATATTGGTCAGAGGCTAGACCGGTTAATTGGTCTACCCTCTATTATTTCGTATTGGTCAGGTCTAGATCGTTTGGACGATCGACCTATTGGAATTTATCTTTTGGAAGTGTTTCTGGTCTGTACGTACCTGGGGTGAAGAGTTCCGCCCTAGGTACACCTAGCCAGCACGGTCTCATATTCAAGACCGAATCAGATCGATCTGCGATCCCGATCCACCGAGTGTGTAACTAGCCCATTCCATCGGGTACACAAGGTGAGATGAACTTAAGTGAATCGGACCAAGTGTCTTTGGATGATGAACGATCGTCTTCCAGCAGCGGACGATCGGACCATATTTCGAATGGAGGTCCGCGGGGTACCCCCCCCCGTAAGTTGGAAGGCTGGGCACGATGGTGGTGGTCAGGTTGTCGATACAAATGTATTCGATTTCGAACTTTACTCCACCACACCACCACGTTGACGAACCTTGGATCATCTTCTTGATGGTCCACCGTGTCCGGCGACTGCGGTGCCTTTCTTCGAACTAACATCTTCTTTGGGGTTACATAGCTGGGTCGTTCCACCATAGGTGACGTATCTTCTTCCATCGATCCATCATCGCTGATCAGATAGGTGGACGCTTGGTATGCCAAGTTCTGAAACTCAACATACCGTTTCGATCCGATCGAGACGAACCCCATCTTTCTTGGCATATTCCCTTCCGCGAGCCACATGCCAACAATAGTATTGTTGTCGAGTGTAAGCGGCTTCTCACCGATATTAGTGACTCGAACAAAATCATATATTCCGGCGCTCTTCACAAAGGTTGACACCCAACGATCGCCCCTGGTCACCCATAACTTCCTTGATCGAAAACATTTGTCGACCGGGGTATCAGCAGATTGGCCGACTGGAATGGTGACATCTTGGTCCCACCTGATCAGATCGGTGTGTGACCCGTATAGGGGCCGCCGACCAACTAACTGGATATGGACCTCATCCGGGAGTGTAAGCACTCCATGAGACAGATCAAGGCGAATACCTGCCGGCACTATGAAATCCATGCCTAACAGGGCATCCTGACCGGCCCGCTTGCCAACCCAAGCGCTGAAGAAGTAGACCAACAAACCCGATAGGGTGATCTTCACGCAAGTCCTTCCTTCGGTCATGTAAGAACTTTCACCGATTCCGTCGCATTCTTGTCTCTGAGTGTCTTCTATACGACATCCGACCTTACGAGCAAAGGCGGCGTCGATAATTGAGACTTCGGCCCCAGAGTCGAACAACATCGTTGCCTTCTGGTTGTTTATCTTACCACAGGCTTTCGCCTGCTTGAACCATTTGTCGGTCGCATGATACTTCCAGTATCCGCGAGATTCCCCAGGCAGCAGATCCAGCTGCATGACCACCTTCGATCGGGAATATTCATCGGTCGTGAGATTGTAGACCGGATGATCCCAATCGATGCAATTGAGAATACACGTATTGTCGGTTTTATTCTCCTTGCCGACATATGCATAGATGCCAAACGTAGATCGCTCGGCTCGATCCAGATTCCAACCTGGCGAGCGTTCTAGTTTAATATCCTCTCAACGTCAGGTGGAAGCATCCCCGCATGCTTACCCGGCACATACCACTTGCGCATCGAAGAACTCTTCGATCTTGCACTGGCCGACCTCGTGGATCTCCACATGACTTGCACACGAAGAGGCAGTGATCGGTTGGATGGCCGCGTCTTTCAAACTTCTTGCATATCAGCTTCTTCCAGCATCCCCGATCATCATGCTTGCTTGACCCGCAGTGAGAACACTTCTTGCGAGGTCGGTCCGGATCGGAATTGTTTCTACTCCTGCCCTTCCGATATGCCTGGTCAGGCGTCGATCTGGTTCTTGGGGCAGGTTCCGTGACGAAGATGTGTGATATTGGTCCTCGTCTGACTCCCGACTGGAGTGGCCGCTACTTTCTTCTTCCGATCCAGTGTCTTCAGTCGCGATCGACTTAACAGCACGGGCCGATCTGGTCAGGGGCCTCTTCACCGGATCGGTCGGGTCTTATATCTGTAGCGACCCGATCCAACGGCGCCCTTCGCCCTCATGCTGCGTGAGTGTTGCAACGTCCGCAACGTCTGCTCCACTTCCCCCACATCTTTGAGGCGAAGCAGAGTGAGCTGATCTGCCAGCTCTTGGTCATCAAGGGTACTGATATAGTGACCCACGTGCTCCATAGCGTAACCGGTCGGCGGGTTGCTTTCCTTGATCACTATCCCGGCGCGAATTGCAGCCACGTTCAATCGGTGCAAGTACTCAATCGGCGTCTCGTCGCCCCGCTTCTGCATATGATGGTATTTGCGGGCGCTAGAGAATCCGGAGTTGCAGTACTGCCCCTCAAATTCTGAATATAGCAGATCCCAGTCAGATCGGACATCCAGACTCAACTGTTGGATCGAGTTCGCAGCCGGTACTTTCAGCAGATCTCTGAAGATCAAACACCGTTCCTTTTTTGGTGTCTGATCCCGCAAGAAAGCAGACTTGACCCGACCAAACCACGATCTGGCTTGCTCCTCGTCGGCGTCCTTGCCAGTGAAATCCTTGACATCAGTTGTCGCAGCCATGCGAATGCATGGGATCGCAGTAGATCCAAAATAAAAGGCGGTCATAGAGGCTAGGTTATCCCTGCGCGTTCTGCCCGCACCTGCACCGTCTGACCCATAGTGGTCATCCGGATCGCCGATCAACTCTGTGGTGGAGCGGCTGATCGAAGCTTTTGAGACTTGATCAGGCGGTACCACGGCGCCCAGACTGCCGAGTAACGAAGGGGTCCTCCGGATGTCTTCGACTGCTTGTGTTCTTGCTCACCTTGTGTACCCGACGGCTAGGCGTGGGTCGCTCCTCAGGTGGCGGGGACAGCGCACAGCGAATTCTTGGTGCAAGATTGAATTAACTAACTTGTGACGATACAACCGATGCGATCAGGCGTGATCACGTGCGATAAGGCTTGATCAAGTTTGGGCCGATGCTAATAACCGACGATCAGCAATATTCCGTCTTGATAGCAAGTGCGATCAGGTGCTGAAACGATGTAGATCAGTGGTAATCAGGCTTGATCAGGCTTTGGCTGACGTTAATAACGGTCGATAGACAATATTCTGTCTTGATCGCAGATGTGATCAGGTGTCTTGATCGCAAGTGCGATCTGGTACTGAAAGGCTCGATCAGGGGCTAAAAACTGCTGCCCAGTCGTAATATACCTTGATCAGACTTGATCAACCACCGAAAGTCGTTCAAGTAGCAGTTGGCGCGATTTGCGATCAGTGATCACGATCACGATTCGCAGGAAGTGTCGATCAGGTGTTGATCGGTAGGGGGGGTACTTGATCAGGCAGCGGAAGTCTTCACTGCCTGATCGCGGAGCCTCTAAGCCGTCAAACAGCTAAGGAACGCCCAAATCAATGCGCTCCTAGCCTAGACTATATGAGTAAAAGGTATTTATATTAAAATCCACCTAAAGTTCCTGTGGGGTGCTTAAAGCAGCCGAATTATAGGGGCCAAACGTTAATTTCACGGGGAAGAGGTGAGAGCACTGCTCGATCACGTTCCCAAAACGAAAAAACTTTAAACGAAGAACCGCAGACACTGCGGGCGTAGTTGCGGGGTGAGTTATCACACTCTACGCCAGCCGGTGGGCCAAAAACGCACTTAGTGCTCCCGCCCGGGACGTAGAGGTTTCAATAAGGTGGGGGCGCAAAGGTTCCTTCCCAAAAAACGATCAGCGCGATCGCACGCAAAAGGAGAACTTTATTAGCAATTAAACCCTTAGATCTACCCTGTTCCTACTTTCAACCAATCCGCATCGTCCATTCGAAACGCCTTCCGTCCATCAGTCGACCTGATTTTTCCGCTTGTTCCTTGTTTGTTCGCTGGTGTCCTCCGCGTACCTTTAAGTAATCATCACATCTTCCGTGTCCCTTCTATATCCTGTCTATGTACACCACGGTGGTACGTACTACTGTACCTAAAGTGGTACACATGGCGGTACCTAATTATGTACTAGTGTATCCCCTATCTGCGTCCACTATTAGGCCCTATTTTAGCCTAATAAAAAAAGTCCGCTTTACGACAACTCTATGTCTCGAAATCGCTGTTTCTGCTTGATCGGCGCGTTCGGGATGGATGCGGCTTGCGTCTTCCTCTGCCAACTTGTCTGCCACCTCGGGTAGCCTTATCCGTTGATGCCACTGACTCCATATCAACATCCCGGCAAGTATTGACATTTTGCCGGGCAGATCGGTCCTGGGCATGCGGGTGCGGAGGCGATCGGTATCGGTCTCCCATGAAACGCTCCATCATTGCCTCAAACATGGCTTGGACGTTAGCTTGGGTCATGGGCAGCATGTTGGCATCCTCCTTTGGAGGTACAGAAACCTGTGGGGGCTCCTGGGGCCCCGACCGGCATGCAGTCCCATGCTGCCGCACGTCCTTTTTATGCTCCCATGGGGGTATGATCCACCCCCATGGTCATCCGCTCAACACCGACCTTCAACTCCGATGAGCTATTAGAGGAAGGTGGAGACTGATACAGCGATTTATCATCGGAACACACATCATCGTGCGCTGCCGTGGCCTCAGCGGCCTTCAATGCCACGGTGGGAGTTGGGCGGCGAACCGCCCCCACCAACGGCACCAAATGATCATGGAGGGTCGACATCGACAACTCCAGATTCCGATTGTACAGATCAAACAGCTTATGTACGTCGGAGAGGTTTTGCACTTTTATGCCGACCTCAGCCAACATCGCCAGCAGGTTCTTCACCAATAGAAACGGACGATCGCTTTGGATCGGATCGGTGGTGGGTACGAGAAGGCGATCGGGGATTTGGGGGTTTAAGATCTGCTTGACCTGTTCTTCACAAATAAATCGCTTCTTTTAACTCGTGGATGTAATACATCCTGGTCAGGTCTTCTTCCTTGATAACCCTATCCCCGACCTGCGACTTTTCTTCCAAGTCATCTTCATCGGGTGGCACTCCCAGCCTTTGCTTGGGGACCTTGGGAAAGTGGATATGATCGTTCCGATCAGCCTCCAAATCGTTTTTATCTTTAGTTTTTTCATTAAATCGTTCATTCAAATGCATAGGATCAGGACAAAAGTCCTGATCCTTTCCGGAACTATAGCAAGACTTGCTATAGTCCCGATCGACTCCGGTGGGAGCCTTATGGGGAGGTAAAAACTTATTAATCCCGATCTGGTCCTCCACCCGGCCAGATCGAACATCGCCATCCTTATCGACAACGAGAACATAAGGCGATAGACGTTCCTTATGTCCTCTCCAGAACTATCCCACATTTAATTCGTTATAATCAATTCTTGACGAGATATCATCTCGGTAATATCCGCGATCACCAAGTGATCCGGGCACGCGCACCATTGTGGTGCAGTCAAGTTCAAAATCGAACACCGTAGTGTCGAGAACCTGACCAACATCGTGCCCAGCCTTCCAACTGCCGGGGGGGTACCCCGCGAACCTTCGCCTACGATCCGATCTGATCGTCCGCTGCTAGCAGACGACCGATCATCAGCATAGGACGCCTGGTCCGATTTTTGCGTCTCCATCTCATCTTGTGTACCAGATGGAATGGGCTGGTTGCACACTTGGTGGATCGTCGCTGTGAATTGATTTGGATCTAAAATGCGAGACCGTGCTGGGTAGTGTACCCTGGGCGGAACTCTTCACCCTGGGTACGGGCAGACCAATTATACTTAGAGTAAGTGTACTCCAAAGGGCAGATCGCTTAACCGATCGTAGAGCCCAGCCAATGTATGAAGGAAAATCTAATACTCCAATATGGAGACCCAACGAGAACGTGACAAACCCCTTGAACGATATCTCCACGTAACAATCCAAAAACTTGTTGACACGTTCCAAACGTGTGTAACTTGGGCTTGCAAAGCCGACCAATGCGTACTCCCGTCGAGGAACTTCCGGCGGGCCAAGTGCGTCTGTAACGCGTCCCGGACGGGTATAATGAGCTAAAGGGGATTACTCGACCCTCTGCTCCCAAACACTCCGCGGCGTGCGGAGGCGACTGATGTACTGTGCAAAGATGCGAACGACTTCCTTGTTGAGGTGTTAGCGACCAAGAAAGACGGAAAATCAAAATACTCTTAGAAGGAAAAACCAAAACATATCAATCCTATCACCCTACGGTCCCCAATATGTGCAAAAATGAAATATGTAAAGTACACGCAATATCATGTGACTACCAAAATCTGCGCTCTTGACACTTCTTGCACATGATAGGCTTAAAAGCCTCCCTGTTTTCTACCAATCCGATTGCTGATAAGCTGATAGGCGTACCGCTGACACAAAATGACTAAAATGCTTGAATCCACTTCACCACAGTAAGGATGGAGTGCGGGCGGATCCCGCGAAGTTGAAAGCCATTGTGGAGTGGCCTTCGCCTGTAAATCTTAGGGATTTACGGAAGTGGCTTTGATTAGCCAATTATCTCCACAAATACAGCGAGAACTACGCTTAGATGGCGCAGCCATTGACAGACCTTCATAAGAAGGACGTAGATTGGTGTTGGGAAACCAAACACCAAAACTCTTTTGAAGCGGTAAAGGGGAGCTTGTTGAAAGCTCCCGTTCTTTCTCTCCCAGATTCTAAGAAACCTTATAGCGTCGTCTGCGACGCCTCTGATTTCGCAATAGGATGTGCTTTGTTACAAGCAGACGATGCGGGACAAGAACGCGTGATCGCGTTTGAGTCGAGGCAGATTAAAGATGCAGAACGGAATTATCCCATTCATGACAAGGAGCTACTTGCGATGAAGTATGCTCATGTCAAATTTAGGGTTCACTTACTCGGCTCAAAGCCGTTCGTGGTATATACAGACCACGCGTCCTTACGGACAGCGAGAAGTCGCTTCATCTCTCCCAACGGATGGCCCGTTGGATCTCCTTCTTTGCGGAGTACAGCCTAGTTAAGTATAAACCTGGCAAGCAGAACGTGCTTGCAGAAGCGTTGTCGCGTCGTCCCGATTACGATCTCGCTCACGCGACATTCGTCACCTCATCTATGGTGGATGTCATACTCCAGTCGTATGAGAAAGACCCACAGTGTACGGCGCTTATCAGCGCGTTGGGTGGAAAGGGACTTGGCTCGTCTGAGCCAACCCTGTCAAGTCGAGCTAAAGCTCGTTTACACCGTTACAGGTACTGTGACGGTTTGCTATTTTATAGCACGAGCGCGGAGGACACTCCGCGGGTGGTAGTTCCTCATGATGAGGAACTGAAGTATAGAGTCCTCTTTGAGGCACATGACGCCCCTATCGGAGGTCATTCAGGTCGGGATAAGACCTACAGCGCTTTAAGCGCTTTGTATTGGTGGCCCAACATGTATAAGTGGGTCGGTTTGTATATACGCACCTGTGAGAGGTGTCAGAGGGTTAAACCATCTGCAAGTTCAGCTGCGCCTTTGGAGAGCTTGTCGGTTCCAACGGAGTGTTGGAAATCCATTACTATGGATTTTATCTTCGTTTTTCCGAATGATAAGGCGGGGAACAAGGGAATATTGGTCTTTGTAGACCTTTTGAGCAATATGGCTCACCTGGCGGCGGTGCCATATTCCATTGATGGACAAGGAACAGCGAAAGTGTTCCTAGACCGTGTCTTTCGACAGCATGGTCTACCCGATTCCGTTGTGTCGGATCGGGATCCCCGTTTTACGGGACAATTCTGGGGAGTGATGTTTAAGATGCTGGGCACCAAGCTCCTCATGTCCACTGCGGATCATCCGCAGACGGACGGTCATACGGAACGCGTTAATCGCATTGTGGAGGATATTCTCCGGAATTTATGTCTGGATTCTCCAAAGAGTTGGAGTGATATGCTTCCGATGGCCGAATTTGCTATAAACAATTCGGTCCATGCATCTACGGGGTTTACCCCGTTTTACGTGAACGGATTAGTGAATCCGAGGGTTCCGTGTACGCCACGTGTGTGTGGCCCAGGGATTGAGGGGGGAGATGTAAGCCCTGTATCTGTGCGAAAGAACATCGATAAGTTCTTATCAACGCGCCTTAGTGTCTTACGACACGTCTGCGATGATATGGCGGAAAGCCAAGACAAGCAGAAGGAGCAGGCTGACCGCAAGGGGCGGCGTAACGAAAGATTGTACAAAGTAGGAGAATGTGTTTTATTAAACGCTAAAAACCTTCCTACGCATGCATTTTCCAACGTGTTACGGAATAAACTGCGCCCCAGGTTTGTGGGGCCTTTTAAGGTACTAGACCGAAAGGGCTTGTCGTATACCTTGGACATCCCGAAGGCGATGCGTACGCATCCAACCTTCTATGTGGGTATGCTTAAGCCATATCAGGACCCGGAGGCGGGTCCCCTCTTGGAGGGGGTTAGTAAGGCGAATATCCATAAGAGCCGTAAGACACGGCAGGGCGGAGGAAGCCCGACAGGGCTAAAATGCGACCACGAAGCTCCGCAACGGTCGACTCGAGAGATCCAAGCCGCTTCTCGAAGCGTTCAATCGCATCCCACTCATTGCGGAGACCCTCCTGGACATCATGGATGCGATGGATGTGTCGATTAGAGCGCTCGCGAATCTCACGTCGCAATTGCGTGACCTCCTCCTCTAATTCTCGATACGGAGGGTACTCCACACTACCATGTGGAGCGTCTGATGTCGCGACGCCATCATCGCGGTCAAAACCAATATCTGGTGAAGTGGAAGGGTTATCCACATTTACGGAGTTCTTGGGAGTCCGAGACTCCCCTGCGGCAGGATTGCCGTGACGTCGTTGACACTTTCGAGCGGGAGAACCCCGATGCGTGTCAACGACCAAAGGGACGGAAGAATCCCCTCCACTCCCAGTAGTTGGGAGCTCGCCGGAGGCAGATGAAGAGTTGGCATCGCTCTCCGACACCACACCGAGGTCAGGAGAGCTAGCAGGTCGCGTGAAATAAGGGGAAGGTAATTGCCCCAGCGCTTTGGCTTGGGCAAACGCCAAGCGCAACGCCCTCTCTATCCGAACGTCACGTTCGGAATAGCTGTTGTAAAGCTCGTCAAAGTTAGGAAGACGCTTCTCCCCTCCCGCCCAAGAGCGGAATGTCCGCTATGCCTCCTCAACATCTTCGCCTCGTAGGAGAACGAAGGGAACCTCGCGGAGGGTCTCAACGACGGAACCCCGTGTCTGTTTCCCGAGCTGCGCTCCGTACGTGTTGACAGTGAACTGCTTCGGCGTTCGCGGTTTTGCCCGGAGATGTCTCCGGCGCGCGATTTCACGCGGATGTACAGCCGCAGGGCCAAGGATATGGGAGGCTAATACCCTCTTCACCTCGTTTTTAGCCTTCTTTTGAGGGTCACGAGGACCCTTCCGTGCCGGTACGGCATGCTGACTTCCTGATCCGTGTAGCCGGTGCGTACACGCACGGTGCGGCTAGCGCACAGAGGAAGACTTTTGTTTAAGCGGCGTTCGCCGCTACTTAGCCGATACGCTCTTATAAAAGGGCTTAGTAAGAGAGAAATCTCTTATTCGGGGCCAAGATTCCTCTTTGGTTTACTATTAGCTTTCGCTAATGACTTAACACAAGGCTCCCTTAATAAGGGGGTAGCTAAGGGAAGAACTTCCCTTACGCTACTGAACTCACTACGCGCGCGACTGGCCGAGGTCATGCGTCCTGTAGTCTATGATTGAAATGTAAACTGAATGTATATTTAATATATAATTAGCCTAAATTAATTTAAACTAATGTAAACTATATGTAATACTAAGTAGAACTTACTAAATTCGTACCTAGCTAAAATGTAGTGTACACAACCTGTGTACTAACACGTGGATGGCTGCCACGCCTCCGCCAAGGGCCCCTGCCCTGATTGGTTAAAATAACCAATGGTCCAAAACCTTTCGGACCGGTCAATACTGACCCGAACCGTTGTGTACTCACGTACACCACATACTAAATGTAACCAGAATGTAACCCTGTTACATCTTCCCCCACAAAGACTATTGCTTACGCAATAAATCAAATTTAGTTGGAGAACTCCAACTGCCAGAACCTCTGGCTAACCATGAGCACCATTAGTGGTGCTGTGGAGTCTCCTCGAGAAGAGGAGGTAGACTATTCCGACTACTCGGAGGTGGATGCCCTTGGGGATATCTCCCCAAAGTCTGACCGCTACGACAATGCCTAACGGCGATGTCGGCAGCCTAATCCGTTCCCCACACGTGGGGAAAATGCACTAACTCGTGCGCCACCCCTGCCAATGTCTGATGATACATCCGGATCGCCGAAGGCGATTATCACCAATGAGCTGGACGCAGCTCAAGAAACCTAACTTTCCTCACAGGCACTAAGGGCTGCGTTACGCTCCCCCAAACGCCCGCCACGGGCGGCCTATAATTTTGAAGGTCCTCGTGACCTTACAAAGTAAGCTAGGCGTGTGGTAAGGAATGGTTTAGCATCCTATACCCCTGGTTCTGCGGCTGAACAGCCGTATCAATGCGAACGCCGGGAGAAACTCCGGCAACAACTGCTCACGCAAAAGCAGTTCACTAGCGTCTCATACCGAGAACGCCTCGACAGGCAGTCACAGGCTGCCCCTGTTGAGAACCTCCGCAAGGTTCCTATCAATCTCTCTCCGGGAGAAACAGCCTAAGATGCAGAAAAGAAATTCCGTGCTTGGGTGGAAGGGGAGAAGCTCCTCCCCAGCTTTAATGAGCTTCCCAACAGCTATTCTCGTCGTGACGCTTGGGTGGAAAGGGCGTTGCGCATGGCATTCGCCAGAGCCAAAGCGATGGAGCTATTACGTTCCCCTTATCGCTCGCGCTACGCCAGCGCCCCTGCCCCCACCACCGTGCCAGAGGACAGTGTGAGCACCACATCTGCCTCCGGTGAACTCCCAACTACTGGGAGTGAAGGGGCTTCTCTCGCCGCTTTGGTCGTAGACTCACAGCGGGATTCTCCCGCTCGAAAGCATTAACGACGTCTCGGAAATCCTGTCGCAGAGGAGTCTCGGACTCCCACGAACTCTGTGAATGTGGATAACCCTTCCACTTCACCAGATACTGGGATTGACCCCGATGATGGAGTCGCGCCATCAGACGCTCCACATGGTAATGTGGAATACCCTCCGTATCGAGAACTGGAGGAGGAGGTCGCGCAATTGCGACGTGAGTTTCGCGAGCGCTGTGATCGACACAGCCATCGCATCCAGAACGTCCAGGAAGGACTCAGCGACAAGGGGGATGCGATTGAACGCTTCGAGAAGCGGCTTGACTCTCTCGAGTCGACCGTTGCAGAGCTTCGTGGTCGCATTTTGACCCTGTCGGACTTCCTCCACCCTGCCGTGTCTTACGCCTTTTATGGGTACCCGCCTTTCCAACCCCCTCCAAGAGGGGACCCGCCTCCGGGTTGTGGTATGGTTAAGCATACCTACATATAAGGTTGGATGCGTACGCATCGCTTTCGGAATATCCAAGGTGTACGCCAAGCCCTTTCGGGCTAGCACCTTGAATAGGGCGCAGTTTGTTTCTTAATACATTAGAAACTGCATGTGTAGGAAGGTTTTTAGCGCTCATAAAACAATTTCCCCTACTTTATACGACTTTTTGTTACGCCGGCCCTTGCGGTCAGCTTGCTCCTTCTGCTTGTCTTGGCTTTCAGCCACGGCATCGCAGACTTGTCGTAAGACACTAAGGCGCGTCGATAAAAACTTATCGATTTGCTTTCGCACATATACAGGGCTGAAATCAGGGAATCCTCCCCACCTCAAGCCCTAGGCCACACACACACATGGCGTCAACGGAACCCTCGGATTCACTAATCCGTTCACGTAAAACGGGGGAAACCCCGTAGATGCATGGACAGAATTATTTATAGCAAATTCGTCCATAGGAAGCATCACAACCCAGCTTTTTGGAGAATCCGGACATAAACTCCAGAGAATATCTTCCACAACGCGATTAACGCGTTCCGTTTGTCCGTCCGTATGCGGATGAGCCGCAGTGTACATGAGGAGCTTGGTGCCCAGCACCTTAAACAACGCCCCCCCCCCAAAACTGTCCCGTAAAACGGGGATCCCGACCCGATACAACGGAATCGGGTAGACCATGCTGTCGAAAGACACGGTCTAGGAACACTTTCGCTGTTCCTTGTCCATCAATGGACTCTGGCACCGCCTCAGGGTGAGCCATCTTGCTCAAACGGTCTACAAAGACCAATATGCCGGTATTTCCCGGCCTTATCCTTCCGAAAACCGAAGATAAAATCTATACTAATGGATTTCCAACACTCCGTTGGAACCGACAAGCTCTCCAAAAGCGCAGCTGAACTTGCAGATGGTTTGACCCTCTGACACGTCTCACAGGTGCGTATATACGCACCGACCCACTTATACATGTTGGGCCACCAATACAAAGCGCTTAGAGCGCTGTAGGTCTTATCCAGACCTAAATGACCTCCGATAGGGGCGTCATGTGCCTCAAAGAGGACTCTATACTTCAGTTCCTCATCATGAGGAACTACCACCCGCGGAGTGTCCTCCGAGCTCGTGCTATAAAATAGCAAACCGTCACAGTACCTGTAACGGTGTAAACGAGCTTTAGCTCGACTTGACAGGGTTGGCTCATACGAGCCAAGTCCCTTTCCACCCAACGCGCTGATAAGCGCCGTACACTGTGGGTCTTTCTCATACGACTGGAGTATGAGATCCACCATAGATGAGGTGACGAATGTCGCGTGAGCGAGATCGTAATCGGGACGACGCGACAACGCTTCTGCAAGCACGTTCTGCTTGCCAGGTTTATACTTAACCTCTAGGCTGTACTCCGCAAAGAAGGAGATCCAACGGGCCATCCGTTGGGAGAGATGAAGCGACTTCTCGCTGTCCGTAAGGACGCGTGGTCTGTATATACCACGAACGGCTTTGAGCCGAGTAGGTGAACCCTAAATTTGACAAGAGCATACTTCATTGCAAGTAGCTCCTTGTCATGAACGGGATAATTCCGTTCCGCACCTTTAAGCTGCCTCGATCCAAACGCGATAACGCGTTCCCTTCCTGCATCGTCTGCTTGTAACAAAGCACATCCGATTGCGAAATCGGAGGCGTCGCAGACGACACTAAATGGTTTCCTAGAATATGGGAGATCAAAAACGGGAGCTTTCAACAAGCTCCCCTTTACCGCTTCAAAAGCGTTTTGGTGTTTGGGTTCCCAACACCAATCAACGTCCTTCTTATGAAGTTCGGTTAATGGATTCGCCATTTCAGCTTAATTCTCGCTGTACTTGTGGAGATAATAAGCTAATCCAAGCCACTTCGTAAATTTACAGGCGAAGGCCACTACACAATGGCTTTCACCTTCGCGGTATCCGCCCGCACTTTATCCTTACCGATGAAGCATCCGAGGAAAGGAATTTCCTCAGCACCAAAAATACATTTGGATGCGTTTGCATATAGTTGATGCTCTCGAATACGTTCTAGCACAGCTCGAAGGTGTATTAGGTGCGTCTGAACATCAGACGAGTCGCCTTCCGCACGACTATGAACGAATATATCGTCGAAGTACGTCTGAGCGTACTTTCTATGAGGGCGGAAGAGTTGAGTCACCAAGCGATTAAAAGTCGCTGGTGCATTCGAAAGCCCTTGTGGCATAACAAGCCACTCCCACATCATGCCACTAGGCGTGCTAACCGCTGTAAGCGGAATATCGGACGCTCGCATGAGCACCTGATAATACCCGTCCACCAGATCTAAGGCACTGTACACAGTACAGCCCGCCATATTGTTCTGGAGTACATCCTTCCGAGAAATCGTAGTTTGCATGTGTACAGTAGCTGCATTCAGATTGTTGTACGCATGCACAATGCGCCACTTTCCGTTCGGTTTACGAACACAAAAAGTGGGAGATGAGGGGAGATTTGCTCTCCCGTAGCATTTCTGCCTCTTCTTTCCCCTTGAAGAATGCGTCGATGACGTCGCATTGCTCCTTGGGGAGAGGCCACTGCCTAGTGACGCAGTATTTGGTTCCAGGAACCAAATCGATTTCATGTCGGACTCCCCGATCCGGTGGTAACCCCATCGGCTGGTTGTCACTAATGAAATCTCAAAATTCCTTTAGTAAGGAATGGTAAGGGTCCTCAGGATCCGCAAGGATCTTGAGGCCGCTTCGGGCATTCAATGCCTGTTTGGTTTGCACCAAAACTGACTCGTCCATCGTGGATGAGGAGTTTAACTCCTCTTCCGGACGTAATACGACAACCTCGTCGATTTCATCTGCTTTCAAAGCAGTTTCAAACTCGTTGAAGGACTTCTCCTCCAACGACAACAGTTCGCCTACCCCAGGCAACCGCTCAAGGCTTACGCCTTCTGTGACAACACCTGTCACACTATTCATCATCCGATAGGACTGCTGACTACTGGCCTCGGGACTCATCCCGGGACCCAGATGGGGGGAGTCAATTTCCCCTTCTATTGGAAGCGCATCGCGCCTATCCACAGAGGTCTCTACCTCTACCGCCGGTGACTCGCCGGTCTCACCTAATAAGTCGTGGTCGGAATCATTTCCGACGTGCGAAAGAGACGAACTACGGGTCTCTTCGCTTGGAAGCGCCTCGCGCTTAACCGCAGGGGTCTCTACTCCTCCCACTGGAGTCGCAACCTGTTCGCCGAACAGGGCGTGGTCGGAATCAGTTCCGACCGTCAGAAGAGACGAACTTCCTGTCTCTTCTCTATGCGCCTCGCGCTTAACCTGAGTAATCCACCTCTATCACTGGTGACTCACCAGTCTCGCCTATATCGGCGCGGGGATAAACCGCCGAATCCCCCTCGTCAAGGAACACTTCCTTGACCTCATTGGGACTGATCATCTCAGACATCCCAATCTCTGGCATCTCACGCCAGTATCGCTTTTGCGATCGAGCAAAGGTGGGTTCATGACTCGTCAATGCTTCACCCGATCGCGGGTGCGTAGAGCCAATGGTCTTAGACTTCCAGTCTATCCATAGCTCGTGGCGTTCCAGCCACTTCATGCCCACAATGAGGTCATACCTCGAGTCCAAATCCAGGACTAGGCAACGTTCTAAGCTGTCGAAGTCTGCAAACTTCAGCTTAAGGTCAATCGAGACCTTGGGTACAGAAACCTGTACGCCCGTCGCAAGAAGGACCGTGAAAACGTCACGAGAACGTGCCTCTAGGACCTCGGCATACAGCCGACTCTTCACAACAGAAGCTCGTCTGACATAATTGTCAGACGCTCCAGAGTCTATCAAGACTCTCCGAGGCTTATCAAAGCCTTTCACGTCCGCAAGGACAACCAGCAAACCTGGCTGGTACACCAACTCGGTGCTGGAAAGGACCGTTTCCTTTGGGGCTTTGTGCTGTCGTCCCCTACCTTGGGGCTTAACCTCACTGAGGGATCCCCCAGTAGGGCACCCCGCACCTACTGGGACCCATCGTTTCCCGACGGCTTGGGCGAGGGCTTCTTACCTACCCTCGGCCCCTTAAAGCGAATATCTCGCTGGGGGTTTTCCGTACATCTGTTCCGCAGATTATCCCACACAGGAAGCATCTCAGCGGCCCATGCCGCTGCAGCATTGCAAGGAGATCCGCTTAGAATTCTTTCGGAAAGGAGTCAGAGTGACTCCTAGCGCGAGGTTTCTCCTCCGCTTCGACCTGACTCAGGTCCATGGGTTCGGGACCCACCTTAGAGGAACCAAAGTTCCTCTCGGCGTTAAACGCCATCTTAAACGCCTCCCCCAGGGATTGAGGTCGGCATCGGAACAGTTCCAAACGTGCTGGCCCTTCTTTCAGGCCTCCCATGAAGACGGGGATGGACACATCGTCCGAATACGCTTTTGCGTACATCCCTGCCGAAAGGGTCTTCAGTTATTGGACATATGTCTCCAAGTCCCTAGTGTCCTGACGGCACCTCAAAAACGCCAGCTGATTCTGGAAAACCAGATCAGGCGTGGCGTACATATGCATAAGATTTTGCTTAAGAACTTCCAAGGTTGGGAACACGTCCGTGACCGCATCCGGACACGTAAACGCCCATGTACGGGCTTTGCCCGTAAGATGGGTAAGTGCAAGTCCCACTTGCAAGTGATCAGCGATCACATTCGCTGTGGCGAAGGCCGTTTCGACCTCTCGTAACCACACATAAAGGTTATCACCCTTTTCACCGGTGAATTCCTTTATCTTAAAGGACAACGGGGGACGCACCTCCGTGGAACGACTTCCACCAAAACTCGCCTCATGGGCGATGAGGGCATTAACCCTCGCCTTTACGGATTCAATGCCCTGCTCCACTAAGAGATGCATGCCTTCGTCACCCAGTAAGGATAACAGCCAGTTAAAGGCTTCCTGCTGGACAAGGGTTAACCTTTCCAAATATTCCTGATTCATCCTTTGCAGAGGATGCCGTAGCCTACCAACACATGTGTTGGATTGACTACTAGTGCTACCGGATGTAGCCGGTGCTTACACGGACGGTGCGGCTAGCGCACAGAGGAAGACTTTCCTTTAGCGGCGTTCGCCGCTACTTAGCCGATACGCCCTCATAAAAGGGCTTAGTAAGAGATAACTCTCTTACTCGGGGCCAAGATTCCACTTGGTTTACTATTAGCTTTCGCTAATGCCTTAACACAAGGCTCCCTTAATAAAGGGGTAGCTAAGGGAAGAACTTCCCTTACGCTACCGAACTCACTACGCGCGCGACCGGTCGAGGTCGTGCGTCCTGTAGTCTATGAGTGAAATGTAAACTGAATGTATATTTAATATAGAATTAGCCTAAATTAATTTAAACTAATGTAAACTATATGTAATACTAAGTAGAACTTACTAAATTCGTACCTAGCTAAAATGTAGTGTACACCACCACGAAAGGTTTTGGACCATTGGTTATTTTAACCAATCAGGGCAGGGACCCTTGGCGGAGGCGTGGCAGCCAGCCACGTGTTAGTACACAGGTGGTGTGTCCCATGGGGACCGACATCCTTACTTTCCTCCTGGATAATACCCCGGAGGAAGCGATGGAGGTGGTTCATCGCTTTAGGAGAAACCACCTCGGAACACCATCACGTCCCGCGCAAGAGGCAGCGCGGACGGCACCTGCAACGCATAGCGTTGAAGTGGTAAAGGCGCGAGTACCGCCATTTACCGGCGAAGGGGGCGAGCCCCTTCGTAGATGGTTCGCAGAGGTGGAAGATGCCATCTCTGCGCAAAATATAGTTGACGAACGTCAACAGGCGTACTTC
>CM047580.1:21333543-21379578 GCA_026184515.1 Peronosclerospora sorghi
GAAGTACGCCTGTTGACGTTCGTCAACTATATTTTGCGCAGAGATGGAATCTTCCACCTCTGCGAACCATCTACGAAGGGGCTCGCCCCCTTCGCCGGTAAACGGCGGTACTCGCGCCTTTACCACTTCAACGCTATGCGTTGCAGGTGCAGGTGCGGTCCGCGCTGCCTCTTGCGCGGGACGTACTGGCTTTTCTAGGTGGTTTCGCCTAAAGCGATTCACCACCTCTATCGCTTCCTCCGGGGTCTTACCCAGTAGGATTGTAAGAATGTCGGTCCCCATGGACCGAACCATTTCTACCGTCGCGTCTTTATTACGAGACGTGAAGTTAGGGAAGTGTTTATTCACCTCTTCCAGCGTTCTTTCTCGCTCGGCAGCCGACATGTCTCGCAACATGATGCCGAGCGGCTCTTAATCTTCGCTCCGCTAGTTAACTAGCAGAACGGAACTGTGGTCGTTAAGACGGACCACAAAGTGCTACCAGGTGTAACAGGACTGATCATGTTACAGGCTTACACTGTATTTTGCGAGGAAGCGCGCAATACAATTAGGGCAGGATTAGTTGGTAACAACTAATCCTATAATTAAAGTAAATACATTAATATTCACTTATGTTCTAGAACGCAAAATTAAGAGTGTTTATTTAATGGGTGGTTTAGAGGCTAATAGTATAGTAACTAACTAATTAATATAATAATATCAATTCTTTAACTAACTGTACTATTAGTTAACCTGCAAGATTCGGTATTTATACCGAATCGACTTTTCCTTCTTAGATTATAATAACTTATAATCTCTTATTTAAATTTCAGACAACGCGTCTGAAATTAAACTGTGATATTCTAACTTGAATATATATTATGTAATGGCACCCCATTACACCTATCGTCTGTACTTCGATCGAATCTACGTGACTGGATATCTTCGCAGTCATCCAGCACGTTGATATCGAACAGCGCATATTGGCAGTCCCGCTTACGGTGACCGCCACTGTTGAGGGCAATAGCCCATCCAGGGGTCCAAAACCCCACTTTGTACGGAACATGCGGTTCCGTACGATGATACGCTTTAGAAGCGGCAGGCGACGCTTCTGTTCGAGCTCTTTTAGCAGGCGGAACACCGCCTGCTTCAACACCACTCGCCGGGGTTAAACCACCCCGACGTGGATACGTACTTGGTCCAGGTAGGGTTCTGCGTTCCCGCAACCATCTGTGATGATCATTGTCTCTGTCATAGCTGACAGCGACACAAGAGTTATCATCGCTGTTAGGCGATGAGCACCTAGCCAGTTTCGACTCGCTAGATCCTTTCGTGGGGACAGCTGTGCCCCAATCACTTTGTCCGGAGTCAGAACTGTCTCCGAAAATGGAAGAACCCTTCCTGGCAACACACCATTCGGGGGTTGTCATTGTGCGAGATGTTGCATTAGCAACATCTCCCTGTTTCTTGTCAGATGCCGCCTTAGCAGCATCTGTGCTCGAAGACGGTACGTCTTCCGACCTTTGCGTAGTTGACCCTGCTAATGCAGCGTCACTGTTGTCACTCAACACCTCAGCACCTAGTGTTGAGGCGGAGGAAGAAGCTCCTTCGATGTTTTCAGCAGCGCTCTTTAGAGCGCCGCCGCGTGCTTCGACCATCGAGTCGATGGTCAATCAGTTAGTGAATGAGAAATTCCGACCAACAAGTGCCACCTATGATTGGCCAAAATAAGAATTATTATTGGCCAACCACCTTAAGTGGGGGGTGATGTAATGGGGTGCCATTACAAAATAATTGATATTCAAGTTAGAATATCACAGTTGAATTTCAGAGGCGTTGTCTGAAATTCAAATAATAGATTATAAGTTATTATAATCTACGAAGGAAAAGTCGATTCGGTATAAATACCGAATCATGCAGGTTAACTAATAGTACAGTTAGTTTAATACTTGATATTATTATATTAGTTAGGTAATTACTATACTGTTAGCCGCTAACCACCCATTTAATAAACACTCTTAATTTTGCGTTCTCAAGCTTAAGCGAATATTCTATGCTTTTAATATAGGATTAGTTGTCATCAACTAATCCTACCCCTCCTGTATTGCGCGCTTCCTCGCATGACACAGTGTAAGCCTGTAACAGGATCAGTCCTGTTACAAGCGGCGTATCGCCGCCTTAGAAAAGTCTTCCTCTGTGCGCTAGTCGCACCGTGCGTATACGCACCTGCTACAGTTGACGTGCTCCGAGTATTTGGCACAGATTTCCAAGTGTTCGCGCATGCGTGTCATTTTGAGCGAACTCTTCTCGCCGCAATGTTTGCATTGCGCTACTTCTTTCTCCATGTCAAAAAATGAAGAGCGCAATTCATCAGTGAAAATAATCGCCTCTAAAGCCTCGTGATGTGAGCATAACTTCTTCCGTTCCACAATTGGGATCACGAACTCGCTCTTTACTTCAAGGTCCGGCTTGCGACCCATTCTCGCCGCTTATTTTTGGTGCAACGTTGTGCAGCGGGATGTGAGCGTTGACGGCGGGAAGGGCGACAGGCGAATCAGTGCGTATGAATTTGAAAAAAAAGAAAAGGAGAAGGGAGAAGCGCCCTGAGAAAGCCTGTCCTTGAGTGAAAAAAACTATGCCACGTCAACAAGCCGCAGACCTCAAAGCTCAGGTTCGAATCCAGCTCGGTCCCCGGGTCGGAAAATATTGTTTTGAAAATTTCAATTCGTTATGGGCTGTTTGTGCATAAATTTCACCAAATTTCACCGTCTTTTGTTTCGTGAAATATTTCCGAAATTTTTCCATCACTAATTGTGTGCGTAGTTACCGTAATGGGAAGTCTCGACAATTCTTCATGTACTGTGCATGTCACACACCACCCTTTATCTCTAAGCAAATCCTTAAGCACAGGAGTCTAAGAGAAGTCTTTGTGCGAAGCCATATCAGTAATAGAAAAGGACGCAGTTTGTTATAAAGGATGTTGCTCTATACGATAATATATTAATGTGTTTATACAATAGTGTGTAATAGAACTGTTTTACTGGCCAAGCCTCTCTACGCATGCTCTTTTCTATTACGTCCTCCGCCCTTTGTTTCGTTGCCTTGCAAGGCGCTCGCCGAGTCTTACCAAATAAATACACTCCGATTTCCGGAGAGCTCACTCAGGTCCCATACGTCTCGCGGTGGAACGTCTCGATCAAAAAGTCCATACATTTACCGAATTCAATGTCGCTGGGCTCATGAGATGGATAGTCGAGATAGTACGGACAGACTTCCGACTTGGAAAAGTCTATCGCCAACGGCAGCTGCGTATGGTACGTGTTATTGTCTACAAGATCCATGACAGCATCAATCTCTGCGGTCGCGCGGGGGCTAACGTCCGTATGCGTCTGCATGTGCACGGGTGATGCACACCCGTCGCTTGTCTCGCCCATCATGACAAGCTCGTGCTCGGCAGCGATCGCGAGCGATGTGGCCAGTATGGAGTCATTAAATTGCTCGTCATTGTTCAGCAGCGCACTATATCGCGAGGACTGGTCCATTAGGAATGGCAGACTGTGCTTGCCACTCCATCGAACGTTGCGCAGCCGTCGTGCGATCTTCTGTCGGTATTTTTGCGCGTGGGTCATCGTCTGGCGTGCCGTGCGTGTGCCGACGTGACTTGCAATGTCCTTCCAAGGCCCAGATGGAAACATCTTGATGCCTTCTACAAAGAGCATATGCTCGTCAGGCGACCAGAGACCACGACCTTCAGGCACCGGTGTCGCATCCTCTGTTTGCTGCTGTGGCCATTTGCTTTTCACCGTTGCGCTCTCAATCATGCTGGTAAATGACATGTCGGGCGTCGCTAGATCCTTCCTTCTAGCCACTCAGCACGAGTGAAGCAAATCTTTAACTGGCACAACTCGAGTCGAAACCCTGCTCCAACTAGCATATCACAGCCGCAAGATGACGCGCTCTAAACAGACAGATCGAATTGCTACAGTAAACAGCAAATTTTAGGCCTACCAACGGCAGCAATTAGGCTTTGGGGTACACAGGATAGGCAGGGCGATCTCAGATGGGAAAGCTGACGGTCTTCTGTACGTGGTCAGCTGCTAAGAATTGCAAGACCACAACCATCAAATTACCAGCTCCTGAGCTGTCCATTATGTATTAAGTGCTTCGTCCACGTTCCATATTCCTGACTGAGACATGCCGCTTGGTTTCAGTAACAGGCAAACTCTCTGTGCACCCACGCAATGCAGCACCGGTGATCCCCCACTACCACATCGGACCCCGTCGCGCCGGACTTGATTTCTCACGACAGCGCCAGTATCAGTAACTTTGAACCACGTCTAGCTTCATAATCACTCGGCCGCCACGAAATTTCCATCGTACGCATTTCTAAAGAGCGAAGCTCGCAAGCATTTCACTTCTTCCGCGGTTGACTGTTGACATCGAAAAAGCGACTTGATCGTTTGCTCTCACAGTACAACCGCGGGGCCGCTCTTATGCGCATCTTAGTGGCCCGTCGCTTGACATGACTCGCCAGATGAGTACGGCATCATTTCAGTGCGTTCCGAACACCTCACCGACAGAATCAGGGCTGCGATCATAGTGAAGCAGTTAAAGTGTAACAGATGCTTACGCCAACGACATACAGCGCTGACATGGAATTTGGTAGCAATTTCTACGTAGCTCTCGTCACATTTTCTGCCCCTTTAGAAGGCTATATAGTAGTGACTGGACTGCGGCTAGCTGTACCACTACAACACCTTGTGTACGTGAGCAAATGGAAATTCTAGATGCGGTCATAAAACTCAGCCAATCGGTCGCCCGCGAAACGACGTCTTGCGACCGCGTCGTGTGATGTCAGTCATCCAATATAAGAGTGATTGCGCCTATCTGGTACTTGTCTTCTTATTATTACATGCACATCTGGTGTAGCCCTTCTTTCACTCGCCCATGCCCGCTCTCTCTCGCCCTTCTCGTCGTCGATGCAGACGCCGTCGCAACCGACGTACACTGCGAAATCATACTATGTGACAAGTTGCCTGCGTAATGATTTAATCCGAAGAACAGGAAAGCATATGCGCGAATCGCCTCACTGAGCACAAACAACGACGACGGCGATGTTGTTGATGAATGGCAAGTGCAAAACTGACGTCGGGTAGGAGCCACTGCGTTTTTAAGCACTCCATGTACCCATTATATGTTTCTTTCCCTCTGCCTTCAACGTAATTACTGACGAACGCGCCTAATAAGAGCACTTGCGCATCTTAGTCGAATCATACCATTTCGCATAGAGCTGGTTTACCATTGCAAGCAAACTATCAATTTAGAAAAACAAACCCTCTATCCTACGTAGCGTGACAGTATTCTAGGTGAAACATATGTTTGGATAAATGATATAACGGTGCCCAGTCTTGCCGCAAATATATCACAGAGAGACCGACCAATCATCAATTAGAACTGTTTGGTAGTCTGATATCCTATCCCTTAGCCTTCTAAGAGCATCTCCACCGGTTCGTGCTATATTATATCAAAGGGCGCCGCCACTATTGCCACAGACGTTTTGTCTATTTCCACATACGTTTTGTCTATTGCCACAGACGTTTTGTCTATTGCCACAGACACCACCACCACAGCCAATCCGAAGCCGCCGTCGCCTTGGTCATAAACATAAGTTGATATTTTTTTGGTTTCTTGACATAAATTTATCAGAAGCCGAATTAGAAGATGAACGACGATGTCAAGTCCGCGGCAAATGCCATAAATGTACGTGGGTATCAGTGATTACCATAATGTACTTACTTTCATTTCCTATTTCTCATTTACATGCTTTGTATAATACTTTCTCGTCTTTTTTTATCTTTCCGTTCAGGACCGAGGTGTCAACCTGGACTTCGGTATGTCTATATATATATATATATGCAGAAATTCTACGTGCCGTAACGTTGGTTTTGAGTGCTTCAGAGTGGTAGAGGTTTCAGTAGTCAATGTCGACGAGTTAGAGGATGCACTTATGTCCCCAAAGGCTCGAGATACTAGTACAATTATTGGCTCTGAAGACAACAAGACTGGACGATACGTCGGACATTCAGCAACGTCTAATACAAGCAATATTGCCGTTCAAAAAAAGATCCGACATTTGCTGAGCTAGCATTGAAGTCACCAGATGCGTATGGGCCGTTTTGGCTCTCAACGACTCTCATCTTTTCTTTGGCATCGTGCACCAGTGCGGCATCTTCCCTTGATTACAATGTAAAAACAGAAGACTGGTCGTTGATTTTAGTCGTCTCGCTTCCGCTTACACACTCGTCGGAATATTTTCCTTGGGCTTACCCATGCTCATCTGGATCGTGGACAAATATTTCCAGGTGCCCATGACTCTGCTCTTTCTCATATGTCTCTATGGTACTCGTCGACTGTGTTCATAAGTATTATACAAAGCATGTAAATGAGAAATAGGAAATGAAAGTAAGTACATTATGGTAATCACTGATACCCACGCACATTTATGGCATGTGCCGCGGACAAGACATCGTCGTCCATCTTCTAATTCGGCTTCTGATAAAGTTTTATGTCAAGAAACAAAAACAATATCAACTTATGTTTATGACCAAGGCGACGGCGGCTTCCGATTGGCTGTGGTGGTGGTGTCTGTGGCAATAGACAAAACGTCTGTGGAAATAGACAAAACGTATGTGGCAATAGTGGTGCCCTATACCAAATTGTAGCTGCATAGTATTGCAACCTCAATTTATTTAATAAATTCGGAGCACTTGCTCCAGCGGTGTCCACCTTATATCATATCAAATTCTTATCAAACGCCCATTTTATTTCTATTTAAGGAAGCGGCGGGAAGGGGCGCATGGGAGACGGAGACAGGCGCGGAAGATGAAATGGGTGTGCTGGAAGAGGATATGATGGATTAGTTGATGGGATGGGGATATGGTCGTTGCGGGGTGTTGAGTGTGTGGCGGGAGTGTTTAGGTGGCGATGCTCAATGATACGGATTTAATACGCGTCGACAATGATTCCAGATTTGACACTGGGTGTCCAGGTTTTTTAAGAAATTTATAATTTAGCACAGATTTCATTTTTACGGGTGGAAAACCAGTTTTTGAGATTTCTGTGTTAAATTGATGGGAAAACTAAACAGTACCGTGTCCAAATTAGGCTTATTTAGAACTCGATTTTACTCGATTTTTGTTGGCTGTTTTCAGCCTGCAGGGTTTAGGGTTTAGGGTTTAGGTTGTTTGTTGATGGGTTGAAACAGCCAATCAAAATCGTTGGTTGGTTGAAACAGCCAATCGAAATCGAGTAAAATCGAGCTCTAAATAAGCCTAATTTGGACACGGTACTGTTTAGTGGACCTCTAAATTGATAGGACGCATTTAACATTGACCGGTGGAGATGCTCTAAGAGTTTCTATACAACCTCCTTTCTACTTTACTTCCACATCCTACTACGTTCCTTGTTAAAAACTTAATAGAAAAGTTTAGGACACTTCCCGGGATCAGTACTCACCTGCTGACAAAGTTTCAGCACGGGAGGATCAGCGGAAGATGCAAATAGGCGTGCGCCGCGTAGTAGCCACAGAGAGTTCAGTAGGGGTGCTCACTGATTTATATGCAAAAAAGAAAGTAAAGTATATTATGTATGGTTACTTAAGTAGCTATCCAGTATTAATGCAACTTAATCTTGTAACCGCTATTATATGCATAAAATGTATGCCGTACCTGAACAACCAATGGGATTTCACCATTCGGAAGAGTGCAAAGTCCAAAATGGATACACACTCTTCCAACACTCCTCCTGGAAGACCGGAGGCTGTGCCATCATCACTGCAGCCATAGCGCTGCACGCAACACTTGAATCCTCTGCGCTCCCAAGTCCTTTGTCAGTAGGTCGGCTAACATTTCTTCACTCGGCACGTGGCTTGCCGAAACAATGCCATTCTTGGTATAGTCCTTTAAAAATTTCAGCTTAATGTCCACGTGCTTCGAACTCGCTGCACTTTCCTCATCTTCCAATTGTCTTATGGCAGCTTGGTTGTACATCTTGAACATGAGCGGCGTCTTGGCATTCATACCAATTTCAGCGACCAGCTCTCGCAGTCCTAGCGCCTCCTTTCCGGCCATGGCTGCTGCAACATATTCCGCTTCAGCGGTTGACAATGCAACCGCCGTCTGCTTCTTGCAAGCCCAGTTTACGAGAACTCCATTTATGAATACCACCATCGCCGAAACGCTTTTCCGGTCCACCTTGTCGGCGGCGAATTCCACATCGCTATAAACCATAATCCGTAGTGGCATAGGTAGATCATCGTCATGTCTCAATGCCAAATTAATACCACTCGTTACCTTAAGGTACTTGAGGATCCTCTTAGCAACCTTGTAATCGCCGAGTGTGGGTGCATGGGTCTTACGTGTGGCGCGGTGCACGGCGAACGAAATGTCAGGACGCGTGCACCGGGCGACCCATAGCAGACTGCCCAGGAGCGATTGGAATTGCTTGATACTTGGTAAGTTCTCCTTTGGTTCCATTAACAGGAGTTCCAGATACTCCTTATCATCATCCAGTGTCAGCACCGGGGTCCGAGATGGGTTCATCTTTTCCAGCTTATTCATTTTCAATATCTCTTTAATCGTGCTTTCTTGATCCAGCACGTAACCATTCCTCGGATCACCTTGGATCCGGATGCCCAGAAACTTGGTAACACTTCCCAAGTCTTTTAGATCCAAAAATTGCATGTTCGCAAACATTCTTGCACGATCCTCTCACTGGTTCCAGTAACCAGGAGGTCGTCAACATATGCTCCGACTACAACCGTTTCGCCTCTTTCGTGCTTGACGAAAATGCATGTGTCCGTAACACACTGCGTAAAACCAAACTTCATTAATGTCTCACACAGACACTGGTGCCACAGGCGCCCATCCCGCTTCAAACCATACAGGTTGCGCTTTAACTTGAGCGCGAGCTCCTTTGGTGATTTCACACCGAAATCACGCAATTTGTCCGTCGTAATGTCCATACCTTGCGGCACCTGAAAGTATATTTCCACGTCATCTTCGGATTTGGCCTTGGGGTAGGCACTTGTTACATCGCCGTGTCGTGCCGCTACCCCCCACACTTGCGCCAACACAAGAAGCAACTTTACGTTATTCAACTCCATAACGGTTGAAAACGTGAAAATATAATCGGCGCCGAAAACTTGCTTATCGCCTCTGGCGACCAGTCTCGCCTTGTACCTCCCAACCGACCCGTTTGCACTGACTTTCGTCTTGTACACCCAATTGGTCCGGAGAGGTACCTTGCCCTCAGGGCGGCGAACGACGTCCCATGTTTCGAGGTCCAGGATAGCCTTGAGCACCTCCATTTCCTCTTGCTTCCACATCTTCGTTTGCGGGGAGCCGTGCGCCTCACGATAATTATTTGGATCCGGTTGCATCATTGATCCACTTGACGGTTCGAAACCTGGCTCACAAACCGCGTGAACACATAAATCGCTTTCCGCATTTCCACCATTTTCGGCAATTATTTTCGAAATTTCATCACTTGAAACGGCCCTTTTGGCCCTCGATGCTTCATACTCTTGCCCTTTAGCCGTCTTCTTCGGCTTTCTGCGCGTCTTTCTAGTGCATTGCACAGTGTTTTCGACGAGTCCCGACGTGGCTTCAGGCTCCGGTATTCCGTTACTTTCACGCCTTGAACTTGGCGTATTCACATCGGTGTTTCTAGAACGCGATTCAGCCATTTCTTCTAGTTCTTCGTTGCGTTCACCTTCTAACACCTTGGTTACTTTATCGCTCGTCTCAGGGCTGAGCGTTTCAATCGCGGTGACATGCCTCGTCACCACAACCACCCTGTCCTTCAATAATAACACCTTGAAACCTTTCAATTCATCACTTTTCCCTAGAATAAGGGCCCGTTCGGCGTGCTTCTCCAACTTTTTCTTCTTCGGGTCCCGCCAAACCATACACGGGGACCCGAAAACCACAATGTCATTCACTGCTGAACGCTTGCCGGTCAGCACTTCCAGCGGGGAAATTCGCCCGATATTCGATCTTGTCGTAGTACGGTTGAGTATGTTTGCAGCATACTCAGCCGCCTCCGACCAATAGGTTAAGGTACACCGGACCCAAATATCATGCACCGGACCATGTTGAAAATGGCCCGGTTCATTCGCTCCGCCTTGCCATTTGAGGCAGGATTTCCCGGTTCAGTTACTTGGCGGCGGATACCGGTCTGTTTGCAAAACAGGTCGACGTTCCGTTACTCTCCGCCGCCATCAGTGCGCATCACGTGCACTCTACACGAAAACTCGTTTTCAAACCAGGCAATGAAATGCCCGAACATTCTTGCCGCCTTGTCCTTTGTTCGCGCTGCGAAAACCCTTACATAGTTCGAAAAATGTTCCACAAAAACGGCCAAATATCGATTGCCTCGCCTGTCCCGGGGATTGATCGGACCCTTGAGGTTACTGCAGATCACTCCTCCGATGCGATCTATCGGGGCGTTGCTGCCCGAATCCACCTTCGATTGAGCCTTCCTGGTTGCCTTCCCCTCGGCACACGTAAGGCAATTTGGCCTATTCGTGTCCGTCAGAGCGATTCCAGATCTGGGGTCCCTGGCCAACCTTTCGATGGTATCACAGGCCAGGTGACCCAGGCGCACATGAAATGGTGCAGGATGACAGTGTGCACGTCTGAACTGACGTCTTCCAACACACTAGTGGCAACCATGTCACTGGAATCTTTCGCAAAATTGTTCGCCTTTTCGGCCTTCAACTTGGCAATGTACGGATCCATGCGTCATCACATCGAAGAGTTTTTCACCTTTTAGCATGACCCGCAGCTTGTGGACATTGTCGACTATGGCGCAACCCTTTTCACGCAGTCGGCCAAGTAAAATCAAGTTTCTGGCTAGTTGCGGTGAGAATTATACTTCGGTCAAGATAACGACCTTTTTACTTTTGTCGCACGTCCGAAACGTAAGCCGTCCGACTTTGGTCGCCTGCAAGGTACCACCATCCGGCAATTCAAAAGTATCATCAGGACCACAGTCCTTTGCATCTTCCAACAAATTTGCATTCGACACCAAGTGTCTACTTGCACCACTATCAATAATCCAAATGTTTTCAATTCCACTTTCATTACCACATGCATTAACATATGCATCTATGGTGGTATCCATAGTCGAAAGCACGAAACGCTTTGACGACTTCTCGTTGCCGCTACGGCTCGGCCCTTGGCTGCGATCACTTCCATTCTTGGGACGCTTCTCGGGGCAATACCTTTGTATATGCCCCTCACCACCGCATGCGTAGCACACGCGCCGCCCCTTGCCAGATGTTGCGGCATGCGCCTGCAAATTAAGGGCTGACTACTCTTCACGGCGTCGTCCTCCAGTTCCTGCGCCCAGGAAATCAATTCTTGTGCGTGGCTGAGGTAGTCCCCCCTTCTAGGATCATGCCTCGCCATCAGCATTAAAAACTTTCAGTCGCGGCGCAGCGTACTTGACAATGTTTTCCACAATTAACTTTTCACTCGACCCGCCTCGAGAGCCAGAGCTACTAGGTATAAGTAGTGCTTGGTCCAGCTGCGCCTCGCATCCTTTTCCATAGCGAACCAGGCAGCATCTTGGTGGTGGGATATATTCATTTTGAATCCCAGCCACATCTGCTCCATCACGTAAATTAGCGTTGGGCGCACCCGCCACCACGATGCACCAGAAGTCATTTCTCCAAACTCAATCGCCCCCATAAACAGGTAGGCCCATTGGCGGTAGCCTGCACCCAGACCGGGATGTGGAGAAGTGAATGCGAAAGTTCTGGTCACTTTGTGTCAGCGGAACGCCGATCATCTTATCAGCGATCGGATTGGTGGAAAACAAGGAGGCTTTAAGCCTATCGTGTGCAAGAAGTGTCAAGAACGCAGATTTTGGTGAGTCACACGATATTGCGTGTATTTTACATATTTCATGTTTGTACATATTGGGGACCATAGGGAGATTGGATATTTGGTTGTTTAACTTACAACAAGGAAGTCGTTCGCATCCTTGCACAGTACATCAGTCGCCTCCGCACGCCGCGGAGTGTTTGGGAGCAGAGGGTCGAGTAATCCCCTCTAGCTCATTATACCCGGCCGGGACGCGTTACAGACGCACTTGGCCCGCCGGAAGTCCCTCGACGGGAGTAAGCATTGGTCGGCTTCACAAGCCCAAGTTACACACGTTTGGAACGTGTAACCAAGTTTTTTTGGATTTTTACGTGGAAATATCGTTCGTGGAGTTTGTCACGTTCTCGTTGGGTCTCCATATTAGAATATTGGAATTTTCTTCATACACTGGTTGGGCTCTACGATCGGTTAAGCGATATGCCCTTTGGAGTACACTTACTCTAAGTATAATTGGTCTTCCCGTACCCAGGGTGAAGAGTTCCGCCCAGGGTACACTACCCAGCACGGTCTCGCATTTTAGACCCAAATCAATTCACAGCGACGATCCACCAAGTGTGCAACCAGCCCATTCCATCGGGTACACAAGATGAGATGGAGACGCAAAAATCGGACCAGGCGTCCTATGCTGATGATCGGTCGTCTGCTAGCAGCGGACGATCAGATCGGATCGTAGGCGAAGGTTCGCGGGGTACCCCCCCGGCAGTTGGAAGGCTGGGCACGATGGTGGTCAGGTTCTCGACACTACGGTGTTCAATTTTGAACTTGACTCCACCACAATGGTGCGCGTGACCGGATCACTTGGTGATCGCGGATATCACCGAGATGATATCTCGTCAAGAATTGATTATAACGAATTAAATGTGGGATAGTTCTGGAGAGGACATAAGGAACGGCTATCGCCTTATGTTCTCGTTGTCGATAAGGATGGAGATTTCCGATATGGCCGGGTGGAGGACCAGATCGGGATTAATAAGTTTTTACCTCCCCATAAGGCTACCACCGGAGCCGATCGGGACTATAGCAAGTCTTGCTATAGTTCCGGAAAGGATCAGGACTTCTGTCCTGATCCTATGCATTTGAATGAACGATTTGATAAAAAACTAAAGATAAAAACGATTTGGAGGCTGATCGGAACGATCAGATCCACTTTCCCAAGGTCCCCAAGCAAAGGCTGGGAGTGCCACCCGATGAAGATGACTTGGAAGAAAAGTCGCAGGTCGGGGATAGGGTTATCAAGGAAGAAGACCTGACCAGGATGTATTACATCCACGAGTTAAAAGAAGCGATTTATTTGTGAAGAACAGGTCAAGCAGATCTTAAACCCCCAAATCCCCGATCGCCTTCTCGGACCCACCACCGATCCGATCCAAAGCGATAGGCCGTTGCTATTGGTTAAGAACCTGCTGGCGATGTTGGCTGAGGTCGGCATAAAAGTGCAAAACCTCGCCAACGTACATAAGCTGTTTGATCTGGACACTCGGAAGCTGGAGTTGTCAATGTCGACCCTCCGTGATCATTTGGTGCCGTTGGTGGGGGCGGTTCGCCGCCCAGCTCCCACCGTGGCATTGAAGGCCGCTGAGGTCACGGCAGCACACGATGATGTGTGTTCCGATGATAAATCGCTGTATCAGTCTCCACCTTCCTCTAATAGCTCATCGGAGTTGGAGGTCGTGTTGAGCGGATGACCATGGGGGTGGATCGTACCCCCATGGGAGCATAAAAAGGACGTGCGGCAGCATGGCGCTGCATGCCGGTCGGGGCATCCGGAGCCCCCACAGGTTTCCGTACCTCCAAAGGAGGATGCCAACACGCTTCCCATGACCCAAGCTAACGTCCAAGCCATGTTTGAGGCAATGATGGAGCGTTTCATGGGAGACCTATACCGATCGCCTCCGCACCCGCATTCCCAGGACCGATCTGCCCGGCAAAATTTCAATACTTGCCTGGATGTTGATATGGAGTCAGTGGAATCAACGGATAAGGCTAACCGAGGTGGCAGACCAGTTGGCAGAGGAAGACGCAAGCCGCAGACATCCCGACCGCGCCGATCAAGCAAAAACAGCGATTTCAACATGAAGTCGATCGGCGATCCGGATGACCACTATGGGTCAGACAGTGCAGGTTCGGGCAGAACGCGCAGGGCTAACCTAGCCTCTACGACCGCCTTTTATTTTGGATCTACTGCGATCCCACGCATTCTCATGGCTGCGACCACTGATCTCAAGGATTTCACTGGCAAGGACGCCGACGAGGAGCAAGCCAGATCGTGGTTTGGTCGGATCAAGTCTGCTTTCTTGCGGGATCAGAAACCAAAAAAGGAACGGTGTTTGATCTTTAGAGATCTGCTGAAAGGACCGGCTGCAAACTCGATCCAACAGTTGAGTCTGGATGTCCGATCTGACTGGTATCTGCTATGTTCAGAATTTGAGGGGCAGTACTGCAACTCCGGATTCTCTAGCGCCCGCAAATACCATCATATGCAGAAGCGGGGCGAAGTGACGCCGATTGAGTACTTGCACCGATTGAACGTGGCTGCAATTCGCGCCGGGATAGTGATCAAGGAAAGTGATGACCAAGAGCTGGCAGATCAGCTCACTCTGCTGCGCCTCAAAGATGTGGGGGAAGTGGGGCAGACGTTGCGGACGTTGCAACACTCACGCAGCATGAGGGCGAAGGGCGTCGTTGTATCGGGTCGCTAGAGATCTAAGACCCAGACCGATCCGGTGAAGAGGCACCTTACCAGATCGGCCCGCGCTGTTAAGGCGATCGCGACTGAAGACAGCACCATATCGGAGGAAGAAAGTAGCGGCCTGTCCAGTCGGGAGTCAGACGAAGACCAATATCGTCACATCTTCGTCACGGAACCTGCCACAAGAACTAGATCGACGCCTGACCAGGCATATCGGAAGGGCAGGAGTGGAAACAATTCCGATCCGGACGAACTCGCCAGAAGTGTTCTCACTGCGGGTCAAGCAATCACGATGATCGGGGCTGCTGGAAGAAGCTGATATGCAAGAAGTGTGAAATACGCGGCGACCCCACCGATCACTGCCTCTTCGTGTGCAAGTCATGTGGAGAGATCCACGAGGCCGGCCAGTGCAACATCAAAGAGTTCTTCAATCTGATGCGCAAGTGGTATGTGCCGGGTAAGCACGCGGTGATGCTTCCACCTAACGTTTAGAGGATGTTAAACTAGAACGCTCGCCAGGTTGGAATCTGGATCGAGCCGAGCGATCTATGTTTGGCATCTATGCATATGTCGGCAAGGAGAATAAAACCGACAATACGTGTATTCTCAATTGCATCGATTGGGATCATCCGGTCTAAAATCTCACGACCGATGAATATTCCCGATCGAAGGTGGTCATGCAGCTGGATCTGCTGCCTGGGGAATCTCGCGGATACTGGAAGTATCATGCGACCGACAAATGGTTCAAGCAGGCGAAAGCCTGTGGTAAGATAAACAACCAGAAGGCAACGATGTTGTTAGACTCTGGGGCCGAAGTCTCAATTATCGACGCCGCCTTTGCTCGTAAGGTCGGATGTCGTATAGAAGACACTCAGAGACAAGAATGCGTCGGAATCGGTGAAAGTTCTTACATGACCAAAGGAAGGACGCGCGTGAAGATCACCCTATCGGGTTCGTTGGTCTACTTCTTCAGCGCTTGGGTTGGCAAGCTGGCCGGTCAGGATGCCCTGTTAGGCATCTATTTCATGGTGCCGGCAGGTATTCGCCTTGATCTGTCTCATGGAGTGCTTACACTCCCGGATGAGGTTCAGATCCAGTTATCTGGTCGGCGGCCCCTATACGGATCGCACACCGATCTGGTCAGGTGGGACCAATATGTCACCATTCCAGTCGGCCAATCCGCTGATACCCCGGTCGACAAAGGTTTTCGATCAAGGAAGTTATGGGTGATCAGGGGCGATCGGTGGGTGTCGACCTTTGTGAAGAGCGCCGGCCTATATGATTTCGTTCGAGTCACTAATATCGGTGACAAACCGCTTACACTCGACAACAATACTATTGTTGTCATGTGGCTGGCAGAAGGGAAAGCGCCAAGAAGGATGGGGTTCGTCTCGATCGGATCGAGACGGTATGTTGAGTGGCAGAACTTGGCATACCAAGCGACCACCGATCTGATCAGCGATGATGGATCGGTGGAAGAAGATAACTCACTTATGGTGAAACGACCCAGCTATGTAACCCCAAGGAAGATTTTAGCTCGAAGAAAGGCACCGCAGTCGCCGGTAACGGTGGACCATCAAGCAGATGAGCCAAGGTTCGTCAACGTGGTGGCGACACAAGAACAGGCGTCAGCGGAGCCGGGAATAGAAAAAGGTAAACATGGCATTGCTGGGGCGGACCACGATGGCGCGCCTAAGAAGATTGATGTCGTTGAAAGGCAGCCCGCCGATCGGGAACAGCATTGTTCAACCTATCAGGACGGTTTGGGTGATATTGCCCCGGAAGACGATCAAGTTTGTATCCATGAGGGCGGGGATCAATATATTCAGGAGCCGGAGATCCAGATGGCAGTCCTTCCTGAAGTTCTGCTGATCCGACCGAAGTCACCTTGGACGATCTGCAAGTGGGTGATCGGGATGTCAACAGTCCCGATCAGATCGATCAGCTAAAGAAGATCATATGGAAAAAGAAACATCTGATGATCGGTAAAGTCAACGCCTTACCCCTGCTGCTCGCGGAGCGATCTGTGACATCGATGTGGGTGATGCCAAGCCGATCGCCCAGCGATGCCGACGTGTGGCGCCACAGTAACGCGAAAAATTGTCCGATCTTATTAAAGTACTGTTGGTTACCAAGATCATTAAGCCGTAGACATCGCCGTGGGCCTCACCGATCGTGATTGTGATCAAGAAGAACAGCGTCAACATCAGGTTGTGTATCGATTATCGGTTGGTAAATCGGTTGACCAAGCTTATGGTGTACCCGATGCCGCTGGTCAGCGATCTGCTAGTAGATCTCAACAAGACCCTATGGTATTGCTCACTGGATATGGTAAGTGGATTTTGGGTGGTTTCGATGATTGATCGGGCTCGCGAGATCTCTGCATTTGTTACGCCGTTCGGTCTGTTCGAGTGGAACCGTATGCCGTTCTGTTTGAAGAACGCGCCCCAGATCTACCAGAGGCTGATCGACAACGCATTGTATGGACACTTCAAGATCAGTACCGGTCGGGACCCCACCGAAAACCATGATGTATTTACAGAGGGCGAACCGGATCGGGAAAGGAGACCGTCGGTTCTGGGGAGGCGATCGTATATCGACGACATTCTGATCCCTGCTTCGTCATGGAGCGATCTGTCCGAGAAGGTCGAACGGTTGTTGGAGACATACGATCGCTGGAACCTGTCTATCAGTGCTGTGAAGAGTTTTTGGTGCATGTCCAAGGTCGCCTATTTGGGTCATATGGTGTCGATCAGTGGGATGGAGGCAATCCAAAGGATCTGGAGTCACGGAGCAACCTCCCGTTACCCAGATCCCTGAAGGCAATGCAGTCCTTCTTAGGGAGCTTAAATTACTACAGCTGCTTCATTGAAGACTTCGCGATTTACGCGGCCGTGCTATACGAGCTCCGGAAAGTCGATTACGATATGTTGCGCGAAGGAGATCGGGCAACTTTACGGGAGGGCTTCGACTCTGATCTGCCCGCATATTTTCCGCAGGTGGAGGCAGAAGATCACATGAAGCGTTCACAGGTTGCTTTCGGTATGCTGAAGGCCAAGATGGCGACGACACCGATTCTCAGACACTTCGATCCGTAAAAAATGCCGATCGTCATTGTGTATTCTAGTAAGTGAGCTATTTCTGCCAACCTAGTGCAAGAACATGATGGAGTGTACCACCCGGTCACTTTTACGAGCCGGACGTTGAAGCCGAACGAAGTCAACTATGGGATCGTCGAAAAGGAAGTTCTGGCTTTACTTCGGATTTTGGATGTGTGATACAACCTACTGGTCGGACGATCTGTAAAGGTCCTATCGAAAAAGTCGACATTGGCCTGGCTGTTATCCGCCAATGGGATGGACGTTCGGATCGGCAGATGGTCAGCGATCTTGTCGCAGTGGTCCCTCGAGGTCGTCAAGTGCACCAAGGGAGAGGAGGAGATATTGGGCACATTGGCTGCCAGTATCACCCCTCGGTCTAAATTGGATGATGCTCTGATGGCGATTTCCCTAAGGAAGCAACCTCTACAGTCAATCTCGATGCCGCCACCGGTCGTCGATCGGGATGAGGAACTACTGGTCTTGAGTTTCGACGTATCGGCTAGCGTGAAGAAGAAGGTCGGCACCTATATTGACATACTGTGGAAGTTACCACAATGGTCTATAGTAGCAGCCGCCACCGATTTCACGCCTGACATAACGGTCAACGAGGCGGAATATCGGGGACGCCTTCTATGTCTTGATCTGCTGTCATCACAAAAAAAGGGCGGATCATCATATGTAGTGACTCCAACCTAGTGATCAGGCAGATCACCGGGGAGATCGACTGTAAGGCTCCACGGCTAAAGTTGCTGAATGATCGGGTGATGAAGGCACTGAAAGACTATCCCAACCACGAGATATTGCAGTTGAAACGGGATTGGAACAGAAGCGCCGATCACCTCGCGACCCAAGCTATGCGGGACCAGATCGGGCGACGATCGCCGAGGAGGCCGTTCTACATGAGCTTATGAACATAAACATGCTCCCGGAGTTGATCAAGACGAAGGACAGCCCTGATCAGGTGCATGTGATGGCGGCGACTAGATCGCGAACTCGGAAGTCTCGCCGATCGTTCCCAAAGGAAAGGCTGAGTGAGTACGTTGTACAACAGCTAAGGGCGGAACGGATCCTCAAGGCGCAGGACGAAGAAGAGTGGATCGTCAACTTGAAGGCCTATCTACGCAGTGAACTGTACAAGTTAACAAATGATCAGGCGAAAGAGTGTACCAAGATCGCGGACAGTTACGATGTGGACAACAATGGATTGCTGTATTACTGCCGTGAAATTGATCAAGACAGTGCCGATCGGGATCGACTAGTGAAACTGGTGATCCCTGAGTTGCTACAGCCGGATGTTCTTCATCACTACCATGTGAGTCTAGAAGGGGGACATCAAGGCATAGGCAGGACATACCACAAGATCAGGGCCCACTTTCACTGGAGAGGACTTTTTCGGAGCGTGCAGAAATATGTGGGCTGTTGCAGAGATTGCGAGACCGTAAAGGGCAGACCGATAATCAAGGGCCGATCGCCCGGAAATATAGAGGCTACTTACCCTTTCCAGGTGATAGCAATGGATCACATACCGTCGCTGCCCTGATCGACACGCGGCAACACTGAGCTGCTGATCTGGATCGACCTATTCACTGGTCTGGTGATAGCAAATGCTAGTGCATCCCGATCCGCGGAGCAGATCGCCCAGAGTTACGAGGAATGCGTGTTCAGAAGATTCGGCGCCAGCGAAGTTATTAGACACGATCGGGAACCCGGTTTTATGGCTGAGGTGTTCCGATCGTTCAATAACATGCTAGGCCAGAAGCAGAGCGCGACGATGGCATATCGTCCGCAAGCGAACGGATCGGCTGAACGCATGGTGCAGACAATAACAAGGGCGATTAAGATGTATGTGGCCGATCCAGACCAACGTGACTGGGATGAGTATGCAGAGAGACTGGTATTCGTACTCAACTCTTCGACCGATCGGGTCCGAGTAGAAACGCCTTTCTATCTGGCGTATGGATGGGACCCTCGATCGACACTTGAAGCGTCGATACCGATCGTCTGCACTCGGAGCCGCGATCGCGATTTCCGTCGTTGGAGCATGCAGGTCCAGAAGCATTATCAGCATGCGAAAGAATTCGTCAATGAAAAGTTGCGTCAGGCCACGCAAGATCGAGCAGATCGGAATAACGATCAGGTCCGACCTCATGGTATTGAACCAGGGGCGAGGTTATGGTTATACCTCGATCGGGTCAAGGAAGGCTATGCAAAGAAGTTGGCTCATGTGGCACGGTCCTTTCCGTGTGGCAGAGCTGATCGGTGAGCATGCTGCCCGTCTGATCCCGATCGGCACGTATTATAAAGTTTTTACGATCGTTCATGTGTCCAAACTGAAGCTGGTCAGAGAGTTCCCCGATCGGCCTAAAATACCCTGTCTGGTGGAAGAAGCGGAGAGATTCGATTTTGACGAAGCTCTGCTGCCGGAAGACAGTTGGGAAAGGTCATTGGAAGAGGACTATTTCGAGTTGGAAAAGGTGCTATATGTCCGATAGGTCAAGAAGACGCGTTTCGGTCGCACCCACCGAGAATATCTGGTCCGCTGGAAGGACCATGACGAAGCAACTTGGATCGACGAACTCGATCTAAATTGTGGAGCACTGCTACGAGACTTCGAGCGAGAACGATTCAGTCGGAATCGCTTCGCAGTGATGCAGACTCGTGAAGATGAAGATCAAGACACGCAGTAGCACCGATCAGTATATCGATCGGTGTGAATATGTGTAAGGTCTGAATTGTTGTGAACTAGTGTGATGAACTGTGATGAACTGGAGTAGTGGAGTGACGAACGTGGTGATAATTTTTGCGATGTGGATGGAAACTGTGTGTGATAACGTGTTGGTACAAGTTTGGAGAAAGTGATGAAATTTGGTCAAGTGATCAAGTGATCCGGAATTTTGAAAGAATGATGACATGCATTATGGATTATCTGGTCAGCTATCTGCCGCATCAATATTCGCAATCACCCCACAGACGACCGATAGTTAATGCCTGATGGTCTTCGATCTGGTCCTGATGCTGATTGCGCCAGGGCTCCTTCCGATCGATCTGGATCAAGGCGTTTTTCAGGTATACGATCGGCTCGTCACAATGAAGACCGGGATACCAGATGCCGTCCTCAGTCAACGCCCCAGGGCTCTCAACGCAACGATTGGCCATATGAAGAAACACCGGATACAGAAAGATGCCGATGTCGCACTCGCGGGCCAGCATCCCTTCCAGAATAAACTGGCATAGGGTCCGCCAGGCCTCGCCCGCCCGACTCCGGCGCTGTTTCCGGAGCTTCCAAAACAAGATCACGTCTTGGTCACGTAGCGCCCGACCAGCGGAAAGATGAGATAGTGGGTGGACTCCCAGATCGCCTGGCATTGGGCTGTATTAAAAGTCCGAAGTCGACCCAGAAGCGAATCGATCCAAGGAGTCGACGCGAACATGGAGTCCAACTTGGCGCTGAGTAGCACCGCCCATAGTCGATCTGCATACAGATGGGAGATTTGGGTTCCTGTGACTAGATCCGCCCGCCACGCAGACGGGTGAGGGGTTTTCGAAGCTGGAGGGAAGAGCCAGAAATCTGGTCGGTACATCGACCGGTCTAGATCTTGCTTGGTTAGGGCTGATCGGTGCAAGCTACCGATCTGCCCCGGTGACCATGGCAAAGTGGCATCTGAAGTCAACGATGGAAGAGGTCGATCTCCAATCGACACCCCTTTCAATCGGGCGTGATGGAGCAGCCCAGATGTGCCAGTCTGGAAGGAAGGCGCCGTTTCGGCTAACTCACGCGTTCGTGAAACACCATCACCCTGGGAGCTGATCACCTGATCATCACCCGATGCAGGCTTCGCTGGACTAGGACCTCGGCGTTGATCGGATCGGGACTTGGACAAAGCAGTGAACAAGAACTCAGAATCTACCGATTCGTTCCCCGAGTCCTCTCTGGAAGAGATCTCCATATGCTTGGTGTGAGCAGCGCGGGGGCGTAAGGGCGCATGCGATTTGACGGTGAAGGACGCGTCACCTGCGTCCGATCTTGGGCTTGGAAGATGCGCCAGAGTCTTGGCTTTCTTTTGCGGCACAGCTCTCTTCTCCTCGAGTTCGGAGTCGCGCGCTACGCCCCGCGCCCTTGATCCCTTCGACGCGTCCTTACGCTTCTTGGAAGCTTTTGGAATTTTGGAATGTAGACTTTTGGCCAATGAATGGCGTCGCTTCCGATCTTGGTGCAGATCGATC
Organism: Peronosclerospora sorghi; assembly: GCA_026184515.1. NCBI lineage: Eukaryota > Oomycota > Peronosporomycetes > Peronosporales > Peronosporaceae > Peronosclerospora > Peronosclerospora sorghi. Next base: position 21,355,485 of record CM047580.1, read on the forward strand.
AGAGCGGCCGATGCAGATCGGTCAACGCTAGAGCCTGCAGCCGGACGCCGGTACAGCAAGTCAGTCAATTCTTGGTGGCAACGATCTACGGCCGCCCAACGACGGTTTGACTCCTGGGTACAGGCGTCCGATCGGATCTGGAAGGACTCGACCTTCTCGATCTGGTTCTTGACCACGACCTGCAACTCGCCGATCTGCCTCTCCAGGTCACCCTGTTGGGTGCGGAGTAAAGTCCGATCGGACTGATCCTCCAACCTCTGCCGGTTGACCCACGCAAGTTGTTCCCGGAGATGTGACCTGTAGGACTCCAAACGAGACAGATCATGTCGTGCGCCGATCAGCCCGTCCAACATCGGTCGGAGCTGATCGCAGTGGTCATGGTACTGCCGATCAGCCGCGAGTAGGGCGTCAAACGCTTTGGCGATGTCGGTTGGCATCCGATCTACATGCGAAGGAAGGTTAAAGCATATCCAAGATGAACATAGCGACCGATCAGCTTACCGCGCGTTGTTTGTTGGGCGATCTGGTCCCGGAGATGCGCGTTCTCAGCGATCACCTCCTGCAACTTCGCGGACACGGGTATCAAAGTATCCACTTCCTTCCGCAGTTGCAAGAATGACGTATCCTTTGTGGCCAACTGCGACTGAAGTTCCCTGAATGTTTTCCGAAGCTGGTCGACCCCGATCTGATGCCCATCCGGTGTGTCGGAATCCGAAGTGTTGCGAGGGCTGTCAGATCGGGCCGATCGGAGAGGCGAATTAACATGTGGCGATTGGGAGCATAAAGCACCTGCAGCAACGAACGTCAAGAGAGGCTACAAGATGGTCAGGTGCATAAGGACAAATGCCTGGCGAAGGCGGATTCGAAGATCTGTCCATCGGTGAATTCCACTACTGCGAAGATCTGGGATGCCAACTGGTGGTGAGATCGGGTCTGTACCGTTGCGCAGCTGCTACCAGACTCAGGGGCGGCTGTGGAGAAATGAATTCGAAAATTTTGGGCACTTTGTGTCAGCGGAACGCCGATCAGCTTATCAGCGATCGGATTGGTGGAAAACAAGGAGGCTTTTAAGCCTATCGTGTGCAAGAAGTGTCAAGAACGCAGATTTTGGTGAGTCACACGATATTGCGTGTATTTTACATATTTCATGTTTGTACATATTGGGTACCATAGGGAGATTGGATTTTTGGTTGTTTAACTCACAACAAGGAAGTCGTTCGCATCTTTGCACAGTACATCAGTCACCTCCGCACGCGGCGGAGTGTTTGGGAGCAGAGGGTCGAGTAATCCCCTCTAGCTCATTATACCCGTCCGGGACGCGTTACATACGCACTTGGCCCGCCGGAAGTCCCTCGACGGGAGTACGCATTGGTCGGCTTCACAAGCCCAAGTTACACACGTTTGGAACGTGTAACCAAGTTTTTTTTATTGTTACGTGGATATATCGTTCGTGGAGTTTGTCACGTTCTCGTTGGGTCTCCATATTAGAATATTGGAATTTTCTTCATACATTGGTTGGGCTCTACGATCGGTTAAGCGATATGCCCTTTGGAGTACACTTACTCTAAGTATAATTGGTCTGCCCGTACCCAGGGTGAAGAGTTCCTCCCAGGGTACACTACCCATCACGGTCTCGCATTTTAGACCTAAATCAATTCACAGCGACGATGCACCAAGTGTGCAACCAGCCCATTCCATCGGGTACACAAGGTGAGATGGAGACGCAAAAATCGTACCAGGCGTCCTATGCTGATGATCGGTCGTCTTCTAGCAGCGGAAGATCAGATCGGATCGTAGGCGAAGGTTCGCGGGGTACCCCCCCCCGTCAGTTGGAAGGCTGGGCACGATTGTGGTCAGGTTCTCGACACTACGGTGTTCGATTTTGAACTTGACTCCACCACAGGGATACAGCTCGCGCCCCGAAAACTTCTCTATACTCAGCTTAGGTATTTTGTACCCGGTGTGTTGCACCGGTACATTTCCCTGCCCGGCGGGCGCTCCCGCACCTCCTGCACCTTGCGCCGCAACCGGCGACCTGCGTGGTGCTTCATTCACTCATGGGCGTGGCCGTGCGCCAGCTTCCACCCCTTCGTCCTCGGTCAGGTCGTTCAACGGCATCTGCTGACCGAAGAGACGGTAATTTTGGAGACTTTCCCGAAACTCAGAGTTTGGTATACGCACCGGGGACTCCTTCTTAGGCTCGGGGGATCTCCTCGGAGATGCTGGTCTGGCCTTCCATGCATCTTGGTTATTCAATGCGCTCGCAACTTCCCTCAAGCTGCGTTCCAGCGCCCGAAATTCATCCATGGAGGGCACATCATCTCCATCATAGTCAAACATCATAAATCGAATAAAAACACTTCAGTCACTTCCGTCAACCACTAGCCCTTCTATAGGGGACTTTCCACTAGCTCCACGAAACGTAACAACGAAAAAATATCCACGAGAGCACACTCGAAGCACCAAGAAAACTCCACGGATTACTTGACGCAACTTGGGCTCATAACCTGTTAAAAACTTAATATAAAAGTTTAGGACACTTCCCACAATCAGTACTCACCTGATGACAAGTTTAGCACGGGAGGAACAGCGGAAGATGCAAATAGGCGTGCGCCGCGTAGTAGCCACAGAGAGTTCAGTAGGGGTGCTCACTGATTTATATGCAAAAAAGAAAGTAAAGTATATTATGTATGGTTACTTAAGTAGCTATCCAGTACTAATGCAACTTAATCTTGTAACCGCTATTATATGCATAAAATGTATGCCGTACCTGAACATCCAGTAGAATTCCACCATTCGGAAGAGTGCAAAGTCCAAAATGGATACACACTCTTCCAACATTCCTCCCATGAAGTCTTATCATTTTTGGTGACGTCTCTTGGTGTGTTTGATATTAGTTGGCCGAGAAATTCATGCTGCAACAAACATGTGGCAATTGAAATCTCTAGATCAGCTTAAAAATCATTTTCAATATATTTTTTACTTCTCGCAAAGATTTTAAAAGGAAATGGGCGGAACACCTTCTATACCAACCTATTGGCGGTGTGTGACGCAGCTGTTGTAAAGAAGAATTAATTAAGTGCCCAGCACCAGAATTGCGTGTCGTGCGTATGAGTCGACAAGGACGGATTACCAAAAGTACGCCGAAGAGTTAGTGCAATTCGCACAATATTTGGAGCAAGATGCAACAACTAAAACGATAAAACGATAATTACCGACAAAGAAACAAAGAAATGTTTCCTGTTGAACTTTGTTCTGGACTATGTATTTTTTTCGTAATTTTTTTGCCAGGTGAGAAAATTAGAGCAGATGTGTAAAGGATCAAAAATAGGTAACAAGACCAAATTCGACAAAATCTCTTATGTAACATAGCATGGTTGAATTGATTCACTCTACTCAGGCCTAGTTCACGGAATTTGATACCAAGCACGCCGGAATCTTATTTGGCACACCGTAATTTGTCTCGTTTAGGACAAATTACGGGCACAGTCATGGTCGGACATTCAAAGTCCGCACCAAACTCCAGACAAACTTCGGCAAATCCGGCAAACTGTTTGAGGCATCTTGCCATATATTCTTTCCTTGCCTGGCCTTCATTGCCAACCCTCAACACTAAAGTGCATTTTCAGAGACAGATATCATTTCTTAGTCCAAATATGTTTAATAGAAATGATCTGTCTCCTTTGCGAGGTTTGTTTATTGTTTATGTTCAGATCGCAAACCATTCTCTCAAAGTCGCATGCATGATTTAGACTTCTACGTCTACTGAGGACGCTGAGCCCGGCCAAGAACAACGAGCTGATCATATTGAAGGGCCCCCTGGCAAAACATGCGCGAAAAACTTCTGAAGCCAATACGTCAAAAACGCCAAAAGAAGCAACGCATCTTGACTGAACCCGAAGCTGCCCTACTGGAAGAAATGTGTGCTGAAAGACAAGCCATGGCTTGTTTACTCAACTTCCACCCCACAGCAACAATAAAGGCCACGCGCACCTCCGACCTGCAGTGTATGTCATACAGTGGGACATGCGAAAACAAGCAAATCTTGTCCCATGCGTGGTCAGCCGTACATAGCGCAAGCTGCAGCGTTAGCGACCAATGCCCCTGCAGCAGACCACACTTCTTAGTTTAGCTTCTACTACTCAATTCTTTCCTTCAAAATCTGTCTTTCTTTTTCATCTTTTTTCACGTACTCTTTGTCTTAGTTGCTTTGTTCCATATTATAACCATCATTCTCACTCTTCCAATCTCTTTGAAAGGTCACTATGATAGTATCGAGACAGTAGTAGGAGTAACTAATAGTAGCAGAGACATTATACGCAAGAGTATATTCAGTCCAGTACGAAGCATCGGAGTTTGAATGTCCGACCATGACAGAAAAATTACGGCGTGCCAAATAAGATTCCGGCGTGCTTGGTATCAAATTCCATAGTTCACCATCTTTCGGGTACCAACATATGTTTAAAACTCAAATCTTTCACCATGAAGGTTCATAATCGGTCGATAGTGCCTAATTGTAGACAGAAGTCCGCAACGTTTCCTAGCTCGAACAGCTTGCGCTGACCTTTACTTACATTTCGCGCCGGGGTCTTCAATTTAAGTTTTATTCACACTTCCAACATCTACACGTAAATTAACACTCCTCCTGAAAATGCGCGAGCTATAACTCCATCAATTCAATCCAATTTGTTCGCGTAAATTTTCAATCGGTTTCTCTCTGAGGTCCTTCGTCAGTAAGTCAGCAATCATTTATACACTTGGCACGTTAGTTGCGTTGATAACGCCCTTCATGGCATAATCTTTCAAAAACTTCAACTTGATGTCAATGTGATTCGTACTTCCAGCACTAGATTAGCTTTAGACATTCTTGATCGCTGCTTGATTATCAATTTCAACAGAATAGCCGTCTTCTTATACATTCCAATTTCGCAAAACAGTCCTTTTAATCTAAGAGCTTCCTTTCCACCCACTGCTGCCGCAACAAATTCGGTGGCTTCTGTGGTAGACATCGCGACCGAACGCTGTTCTTGGATTTCCCACAGATCACAATTCCATTGATGTAAACAACAGCAGCGCTGACATTTTTTGATTCATCTAGTCTGCCGCAAAATATGCATATGTACAGCAAGTAATACGAATAGGAATAGGTCATGCTTGAGGCGAACCTTAAGGACTTGGTTCCTTTCATATATGTCATCACTATCTTCGCTGCCTTGTAGACTCCCAAGGTCGGTGCATGATTTCATCTCGTTTCTCGATGCACCGCAAACGAGATGTCTGGTCGCGTCAAACGAGATATCCAATAATATACTTCCGACCAAAGATTCAAACTTCTTTACGCACGGCGAATTCTCGCGATACTTGATAGGCAGTAGTTTACAAAATTCTTAATGCATTCACATCAAGCACAGGTGTGCTTGCCGGATTGACCTTGCTCAATCCATGTAATATGACGAATTCATGAGTGGTTGTCTCTTGATCAAGCGTGAAACCTCCATTGAGCTTACGGTAATTCTGATGCCCAAAAACTTCTTGACGTTGCCTAATCCTTTAATTCAAGAGCTTCCATATCTTAAAAAAACATTGACTACTTCAACCGGTGTCCCAGTATCCAAAAGATCGACAACTAAGCATCAACTAGGACGGTGGCATCTGCTAAATTCTTGACGAAAACACACGTGTCCGCAACACAATTCATAAAATTCATACCTTTTTTTTAAAAAATAAACTCTTCCGGATTTGCTTCAAACCATACAATTCTTCCATAATTGCGGTGCTAATTCATCACTTTATTTTACACCAAATTTCCAGGGTGTCCAGTGTGACTTTCATACCCTGCGGCACCTTCGAATGTATGCCGTAATCATATTCGTGTTTTGCCTTTGGATACGCGCTAGTCACATCACCGTACCGCGCTGGCAAAATAAAATAGGGTTTAGGGTTTAGGTTTTAGGGTTTAGTACCCCAAATTTGATACATCGTAAGTATAACTTTAACATTGTTGATGACCATAACAGTGAAAAAAACTCCTATCCATATAAAACGTGAAAAAATTCTACCCATATACTTGTTTATCTCCCCTCGCGACCAAACGAGCTTTATACCGATCAATAGTACCATCAGAGCGTAGCTTAGTCTTATAGACTCACTCAGTTGGCAAGGTTATTTTCCAGGTCGCCTCCTTACCAATTGCCATATTCCCAGATAACCGCCATGTAATCATATCCTCGAGAGATTTTTATTCGTATTGATCAGCCAATTTACACATGTCAGCATTTTTTTCTTTCATGGGCCTTCTCAAACGATCTCGGATCTGGAATCGCCACACATGAAACACTTTCAAAATCCACAATATCGCACTCTGAATAGGCGAACAGTGCACTACGTAATGGAACTACTTCAAAATTCTTCAGAACTGGACAATCGATTGCGCACATCCAGTCCCATGAAAATGGATATTTCTTGGAACCAAATCAAGTGCTGATAAATCTGACTTGTCTTACACATTTCGACCGATAATGAAGCCGGTAGTAGACGCAGATTAAGATGGTAGAAAATTAAACCAGCCATCTATCTATCGGCATAAATGTGTGAACTTCGTGATATCCTATATGGCAACTGAGGGGAAGGTTTACCCGCTGCCTGGAAACATCTGTTGTCACTCGTATCTGTCTTCGGAGCTACAATAGTTATTAGCGCAGGTTGTTGACCTATTTTTCGTTCCACAAAACCCTCTTCTAACAGACGTGGTCTTAGTGAAATAATATCGTGAAGTCTTCATACTCACTCCATACCTGCTAAACCATACGATTGGTAGCGCGCAGCTCCTTCATACATTTAGATGAGCTTCAACCTCAGCGTAGCTTGTCTTTTCTACGCTTGGAATTTGTGCGGCAGCCGCTGGTAGCGAACTCTCACAGAATAGCGTTAACTTCCGCACAGATTTTGCCGGCTGGATTTCCATACTCATATTTACCACCACAACTTCTCCAGCCCACCGCATTCCACGAGCGCCTAATCTATTATTGAAAGCAAATCATTATAAGATTTTGCACTTATTGTTTCGAGCAAGTATATTTTCCCGTTGTACTTGTAAGCCGGCTCATTTCACGTCACCACCATCAGAAGTGTCATTTTTGATTAATTAATGTGGACAAGTCGCTCTCGTACGCACTTGGATCTTGCTCTTCGTTCCACTCGCGCTCAAGCCTCACCAATTCAAACGCGTGGAAGAGTTGAACTCTTTAGTATAAATAAATTATAGGGACGGGCTAAACGGCAGCAAGTGAAAGACTAACTAGCAGCAAGTGAGGCAGAGACTAGGAAAAAACAAAAAAAGGACCAAAAAGGATATACTTTTTTACCTTTTGAAGTGGATGTGCCGACGACTCTCGCCGGCTTCTTCAGTTTCAGCGCTGGATCCCTTACCATTCACTGTCACACGAGTCATCGCTCGTCAAAGTCAAGCGCGTGCTAGTCCACGCAGGAAAAAAAGAATGATTAACTTGAGTTTGAGGGAAGACGACCAGGACACAAGCGCGAAACGATCCAAGTCAACGATTCACGATAAAGGGGAAGAAACTTTGGTACTGGAGCGCGCGGACAAGATTCCAAGCTTCAGCGATCGCAAGCCAGACACGAAAATTGAAGAAACACGCGTTGGTGATGCGGACAAAACCCTTGTAGTTGCTGAAACGTTGAACCGCAAGACACGAAGCGGTGCTCATAAAATCAAGTTAACAAGAAATAAGAACGTTAAGAACACAAAAGTTGGTGCAAAGGAACTCATTGACAAGTTATTGTATCCTCACTTCTCTCAACGGTCAATTTCACGGAGGGAAACACCTGATTCCAGCAAGAAACGCAACAAAACAGTCCGAACATATGCTGAACTTTCTCATGAGAGTGCTCCGCTGCAACGTAAACCAGCATGTTTGTTTTTTTTGCAAAAACATGAGGTTGTTTTATCGCCGGTACCTGGCATGCTAAAGGTGGATTGTCTTTATAAAGGTACAGTTCTTTTGAAGTAGGAACTAGTCGAGTCGCGTGGGAATCCTCCTTTAGGGCGTTGGGGACATAGTTTTACTAAGATTTCCGGTGATCATCAGGTCGTGGTCTATGGTGGAACTGATGACGATGAACAAACGTTAGGAGATTTGAACGTATTTGATACGACTACGCATCGCTGGACAACTCCACCAAATTGTAAAACGATCTCCTGCACATGGCATGAATCCGTTTACCTGCCTTTAAAGAGTTTCTGCTTCCTTTTGTGTTGAGCGCAATTCGTCGACGGAAGGCGAGCTGGACATCCTTTCCGACACGATGTTAGTAGACACAGAGTCTTTTTCGTGGTAAGCACCAGCTATTCAAGGGTAGCCTCCTTCGGCAAGGACCGGTCACACTTGCACTGCTCTAGGAAACGAAGTGGTAGTGTTTGGTGGTAGTGGACGACGCAATCGACAAAGCTCGGTCCATATCTTGGACTGTGGTAAGCTCGGCATCAAGGACGATCATATAAGATGTAACGGGGTTACATTCGAGTTACATTTAGTGTTGGTGTATATGAGTACACTACGGTTGAGGTCAGTATTGACCGGTTCGAAAGGTTTTGAACCATTGGTTATTTTAACCAATCAGGGCAGGGGCCCTTGGTGTGGTGGTGTGTCATCCATCCACGTGTCAGTACACAGGTGTGTACACTACATTTTAGCTAGGTACGAATTAGGAATATTCTACTTAGTATTACATATAGTTTATATTAGTTTAAATTAATTTAGGCTAATTACATATTAAATATATGGAGTTTACATTTCAATCTATCTTGCGACGTGCGACCCCGACGGTCGCGCGCGCAATGAGTGTCGTAGGTACGAGGGAGCCCTCCCTTTACTTACATCCCGTAAAGTGGACAGCCGTTAAGGCTAAGAAGTAAACCAACCCGCGAATCTTGGCCCCGAGTAGGAAAACTCTCCTACTAAGCCCTTTACAAGGGCGTATAGGCTAAGTAGCGGTAGATACCGCTTTAAGGAAGAGTATTCCTCTGTGCGCTAGTCGCACCGTGCGTATACGCACCGGCTACATAAGATGCTAACTTCGCTTCAATGGTACTGTCATGTTAGATGAATGGATTTGGAAGACGGTGATCGTTGAAGTAATGGTTCCTAGTTCACGCACATACCGTAGCGCTGTTGCTGTCGGCAGAGACAACATTGCTTACTTTGGAGGCAATGATTCTTGTAAAAGTTTTAATGACGTGCATGTCTTGCAAAAAGTAGAGAAGAGCCAATGAAGCTGCTTGGGTGTGGGTTCATCCTTGTGTGTGGGGCGTGCCCCCACAAGCACGTACGGGTCACTCTGCAACGCTTTTGAATGACGACAAGATCATCATTTTTCGTGGTTGGGATCCGCAGCAGGATGATCCTAGCGCGTGCACAAATACACAAACATTGAGTATACCTTTTTTGGGTTTAAATGCCTTGAACCGCGCATAAAAGCCCCAAAAAGGTAAAAATAGTATATCCTTTTTGGTCCTTTTTCCTTTTTTTTCTACTCTCTGCCTCACTTAGCCCGCCCCTAAATATAGGGAATACTATAAAAAAGAATAAAAGGTAGAGTTGCTTGACACCTTAAACTGCAGTTTATTGCAATTTGAGATAATTATAGGCAATATGAATCATATTTTATGGTATGGACTATTTCTGAGTAATTACTATTTGGTATTAGTGGAGCAAAAGTGCTTAAGTAGATAGATAACAACTTCCCAATATATTTTTACTTTATGGGTCAATTTTGGGTCACTCCTCAAGATTTGGCAACCGCTTTGGCCCGATAATTCTTTACTGGAACATTGGACACAGTAGTGATCGCTAAGCACTAGCGCTATGGAAAAGTACAACTCTGAACGCTTATACGTACAAAAACCAAGTGTACTGTACCTGTCTGTCAGTTACCACATTACTCTCGGTACATTCAGTCAAATGGTAAATAGTGCATGTAGTTTAGTTTTTGAAGAGAGCAATCGCTTAGCAGCGATTTTGCCACATCAACGTAAGCACAAGCGCATCATTATCATCATGGAACACGACCCTGTGTGGACCTTGAATCTCAGAGGTCACTGTCGCCACTAGAACTTCCTCGGTTCTGGCGGCCCGAGTCACGCACGACCAAGTCATGTTACATCCAGTTAAATACAAGGAACCGTTGACGCGTCAGACCACACATTTCAGTATCGAGCTGGATATTATGCAGTCACAGCATGGCGTGCCGCATGAATCAGAAGATATATTATGAGCTATTCTCTGATGGACAAAATTATCGACTCACTCCATCCCAGTTTATTGTACGAGTTCCAGGGTTTGTATTCTAGTACTTTTAGTGATTCGGGGCGCGAACCGCTGGTCTATTCCTGCGTGTGATCATCATTCTCGTCCCTGCTTGGTCTTAAACCGAACAACCATTGTACGGCGTTTCGATATAGTGAACTTCCAAATTAAGACATTCATCTTTGGAACCCGAATTCCCATTGGCCCAGACGACCAAAGGCACTCCGCTCTTCTTCGACCATATATAGGTCGTACCGATGGGAGATGTATCTTCACCTATATCGAGAAGGACTAGATCTAATTTCTCAATCTTACGTTGTATACCTATTGGTTCTGGTACAAGGTGGACTCTTGATTCTGGTTTCTGGCGATCGTTTACATGGTATCCAGTACACCGCGGCTGAATTTACATCTTCTAGATCCATCTGCTTAACCTCCACAAGATCATCCTAATGTGGGACGACTCTGGATCCAGGTGCTTAGATACCGAAATAGTCTTCGAAATAGATCCGCCCTGAACACCCATCAGCAGCGATATCTACATTGGATCCATGACTGAGATGTGCGCTTCGCCAGCTACCTGGCCACTCGTGATTCGGCGTTAGCTACTTGGTATAATATTTGCGTGCGCCTACAAACAAAATATGTCGCTCTCAGAATGGACTTCCGGCAAAATAAACCTCTTCGGTACAGTGCTAATTCAACTACAAGTGTGTAATTTACGCCACAAACAAGTAAAATGGAAAGTTCTAAGATCTGCGTGATTACCTAGCTTAATGGCTTGGCTCGGGTGATTTTATTGTAATTCAGGTCATCTTGGGAAGAGGGATACAGGTTAATATTCATTCAAGACCATGGATCAGACTTGCGGATCGGCGATCGAAACAGCGCGCGGCAGAATAAGCCGATGAGATCCCCTGGTCTGCGCAGCGTTATCTTTCCGACTTTAGGGACAGTTAATGTACCACCACCTGGAATCGTGAATCCATCACTTGGTCTACAATCGATTAACCCCTACTTCCAATCGACTCTCCTCAGATGCAAGGTGTCGGCTAGCACTGTTTCACAAATATGCCTCGTTAGACGTAACAGATAGTTTACTACTTGACCCGACAATTTTAGTCAGGTATTAGACGCTGCGTGGGACGTGGAGGGACCGCTGCTCGGTCCGCTTCTTGGAGCGACTTGGGGCTAGTTAGTTAAAAATGAAAGTAAGAAAATATATAATAAAATTAAAAGAGTAAGCCTTTAGTATTCACTTAAGTCGACTGAGATTATAAGCTTGAAATCTTTCACTATAAATCCATGTAATTATAGCCAATCCGTTTCCACGATAAGAATTTGCTTGAAAGTCAAAATGACTACATCCAAATTCAACACGCCTCCTGAAACGGCACGCGCTATAACATCGTTAATGAAATCCAATCGGGATCCGTTAATCAGCAGGTCAGTCACCATTTCCAAGCTCGACACATTTGTCGCCTTGAGCACGCCCTTTTTTGCGAAATCCTTTTGAAACTTCAACTTGACTTCATCATGCTTAGTGCTTCCAGCGCTATCCTCGCACTCCACATGTTAAATAGCCGCTTGATCATCAATTTTCATCAACAACGGTGCTCTTGCAGGCATACCAATTTCCATGAGTAGTTCACGTAAAAAAAACAATGCTTTTTACCGCCCATAGCTGCAGCAGCAAATTAGCTACAGCTGTGGACAGTGCAACTGTGCTTTGCTTTTTGAACTGCCACGAAACGATAACTCCATTAACGAAAACCACTTCTACTCTAACACTTTTGCGGTCCATTTTATCGGCGGCGAAATCTGCATCGGTGTATCAAATGATGCGAATTGGCATAGGCAATTCGTCATTGTGCTTCAACCGGATCTTCAGAGACTTAGTCCCTTTCAGGTATCTCACAATACGTTTTGTTGCCTTGTAGTCCCCAAGCGTAGATGCATGCTTGCGCCCCGTTGCATGATGTACGGCAAAGGCAATGTCCGTGCTTCAGTTAATTCTTTTTTTTTCGTTCAAAACTTTCTTGATCGAGGCTGCAAGGGACGCTTGGGTGGTCTTCAAGAGACGGTTTGTCGATGAAATCGCACGCACTTAAGTAACGGGGGCGGAAGCGCCACGGTACAAAGCGCTCTGATCTTCGTCATTATTGGATTGTGTTCTCGACGCCATTGCTTCGATGCTTTTGATGGCTTTTTCTTCGATAAACCAATTATAAGTCAAAATATCCCAATTAGTGACTAATCAGATAATGCTTCAGTTCCAACCAATCACAAATCATACTTCGATGCACCATATTTTCAACAAGCGTCCTCCGGGTTCTGCTTGCCCTTGTCTTTCACCAACTTGACGAGACCTCGCTGCACTTGGTCACGTACGTACTGCCAACGCAGCTCTATGTGGCGAGTCCGTCTGGTGTACGTTGGGCTGGTCCCCATCACGATGAACGCACTGTTATCGATGCCAATGACTGGTCTCGATTTGTGATAGACAGGATCTCCGACAGAATGTTTTACATAGAACCCAACAACGATCAATTGTACTCTAACAAACACGCATATATGCATATATCAGTAAGACTCTGTTGGAAGCCAATATATTTGAACTCCAAGTGTAGTAGCTGGTTCCATAGGCTGCCAGCCTGGTTCAAGTCGGAGATCCTCTTTAAACTCTAGCACAATATGTCTTTAAACTTCGTGCATCCACCTGTTGCCATATTCTTGCTCGAGATTTCTATTTGCAGAAAGTTGACACGAGTTCGGCAAAAGAATACTGGAAAATCTTTACTCTAGGAAATTTTTCTCGTGACCTTATTGACAAACGTTGCTGTAATTTCTTTGAAGCTCCAACATCTAGGACAGGTGTACGAGCTCGTTCACCTTGCTGCGTCCATGGGCGATCAGGAGCTCATCAATAGCAGCCTCCTGATCCATCATAAAAATGTTCTTTGGGTTTCCTTCAATCCTGGTCCCCAGGAACTTGTCCACAAACACCCAAGTCCTGAAGCTTCAAAACAGCCATTTCGGAAAAAAATCATTGACCACTTCAATCGTGGTTCCAGCTACGAGAAGTTGATCCACATATGCGCCGACGAATACAATGCAGGTTTTGAGACGCTAAACAAACACACAGAATTTTGTCACACGCTGCAAAAACATCATTTTCTCCAGGGTTTCACAAAGCAGTTGGTGCCAGAGTGTAGAAGCCTGCTTCAACCCATAAAAAGTCTTCTCTAATTTCACTACTAGTTCATCACTTGAAACTGCATCGAAAGTTTCCATAGTATCACCCGAAATTTCCATTCCTTGAGGAATCTTCAAGTGGATATCATACCCATATTTAGTCCTCACCTTCAGATATGCACTTGGCATATCACCATGGCGGGCCGGCACTTCCCAAATCTGCGACATGGCGAGGATTACTTTTACGTTTTTAATTTCCATAACCGTCAAGAACGTAAAAAAATAATCCTTCCCGTAAACCTTCTTGTCCCTCCTTAATACAATCCGAGACTTGTATCGCTCTATTGTTCCATCCGAACGTAACTTTGTCTTGTACACCCCTTTGGTGGGCAAAGGGATCTTTTCCGGTCTTTTTTTCACTAGTTTCCAGGTTCCGAAATCTTCAAGCGACTTGAGCTCTTCTTGCTATGCCTTTTTCACATGTTGGTATTTCTGCCTTCATGGACCTCCAGGTAAGAACTTAGATCGGGCACATCAATCCGATAAACATTTTCATCCTGTGTGTCGCCACACTCCGCGTACACATATAGCGTACTTTCTGCAGAAGCATTACTTTCATTGCGATCTTCCATAATTCTCCCTTGACGTTTTACTTGATACATTCTGTGCTTCCACTTCTTCTTGATTCTTTAATTCTTCGAGAGCAACCGCTTTCGGCGTCTTCTTCCGTGCTCGTCCCGACTTTCTGGGACGCTTGGTTTTAACCGGTTTCTTTGAGCTTGATTGCGCCGGTACTTGACTAACTTCGCTTGACTGATTAGCTATGTTTCGACATTCCGCGAGCTGGTCAAGCTCCTCCTCATCCTTGGCTTAGAGAGTCTTTGTAGTATCGTCAGTCGCCCTTTTGTCAAGAGTTTCTATTTCGCTGACATGACGAGTGACATTCACCACTCGATCTTTCATCAGAAGCACCTTGTATCCCTTGGTCTCATCGTTGCGACCCAAAATTATTTCCCGCACTGCATGCTTTGCGCGGTTCTTGTTTTTTGGATCCCTCCAAATCATGCACGGCGAGCCGAAAATCACAATTTCCATTAGTGACGGCCGTTTTCCTGTCAAAACTTCGTATGGTCACAGGTTACCGGGGTTGGCTTTTGTCGGCGTGCGGTTGAGTATATAAGACGCATACTCAGCCGCTTCCGACCAATACATCAGTGGTATACCCGAGCCAAAAATCATACCATGGACCATATTAAAATGGTTCGATTCATCCTTTAGGACTTCCTGTTTGAGACTGGATTCCAGCCTCCGTAACCTGTCTTCGAACCCCAGTTGGCTTAAAAAATATGTAAACATTCCTATATTCGCCACCTCCATCGGTGCGCAAAACGTGAATTCTACATCCAAATTAATTTTCAAACCAAGTCAAAAAATGCTCAAACATTTTTGCTACTCTATCTTTCGTTCGAGCAGCAAAAACACGAACATAATTCGAATTATGGTACACAAACACCACCTGGTAGTCCGAGCTTCAGAATCTTAGCGCCGCCATCCTTCCCGAAACGTGAGCCATAGATTTGCTCCGTTGGCGGCGCACCCATGCCTTCCATCTGGGGAATTGCAACTTGGTGATTTGGTGGGGGTCTAGCCACATTTCCATGCGGCGTCTCACCCATCTTAATCCCAACATTTCCGTTCAAATTGTTAATGGTCACTTGTTGACCAAACGGGCGATACATTTTTAAACTTTCCCGGAACACATTGTCCCGGGCAGCAACCGGGAAGTTTTTTCTCGACCTGGAAGCTGTAATTTCCGACAATCGGCCTTGTGTCTCTTTCTCAGACACAAGCCGTGCCTACACCTCCTTGAGGCTTTCCAGGATCGTCTGAAGTACCACTCCCTGGTCTACGCCTGCATAGTCACTCTGATTACCGCTATCACCACTCATCTTTATATCACAAATGAAAAGAGCGATACTCCACACCGAAACGATAAAATACACCGCTAACCCCCCCCCCTATAACTAAGGGACTTCCACTAGCGGGAAAAACGTGACTCCACACGAGATATTACACTCAATAATTCAAATCACAAGTTGAAAAATCACTCCAGACACGTTTTCAACCTTGGGATCATAACCGGTTGCACAAATATGCCGCGTTAGACGTAACAGATACCTTACTACCTGACCATATAATTTTAGTCAGGTAGTAGACGCTACGTGGGACGTGGAGGGACCGCTTCTCGGTCCGCTGCTTCGAGCACTTGGGGTCTAGTTATTTAAAAAATAAAAGTGAGAAAATCTATTATGATACTAAAAGACTAAGCCTATAGTATTCACTTAAGTCCACTGAGCGATATAAGCTTGAAATCTTTTACCATAAATCCATGTAATTATAGCCAATCCGTTTCCACGATAAGAATTTGCTTAAAAGTCAAAATGACTACATCCGAATTCAACAAGCACCACTGTCAATGATAACAAATTTTTGGGTGAAATATCACCCGAAATTAGCCCTACCGAGGACTTCTCTATCACTTATTTCATCGTTAAAGCGACTTCTCGATTGCATGTGCCATTGGAGTTTTAGCTTCGTTTTCCGGATATCTCTTGTTTTCTTCCCTTTTTGAAAGAAATTTCGCTTTATTAGCTGGCGTTCCCACATTCATATCACGTCTTCTTTAGCTCTGGTTCAACAACCGAGTTTGCGTGCATTTCCATCTGATTTTTTTCCTTGAAAAAACATCATCCTCCAGTTCCTGCTCGTATGCTATTAATTTTTGTGCGTGGCACAGGTAATCCGGAGGCATTATATAATACCTGACCATGATCGAAATTTTCAAAGGAATAAAAAATCATTATTTGCAATTCTTAATAATCATTTAATTGATTATCCAACACTAATTAATTTAAATTATTTTTATGGATTTGGTTCGGTCCGCAGCGAACTTCACGATGTTTCCACTACTAACTTATCACTCGACCCACTTTCTCGTACCAGAGCTACTTGGTGGAGGTAGTGCAGGGTCAAGGTCCTTTTCGGACTCCTTCTACGAGGCAAAATAATAGCCGCTTGATGGTGAGATATACTCACTTCAAAGCGTTATAAAACTTCGCCTAGGGCGGAATGCAAAAAGTAGGGGCCATCGGCCACAACATTCCAATTTCAAACAAAAGTATTCGGCAGCCGTTGCATCCAAATGTTCCCACATTTTACTTTCTTTCAAACGTTCCGTCCATGCGAAACAAGATCAAATTCAGCGACATCAATCGCTTCCATATTGAGATAGGCCCATTGTTTGAAACCGGCACCAAGCCCCGGTATATTTCTGCACCCGAAAACTTTTCGACGCATAGCTTTGGAATCTTGGTGTACCCTGTCTGACAAAAATGTGTAAAATTGACCATTTTCGGCCGATTCATTGATGCCGCCTATGTTTGTCACAGCACCTTGGGCATCTGGTGGTGTCCTGGCCACATTTCCGCGTGGCAACTGACCAATCTCAATTCTACATTCCTCATTCACATCGTCCAAGATCATCTGCTGACCTATTGGACCGTATCTTTTCAAAGTTTCCCGGAACACACCGTTCCGGAAGCTACCGGAGTGTCTTTCTTCGACCCGAACGGTGTGCTTGCAACCGAAATCCGTCTTTGAGCCTATTGACACATACATAAGCCGGGTCCGGACTTCTTTAAGGTATCTTTCATGACCACAATGTGGTCCATTCCAGTCATCACTACGTTTTTCTTCATATTCATCCATTCATAACCACTAAGATCGGAACACAAATCAATTGAAAACCAAACGCACTAGCCCTCCAAAAGTGAAGGGGCTTCCACTAGCTACAAGCGTGACCGTAAACGAGAAAATTCACTCATGAAAACCACGAACTTAACGAAAAACATTTCTTGTTGCGCCTATTTCCTTAGGATCATGAACTGTAGGAAAAATAGGTTTAGCGCAGTGTTATACTATCTGACCTGACACTTTTGATCAGATAGTATCTGCGTATGTAAACGCATACCGGTCGCTGAACGACCGATTCTAGAGGCGATGAGTCGAAAAGATGTAAAACAGAAAGTATGCTATAGAATGGGGAGTGATAGGTGTACCTCACCCCCTTGTTACGTGTACCTCACTTTTTAAACGTGAACCTCAGTCTGTCCGTTTTTTTTTTCACCGGACACCACTCTGCGAATTTTACAAAAAAACTCTCCATTAGAAAACAATCCAATGGTCCTCACCCTTTATCGATCATTTGCCATGTCCTCGCGAGTGGGTATCAGCTCTTTGCATCAAGAAAAAAGGTACTTCTAGCATACACATACGCTGGTTCTCATTCGCCACGGTGAAATCGAATGGAACCGGAAAAACTTATTCACAGGCTGGTATGACGTGGAGCTCTCGGAGAAGGGCAACAAGGAGGCGGCTGCCGCTGGACAGCTGCTGAAGCAGGAAGGATACCGATTTGACGTTGCCTACACGTCGTATCTTAAGCGCGCCATACGTACGCTGTGGCACGTGTTGGAACAGAACGATCAAATGTGGATCCCTGTGCATAAGACCTGGCGTCTTAATGAGCGCCACTACGGCGCACTCACGGGTCTGGACAAGCAGGCAACTGTGGAGAAACATGGCGCTGAAAAAGTATTAGAGTGGCGTCGCAGTTACAACATTCCTCCTCCTGATCTCGATACCAGTAGCGATCATTACCCGGGCAACGACATTAAGTATAAGGACGTTCCCAAGGAAGAGCTGCCTCGTGCCGAATCTTTGGAACTAACGGCTACCCGTGTACTACCTGAGTGGGAAAAAACATTGTGCCTAGCATCAAGGCAGGAAAGAATGTGGTAATTGCGGCTCACGGAAACAGTCTGCGTGCTCTTGTGAAGCACCTGGATAACATCTCGGAGGACGAGATCACGGGCCTCAACATCTCCACAGGTGCCCCACTAGTCTACCACCTAGACGAGAACCTCAAGCCCATTCCGCACAAGGATGCGATCAAACCTCTCACTGCTTTTTACCTTGGCGTCCAAGACGAAATACGTGCTCGTATTCTTGGTGTCAAGAACCAGACCAAGTAAGAAACGTGACTCCTTGTCCGTCGTTATGCAGACTTGCTGGCAAACAGAGGAGTTATTTCAGAATATACACTCTCGTTTCATTCCATGGAATCATGTCCGATTTCGACTTAAGGAAAGGCGAAGTCTCTAGAGTTCGTAGTCATAGCCACTTTAAGCAAGAAGCATGTGATATTGCAAACGGCAACTTTTGAAGTCTCTGTTTTCGCATTGAAGGCGCACTCATTGTACATGAGACTTCAGATAAATCTCAAGGTTATGAGATGCGTCTACGTATGCATGTTCTGCGTTTTATTCTCACTCGATGAGACCATGACTTGTTTCGACAGCTACTGAAGCGCCATTTTCGTCGTCTCGTTAGGATTTACACCAGCCGTCTCCATCAGCGCCACTACTTCCTTAATCTAAAATAACGTCAGCAACATGAAATGTTAGTGGTACAGCTTACGTCAGAAGAAAACAAAAACCATACTTTATCATGCATCCCGTTCGTTTTGAGCTTATACAGCAAGTTGTTGCAAGTCACACGCTGGAACATCTTCGCCTGACTGCATCAAAACAAGACAAGATTCGATCAGAAAATTAACCCGACAGGAGAGTATCCAGCAGATTCACGTACGCAGCCTCTTTAGCAAAGTTTTTGGCTTTCTCTCAAAATCCGCCTGCGCAATCGCTGCTCGGATGAGGATATCGTGAGGAACGGAGTACAGTACCAATTTTGCAGTCTGTACTCCAGTGTACTGTATGTAGTACATGTATTTGGTCAGAGTGGTTTCCGGTGAAACGGAAAGACTGAGGTACACGTATCAAAAGCGAGGTACATGAAACAAAGGGGTGAGGTACACCTATCACTCCCCCTATAGAAATAACAAAAATTCTAAGTCTTAAACTCACTTAATACAAACTTGAAATCTCGCCAATGTACACATATGTATTTATAGCCAATCCGTTTGCGCGTCTTGAGGTTACATTTCATCCAACATGGCTACACGAAAATTCAAAAATGTCTTCCCCTTGTGGACGGATGCCCAACGAGTATCAACTCCCCACACCATATTATGCGTTTTACCCCTTTAAACTCTTAGGGACATCCTCCTGCTTCGATGTCAACTCCCACAATGCAGTCAGATAACAGCGGTCCTCCTCAAATCGGTACTACAGCCTTCGTGCAACGTTACGGGTGAAAAATGGGAGTTCGAACAGTGTTGCCACTGATTATATATGATGTCTTTACCTTACCAAGTTGACCCAGCTCATGTTACCTAAATATTCTCCTGGATGAACCCTGTGCCTTGGGAAAGTTTTGATAGGCGCTTCGCCATGTATGTTTCATCACTAAACAACCTACTTGAAATCTAATTTTTAAAAGAAATCGTAACTGATCCGGGTTTGTCATAAAAACCGTAGCCACGGCGGTGAAAATGGTGCGATAATGTTGCCTTCTTCTAACATGTTATCCACATTACATTCATCCTCAATTCCTTCCAAAAACATTCGTTTATGAACACCGGTGCCATCCTATCACATAGGGCTGCAAGAATCTTAATTATAGCCGACGAAATATTTGGAATTAAACAGGAACTCGCAGGAAGAGTTCCCCTGGGTATCAACAGTGCTTTTAGATTACTTTATGACGACAATCTCATTCTGTCTGCCCCAGGGAGTCAAACCTTAGCTGGAGCGGCCAATAACTTTGTTGCAATTCTTTTTTGTGACCGTAGCGCGACCTTTGTCGGTTCCAGTACCTTCTATCTCCATATGTCCCAAGTTAGCCAATGAGTGATTAGAACTAACTCAACAAGGTCACTAGGCGTTCCTGTTCCTTAGGTCATAGGGTAGGGAGTTTCTTAGCTGGCCCTGACCTCATGCTCCTTTTTATTTCAGGGATTGAAAAATGTCCACGTATAGTCTCTGCATCAGGTCAAAGACACATATGCTAGCGTGGTCTTGGTTAAGTTGCATCCTATTAGGTAACATTATAGCTTCGTCAAAGTCTTTAGGCGTTACCCATACTTTTTTCTTACCTTTCACAATTTGTGAATGTGCGGTTAGAATTCTGTACTACCGATATCCTCATTGATAATTGGCACTCCATCTTTAAAGTCCTCCCCTAATCATACTCACAACTGCGGTGTGGATACTTGAGGGACCACGGCTTCAGTGTTGTTGGGATCCCGAGATCAGAGGGGACACAGGGATCACTTCATTTACTGCGTTCATTTGCGAATCCAGCCCACTTGGATTCTCTTCTCTCCTGTCTTGGCCATCTTCTGGCAAGATGATGACCCCCAGGGAACCGTCTCGAGTCCCCCATCATCTCCACTGCTTTTAGTTACTTAGCGTTTCAGATGGATTTCACCGGACCGTCTAGCGTGACCTCCTCGATAAAATTGAATCTAAAGATCGGCGTCGCCGATGCTGGGACCATATAACCAAGTTTGGGGTGACACAAAAATAATTAGACTTAATTAAAAATCTCTGAGCAGTGGAAACCACGCGTGGAGGGGAGTGGATAAACAGCCTCATGTCAAAGACTAAATAGCCTCAAGTCCAGCGTCAAGTACATAAAAGGAAACATTACCTCCATTTTCGGAATTTTGTGCGCGTTTCTTACCGGAACCCTAAACCCTTTATATTCACGTTGAAAAAAAGGACACATAATATCGAAGAGGTTTGCCGGGATAAATTACTAGGAGGGGACACAAATCGAAGACGCGAACACGACAAATTATCCCGAAGAAAAATCAACGGTTCCACCAAGCCGCTGTTTATCTTCCAGATGATTATCATATTTGCTTTTTATTGACATCCGCGGAAACCCCAATACATACGCAGCGTCGTGGAGACCAAATTGAACGTAATGTTTCCCTTCCACGTGATGCAGGAGCTGTGTACTACCGCCTTGTCCATCAGGTACCTCAGCATAAAGAAACGGCAGGCCATTCGTTTCGTCACGCAAGAGCTGCCACAGCCCAGTCGACGCGTCCTTAGGAGCTTCCAAGTCCTCTTCCTGATGTAAGTCGTGAAACTTGACGTGGTATTTTGCTCCCTTGATCTCAAAAACTTCGCGTGCGGTCTTGGCCTTCTCCTTAGTAACACCCACAAGCTGCGGATGACAATGCGTTGTGCCTTGCGTCGCCACGTTGTGGTCAAGTACGACCGGTTCCTTGTCCTGCGAAGCGAAATAGCGACGCAACGCGGCCTTGAAACGCTCCATCTCTTGCCAAGTAGCTTCGCTCATCGCTAGGGTCGTGTTGGAAGAAAGAACCCGTCAGTCTTCCGTAGATACCGATAACACAGCGGGCAGGCACAGGATACACCTCATCTCAAAGCGCCAAAGCAACGATAAATATATACCATAAAAAATTCGGCGAATAATTTTATGGATCTCGGCTGCAATTGGCAAGATTGATGGAAACACCAGTGACTCATTATTTTTAAAGTGGAGCTCCTACGCATGCGAGAGAAGTTAACTCCATCTACGGGAAACTGCATGGTCATGGTCTTGGCAGAAGCCATACAAGACCAAAATCTAGATGCACACGATCAGAAATTAAAGGAACCTACATGGGGTAATACCCCATTGATCAATGTTTTTGTAAGCGTATATTCAGTCTTGTCTTTGCGGTGACTCTCAATATCTCTGCTTCTCATGATTTTCATCTGCTAGTGCCTGCCACAGCATTTGTCGTTGGAAGGCCAACAAGCAACATGAGGAGGTCCGGTAAGAAACGCGCACAAATTCCTAAAATGGAGGTAAATTTGCCTTTTATGTATTGAGGCTGGACTTGAGGCTATTTAGTCTTTGAGATGAGGCTGTTTAGCCACTCCCCGCGTGGAGAGAAGATACCTGGGAAACATCAAAAAGCGGTGATGCGTGACAGCTCGCAATACTGGATGAAATTAAAAGATCACGTATGGAGACAATTCGTATATCAGATTGGCTGCACCCCAAATATTATTACGAAGCCAATTTTCGCGCAAAAATGGTGCTTTTCTGGGATATAAGCGCACCAGAGAGAATTCAATCTTGCAGTTACTCGGACGACCTTTAATAGCGGCAACCAATTCGGGTACAGTATCAGATATATCTAGACCTCCTGTGGAATAATGTAGCGGCTTGGAGTACATCGAAGGATTTCTTCGCGACGGCCATATTAACCGGCTCTAAATTGCAACCAATAGAAGTAGACAAGGAGGCGTCGCTGGTAGAGACACTTCTTTTTGATTAAGATCAATAAAATGGAATCTATACAATCCAACCAAACTCAGTCGGTTAAGATAAAAACTTACAGATCTTCCATCTTCTTCAGTCGTTAGTATGGACATCGGAGGTCCGGGCAAACTTATGACAAGAAGAAACGATCATTTATTGAATAACGTTAGGGACGAAACCTTAAATAGATGTGCGATGGATCTTTAAAAGGACCGCAAAGCGGCTACGTTATCAACCTGCTACCAAGATAGAAATTGCTGACACCGATTCAGCATATGTATGGTCTTTCTATTCTAGACGCTTTGAGTATGCGTGGGGACAAATCTTGGGGATAGGCGTTTCGAAACTCCTCTAGTTCGAAATCTACCGTAACTATGTCTTGTAAATAAGTTTAAAACCGAGTAATGTAGATATTTATAGTGACATCGTGATTATTATAATGTACGTTTACGCACATCACACCATCGTTTTTGCTGGCGGATGATCCCACACCGACGCCTACACCTCCTCCACATCATGCTCATTGTATATACTCTCCTTGAATATTTCTCGAGTTTTGCTAAGCCTCTTTGGTACGTAATATACATTGCAAACATCCCTCAACTTGATCCCGATTAGCTTGAATCAACCGTAATATGTCAGCATTTGTCATCATGCCTCGTACGAAGAAAGGAGATGACGTTCCTTCTCCAACCCCTGAACTATCTTGCTTTCGTCCCCCATCCCGTCTCTAAATTTCGTGACTCTTCCTTCCCTCTTTCTTGCATCCATACCACCGAATATTATGCAGATAATACACTTTCGAGTTAAAAACATATTTCTGATGAGCTCTCATGGATGCATTAACCTCCTTCCACCCTTTCACTTTACTGAGTCATACATTGGGTACTCACTGTCTCTTCGTTTCTACTCTGACTTTACTCCACCCCGTCACTTTGGTAAGCAAATTCCCCAACGACTGTTGGTTGCGTCTGATCGTCTACAAAGCTTCATATAACTTATGTTTCTAAACCTGCCGGCATAACTTATAAATACTGACGACTCGTGGGACTAGCCGCTTTCATTCCGTTAGTGTCAAGGATAGCAATTTGTACTTTTCCAAGACGTCCTGCGCCATCTTCGCTCTCTGGTGGAAATACGTACCCACGAAAAGCTGTTGCATTAAGTCCAACCATGGCGTCTTAGTAGAATACGTGACATTAATTTTTTAAATAAGTTTCTAGCTAAAATGAAATGTAATACAAAAACTGGAAACTAGTTTTCCTTGA
>CM047580.1:21379588-21501760 GCA_026184515.1 Peronosclerospora sorghi
CTCGAGCCATATCTATCAGGGTGAAGATCTTGGTGGGTTCGTAGGAGCCCTAACATGGATATCAAAGTCCCAAGCAGAGAGAGTGAAAAAAGCCTTTTTGGAAGAAAAAATCAGTTGAACGGCAAAGAAGTTTCCAAATAATAGTGTTGGGTTTACCAGAACTACGAGGTAGGCTGAGATTGGCTTGTTGCTGAGTCGTTTAGACAGGGGAGCTAAAAGCGAGAAGTCGGCACGAAGCTCGGTTTACGGCAAGTGCAGCTAGTAGGGAGGGGGTCGAAAATATCTTAGGCAGCAGCCACGGATTCGCTTCTACAGACTCCAGTTGGTCCATAGGGTAGCTTTGGTCTAACCGATCCAGATAAAGCGGAAACGATATAGTCAGAGAGAGCCTGCCGCGTCATCTTGTTCACTTCAAAGGTGATAGTAGCAGGCGTAATGAGATCCAAATAGGCTGGACTGTTACCGTATGCTGGTGCGTTTCCCACGCAAACTTCGGCATCCACACTACCGAAGTTCCAAATCAAATTGCCATTGAGGGATGATAGTATCAAGCCCAGAGTACCATAGCGACCTATAATAGTTGGGCTTGATTAAGTCTGACACTGTGACTTCCCCAGAGTCATGATCAAACTCGTCGTTAATTGATTGCACTTCCACTAGGGATGAATCAGACTTCCCTAAGAGTGCCGTTGTGGCCGCTTTGGTCCATATGGGCGAATCTGGAAAGGAGTTGGGCATGGGCACGAGTTCCTCCAGAAAGTAGGAAGATTTAAAGGAGATATCGTCATTGTAATCATCAAATGCTGGAAGGATATCGTCTTGTTGCGTAGAGATATCCGTACTGTCACAACCTTCCGTATTGGTGTTACGATCTTGGACAAGTGATTGACGTAGTGAAGACGTTAGAGGCATTGCCTTCGATTAATGAGATGCCTATATTGCGTTAGGCATGTCAGGGTTGGTAAAGGCGGTCGCCTCTTGATTCTCATCTTGACGTACTGTCGTTTTTTTCTTGGTGGAGGCGTATCGAGGGTGGAGTGGCACAGTTATATATTGCTACTTAAAGTTGATATAGCATTGTAGAAGGGATGCCATGCCATCCTCAGGTGATGGGAAGGAGATTTTGCCGCAGAGGTTTACCAGAAGAGGGAACCAGGATAGCGGGAGTTTAATTTGAGCAAAGTAGACAGTTCACTTGCGAGAAGGTACACTATTCCTCGCAAAAGTGGGGAGGATAAAAGTTGGAGGTGCACCATGGGATGCAAACCAGTCAACAATCATGAGGTTGGTGATTTCGTCGGGTAAAAGGATCAGGTCCACAAAGTATCTTCGTCCAAAAAACTCAACACATAGTGCGCTACCCACCTTTTGACTTGGTCTTCATTGGTATATTCGACCTGATCGGTAAGATTATCTCCATCAAGGTCCACCTGACAATTGGTCCATGTCCACTTTTTATCCGGATCCTTATTTCGAGTATCTTTCAATTTGTATGCTACTCCCAAAAGCGGTAAGCTTGACCAAACTTAGCCTTGATGCCATATCATAAGACGCGCAGGTATAACATATACCCGCTTTGGGAATTAGCATAAAGTCTTGAAGAAGACGCGCTTGGCGGGCGTGGTTGCAGACTTTTGGCTGGGAGTCGGTAGCGAGCTCGTCTAGCAAATCCGACAGGTGTTTACCTTTAATGACGGCAGGATGCGGTATCCAAATTCTATGGATTTCCGTTAGGGTGGTAGGGGTAGAAGACAATTTTAGAGCGTTGGCTCGGAAAGCTGTAAAATTTGAGGCAGCCAGTTTGGCTTCAATGGGTTCCAAATACGATTCAGGTGGCAGATGCCGGGGATATTCCGGACGAGAGGGTTTCTCGGGTTGATCACTCATCAGGAAAATATAGAGCTGGTTGTAGTTGGTGTTGGCGAGGGAAGAATGTGAACAGGTTCTAAACACAGTAGGTACAACGCGGGTGGCTGACTGCAGATAAGGTGCAAACTTAACTTTAAGGGACTATACCACAAAAAGAGATGAAAGTCTTAATTGTAAGCCCAACAACGCGGAGTGTACCTAAATACAGGACGAGGTGAGGCTGTAGTCTTTAACACAGTATAAGACCCGTAAACCCTTTGAACGGTGGTTCTTACGTCCTCTCACCCAGTTGAGTTACGCAAAAGACATCAGGAAATGGGAAACGGGACAGGGTGTAAAGGCGCGGTTGCGACCGTAAGGAAAGAAAAGGCCGACCAGGGATCAATAGGAACGGCGGGCGAAGGGTAGAAGATACCGCGGGGTTAAAGCCACAGGTTCTTGAGCGTGTGGAGGGTGTTCACCAGCCGGATGGATGGGCGGCGGTGAGGTGGATGTAGACGGAGGCGAGTGACGAGAGTTGAGAACCCGGTGATCGGCGTACAAAATGGGCTTGTACACAGTCGCAAGAATGGGTGTCCCTTGTCTTGGCGCTTGCGCAGTAGAAAGAAATTCGAAACTCCAACCATGCGGTCTTGGTTGCGCTGCACCTAGTAAAACGTGAGCGAGCAGCTCGCTATCACTTTGGTTAAAGGGCTTTACTCCTAAATACGTGAAACTTCCGCTTTCGGCGCATTCCATTCACCATAGAAAGGACAACCGCCTGTTTGATCTCAGGAGATATACATCTTGCTCCACCACATATTCTGAAGCGTCTTCCATTTTGGCGTTCAGGACCTGCTTCAATCCCCGACTCTGCGCTTTTCAGGTATTCCGTGACTATATCGTCTTTACAGAAGATGTGGAGGTAATATCGCTAGTACTTGCCAAACACTCTCCTCTAGAGCCAACACTGGGACTTCGGAATTTTCCACCTCGAGCACACATCGCTCAACCGCCCCGTCTGCACATCGCAGACTCCCTCTCGCTGCCGTCCACTTATTTCGAGTGCTCCTGACGCTTGAACCCCACACTCTTCGCCGCAGTCATCGCCTTCCCCGATACCTTAACTCTTAGCGGAGTGCTGTCTGTCACTACCTACTTTGCTACAGAAGTTTCCCCTATTTTCTACCGCCTCAGACCGTTAGACGCTTACGGTCATTGACTGTGGGCTCATCCCTGCGGAGTGTATTAGAGCGCACGATAAGTCTCTTCCGAAAGGACTTGACAGGGTTTGTCTAAACTACAACGATTCTTAAGTGGTGGTGTGATCTTATGCAACTGCGCTAAGCCGAACTTTCTTTAGATTTCTGAAAACCTACGCCTCGATTAGAGCAGATAGGCTAGGAATGCTACTTCTGTTGCTGAGTAGGCTGCACTTACGCTGTGTCCGGGTTTTTAGATACCTTTCGACTAGTGTTTCCTTAGGTGTCATACGACACTAGCACGCAGTAACCGCTTACCCACTCTAACACTTTGACCACTATGGTCACTACATCCCGCGCTAATGCGCCTTCGACCCCGACGGACCAAGAACCGTCAGCACAACGCCCCAAACCACCGCCGCGTTTAGTTCCTGATGACTCTCTTTTCCAGGCCAGCCTTCAACGGATTCACGACTGCCACTCAGCTGATATGGATAGACTCTTTGCAGCTCTGGCGTCACTGCCAACACCAGTAGCGCCTGGGTTATGCAAGCGTATGTGGATACCTGCCAGCCGTTTGACAGCTGAACGCAATATACAAGAGATTCTCGAATCACTGGCCACAGACAACCAGCCGGATGTGTGGAAACAGTCCAGATCCCACCTCCGTGACTTCACCAGGATCCCTAACCAGGGTATCGCTTTCGTCTGCACGTCTGATGACGCGTTACGCCGCCTTGGTGGATTTCAACTACAAATATGTGATTCTACGGTCACAATTCGCAAATATTCAGGCTACAACAAGCTTTACTATGTGTATCTTCAACGTTTGCCATTTGATGTGTCCGACGTGGCTATATATGGTTGGTTAGTGACACGTGGTGTAATCCCTACTCTGATTACACCAACCTACGCCCATGGTGAACTAAATTTTCGGTCTCGCACAATATATTTTAACTCGGTCGGGTTCCCCGAGTGTCTTTTCGAGCCCAATGGTGATCCCCTTCGGGAGATTCATTTTATTGAAGGAGAAAAGCCATGTTTTGTTCGCCACCGTCAACGGAAGTATAACCAAGTTCAACCACCGTCTTTACGCCTACCCCCGCGTCGAACATTTGATATATATGACGAAAGCATGAATATTTTAGCGGATGCGGCCACTTAACCTCGTCAGGCTGCCCCTGCTCCGGCA
This sequence comes from Peronosclerospora sorghi, assembly GCA_026184515.1. Taxonomy (NCBI): domain Eukaryota; phylum Oomycota; class Peronosporomycetes; order Peronosporales; family Peronosporaceae; genus Peronosclerospora; species Peronosclerospora sorghi. Next base: position 21,383,831 of record CM047580.1, read on the forward strand.
CCTATACCCGATGCCAAGACGCAGGCTAATTCAACTCCACCTGATATATTCGTTTCTTCGACGTATCCACACCGCCCGGAAGCTCACCAACAAAATCGTCTCATTCTTGTATCAGTTAACAAGGACGAGCCAGCTTGGAAACTAGTTCAACATTCGCAATATGGTGTCATTCACAGGGACGGTCCCAAATTTATCACGCCCGCGAATGTACAGCCATGTGAACTTATTGCCAAGGCCTCTGATCCCCATGCCTTGGTTTACCAAATTCCTATCATGCCAAACATGTATGATATTTTACAAGATGAAGGTTTCGAATCGTCCCTGCCACCGGACGTCGACATCTACACTGCAGTATTGGATGAAGAAGATGAAGCTCCTCTTCCTATTTCTGGCTACATTCCGGATTCGACTCTTCTGCCGCTTGCCAAGAGTGTACGGACATTAAAAGATGTACGGAAAGTTCCTATAAAGGTCGATCAAGTAACCCCGACGGAACTCCAACGCATCATTGATGACTACATAACCAATGTGTGGGCTAACTTATTCTCCCACGATGATGTTATAGCTGCAATTCAAAATCAACCAGCTTACTTCCGCCACGCGTTTATACTGATACCTACGCACCAAGAACGCCTATACAAAACCCATGCGATTTACCGCGCGATAAATGCGGATCCACTTCAACAGAGAGAAAGTTTGGATTACCAAGGGAGACTTCAGGCGCGTCTCAACATTGATCGCATCGATATGGATTCTAACTTTTCAAGACGTTTTCCTGACACCAATACTCAAGCAGCAGCTATCATATAGCGCGCTTTGTGATTTGTTTTTGATGATTTTTGCGCCTGGTATCGACTTTGACCAGTAAAAGTCCAAGCGCTTCTCCCTGAATTACTTCCGCCAAAACGTATCCGTCTGGCGCCTTTCCTTCTATGGAGTCACCTCAATCTGGTACAAATAGCAAGGACTGATGTCTCTCAAATCTTAATGGGAGACAAGCGAACCCCACCTCATGTGGTAACTGCTTTGCGCCATCTGTCTCACGCTGAACTTCCTCCTACGATTGAGGTTCGACCATCTCGTTTGGTTCGTCCGCAACTTTAAGGTTGTACGGCACTCGCCTTCATACTAATTCAACTTCATTGCCACCTGTGTTCGCTATATCACGTTCTCTGCGTCTACTACATTTTACGCAATATTCAAGAAATTACTACACGCCACGGAACGCGATTCTCTGGTAATGTGGATTACTTTGGTGGTGCCTATATGATGGCCACACCTATAAAACTTCCACAACTCACCTCCCACCCACGGATTCACACATTATCAACATCAATTCTTCGCATGGTTTTCGCTATTTTTTCTTCAGAGGTTTCAAGTTCGCTATTTTTTAACCCAGAATCAAGTTCATCAAATATTTTGGGACAATTATATGCAATCCAAGGTTGCCACAAGTTTTCGCACCGACATTATTTTCAAACACACAAGCTTCGGGAGCTAAGCAGGAATCTCAACTTTGGATCATGGACCAAAAGTGGCTATCTACACCTCAACATCTTCATCCATTTCAACCATCTTCATCCATCTCTACAATAAAGCCCGCCAGCTATTTCCACCGGAGTCTTGGCATTTATTTAACAAAAATTATAAAGTAGAAAATTAGAAAAAAACAGAAAAAGTAGGCTAGGTATCTCAATTAAAGTTAATGAATTCAATTTACCCAGAGCCAACACTGGGGGTGATTCTGTTCCCCGAGTCTGCTACCAAGAGAAAACATTTTTAAGACCCCATACCCAACTCTAGCTCCGGATTGGCGTCCAAATCGACACTATACCGATACTATTGTACAGGTCAAAACGTTAATCAGCGTATCAATTTAGCATTAAATATTAGTACTTCGAATTGCCTTATTGTATATGTAAAATGAAATCCAACTTATTCGGAAGGGGGTAAACCAGAGAATACTCCTCAAATCATTCGAGTTCTTCGACGCCCCTTTAAGCGCAAGTCGATAAGCACATGAGAGTGCATACATGTACACACAAGTGCTCGTATTGACTATACATTAGCCAAGAGGTAGTTTGACCTTCAATGAAGCGACAGATTATATCGATTTTCTGCAATAGCTCGTACAAATCGTCATGTAGGATACATGTGTCGCGCCAGCAATTTAGGATAACACCATTTTTCAGGCAAACAGCTCTTAGTGCATTGGTTTTAGTTGTGCGGAGAGTTTACCTCGTCTTTAAATTTACGCGTCGCGAAACATGGAAACTGGTGCTACATATAACTATCGTTTTTAAAGTGGTGTCTAATTGTAAACAATTTCAATATATGAATAATAAATCGCGTTATTTCCTAAGTGCATTTTTAAATCGTCATGGAAGCACCATCTTCAGCTAAAAGCGCTTCGATTCGTTTGAGTAATGATTGTTGACCGTAAGAACGTGGATAAGCGATAGGGAGAAGGCGGTGGTATGAAGCAAAGTTTGCTAGCCGCAGATAATATATTGCTTGAAGGGAATAAAGTACAATACCAACAATTCATTTATTTTATTGGTAGAATACGTATCATTATACTTTTTCACTTCATTTATTGGTGAGGAAGCGTTTTTGCATTTCAGACAATAGTTCATGTGTTCCGGTGCCTTAAAGCCACATCAAAGGAACTGCACCGTGTGAACTTGTTATACCTCATCCTGGACTAGAATAGCTCTGCCCAAGCATCTCAGCTTGTTCCTGAGATAAAATCAACACAACCGTTTCCAAGATATTTTTTTGCCCTTCATCCAGAGTTTTGCAATGTCTATAAAAAGGACGGATCCGCGGTGCGCGATGCCACACATCTTAGAGCCTGGTTCAAGAAGGAAATAGAGGTAAAATAAATAGAGGTCTCGGAAACTGCGCGGTTCAGACTATAGCTACAAAAATCAATATCGATATTAAAATACAGTAACTGGTCATGTCTTCCAGTGCAGCTGACAACGAGGGCATTGTTCACGCCGTGTCGGTGGTTCAGCCCGGATTGGTAAATATGAATAAACACATGAATTACATAAGAGCCTGGTTTACATGAATACATAAATGTCTCAAATAGAACATTGCCACAACCGTTCTATCCCGAGCAAAAAACGCAGCATTTCCGCCGATAGATTCATTCACTGAATACCAGTGTGCGTCGATCATGTTGCAAATGCTATCGAATGAATCCTTGGAGCAACGGAACTGGTTGCGAAACCAGCCTTCATCAAAAACAGAGTCTTGTGATCTGCAACCACAAACAAGGATCGACGCATAGAAAATCGTCTGGACCTAGGCCGACGATGACTACGCCCATCCTCATCATCGTCGCTATCAAGCACCACAGCGAGGGCATTTGTTATAGCCAGAATTGCTGCTGAAACGACAGCAGCTCCAACGTTTCGACTGCGACTCGTCATCTCTATTAATTTTTCAGTCAGAAATAGACCTCTGGAACCTATATTTAATTAATAGAGGTGACCCTCTGGAGCTGACCAATAGAATTGCAGCGCACTTTTTTGGATCTCTATTTTTTCACCTCTATTTCTTACTTGAACCAGGATCTTAAATAAAATTCGCTCCATAAAATTATGCATCGCATGAAAAAATCGACAGCAGGATCTGCACAACTTATTACCTACCGCAAGACTAATAGCAACGACCATTATTCACAAATTTGTTAATATTTTTCTCCGTTCAAATGATCGAGAGCCATCATCGTGGCCTGGATCTTTAATCTTGAACGAAGATGTTGCACATGCATTTGCAATTGAGTAGCACCTCTTGAGAAGGAAATTTTGTGTCCAAATGTTACCCGTTGGAGTCTTGTTTTTCTCTTTAAATACCGTAAAGGGCAAACGTGCTGCGATTGAAGCATTCTCCACTGCTTCAATCGCAGCACGTTTGGTTTTAATCGTCCCAAAACTGTATTTTTTTCATAACGTTCACGAAACCTCACATCTCATAAAATAATGAGCCCTGTCCGTTCGTAAACAATAAACAACACCGTCGAGAGGAGCACTACGACCCCTGCAGCAATCCACATTTTATCCCGTCTCGCCTGCCACTCAAGTGCCTTCAACCTCTTTCGTACCTCTGCGATTTCAGCATTAACACAATCGTATTTATTGTGAGAACTCTTCAAGCTCAGCCGTCCGTCGTCTAGAACTTGTGTCACGGAGCTGACGCGCTCAATCTCTTGTGACATCACCTGACGCGTTCGCTTAAGCGCTGCTGTGACATCAACGGCCGAGCTGGAGAAGCTCGCGTTCGCGCTGGTATTTCCTGTCGCGCGTTTCTCGATTCGAGTAGTCTGGGGTAAAAGGCTTCTGCGCTGCTGCTCAAGCCTCTCGAGCTTTGCCCGCTGTCGATAGGCCACTAACACTTTTCTGCATCCGACCACGAGGTTCTCTAGCTGCGTTTTATACGCCTCCAGCTTTTCTGTGGCTTCGCGCACGTCCTTTGGGTCCTTCAGCTCCTGTATCCACTCATGGGCACTCGAGAGAGCGCGTCGGTATGTAGAGATCCCACTGCTCACTTTTTCTTCTACTGAGTGCTCTTCATCGATTGAAAAAGTCAAATGCTGCTTTTCTGAGCCGTCCTCACGTACGGCTAGGTTTGTGGACACAAACCGCCAAACACCGCCTAGCTCATTTTCTGCCAGCTGGAGTGCTTCCATGGCTTATTTGCACAATATTTGAGAAAAATCAACAGAACTCGTATATAGTGAAACCTGCACGATATCATTTATCAGTTACACCGTTTCAAATCATGTTTGATGACGGACTACATGCGTCGAATCAGGACGATTTGACGGAGGATAATCACATGTATTTGACGCCTTCTTCAATATATACTAGCAAATCGAGCCTTCACCTTCCCCAGCGGTCGGTCTTTCGCTGACGACATTTCTAAATTTGCCAGCGTAACGATAATGCCACCAACCGCCGCTACCCAGGATTCCATCAAACTCGTGGGTTGTGAGAACTTTCAGCGTCACAACCCACGGACCGACCGCTTTGATGTGCACAAGTTCCACCACATTGAATTTTATTGTTCAGATGCAACGAATGTCTCCCGCCGCTTTGCATGGGGACTGGGCATGGGCCAAATTGCCAAGTCCGACCAGTCGACGGGTAACCACATGTCAGCGAGCTACGTCATTCAAAGTGGCGAAGTGAAGCTCGTGTTTACGGCACCATATGCACTTGAAACGGAGAAGGCGCCGGATGCTGTAAGTCCCATCCCAGGCTTTGATTTAGAATTTGCGCATAAGTTTGTCATGAAACACGGGCTTGCTGTACGTGCTGTCGGAGTTGCAGTGGGAGACGCAACAATTGCCTACAATCAGTCGGTGGCAAACGGTGGAGTGGGTGTATTAGAGCCCAAAACATTAACCGATAAAGAGTCTGGAAAGACCATGACAATCTCCGAGGTGAAACTCTATGGAGATGTGGTCATTCGATGGGTCAGTGGTGATTTTGATGGCCCATTCGCTCCAGGGTATGAGAAATGTGACTCCCCGGACGTGAGTATCGGTATTAAGCGTCTTGATCATTGTGTGGGGAATGTACCCAATTTACTCGACGCTGTCAAACATATCACGAGCTTTACGGGATTTCATGAGTTTGCGGAATTTACGGCAGAAGACGTTGGAACGTTAGACTCGGGGCTGAATAGTATGGTGTTAGCCAGCAATAATGAAATGGTCTTGCTCCCTATGAACGAGCCGACGTTTGGCACGAAACGTAAGAGCCAGATTCAAACCTACTTGGAGCAGAACGTCGGGCCTGGTGTGCAGCACATGGCACTGAAGACGGACGACATTTTCCATACCCTGGCTGTGAGATGTAGCCTAATAACTTGACGTGGTGTGTTTTTTCTCACCTTTTTCTCCTTTTCCCTTGTCCAGGAAATGCAAAAGCGGAGCCTCGTAGGCGGCTTTGAGTTCATGCCTCGTCCTAACAAAGTCTACTACGAGCAAATGCCCGACCGAATTGGCGATGCGTTGAGTAAAGAACAATACAAACAGATTGAGGAGTTAGGTCTGTTAGTTGACAAGGACGACCAAGGCATTTTGTTGCAGATTTTCACGAAGCCACTGGGTGACCGCGCGACTGTTTTCTTCGAGATCATTGAGCGGGTCGGTTGCATGCAGGACGTTGCTGGACGGCTCGAGCAAGCCGCGGGGTGCGGAGGCTTTGGCAAGGGCAACTTCTCGGCGCTCTTTAAGTCCATTGAAGACTACGAGAAGTCGCTCAATGTATAACATCGGTATACTTAACGAAATGAAGAATGATTGCTTTTTGTGCTGGGCGTAAGTAAATAACAAAGGCAACCACAAGATAGCGACAAGTGTCAGTCTATTGTCACGCTCTTTAGAGACACGTAGTACAGTATCTCTCTAACTATTCGACATTCGGCTACGTTTTAATGGCGGTACTTTCGTCGCAAGCTTCTTCTTCTTCTTGGTACGTTTTTTCTGACATTTCTTCGTCTTGACATGCTCGTCTCCTCCGGCATTATCCACATAAAAGAGATCAGTAGCACCCGTGGACAAAATGGCAGCTCCTTCGACAGCGGACGACGACGACGTCGAATCAGCTTGAAGACTGCTGTTCTCTACCTTGCCGTCAGCAAGTCGTCCTAAGTACTCAAAATACTTCTGTGACACGAAAAACACATACGAATCTTAGTAAAAAGTCGCAACCTCCTGCAGTCGAACGGACCCTTTGAATTCGAGGCAGTTCGTCATCCGAAACCTCAGCTGAGCTCAGCAGGATATCCATCATTTGATTCTGGCCAATGCATTTTTTCCACAGCCGCTGCGTCGATTGCTCTCCTACCCACGTCGGATTCTGAGTCTGCTCGTGTTCTAACCACGACAGAAAACTGGCCGGGAACGGCACGCCAGCCAACCGAGCCATGGCCGTGGTAATAGTTGGCAAACTGGATTTGCGCTCAACACGCATGAAATGTGCCGCATGACGAAGACACACGACGATCTCAAACAGCGAACGACTCTCTGCTGCCCTCTTTTCGTCCGAAACATTTTCCTTGGCTTGGTCGAATTGTGATGCACTCGCGAATGCGCGCGCGTAGACTTGGCCAACGCAGTCATAGAGGGCCTGCCGCTTTTGTACGTCCCAACCTTCCTGTTTGTCTTCGTTTAGGTACGTTGCGGGTTTCTGAAGATTCTGGAGAAAGGATAACACAGATACAAGCCACCGGTCATTTTGGTCTTGTCCACGTTGTCGCATCTGGGCAGCAAGCAGGACTTGTCGAACAGTGAGCTGTGCTTGATCCAGTGCACCAATTTGCCTCGGTACCTTTTGTGTCGATTCTTCTTCCTCCTCACTATCCGAAGAGGATGAATCCTCCGATGTTTCCTCTTCTTCCTCGCTTGTAATTGGAAAATACACAGCCAGCGTAAGGAGAATCGCATAAATCTTAGCCATTTCGTTATCGTAAGATATTTTCTTCAACGTTTCGCTCTCTTCTGGGCGGTAAAACACCGTCCACGGTGCTTTCAAATGACGATTGCATGTTTCAGGACACGTTTGCGCAAGCAACACCACATCTTCAGCCACTACACGCTCCAACAGCGCACGTAGCTCACATACTTGTTTCGTAGCAGTACCGTCATGAAAGTTCCAATGAGGTGATTCTAAACACACTTTCTCAATCAAAATTTGCACACATGTCGCTATGCGCTTTAGCACAAGTCCGCGTTTGTGCTTCTGCTCTAATGGCGCCTCGTAATTCCGCGCGGCGATAAGCGTAAAAAGATGCACGAGCTGCTGGACATCTTCCTCTTGTGGTTCCACCACGTTTTCCTCCACATTGATGCCCATGTCTAGCGCCAGTACACCTGTTAGCCGGCACCGCGTGTCAGGGGTTGCCTGAGCCAGCTCGAGCTCGGTAACCTCCTCGTTCAACAGCGCATTTTGCACCTGGGAGCCTTCTGGTGCTACCTCATCCAGCACTTGCTCATTGGTCTTGACATAATGTGCATATAGCTCACAAAGCAGCGAGGCCAGTTGCGTCTCCAGTGACTTGAGATCGCGCACCAAGTGCGCTTTAAGCTTCCCATGAGGCAATTTCGCCACTGCGTCTTCCATCACCGAGTGCAGAAAAGCTTCATTCTTCCAAAAATGCTCTTTCGAACCCTCTTCTGTCCATTGTTGGAATGCCGCGCGCGCAAAATGCTCTAGAAACCGCTTCGTTTTGGCCTCCATGGGGTCGATTGGTGTGAAATAGTCTGACACAGACTAATTTAGGTTGCCCAAATGAACTCATGTCTCAAAAAGGGAGTGAGGAGACACTTTTGTTTTGGGCGCGACTATTTCCACACCCCATTTGACTATTTCCAAACCCCACTTTGACTATTTCCACACACCCCTTCACTTCATTACTTCTGGACGCAATAAAACACGCTCAAACACGCTCAAGACTGAAGGTGAGTGTCCTACAGACAGCACCCAAGCACTCTGGAAGTTTTTTTGGCGTTTGGAACGTGTCTGACTGGCGATGTTGTGTGCATGCATGGCGCCATGCCCCATGTCACCATGTCCCATGTCACCATGCCCCATGTCACCAGGATGGAGGAAGAACTGCGTCGCGCCACCGAGATGCTGCGACATGCTGAAGAAAAGCGGGAGAAATGGAACCAACGTGAAGGACTCCAGCGACGAGTCTGGAACGTGTGGACGGGGATGGTAACTGTGGGTTTCGAGCATTGGCAGTGACGTTGGGGCTTGGTGAAGACGATTGGGTTATAGTTCACCAAGAGATGGTTACGCACATGGAGGCTCGGGCCGACTTTTACATGAAAACATTTGGCACCGAGCTCTTTACGAACTTTCTTTCCAGCACTGTACAATGCAAGTCTCCAGCTGCAACACAGGACTGGTTCAGCCTGCCATATCACGGAATCATTGCGGCAAACGCGTATCGTCGACCGCTGGTTGTATTTGAAAACAACGGAGCGATTGCCTGTACTTCACATATGTACGTTCCGGACACGATGGAAAGCCGGATACCAATTGCCATCCTCTTCAACGATAGCCACTTCAAAGCTGTAACAAAGCTTGCCAAGGCCTGCCCATTGACACCGATTCTCGAAACCCTCTCGCCAATTCCAGCCACAAATTACGAAATTGCGCATCTGGCATCGTGGCGCACCTGGTTCGCACGACGGCTCGAGTCGTGGCCGGATGCAGCAGAAATTGCCTTCAAGCATAGAGAGAAGTACGGCATTCCTGAAGGTCAATCACCCGAGTCTGCCATTATGATCGATAACTAGATACAATATCAATGTTTTTGTTTGTTTTTTTCGATCGAAAATTTGTGAGGGGTGTGGAAATAGTCAAAGTGGGGTGTGGAAATAGTCAAATGGGGTGTGGAAATAGTCGCGCCCTTTTGTTTTTGTTACCTCTAAAAGATGAGGAACATTGTTCCGAAGCTGGGACCCGCGGATTTATCACCCTTATCGACCTTATTCTGTCCCTTCCTTCCCCCTTTCGAATTTTCACGTGTGTCTATTGATGAGCCTGTGAATATTTCATGCGACCGGTTGTCGTCGACGTAGAATCCACGTATGTAAAGGAAAAAACGGACTTGATCATTGTTGAGTCGCAAGTTAAGAGACAAAGAATAGAGCTTTATATGAGTGTGGAGAGGGGAGTTCTATTACTAGTAGCAGTGGAGGGAGATAAAGGTGGGTAAAGCATGATTTTTAACGGCAGTAGTCGTTACCATGGGAACAGCGCGTCACCTGGTCTACGAGGAATTGTCAAGCGTACAGTGTAACGCAAGCATTAAGAGATTCTTCAAAGAAAAATTATCAGGATATCCCCCCAACAACCGGCTGGAGCAACTAAACAAGGGTGCGTGGCAAGGGCGATGATGGCCGTTAACCTTAAATTTCAGAAGGAATACGTAAACAAACGTTCCAAAGTGTAGGAAGGGGTTACAACAAGATCTCAGCCAAGCCGTCGGAGGGCTATTTTAAATATTATCTCGCAAAATGTGGGAAGAGTGAGTCCGCGCGAGGTCAAGCTGTCGGAAACGAAGTATGGGGAAGTAATGATACGATCTGTAGCATCGGCACACTTCTACAAAGAGACATTTTGTGATTATTCATGGACTCCACACGACGCTTGGATACCCAGCATTATGCACACAAGAACAGAGAATCACAACGTATTGTGTGAGAAAGTGCGCAACAGCTAAGAATCAAATGCAAATTTGTTCCGTATTCAACATTGGAAGACCTCCAAAACCTCAACAAACGTGCGCGAACAAAATAGCTGTGTTCGGGGTGAACAAATTTCTGGGGGGTTCATCTTGTTCAACAAAATTTGTTCGCGTGCCTGCCCACCAAAACCTCGCAACAAAACCTTCACAAAACCCTCCCTATCCCTGCTAACTCTCGCTTTCTCGCTCTCTCGCGCAATATGACCGATCCCTGGTGTCTTTGAACGAAGGCGACGCCGATCTGACGTTGTGTGGCTGCGGCAGCAGCCGAGATGACGAAGCGGAGCTGGCTGCGGCGCTGGTTGTCGTGACTGGCGGGCAACTACTTCACGGGGATGCACTTCTGCGCCTTCTCGAAGTGCACATGGCCGCCCGAGAGCGGTACTACCTGACGTCGTCTGTTCTGCCCTTGCCTTTCGAGTCAGCCTGGGCCCAGCTCGACCGCCACGGCACCGATGACCATTTTATCCACATGATGGGCATCCCTCGCAGGGACTTCGAGCGACTACTGGCGGCGTTCGTGCCTCACTACGCAATCAGCAGCGGCGAGGGTATCCCGGTACGACCAACGCAACTTGCCGGTCATCGCTCGGCGCTGGCGGTCACCCTTCAGTTCATCGCGAGCAACAGCGACACCAAGCACCTGTGCTCGACCTTTGGCTGCCCGCCCCGGACGCTCCTGCGCATTCTTCGCCGTGCTGAGGAGGCACTCGAGGTCGCCCTCTCGACCCTTACGGACGCTGAGATCCGCTGGCCCACAGCGAGGGAGCAATTGCGCTGGGCATCGTGGATCGCCGAGCGCGAGCCGATTGTACAGCGGAAGTTCGGCTTCATCGACGACAAAAACTTCCGCGTTCAGGAGCCGAGTTGCGCCCACACGCAAAACGCCCTGAACAATGGATGGTTGCACTCCGTCCTTGTCACTGGCACTATTGCCTTTGGCGGGGACGGGTGCATCATCCGGATGAAGCACAACTGCCCGGGGTCATGGAACGATGGCGACACGATCCGGGAGTTCCGTGAGAAGCTCCTCGACCCAACTGCCACCCTCGAATACCTCGGCGCTCTCGCCGACGCGGCCTTCTCCGTCACTGGACACATGTTTGGCCGCATCGTAACGCCGCTAAAGGACGGCGACTTGCTGCGCGCCGTGGCTCAGGGAGCAAACGAGGCCGAGGTAGACCGAGTGAACTCGGCAATTACCTCGATCCGACAGGCGGCAGAGTGAGGCATGGGCGCGTTCGATCGCGTGTTTTTGCGTCTTCTTGGCCTGCTGCCCTTTTACCCGGTAGTGCGGCGGAGGCGGTTGGCGAACATCCACCATCTCTACAATATGCGTGTGCGCACGACCTCTATCAGTCAAATCAGGACCGTTTTTCAACTTCACGACGAAGTGGAGGGTCATCTGTAGAATGCCGGTATGTATATAGGGTCCTCATCGTGTCTCTGGTAGTCCACCGCCGGAGAGCTGTTGAAAAAGGAATCCTAGAATTCGAATGACTCGAACACAGATGGGGTAAAAACTGCGAGAATAAGGCCAAGGACTTTCGATGCATCGCAAACATCTATTGGCGATACAACGAAGTCATTAAACAGCTATCCTGCAAAGGTGAGCCGAGTCGCTTACCTATATCTGATTCGAGAAAGTGTGGTGCGAATCAAACGTCCTTCGCCGAGCTCTCGCCCTCGCTCTGGTTTTTCGTCGTCTTTGATTTCTTCCGCTTTCTCTTCGCCATCTCGCCACTGGGGATGCTCAAACCCTGAGCTGACGCCATGATCGTCATCATCGACATCATCGTCGCTTCATGGCGCTGGGACTCCCTGCGGTCCTCGCGTCGCTCCGCTCGACGTTCCCTCCTCTCCTCGCGCCGCCGCAATGTGGTGAAGTGTACCACAAATTTGGTCACTTTTGGTCAAGGCAGTTGGTCGAATTTCGGATTGGTCTAAACAAGGGGGGCTTTTTAGCCTATCAAATTTAAGGAGTATCAAGAACGCTGGTCTTGGATGAGTCACGTGATATTGGGTATTTTACATATTTTTGTGTGGGTACATTAGGGACCATAGGGAGGTAGTATTATTGGTTAGTTGCGGTTTTTCCAAGTAAGAGTCTTTTGGTTGCGGTTTTTCCAAGTCTACACCGCAGCAAGGGGTCGCCGTTTTTTTTTACGTACATTAGTCGCCTCCGCCCACCGCGGAGTGTTTGGGGGAAGAGGGTTGAATTATCCCCTCTCGCCTATTATACCCGGTCTGGACGCGCCGCACGCGCACTTTGGCCACCGGAAGTCCCTCGACGGGAGTACGATTTGGAGATCTCGATACTTTAACTCAAGTACGCTTGGAACGTGCTATTTACTGGATTGGTCTTTACGTGGAGATATCGTTTGTGGAGTTCACGGGCATATTGGGTCTTCACGTGGACATATTGGCTCATTTTAACATTGGTTGGAGTTTAGACCGGTTTTGGTCTTCTCTCATATTGGTCAGGGGCTAGACGGGTTGATTGGTCTACCCTCTATTATTTCGTATTGGTCAGGTCTAGATCGTTTGGGCGATCGACCTATTGGAATCTATCTTTCGGAAGTGTTTCTGGTCTGTACGTACCTGGGGTTAAGAGTTCCGCCCTAGGTACACTTAGCCAGCACGGTCTCATATTCAAGACCGAATCAAATCGATCTGCGATCCCGATCCACCGAGTGTGTAACTATCCCACTCCAATGGGTACACAAGGTGAGATGGTCTTATGTGAATCGGACCAAGGTCTCTGGATGATAACCGGTCGTCTGCCAGAAGCGGACGATCGGACCAGATTTCGAATGGAGGTCCACGGGGTACCCCCCGTAAGTTGGAAGGCTGGGCACGATGGTGGTGGTCAGGTTGTCGATACAAATGTATTCAATTTCGAACTTGACTCCAGCACAGCAACCTCTCCTCCTTCCGCCTTCTGTCCTCACGCCTCGCCGCCTCCTCTCTGATTAGACTCCGCTCGTTCATTTCAGCCATCACCTCTCCTCCTGGCTGGTGACCATGCCCACGGCCACACTGCCCAGTTGCTTGTCAGAAGCGGTGGTCTCCTCCGCCACGTGGCCAATGCGGTTCCGCGTGCGCGCGGCATTAGATGTGAAGGTTTCATCGTTCTTTAGCGTGGGCGTAGACATCATCTCACCTTGCCGAGGGGCGGATGGGGTCTTCGTCGTTAAATGCTTTGGCTGGGGCGTGCCCTTCCGCGACGGGCGGCTCGAGTTACGGCTCACGTTGCGTCCGGCCTGGACGGGCAGAGCAGGAAGGCCGGGAAGACCGGGCTCCTCAATGAGGCGCTCATCATCGGCGACACGCACGGCGTCGGCCGAAGTGGGTGGGTTGGCGGTACGGCGCAGTCCACCAGCAACCAGCTCCATTTCGTCTACCTGGTCGTTCTCGGTGAGTACCTGTGTTATTATATTGTGTTATGATGAGTGGCCGGAGACGCCCTCGACAGCCGCCACCGCCGCCATTGCTGCTCTCGCTGTAGCTCACCTCGGCCTCGCCGTCGCTTATACCGCTGTCGGCATCGAGCATCTCGTCCACATCGCTTTCCTCCTCGCCATCCTCCTCGTTTTCCTCCGCATCCCCCTCCTCCGTATCAATTCCGATCTCTTAGCCAGCATCGTTTCTGACGCTCTGCGCCTCCGCCTTGGCGAGAAGGGCGCACCGGAGACGCTTGGCACGCTGCACTGCCTGCGGGCAGTCCGGGTTGCCCGTCGGCTTCTTGTGCCGAGTGAGGCGGGCAAAGTGGGCGTTGAGGGCACGCGACGTCCTTTCCAGAATGCCGTCCGCGCGCTTGCTGTTTTATTCCGCCGCGACGTCCTCCCAGCCGGCCGTCAACGTCGGCTCAACATCTTGGCGCAGTCCAGCATCAACAGCTCCTCCTCGTCGTCGAGATCACCTGGGGTTTGGCACGCAACAAAGACAGCACTGTGCTTCTCAATAAGCTTTTGAACCTGATTTGCGTCGCTCACGCTCCGTTTCTTGTCGTCTGCTTCCTTTCGGAGCCGGTTGTACTTGATCCGCAGCTGCTCGCCGCTGCGCCGGCTCCCACCGTAAGCTCTGCGCCCAGAATTGTAGAGCTCAGCGACGATGTCCCATTCCTCCTTTTCTCGTGTCAGTTTTTGGCGGTCCAACGCCAGCAGACTATCGATGTCCGCGCTGTTGAAAGAGGTGCCGCGCCCGGCTCCGCGGGGTCATCAGCAGCAGCTGCTGATCCTGCTGTGGTCCGCTGTTACCGCTGCTGCTGTTGTTGGACATGGGGAGTAAGGGAGAGCGCGCGGTGGAGAGGAAGGGTTAGGGTTCGTCGGGAAGACTCGTGGGTGGTGAACAAATGAACAAACTTTTTTGTTCGTTTGTTTGTGGGCGTGTGCGCTTGTTGATACGGTTTTGGGGTCAAAACAAAATTCGTGAAGAAATTTGTTCGCGAAACAAATTTCGCTTGTTCACCCCGAACAAAGCTATTTTGTTCGCGCACGTTTGTTGAAGTTTTGGACGGCTTCCATTGGATGTCCTCCAAAACCCGAACAAACACGTGTGAACAAACGTAATTTGTTAGGGGGGTTACAAACATAATATGTTCACCTGTCTACTCAAACAAAAATTACCTGGCGTTGCTGTGTGGTGAGCACCAAAATCTTATCCACACACACGCTGAAAACCTAAGAATTTTACTTGCGCAACTTGCTCACCAAATCCCGCACCAAAGCTGCTCACCACCCTCACCCACCTTGTGCTCTTCTTCGACACCCAGGCTGATGATCACGTCAGATCCTTCTACCACTTGCTTCACTTATGGCAGATTCACACTTCGATTCGGGAGAGATACTTCCTGTCCGCCAGTGCGATTTCTCTACCGTTTGAGAGCGCGTGGGCCCGGCAGTCAGCACACGAAAGGACGTTCACTTAATCCATTTTATGGGAATTCACCGCGGCGCCTTTGAAACGCTTCTGACTGCATTCGCCCACCCCTATCGCATTTTAACCGGGCCTGAACGTCCTGGTTGTACAACACGAATCGCTAGCCATCGTTCCACGCTCGCTCTCCTCCTTCGATTCTACACCAGCCAAACGGATACAAAGCATCTATGTAGCGTGTTTGCTCCACCCTCCAGCGCGTCATTCAAAAAGCAGAAGAGGGTCTCGAAACGGCACTTGACGAACCCCAAGGTGCAAAGATTCGCTGTCCCTCTGCCACGGAACAAATCCTTATGTTACAGGAATATTGCCTTGGAGTCGATGGCTGCATCTTTTGGATGAATCACAACTGTCCCGGCTCCTGGAACGACGGCGAAACCAGCAGGTATCTGTGTTAAAAGCTGACGGATCCCACCCTAAATTCGGAGTCCTATCCGACTCCGCGTTTCCAGTGACGGGCGCAATGGAGGGCCGGATAGTAACCCCAGTTAAGGCGGGTGATATTGAGTGTGCGGTGGCCAGGGGGTCAATTCTTTTGAAATTGAGTGAATAAACCACGCCATCGCGTCGATAAGACGGCGGCGGAGTGGGGCATTGGAGCGGTGGACCGGTGTTTTCGTCGTCTGCAGAACAAGTTTACTATCATCCATACATCCGGCGCCAATGCCTTTACAACATCCACCGACTATACAACCTCCTAGTGCGGAGAACTGAGATCTTTCAGTTCCGGTAAGTCTTCTCCATTAGAGAACGGCGAAAAGGGCGGGAGGAGGCGTAGAAACAACGTTTACTTTCGCATTTCTTAAGATCCGCTTCTTGACTTCTCTATTCCGGTTTTACAATCTTTACATAGAATAAAACCTTACTAGACAGCTCTGTCCATTGCTCTTTCGTGCAAGGAAGCAGATTTTCGTCCTCAAGAAGGTCAAGCATGAGCTGCATCACTTCGGCATTAAGAGCAGTGGATCATTGCGCGGCATGGCCGGTCTCAAAAACAAACGATCGTGCGTTGATCAGCCTTTGCACCTTGATAGACTCGTCATAATATTCCCTCCTTATATTTTCGGACTTGCGAAGGCGATTAAACTTGCAGTTCAGAGTTTCACCAAAAAGTTTCGTTTCAGTGGTACGGCCCTCGTTGTAAATAGTTGCGAGCCCCGTCCAATCGTTCTTGTCACGTGGCTTCTTCTTCGCGACAAGGTCAATCAGTTGCTTCACGTCCGACGGTGAGATGTTAGCACCACGACCGGCCTGTTTGGGTTGGTATGCCTAGAAAAATCGTTTGAGAGTGTAAGTAGAAAGAAACAGAGAGAGAGAGAGAGAGAGAAGGAGAGAAAGAGGGGGAGCGGTAGAGAGTAACTGGGATGCGGCGCTGAGCAGATCTTGATACAATGTGATTTAGTAATTATAGTCGGCATTAAATAAAATCAGATTATTGCATGATTTCTTATAAAAACTTAATTTAATTATAGATTCAGTTCAACCGGGAGCGGTCATTTCTTGATTTATAGCGGCGACGCGAGTGAGTCGGATGTGAGTCACGATAATCCAGGATCGACTCAACAATCCAGTGAAAATTCCCAACATAATCATCCAATGGAGGGAGGGGCGAGCAATAACACGATTGAGTGGCTCTGGCATTGGAAGTGATCTCTTTGACGTGACCTTGGGGATTTGTCGCTTCGCTTCTCGAGAGTTGAAGCTCTTTCTGAGCTACTCGATAATGATATCTCATCCCTTCAATTCTTAATTGAGGGATTAATCGAGATAATCGTTTCGCACAAGATGCGTTCAGACAAACTGAAGGCATCACACCACAGTCTTTACCGTCAGTATAGACGTTTCGAGGACTCGGTTCGAGAGAGCGGGGGGGGTGACGCATGACCTTCACAGGGGTCAAAGCGAGTTCGAAATCTATCGTGTTGAGGTTTATGATGTCGTTCAAGCTCTTCACGCTCAACAAAGGAATAAAAATCAAGAACTGAGGACCCTTCGTGAGCAGGTTGAATACCTTCGTGACACTGTGGATAGGATCCGGAAGATTCAGTAGGATCCGCCTACCCACTATTAAAGTACGGCTTCATTCTATCCACGTAGAACGTAGTATGCAAGCGCATCCCAGGAGGAATATCAAGTGTGTATGCGTCTCCCTTTCGTTTTAACACTTTAAAAGGTAAGATAAATCTGGGAAGCAACTTGATGCTTCCGGGATTGGAAACTGCTTGATCAGGAAGATTAGACGTGCTTAAAAATAGAAGATCGTTAATACTGTAACTGTTGACGTTCTTCCTTCCATGCTTGGAAGCAACTTGATGCTTCCGGGATTGGAAACTGCTTGATCAGGAAGATTAGACGTTCTTAAAAATAGAAGATCGTTAATCCTGTAACTGTTGACGTTCTTCCTTCCTTCCTTATTGCACAATCGCTTGGCACTTTGTGATGAATCCATTGGTATTTTCTTCTCATGTCCTGTTAGGGAGTCGATTGGATCGATCGCATCGATGTTCGCATCCAGTCTGGTCGGTTAAACAGCATTCAGTCGTTCATTGAATCTGCTTGAGAGGCGCAAATAGCGACGGAGAGGCTGTTGAGGCTCATTTCTTGGTGTGGGTATTGAATTAGCTCTGCCATCAACAGCCCTCGAAGTCCCGCCCCCACTAAAAGTAGAAACATCGCCGATCAACATAGATGATACACAAGTGCAAACCATAGTTGATGTAAAATGGCGAGTGTCCAGTCGAAGTGTGCATGTCATTTTTGATCGAGAATTCGACCATGGGGAGAAATTCACTCCAGGTTGTGAATGAAGAAACTTCGAAGCACATCTTCGATGACGCGATTTACACGCTCTGTCTGTCCGTCTGACTCCGGGTTAGCAGCAGTTGACATCAACAGACGTGTTCCCAACAATCCAAATAATCCACGCCACGCCAGAATTTGGATGTGAACCGAGTGTTACGATCAGAAACAATATCTTCTGGTAAGCCGTGACGACGGAACACGAGATCATTGAAGATATGCGCTGTGTCTTCGGCTATGATCGTATCAATACCGGGGTCAAATGGACCATCTTGCTGAATCGATGAACGAAAGCTAAGATGACATTTCGTCCCTTGGAAGCGGGGGGGGGGATAACGAGCACAAAGTCCATGCTGATAGATTCCAACTACCATGTGGTACTGAAAGAGACCAAAGAGGTGCTTGGTTTAACCCAATGACTTTCACACATTGGCAAATTTGACACGTCCAAACGTACTTGCGGACCCATTTGTAAAAATGTGGCCATTATAAGTCACGTGAGACATTGAGAATTTTTTCTCACGACCAAGATGACCTGCAAAATATAGCGTGTCATTGTATTCGAAAAATATACAATGATTCAAGCCATTGGACAATGGCACAAAAATTCGACCTTCGTCTCTACAACATCGAAGTGTAGTACAGAAGACGATTTGCACAAAGTACCGATGAATTCTGCACAAAGACTTGAAGATAAACCTTGTAACGCTTGAGGGCTTGGATCCTTAAAATATTCGAGAATTCGCTTGCAAGTGTCGTCTCCATTGTATGCACGAATAAGATCGTCATGCAGGTGACGAAGTTTGTTGCATTACAACCTTATTCACATCCCCGATACACCAAATGTACGTCACGTCAACAATCTCAGCTGGATTCGTGCGAGAATTATAGACTAAACGTTTTGACAAATCATCGGCAAGAATATTGGTCTTGCCACGCTTTTAATGAACAACGACGTTATATTCTGCAAATAACGATAACCAGCGTGCCATTTTTTGAGACAGATAGGGTGTTTTGACTGCCGTTGGAAGTGAGGCATGGTCAGTATATATTGGAAAGCACTGTTCAACGCGAAATTAAACTCTGAATTTCGCAAGCGCATATTTCATCCCAAGCAACTCTTTGCCATGAACTGAATAGTACCGTTCAGCCGTATTGAGTTGTCTTGACTGATATGCGAAACCCTACGACCATATATTTTTCCAATCCAAAAATGAAATCCAGTAAAGATACCAAAAACGGCTCCCATAGATAATACTCTTAATATATATATATATATATTGATTTTTTATAATGTTAATAGTAGCCTAATTTTAATCTTATTCTTTATTTTTTTATTAATAAAATAATATAAAAATTATTATGTTTTCGAAACAATTTTTTTTTAGGTACCGACTAGGTGCACACCCCCATTTGCTACGTGCACCCCCCCATTCCAAAATATCAATTATACCCGGATTTAATACAATTAACAGTTAATAATTCGAAATAGTGACTACAATTTGCCAACATGTCAAGAAAGGTAATCATGCGATGTCAAAGTTCCTGATGCTCTATAACCCACGGACGGTGTAATGGGGTGCCATTACATAATTGATATTCAAGTTAGAATATCACGGTTAAATTTCAGACGCGTTGTCTGAAATTTAAATAAGAGATTATAAGTTATTATAATATACGAAGGAAAAGTCGATTTGGTATAAATACCGAATCTTGCAGGTTAACTAATTGTCGATATAAGGTCTTTAGAAACGTCTGTATGGTAGAGTTCCTTTATATGTTCTTGAATTTCACTGTAGGTCATGCCTCGACCATATAACGAAATTATTTTTTCATCAAAACCAGAAAATCTTCTGACTCCTTTAGGGATTAATTGTGGCTCATAATCGCCATCTCTATCCCTTGGTACCTCTATTGATAAACGGTGACCGTGGTCATCTATTATACGCTTATCATAGTTGCCATTGAGACGATTAGTATCTGATTTAGGAACCTTACTATGCTTGGAATAGCCTAGATCATGATCGAATTCTTTTTCTAATACTCGCTCAACTATTTGCTTTTTTAGCTGATTGAAAATACCATCTTTTCCGAAGAGTTCTGATGGTTCTGATTTTAACTATGCAATTATTGATGAGGTAGATTCGATCCTAATTGATGAGGCTAGAACTCCATCGATTATTTCTGGCCCAGTCGATGACATCACAGAGCTCCATGGGAAAATTAATGTGCTGATTAAAAATCTGAAAAAAACAGATTATGAAATAGATGAAAAAGCCAAATCTGTTACACTGACCGAAGACGCACCGAATTGTCAATCGCGAATTCAGTGAGTGGCAGATAGTCACTCCACTGTTCAAAGGCATGTGCGTGGGATCTTCTTCGGGAACGTCTTGCAGAAGCCTACGAGTTCATCCTTGACCTTGAGACTATTGCTGCGGAAGCTCCTACCACCGGCGCCAAGTCAGAAAGCACGGAGAAGGCGCAAAATGGTGCTCGACCCTAAGAGCGATATAGTATTTAAAAAAGTCTTCGGTTCAAACCCGTAACTGATTAAAAGCTTTCTTAATTCAGTAATGCCTCTGCCGGAAGATGGGCTGATTGAAACCATAAAATATTTAACACCGGAGCAGTCACCTCGTATTCCTTCCTTGAATAATACCATTGTGGATGTAAAATGTACTGACCAAAAGGGAAGAATATTTATAGTAGAGATGCAGATGCAATGGACTGAAAGCTTTACCAAAAGGTTGTTATTTGGAGAATACAAGGCTTATGTACAGCAGATGCAGAAAGCAGAAGATTATCATAGCCTTTATCCGGTATATGGCCTTGGTTCTACCGGTATTTTTGAGCTCCTTTCGTTTCTTACTGTCTTTCTAGCTGGACTTGAGACTGCTGCTTTAAACGCTCTAATTCTTCATTTAAAACCTGTATTCCAGCGGGAGATGCCGAGTGAGCTGGTTATGACTAATTGAATACTTGATATTATTATATTAATTAGATAGTTACTATACTATTAGCCGCTAACCACCCATTAAATAAACACTCTTAATTTTGCGTTCTAGAACATAAGTGGATATTTATATTTACTTTTATTATAGGATTAGTTGTTATCAACTAATCCTACCCCTCTTGTATTGCGCGCTTCCTCGCACAACACAGTGTAAGCCTGTAACAGGATCAGTCCTGTTACACCTGGTAGCACTTTGTGGTCCGTCTTAACGACCATAGTTCCGTTCCACTAGTCAGCTAGCGGAGCGAATATTAAGAGCCGCTCGGCATCGTGTCGCGAGACATGACGCCTGACGAGCGAGAGAGAACGCTGGAAGTGGTGACGAAACACTTCCCCCACTTCTCGTCGGGTAGTAAAGACGCGACGGTAGAAATGGTTCGGTCCATGGGGACCGACATCATTACCTTCCTCCTGGGTAAGTCCCCGGTGGAAGTGATAGAGGTGGTGAATCGCTTTAGGCGAAACCACCTAGAAAAGCCAGAACGGCCCGCGAAAGAGGCAGCGCGGACCGCACCTGCACCTGCAACGCATAGCGTTGAAGTGGTAAAGGCGCGAGTACCGCCCTTTACCGGTGAAGGGGGCGAGCTCCTTCGTAGATGGTTTGCAGAGGTGGAAGATGCCATCTCTGCGCAAAATATTGTTGAAGAACGTCAACAGGCGTACTTCGCCACAACATGTGTGGGCGGCAGAGCCAGGGCATGGTCGATGAGTCGCAGAGCCACTGATGACTCTGCGTTCCTGACTTATCAGGAATTAAAAGCTGAGCTAAAGCTCAACTTTGAAGTTCCAGAAATGGATCTAAGTAGTCGGCAGGAGTTCATGGAACTCCGGCAAGGTAAGCTTGACCTTCAAGCTTACGCTCAGAAGACGCAATATTTGCTGTCAAATATTGTGTATGAGCCGGTGCCCCCTGCTATGCAGGTCACTGGCTTCATGAAGGGACTCAATGATGGTCCCGTAAAACAGAGTCTTTACCGGCACCCGCCAAAGACTCTAAGTGATGTCATTGATATGAGCATCCGTGAAGAGTTCAGCATGCGATCAGTGTCATCGCATGATGGGTACAGCCGAAGGGCTCAACAGCCCTTCGCTTTTGACATGCCACAACAGCATGTCAACAATCAGCAGTCGGGCAGACGAAGCTCACACTTCATCTCAAGAAACATCCACCCGCGCCAGGTTATGGTCGGTGGAGGTCCAGAGCCGATGGACCTATCGGTTGCGGTTGCTTCGAACTCGAATCAACCGAAATTTAAGAAGAACATTCGCTGCAATCGATGCGCGAAAGTGGGGCATTTTGCCCATGGGTGTATGGCACCGCGTCCGGTGCCACGCTGTCAGCGGACGGAACCGTCCGCTGCACGGCGACACCAACAGGGACATCACCCTGTTGATTCAAAAAACGAGAATCACCAGTAGGGGCGGGGCGCCCTACTGGGAGTGTTATCCCATATGCCGACACAGGGCATGTGAGGGTAATAGCCCCAGACGGTACTATGTCCTGTCAAAAGGTGCAGGGTGATGATAAGCCTCTTATCACCCTGGAGGTTAATCCGCACGGGAGCAATGTCCCCATGCGAGCTTTGTTTGACACAGGAGCGTCAAAGAATTTCGTTAGAACTCAGAGTCTAACGCTGTTGAGCTTCGTGGAGGTAGAAACCCCACGAAGTATGTTGTCAGTCCGGTTAGCAACAGGTTCAACCGTGACTATTCTAAAGCGTGTGATTAAAACACGCTTCGAGTTGAATGAACTGTCATTCGAGGATGAATTCATCGTCCTCGATTTAGATGACAAGTTCGATGTGATACTTGGAATCCCATGTATATCAAAGTTTAAACCTTCGATCGACTGGGTTAACCTATCGATCAACTGCGGCGGACGCACAGGATCTGATCACCCTGTGTGTAATCCGGCTGTATCAGAAGATACAACCGCAGCGTCAGACAGTCTGGTGGATAGCGATGGCGCCACCAGGTCTGTTCTGACACGATCAGCGGAAGGTACCTCCTCTGGTGAGAGGCCAGAGGGACTACCACACGCAACAGAAGAGTCGTTGCGTGTTGGAGAGAAACATTCCACGGGTGATAAGGACCACGGTGAGAATGAAGTTATATCCACGGTGGGAAACACCCACCGTGAGAATGAAGTGATATCCACGGTGGGAAACACCCACCGTGAGAATAAAAAATTATCCACAGTGGGAAACACCCACTGTGCGACGGAAGGTTCCAACACGACGAATGAATTCCGTGTTGATGAGAGTGAGCTCACGATCGAGTGCAATCGTGAGCAAAACTCCGTGGTGGCCAGTGCCCACCACGTTGCGTTAGCATGCGCACGGGTGATAAAGACCACCGTGTCGCAGAAAAGGCGGCCGGTCAGACGAGCACATCTGATCGCCAAAATTCCATGGTAGGCAGTGGCCACCATGATGATGAGTATTCGCACACGGTGAATCGTAATCACCGTGTAGCAGTCAATCAGACGAGTGCGTCTGATTGCATGGACAGTTCCGTAGAGGCGATCAACGTCTTGACGCAAACGGAGACCGGATTATCTACCCAGTCTCTGTTGATGGAACACCCTCCGAAAGAAGGTTCGGAGGTGATGGCTCTTCCAGCTTAGCGCTGGAAGAAGTTTATGAAAAACTTGCACGATGATCAGATCGAACAGATCTGTATTATCGTAGCAACAGATGATGTAGTGGATATTCGTGAACGAATATCCACATTACAAGTGGAAAACATTGGGAAAGAGGTTACCAATGATCAAACCAATGTTCAGCGCTTTGAAGCGCAGAGATGGGAGTCGCTTAAAGCGAACTCCCCATTTTATGAGGTACTTCGGGAATACGCTGACGTATTCCCAGAAGAAGTACCTAGCGAGCTCCCTAAGGATAAGGGAACTCGTCATGGAATTGACCTCGTGCCAGGCACGAAGTATTGTGTTACGCGGCAATGTCCGTTTCCGCGTGATCAAGTAAAAGCGATCGACGAGTTTTTCGAAGCTCGTCGTAAAGCAGGCCAAGTGCGGGAGTCTATCTCACCGCACTCTACCCCCATCTTTTGTGTGAAAAAGTCCACAGGTGGGTGTAGAATCGTTCACGCTTACAACAAGCTGAACGTAGCGACGGTACCGGCGCAGACGCCGATACCGCGAAAAATGTCCTCATTGATGGCATGTGCGGGAACACCATCTTTAGTGCTCCCGATCTAAGAGATGGATTTTATCAAATCCTAATGCGTGAGAAGGATATCCCTCTCACGGCGGTAAGTACCCCAAGTGGCATGCTTTGGGAGTGGCTTGTTATGCCGCAGGGGCTTCGAAATGCCCCTGCTACGTTTAACAGATGCGTAACGCATCTATTACGCCCGGTGCGAGAATTAGCACCGAGTTATTTCGATGACGTGTTCATCCATAGTAAGGTTGAACACGATAAAAGCGATGTAGATGTTTATAGGGAGCATCTACGTCGAGTGTTAGAGCTTATGCGTAAGCATAAGCTCTATGCAAATATAAAGAAGTGCACCTTTGGTGCACCTGAGATACCCGTTCTTGGATGTTTTGTGGGCAAGAACGGGGTGCGTCCTGATCCAGAAACGATCCGGGTGATCGTTGAATGGCCTACGCCAAACAACGTTAAGGAACTTCGAAAGTTCCTTGGGTTGGCAACATATTTGCACAAGTATTCGTGCAACTATGCTGGGTTAATACGACCTCTTTCTCAATTACTTAAGAAAGATGTCGAATGGCATTGGATACCCAATGCCAAGATGATTTTGATGCAGTCAAGCAAAGCTTGACTGAAGCGCCTGTCTTGGCTATAGCCGATAACGAGCGTCCGTTCCACGTCGTTTGCGACGCGAGCGATTTTGCTATCGGCTGTGCTTTGATGCAGCGTGATCACGATGATCGTGATCGCGTAATCTGCTATAAATCGCGTCAGTTGCGCCCAGCCGAGCGCAACTATCCAGTGCATGACAAGGAACTACTTGCCATGAAGTACGCACTGGCTAAGTTTCGTATCTATCTCTTGGGAGATAGACCGTTTGTGGCTTACACGGACCATGCGTCGATAAGAACGGCCGTGAATTCACCACATATTTCTCAAAGAATGGCTCGATGGCTGTCATTCTTTGCTGAATACAACTTTACGGTTGAATACAAACCCGGAAAGTTGAACGTGATAGCGGATGCGCTATCACGAAGGCCCGATTACGAGACGAAACCGTCCGTAACCGAAGGGGCCAGTGCAAACGCGATCCGTTGCACTGCTTTGTCTTCGTCAATTATACGACAAGTACGCGAGGCGTACAAAACAGACGAGGAGACACGTCTGTTGATTGATTACTTAATTAGTCAATCAAGTAAGAAGCGCGACGAACTCCCAGAGTTCCTCCGCGCTTGCGTGCATCGATATCGACTGCACGATGGTCTGCTGCTTTACAGCACAGACCAAAAAGATGAAAGTCGCACCGTCGTTCCAAACGACGATGATCTCAAACATCAAATTATGTTTGAGTATCATGATGCCCCGATTTCGGGGCATCAAGGTCGAGAGAAGACATACGCTTCTCTCGCACGTGACTTTTACTGGCGAAACCAGTACAAGTGGGTACGAAAATACGTACGCGATTGCGAGATTTGCCAGCGCGTTAAGCCTGCGCAGTCTGCACAGGCTCCGCTGCAGTCTCTTCCGACAGAGTGTTGAAAGCCCATTTCAATGGACTTCGTATTCGGTCTTCCACCCGACAATAGTCGGAAGTCCGGAATAGTGGTCTTTGTAGACCGTTTCAGTAAGATTGTACATCTTACTGCAGTATCAGCGAACGTAACCGCCGCTCAAACAGCGCGGATATTCGTTGATACGGTATTCCGTTTGCACGGAATGCCGGAAGACATTGTCTCGGATCGAGATCCGAGATTTACAGGACGTTTCTGGCAAGAAACGTTCTCATTGTTGGGAACCCAGTTGAAGATGTCAACTGCGGACCATCCGGAAACGGATGGGCAGACGGAACGGGTTAACCGCGTTCTCGGAGACATGTTGCGATCATATGCACATGCCTTTGAGCAGTGGAGTGACTATCTTCTAATCACTGAATTCGCGATTAACAATTCGGTGCATGCTTCAACTAAGTATACACCGTTCTACTTGAATGCCTTAAGGCATCCACGAACCCCAGGTTTATTTGGCGGTACGCCAAATCTAAGTGGGGGAGGGAACCGCTCAAATTTTGAGCGAGTCAATGCGCAAGTTGCGACTGCAACTTGTGAACAAAACGATGGCCCTTCTACTGAAAATACAGTAGAAGCGGAAGCAGCTTCAATTGAAACTGAAGCTGCATACGATGAATATGTGTCCGCAGCAATGGCTGCAGACAACGAGGACAATGCACCTACTGCTGATAAAGCAGTAGATGAATTCGTATTACAGCGCCAAGCTGTAATACGCTATGTAAAGGATGCACTTGCCTCTGCTTTTGAAAAGCAGAAGCAAAATGCAGACAAGCAAGGAAGGAAGAACAAAAACTCCTTTCTTAAAGGTGAATTAGCATTACTAAGTACTACTAATTTGCCCACACATGCAATAAGCAACTTCCCTACACGGAAGTTGCTTCCTAAGTACATTGGACCCTTCAAGGTCCAAGAGATTCGGGGGAATGGCTATACCTTAGACATTACCACAGCAATGCGGCTCCACCCAACAATCTATGTTGGGCGGCTCAAGCCGTATAACTCGTCTTCGTCTTACGACGAGACGCAGAACCACGGGAGATGCCGTGCTTCTCCAAGTCTCCCAAGAGAGACTTGTAATCGGCCTCCAGCCATTGGTGAGCAGAGCGGAGAGTCGTTACCTCCGCCTTCGACTGCTCGAGATCAGCCGTGCGCCGATCGATCTCTCTCTTATAGCGAGAAAGCTCAATGTACAGAAGATCATTCTTCTGCTGGAGGGCAGCGTGCGCTCCGAGGATGTCGCGGACATCCTCGCGAAGAGACCGATATGTCTTCACACAGTGAGACATATCGCTGCTCAAGGAGGAATAACCCTCCTCGAGCTCTCGGAGCGAAGAACGATGCTCCGCAACAACAACGGCGAGGTAATTCTCAACCTCCGCCGCCCCTGATTGATAATCAGGGGAATAAGCGATATATCCTCGAGCGCTTGATCTCGAAGCGCTCGGTGCCTTCGAAGAAGGGGCAGCGTACCGAGTACTTGGTACGCTGGCTGGGATATCCCCAAGAGTTCGACTCTTGGGAGCAGATTGAGGTTCTGAGGGCCGACGCCCCAGACCTTTTGACTGAGTTTGAGAAGGAGTCTCAAACTCATAATGCGAAGTAGCATCAACAGTAGGTGTTGATGCATTCAGGGTATCAATTAAACCCTGAATTTCGGCGGGTACGGAAAAGCCACCGTACCCCCGCAACTCCTCCTCTGACAGACGAGGAGCGCCCTGCGGACACCGCGGGCAAACGAGTTGAGAAGGGACACCACAGTTCAACCCTTCTTTGATGCAAGCAAAATGGATGTATTCCATTTTGCCTGTTCGTGAGTGCTTTAAAAAGCGCTCGCGCATTACGTGAACTTTATTCACGTAATCATCTGGGCTTTTGTTGTAGTTGTCAACAAAAGCATTCCAACTCTGCGTCAGGGAGTCTTTATCGTCCCTGTTCTTCCTTGACCCTTTCCGGATCGAATAATATCGGACCTGGAAAAAGAGGTCAATAAAGTACAGACGTCTATCGTCTGTACTTCGATCGAATCGACGTGACTGGATGTCTTCGCAGTCATCCAGCACGTTGACATCGAACAACGCATATTGGCAGTCCCGCTTACGGTGACCGCCACTGTTGGGGGCAATAGCCCATCCAGGGGTCCAAAACCCCACTTTGTACGGAACATGTGGTTCCGTACGATGATACGCTTCAGAAGCGGCAGGCGCCGCTTCTGTTCGAGCTCTTTTAGCAGGCGGAACACCGCCTGCTTCAACACCACGCGCCGGGGTTAAACCACCCCGACGTGGAAACGGACTTGGTCCAGGTGGGGCTCTGGGTTCCCGCAACCACCTGTGATAATCATTGTCGCTGTCATAGCTTACAACGACACCAGAGTCGTCATCGCTGTTAGGCGATGGGCACCTAGCGAGTTTCGACTCGCTAGATCCTTTAGTGGGGACAGCTGTATCCCCATCACTTTGTTCGGAGTCAGAACTCCCGAACATGGCCCTCATGGCAACACGCCATTCGGAAGTTGCCATCGTGCGAGATGTTGCATTAGCAATATCTCCCTTTTCCTTGCCAGATGCCGCCTTAGCAGCATCTGTGGTCGAAGACGGTACGTCTTCCGACCTTTGCGTAGTTGACGCTAATAATGTAGCGTCACCGTTGTCACTCAACACCTCAGCACCTAGTGCTGAGGCGGAGAAAGAAGCTCCTTCATTGTTTTCAGCAGCGCTCTTTAGAGCGCCGCCGTGTGGCTTGACCATCGAGTCGATGGTCAATCAGTTGGTAAATGAGAACGACCAACAAGTGCCACCCATGATTGGCCAAAATAAGAGTTATTATTGGCCAACCACCTTAAGTGGGGGGTGATGTAATGGGTTGCCATTACATAATTGATATTCAAGTTAGAATATCAGTTTAATTTCAGACGCGTTGTCTGAAATTTAAATAAGAGATTATAAGTTATTATGATCTACGAAGGAAAAGTCGATTCGGTATAAATACCGAGTCTTGCAGGTTAACTAATAGTACAGTTAGTAAAGACTTGATATTATTATATTAATTAGTTAGTTACTATACTATTATCCTCTAAACCACCCATTAAATAAACACACTTAATTTTGCGTTCTAAGCAACAAATGAATATTAATATATTTACTTTTATTATAGGATTAGTTGTTATCAACTAATCCTACCCCTTTTGTATTGGCGCTTCCTCGCACAAATACAGTGTAGGCCAGTAACAGGATCAGTCCTGTTACAGTATTACATATAGTTTATATTAGTTTAAATTAATTTAGGCTAATTACATATTAAATATATTCAGTTTACATTTCACTCTTTTTAGCGGACGCGCGACCTCGACCGGTCGCGCGCGCAGTGAGTGTTGTAGATAAGAGGGATTCCTCCCTTTACTTACATCCCGTAAAGGGAATACAGCCGTTAAGGCTAAGTCGTAAACTAACCCGGGAATCTTGGCCCCGAGTAGGAGAACTCTCCTACTAAGCCCTTTACAAGGGCGTATCGGCTAAGTAGCGGTAGCTACCGCTTTAAGGAAGAGTCTTCCTCTGTGCGCTAGCCGCACCGTGCGTATACGCAACGGCTACAGCCATGATTCCTCTTCACGGAGGCTATTGATGTCTCTTTCTCACGACTACCGTCGTACTCCTCTTTATAATCCGTGCCGACCACTTCCTCTTCATGTAGCTGTTCTTCTTCTGCGTGTGAAAGTCCCACTGGAATATCGTACCGTCCGGTGCAATTCTCGGATCCGAGCTGGTGATGCCATCGCTACGCACCGGTATATCTGACGCTGCGAGTATATCCACTAATACACTTGAATTGCTCATAGGATGATCAGTCCGTGGCATTGTAGCACGCAATCGATAGGACGATGAATTAATCCTCGGACGACAGCTCGTTCACCTCAAAAAATTGTACGTATAGCGCACTTTGGCCGAGTCACGGTTGCACTCATCGCTAACCGGTTTGAAAACTTTTTTTTCGGTTTCACGAAATTTAACGACGCTAAACTTTGTGCTTTTACAAAGTTGTTTAATGCGCCGGTATAAAGCACGACATAGGCACCATGAGGCATAAGTTTCAGGGTGATGAACGTTTTCGCGTCACTCTGCACACCTTAATGGGAACTTTTCCGGTCTGGGCTATCTCCTTACATGCCTGATCGTGGCATGTGAAACGTAGGGCTCCTGCCCCTACTAGCTGTTCCTGTTTTATGAACCAGCAGGAGGTCTCCCCTGTTGATAACGTTTTCCAGCGGACTTGCTCGTCCACTGACTGCAGGGCTCCGGACGGATCCGGTGCCATGCACTAATGGGCAAACTGCTTCTTCTTCAGGCATTTAGTGTAGCGAAGAAGCTTCTGTAAGCACAGACAGACTTGAGCGAATATGCTGGATCGCTTGACACTACAAGTCAGACGATATGCGTGCGTTGGAGGCTCACTATAGAGCCGCTGCTAGAAGTGCTTTGCAGTCTTGCGTCTTAGTCAATAAAACGAGAAGTAAAAATATATTTTATAATTAAAAGAATTTAAGCCAATAATACTTGCTTAAGTTCACTAAGCGTTATAAGCTTGAAATCTTCTAACATCATGTATTCAGGTACTTACAGCCAATCCGTTTCCACCATGAGATTTCACTTCAGAGCCAAATATGGCTACACCAAAAATCGACAGCTTCTCCTTATTTTCAACCACGACCGATACCTCCCCTCCATCGGTTGAAACTCGACAGAAATTAATCGACTAAGTATTTTTTCTTACCGTAATTTACCACCAACAATACTCCTGGATGCCTTCTACCGGGCCAGGTGCTATTTTGACAGTTCTATCCTACTACACTACTAATGCAGCGCAAAGGTCTGCACAAATCTGCTCTCATCGTCCATTCATTCCCCTTGAAAAATAAAGCAAAATGATGGGTGCCAGAGCAAGCATCTCCAAGCTCCTCCAACCTCCACTTGTAGACTTTGACTGCAGCCGTCTTCATCGTCGGCTTCGTTCACTTGTATTTTTTTGATCCACTCTGCATTTCAAGTGACAAGGTCCATCCCCTGTCGCTAACAATACGCCATCGTCGACCCCATCGCTCTTGAGTTGCTTTCCTCTCGCCACTCATTCCACAAGCGTCCTTTTTTCTGCTTTCCACTCGACTTTCTCCGTCAAGCGGCATGTTCCACTCGCACCAACGTCACACGAAATTAGTTCGTGGACGTGTAGTAGGTTCGACCGCTCAATACGTTCGGATCGATCTTCGAGCGTAGCGGAGGAATCGAGCAGATGGTGGAAGTTTGGCCACTTGCGATGTTTAGCGGCGGTAAACGGAATGTGCTGGCACCATACTGTTGCTGCTGCTGCAATTTCCGCTCGGTGGCCCCCGTGCTACGTAAGGGGGACAAGATGCCATGCATGGGCGCGGACGGGATGGGCAATGGCAAGCGGTTTTGCGTGCTCTGGTAGTTCATCTCCGTCACGGCAGTGAGTACACCGCCAAACTTGCGAGTCGGGATGGGGCATCCCTCGGGCGACCCTCGGAGTGGGCTAAGCCGCACCTCAGTCTTTTGCATGCACCACTCGGGGCTTGGTCGGATCGATCCACTTGGGTCTTTTCCCCACTCCATCTTGCGCATTTTCTGATCAAACTCGAGGGATGCGCGCGCTGCGAACGACTCGGTGGACTGTTTCATCATCATAGGGCTCGACATGTCGGCCATCTCGACGTCAGGAGGAGACGACGGCATGCCGGGCACGGTCAAAGAAGGCTCGTGTTTAATCACCTCGTTGGAGGCGAGCTCTGCCAATCGAAAGAGCTCATTGCGCGGGTTGTTTGCGTGGTTCGAAACGTCCACGAGTGCGCGCGTGGGCGTACTCGTTTCGTTTCTGTGGCTCTGTCCCCCACTGCGATGACTGTTCCTTTCATCGCTCGAGACGTACTCGATGGCCTTGACAATATGCTCCTTGGCGAAATACTCGTGCGCGTCGCCGTCGCAAGGTTGCGCGCCGTCTTCCCCCACGTGCTTTCGACCCTTGTGGCGCAGTCCGCGTCGCCAGCGACTAATCTTTTGCCGATACTTTTGCGCGTGCGTCATTGTCTGCCGCGTGGTTTTCGTCCCAATGAAGGCCGCAATGACTTTCCACGGCCCGGCCGGGTACTTTTCCATGGCCTCGAGAAACTTTTCGTGCTCCTCCTGCGTCCACATTTTGAGTGGCTGACTCTGTTTCGACGAGTAGACGGTCGTGCCCGCTTTCGCCTCGGTGGGCTTGATACGAATGAGCTTGCCCTCGCTCTTGGTCATTTCAAACAATTCCATGCGCACCGTGGCGGAAATCGTCATGTTTGTTGCTTCCCCGTTTCGAAAGACTTACCAGGGGGCACACACAGCGACGTTGGCTTTTAATGCATGCAGTGCAAAAAACACGAAAAGGGAGAGGAAGAAGTGACGGGTTGCGTCCCTGAGCGCCAGTCCAGACAAGCGGCGACAGACAAACGAAGAGCGAGGAACAGATCGTACCTAACCGAACTCGGCCCCTTGATGGATCGGAGATGGGCACGCGTGGATTCATTTCGTGCCCTGGCTCTGTGTCTTCGAACCCAAGTCGAGCACAGTTTTTTCGTCGGTCGTACATTGCACACGCGCTCTCTACGGCTCATCCAAGTGGCAAAGGAGGGGCCTGGCGCTCTAAAGAGGGCTCTACACTATGTACAGTACTGGTACGCTCGGGATGAATCGAGGAGGTAAAGAAACCGTGTGGCTCGTTCAGAAGGCACTGGACATAGGTAGGCGATGGGGTTGATTTCAAGATGGGATTCACGGTAGAAAAAGGATCTTGAGCGTGTCAATCCTTTTGCACGGGTTAGGTGCACGTGGCCAGCTGCGGCGAGTAGTTTTCAAACGTATACAAGTGATGGGGCAGTTGCGATCGGTACAGGTACAGTACAACCAGGGTATCGTGACCACATGGATGATCCTTCAATGTTTACGCAAAGAACGAGGAAGAAGGGGCATGGCAAACCCTAACGTAATCTATCTATTGCGGTAGCTCTTTGTGGGCGACGCTCGATGCTACTTTAGCATTTGATGTACTACTATTGGGGAGCAAATATGCTGTTGTAACATCCACTTCTTGACGGCTTATTGAGATGCTGAGATGTAGCCACTGCAATTGGTGGAAGAAGCAAAGGAGCAGTGTGGCTACATTCGGTGAGGTTCGAAACAAAGGGCACCGACGTAGACTGGTTTACTGAAAAGGCCCGGGATCAAGTTTGATGATAATTGGTGCAGCCACCAGTTCAAGTAAGTTGGCCACATCCTCGGACCATTCAAAACAACCACCCAGCTGTTTATGAAAGTGTTAGTCCGCCTTTTGCGTCGATTGCACGTTATTGAACGATTATCGCGTCCAATTAAAACTGTTGTGTCCAATGGCTGAGGAATAAAAATCCTCTTAAGTGACCACTTATTTAAATAGGCGGCTAGGATCCTGCACATGCCCTCACCTTCCAGGGGAGAGAATGTGCAGATATAAGGCCAAGGACGGCAGCCTGTGTGGCACAGTCGAAAGTCGAACAGAAAGAAGATAGAAATTAAAAAGAATCCTAAGCTCGGATAAGCATAGGGTCGAAAGAGCATATGTAGCAGTTGGGCGATGGTTAGTGAGGTCAGTCCGAGGATGTGTTTCTTATGTAGACCTATGCTGGCAATCAAGGCATGTCTCCGGTTGAGTGGCAAAACAACTGGCAAACAAGGTGCCTAACATAGATGTATATGTTGGAATTAACCGGGGATTCGTGCAAACACTTCACGAGATGGCGACCTACCTGCTGACAAAGTTTCAGCTCGTAGGGATCAACGTAAGTAGCCCA
This sequence comes from Peronosclerospora sorghi, assembly GCA_026184515.1. Taxonomy (NCBI): domain Eukaryota; phylum Oomycota; class Peronosporomycetes; order Peronosporales; family Peronosporaceae; genus Peronosclerospora; species Peronosclerospora sorghi. Next base: position 21,417,470 of record CM047580.1, read on the forward strand.
ACTGGTATCCGCCCTCTAGCGGCGCGTAAGGTTCGGTAGTAGGCGTGCTTAATTAAATGCAAAATAGAAAGTATATATTATGTAAGGTTACTTAGCTGACTATTCGGTTCCTAAGTGAGAACTTAATTCTGTAACCGTCAATAACATGAAAAATGTATACTACCCATGTCAACCAATGGGATTCCACCATTTCGGAAGAGTGCAAAGCCGAAAGTGGCTAAACACTCTTCCAACACTCCTCCTGGAAGACCGGAGGCTGCACCATCGTCACTGTAGCCCTAGCGCTACAAGCAACACTTGAATCCGCTGCGCGCTTAGGTCCTTGGTGAGTAGATCAGCGAGCATCTCTTCACTTGGCACGTGGCTTGCCGAAACGATGCATTTCCGTGCGTAGTCCTTCAAAAATTTCAGCTTGATATCGACGTGCTTGGATCCGGCCGCACTCGTCTCATCTTCGAGTTGCTTCAATGCAGCTAGGTTGTCCATCTTAAACATAATTGGTGTCTTGGCATGCATCCCAATTTCCGCAATTAATTCTTTCAATCCGAGCACCTCCTTGCCTGCCATAGCTGCAGCAACAAACTCGGCTTCGGCTGTCGATAATGCTACTGCCGTTTGTTTCTTGCACGCCCAATTAACGAGAATTCCATTTACGAAAACCACCATTGCCGAAACACTCTTTCGATCAACTTTGTCCGCCGCAAAATCGGCATCACTATAAACAGTGATTCGCAATGGCATCGGCAGTCCATTATCATGCTTCAGAGCAAGCTTGAGGTCACTCGTTCCCTTAAGGTACTTGAGGATCCTCTTGGCAATCTTGTAATCGCCCAACGTGGGTGCATGGGTCTTACGTGTGGCTCGGTGCACGGCGAACGAAATGTCAGGACGCGTGCACCGGGCGACCCATAGCAGACTGCCCACAAGCGATTGAAACTGCTTGATGCTCGGCAAATTTTCCTTCGGCTGTGGTAGGAGCGGTTCTTGACACTCCTTCACTTCATCCAGTGCCAGCACAGGAGTTCGTGCTGGGTTCATCTTCTCTAGCCTGTTCGTTTTCAATATGTCCTTGATAGTGCCCTTTTGGTCTAGCAAGTAACCGCTCTTCGGATCACCTTGAATCCGAACGCCCAGAAACTTGGTGACACTGCCCAAGTCCTTTAGTTCCAATACTTGCATGTTTGCGAAAAATTCCCGGACGATACTCTCACTGGTTCCGGTAACCAGGAGATCGTCAACATATGCTCGAACTATGACGGTTTCGGCTGCTTGTTGCTTGACAAAGATGCACGTATCCGTCACACACTGCGTGAATCCAAATTTCAATAATGTTTCACAAAGGCATTGGTGCCACAGGCGCCCAGCCTGCTTCAGTCCATACAGGTTGCGCTTTAATTTTAGCGCGAGCTCCTTTGGTGAATTTACACCGAAATCATGCAATGTATCCATCGAAATGTCCATGCCTTGTGGCACCTGCAGGTAAATCTCCACATTTTCCTCAGACTTGGCCTTGGGGTAGGCACTTGGCACATCACCATGGCGTGCCGCTACCCCCCACACTTGTGCCAAAGCAAGAATCAACTTGACATTATTCAACTCCATAACGGTTGAAAATGTGAAAAAATAGTCCGAACCGTAAACTTTTTTGTCGCCACGGGCAACCAATCTCGCCTTGTACCTCTCGACCGAACCGTGTGCACTGACCTTTGTCTTGTACACCACTTGGTTGGGAGAGGTACCTTACCCGGAGGGCGGCGTACAATTTTCCAGGTTTCGAGGTCTTCAAGAGCTTTGAGCTCCTCCGTTTCCGCTTGCTTCCACATTGTGGATTGCGGGCCTCTATGCGCCTCGCGATATGTCTTGGGGTCTGGCTGCATCACTGACCCACTTTGCGCTCCCGCACTTGACGCACAAACAGCATAAACACACAACACACCTTCCGCAGTTTTCTCATTTTCGACAACTTGCTGCGTGGTGTCACCGTGTGAAGCAACCCCCCTTGCCCTCGAAGCAGCATATTCCTGACCTTTAGCCGTCTTTTTAGGCTTCCGTCGGGTCTTTCTGGTGCCCTGGTTAGCGTTCCCAGCGCGTTCCGGAGTAGTCACCGGCATCGGCGTTTCACCACTGGCAGAGTTGGAAACCGTCGAATTTTCACTTCGTTTTCTTGCATGCGACTCCGCCAATGCTTCGAGCTCTTTGTTGCATTCACCTTCGAGGACTTTAGGGATCTTCTCACTCGTCTCAGGACTGAGTGTTTCAATCGCAGTGACGTGCCGTGTCACTACGACCACCCTGTCCTTCAGCAACAGCACTTTGAAACCTTTCGTCTCATCATTTTTGCCGAGAATCAGAGCCCGTTCGGCGTGCTTTGCCAATGATTTCTTCTTAGGGTCCCGCCAAACCATGCACGGGGACCCGAAAACAACAATATCTGTGAGCACTGGCCGCTTGCCAGTCAACACTTCCAATGGCGAAATTCGCCCAGCATTCGATCGGGTCAGAGTACGATTTAGTATGTATGCAGCATACTCAGCCGACTCCGACCAATACGTAAGAGGTACTCCGGACCCAAATATCATGCACCGGACCATGTTAAAAATGGTCCGGTTCATTCGTTCCGCCTTGCCATTCGAAGCAGGCGTTCCGGGCTCGGTCACTTGGCGACGAATACCGGTCTGTTCACAAAACGGATCCACGTTCCGGTACTCGCCGCCACCATCCGTACGCAGCACGTGCACTCTGCATGAAAATTCATTTTCAAAACATGCAATGAAATGGCCAAACATTCGAGCCGCCTTGTCCTTGGTGCGTGCTGCGAACACTCAAACATAATTCGAAAAATGATCCACAAAAACGACCAGGTATCGGTTGCCACGCCTGTCTCGGGGGGTGATCGGACCTTTGAGGTCACTGCAGATCACTCCTCCGATGCGGTCAATCGGGGCGTTCTTGCCCGAATCCGCCTTATGCTGTGTCTTTCGGGTCGCTTTACCCTCGGAGCACGTCAAACAATTTGGCCGATTCGTATCCGTTAAAACAATGCCGGACCTAGGGTCCCTGGCCAACCTTTCGATGGTGTCGTATTCCAGGTGACCCAGGCGAACATGGAAATGACGTAGGCTGCCACTGTGAGCGTCCGAACCGACGTCTTCCATCGCACTGTTGACAACCATGTCACCGAAATTCGTCAAAAAATTGCTTTTCCTTTCCGTTTTCAAACGGGCAATAAAAAACGAAGCATGCGTGTATACGTCAAAAAGTTTTTCATCTTTAACCATAACGCGAAGCTTGTGTCCATCATCGACAATGGCACAGCCCTTTTCGCGTAGTCGACCAAGTGAAATCAAATTCAGAGCCAATTGCGGTGCGTAGTATACTTCGGTCAAGACAACGACCGTTTCACTTGTGTCGCACGTCCGCAACGTAAGCCGTCCGACCTTGGTAGCTGGTAGGATGCTGCCGTCCGGCAGTGCAAATATATCATTTGGTCCACAATATTTTGCGTCTTCCAACAAATTTGCGTTCGACACCAAGTGTCTACTAGCGCCACTGTCAATAATCCAAACATTTTCACGTTCAGGATTACCACATGCATTAATGTACGCATCTAGAGGGGAATCCAGAGTTGAAAGTACAAAACGCTTCGATGACTTGTCATCTCTGCTACGATTTGGACCTTGATTACCACCATCACCCTTTTTATTTTTCTTATCGGGGCAATACTTTTGTATGTGCCCCTCATTTCCACACGTGTAACAGGCACGCTTGCCCTTGCCAGATGTTGCGGCATGCGCCTGCAACTTAAACGCTGGCTTGCCCTTGATGACATCATCTTCTAACTCCTGTGCCCAGGCAATCAACTCTTGCGCGTGGCACAGGTAGTCTTGTCGGCAGGGATCATATCGCGCCATTAACATCACTTTCAACTTGGGCGCAGCAAACTTGACAATGTTTTCAATGATCAACTTTTCGCTCGATCCGCTTTCGCGAGTCAGAGCTACTAGGTATAAGTAGTGTTCGGTCCACGAACGCTTAGCGTCCTTTTCCATGGCAAACCAGGCCGCAGCTTGGTGGTGGGATATATTAACCTTGAATCCCAACCACATTTGATCCATCACGTAAGTAAGCTGCGGCCGCACCCGCCACCACGAACCAATGTTCGAGCGGAAATATTCCGCGGCGGTGCCTTCGAGATGTTCACCAAATTTGTTTACTTTAAGGCGTTCACTCCATTGGAACCCTGAGGTCATCTCACCGATCTCGATTGCCTCCATGAAAAGGTAGGCCCATTGGCGGTATCCTGCACCCAAACCGGGATACAGCTCCCGCCCCGAAAACTTTTCAATACTCAATTTGGGTATTTTATACCCGACTTGATGCACCGGCATAAACCCTTGCCCAGGTGGTGCATCAGTCCCACCAACACCTTGCATGCCAACCGGCACTCCGCGAGGTGTCGCATTCACTTGTGGTCGTGGCCTTGCTCTGGCTTCAACCCCTTCGTCCTCGGCCAAATCATTCAGAGTCATCTGATGGCCGAAAGGACGGTAATTCTGGAGGCTGTCACGGAACTCTGTGTCCTGTACCCGCATTGGTGATCCCTTCCTCGAACTGGAGGACACACTGGGAAGTGATTGCCTGGCCTGCCCATCTTCAATGGCTGTCAGACGATTCGCAACTTCCTTCAGACTCTGTACCAATGCATTAAAATCACTGGCAGAGGGCACATTGTCTCCATCTGAATCACTCATATTAAATCACTTGAAAATCCTTCAGTCACTTTCGTCAATCCACTAGCCCTTTCGAGAGGGGACTTTCCACTAGTTCTGCGTAACAAAACGAGACAAGGTATCCACGAAAACACACTCCAAAAACCAAGAACAATCCTCGATACAATCAGTTGAGCCTTGGGCTCATAACCTGTTGTAATTAACCGGGGATTCGTGCAAGCACTTCACGAGATGGCGACCTACCTGCTGACAAAGTTTCAGCTCGTAGGGATCAACGTAAGTAGCCCAACTGGTATCCGCCCTCTAGCGGCGCGTAAGGTTCGGTAGTAGGCGTGCTTAATTAAATGCAAAATAGAAAGTATATATTATGTAAGGTTACTTAGCTGACTATTCGGTTCCTAACTGCGAACTTAATTCTGTAACCGTCAATAACATGAAAAATGTATACTACCCATGTCAACCAATGGGATTCCACCATTTCGGAAGAGTGCAAAGCCGAAAGTGGCTACACACTCTTCCAACAGTATATTCTTGCGAAGAAATGAAAGATGAGATGAAATCAATCTAACGTTTGGAATTAGCTGCGGGGGCATTCAACGTGGTGCATGATGGTGGGAAATTGGCGTGAACAACGTGGTGCCAGTAGTGGTGTGGTGCGCCGCAACGAGGCCGTTCGCCATTAAGAGGGCGATCGTACGAACACATTAGTAGCGCTACGAGTGAAAGAAGATAGAGATCATATCGCTGTAGCAATTCACCCCGAGGGTGCTGTGGCTCGTACGGCAGCCCCGACTTCCGCATGATATGAGCAAAGGGCAAGTCCAGGTGTAAAATAATTAGAAAGAAATACATCAGAAGCGTAAGTGTAGACCTGTGAGACGGCAGTCCTTGAGGTACTGAGTTCTTAGAGAATGGAGACGCGGAAACGCTCATCACCCTGAAGGTTAAGCCGCTTGGGACCGATGTCCCAATGTTTGATACCAGTGCATTAAACAATGTAGAAGCACAAAGTTTAGCGTCGTTAAACTTCGTGGAAGTGAAAAAAACACAAGCATGTGATATGCACACGATTTGAGGCGAACAAACTGTCATTCGAAGATGAATTCATCGTCATGGAACTTGATGACAAGTTTGATGTTATCTTGTACATTCCATGGATGTCCAAGCATAAACCGGCGATCGACTGGGAACACCGTGCGATTAGGTGCTACAAACTGATCGTCGTATGAGTATTTCAAGTGTATCCCTGCATATACTCACAGCGTCAGATAGACTAGTGGGTAGCGATGACACCAATAGCCCTGAATCCGACAATTACAACGGATGGTACATCCGTTGATAATATCCCAGTAGGACTTGCTCACGCAGCAGCAGAGCAGCTGTGTGTGAAGAGACACTGGCGATAAAGACCGCCGGGTTGGAGTAGGAAGGTTGTCTTATGAGAGAGAGAAAGACACCGATAAAAGGTACTACCATGAGACAGAAATTAATTTGGCAGGTAGTAGACACGTTAGGAAGAAGCAGATCCGACAAGCACATCTGACTTAAATACGGAGCACGTTGTAAGTTCAACGTCTAAAGCAAACAGTGCTATCCAGTCTCTAACGCTCAGTAACCCTCAGAAATATGCTCACTGTCTCAACAACCAGTAACTGTAGCCGGTGCGTAAACGCACGGTGCGACTAGCGCACAGCAGAAGACTCTTCCTTAAAGCGGTATCTACCGCTACTTAGCCGATACGCCCTTGTAAAGGGCTTAGTAGGAGAGCTATCCTACTCGGGGCCAAGATTCCCGGGTTAGTTTACGACTTAGCCTTAACGGCTGTATTCCCTTTACGGGATGTAAGTAAAGAGAGGGCTCCCTCTTACCTACGACACTCACTGCGCGCGCGACCGGTCGAAGTCGCACGTCCGCAAGATAGAGTGAAATGTAAACTGAATATATTTAATATGTAATTAGCCTAAATTAATTTAAACTAATATAAACTATATGTTATACTAAGTAGAATATTCCTAATTCGTACCTAGCTAAAATGTAGTGTACACACCTGTGTACTGACTGACACGTGGATGGCTGACACACCACCACACCAAGGGCCCCTTCCCTGATTGGTTAAAATAACCAATGGTTCAGAACCTTTCAAACCGGTCAATACTGACCTCAACCGTGGTGTACTCGTGTACACCAACACTAAATGTAACTCGAATGTAACCCCGTTACATCCTCCCGCATCAAGACTATTGCTTACGCAATAATCGAAATCTTGTTGGAGAAGTCCAACGCCAATACCTCTGGCTGTCCATTGTACACCTTCAGCGGTGCTGTGGTGGAGTCAAGTTCGAAATCGAAAACATTAGCATCGATAACCTGACTACCACCATCGCGCCCAGCCTTCCAACTTTCGGAGGGGGTACTCCGCGGACCACCACTCGAGATCTGGTCCGATCGTCCGCTGCAAGCAGACGACCGGTCGTCATCAGAACCCACTTGGTCCGATTGTTTAGTGTCCATCTCACCTTGTGTACCCTATGGAATGGGCTAGTTACACACTCGGTGGATCGGGATCGCAGATTGGATCGAAGCGGTCTTGAATATAGAAGACCGATCTGGGTGGGTATCTATGGGGCAGAACTCTTCACCCCAGACACAAACAGACCAAAAACACTTCCAAGAGATAACTTCCGATAGGTAGATCGTCCAAACGATCAAGACCTGACCAATACGGAATAATAGAGGGTAGACCGACCGTTCCGGTCTAGTTCCTGACCAATACGAAATAAGACCAAAACCGGTCTAGTTTCCAACCAATATTAACACAAGCCAATATGTCCGCGTAAAGACCCAATTTGCTCGTGAAACTCCACAAACGATATCTCCACGCCAAGACCAATCCAGTGAATAGCACGTTACAAACGTACTTGAGTTGAGGTGTTGATATCGCCAAATCGTACTCCCGTCTAGGGACTTCCGGTGGGCCAAAGTGCGCGTGCGGCGCATCCAGACCGGGTATAATGGGCGAGAGGGGATAATTCGACCCTCTGTCCCCAAACACTCCACGGCGGGCGGAGGCGACTAGTGTACGAAAAGGGAAGAACGGCGACCCTAGCTGTGGTGTGAACCAAGACCAAAGGACTTCTACTTAGAAAAATCCTGCAACCAAAAGACTTCTACTTTTTTAGGCAAATCCACAACTAAAAAACTTCTACCCTATAGTCCCTAAATGTACCCACACACAATATGTAAAATACCCAAAGTCGGGTGACTCACCAAAACTTGCGTTCTTGACACTTCTTGAATCTGATAGGCTGAAAATCCCCCCTTGTTTAAACCAATCCGAAATTAGACCAAATGCCTTGACGAAACTTGACCAGAAGTGTGCCGAAAGTTTGGGCACGCTTCTCCACAGCCGCCCTTGAGTCAGACCGTGTCGCACAACGATAACGGTCTGACCTCGTCCATCAAATTTAGTTGAACCTTGGTCATTCAGACTTTTCCGACATGGAGCAACCATCTCCTTCATTCGTTCTAGGTACTTGCACTGCTGTACTTGACCTTCTTGTGTTTCCTTAACGACCGTTCTTGTAGGCACCTCGCATACCACGTCATCGCATGTCACTTCGCCCGTCCGGTCGTTCCGGTCTGGCAGCCCCCATCGTTCTACTGCGCCTCAGACATCTGCAGGGCATCAGACCAGGACCGACGCGCAGTTGCAAGACGCACTTGAAGAGATCGCACGTCTCCAAGAGTATATTGCTCAACAGGCGACACAACGTATGCATGCATGTCCGTTCTTCACCTTGGACCAGTTCTAACCTTCGTTTGTCTTCAGCCCGTATACCTCCAGCCCGTATGCCTCCTGGCATCAGCAAGGCGATCAATGCCCTTCTTGCCGCCGATCGTAAGTCGAACACGCATGACCTCCAGCTGCGTCAGATTTTGACCGGACTAATAACGCGCGCAATAGGTTGACCCGCTTGGAGGCTCATCAGCTTCATCTTCGGGAGCAGCTTGTGCTGGTCCAGCAGCAGCAAGCAGAAGACCTGCTTGACCAGACCACGTTGAGCATTAAAAGCGACGATCTCGAGAGGCGTCTCACCGAGCTCCGAATTTCGATTCAAGACCAGACCGAGGAGGTCCGGTCTTGTGAACGCAAGTCGAACGATTGGACGCAGGCAGCGAACGGTCGCCGGGCGGTATTAAAAGAATGTAATCAGCGCTTGGTTGACCTGTTGCATCCTCCTCGGCATCCGGTTGCTGCCTCCAGCGTATACCGGTCTGCGTCGGCCGCCTTGGTGGACCTACACCGGGACCAAGACCAAGGCCGTTCATTGGCCGAAATTCTCCAGCCCGAAATTGCACACAAATCAAAGAAGCGCGCGGACGCGCCGGGTAGCTCGAGGGCGCGGGGCATAGCGCGCGACCCTGAACTCGAAGGGAAGCGTGCGGTGCCCCATAAGTGAGCCAAGACGCAGGCTCTTCTCGTGGGCTTAAGCTTGGACGATGATGACGACAGTAACATCTCCAAAAATCAAGCGCCCTCGACCGCCGGTGCTGACCATGCCAAGTATTCAGAGGTCTCGTCCTGGGATGAATCCGGCGAAGACTCCGGTGATTCGAAGTTTGCTGTCCCCATCCCAACCAAGTCGCGAACAAGTCCACATGAAAGTTTTGTTCAAGTTGCATCGACTTCGGAGCAGACCAAGAAGACCGGCCCGCATGGTGGCGTTCCACCACCTCATGCGTCGACAAAGTCAACACCTACGGTCTTGCCTGGGACGTCCAAGCTACACAAAGATGCTTTGTTGGCCAACGTGGCAATCGACAGTTCTTCCCTTCCGCCACGTGCGCGTGAGGATACTTTGCCGTGGTCGCCAGGGCAGATAGGTTGTTTACGCCGGTCCACCCTGACCAAGCAGCTCCTGGCCCGGTCTTTCTCTCGTCCAGACCATTGGCTTTTCCCGCCGGCGAAGAAAGTTCCTGCCGCGTCGGAATGGCGACCGGACTTGATCACGTCGGCACAGATCTCCTGCTTGTACGCTGACGAGCCGTGGAAGATTTTCGAGCATCCCAAGCTGGGGTTCATCTTCCACTCGACTCCGTGGGCCAATGCTTTCATGAGTCGGGTGAGATATTTTAACAAGACTCACGCTCAATCCATCTAGGAGGCATCCCACTATCTGGTGCTTCCCCCTGAACGAGTTCGGCAAGGCCCTGGCTTGGCGACCATCCAGAACAAGCGCAAGCGGCGTCGGATCAGAGCGGGTGAGGCCTGGCAGTCCATGTGCCAATATGTTTTGGACGGGATGCTGGCCCACTAGTGCGACGTCGATGTGTTCTTATATTCAGTTGTACTTCATATGCCGCGGCGTCGCGTCGAGAAGACCCGGCTGCTGGCTGGCGGTGGCACATGGTACCCCGGTCTTGGGTGCACTACACCGGTCTTGGACCTCAAGGATACTTTGGTCCAACTAGACCAGCAAGAACCTTGGCGTAACCAGTACCAGGACCAAGTTGAAAAGCATCCGTCGTTGACCGTAGGCCGTCTGTGGGGTGATGGCGAGTGAGGTCGTAAGTAGTCGACCAGATAACACTTAATATATATCATCGTTCTTTTTCACATGTTCGTTCATCAAATCACTTGAGCTAATTCCACCACTTTCTCCAGAGTTGCACTCGACACGTTATCACCAACCGTTCCATTTACATCGCGAAAAAACAATCCACGTTCGTCACTCAACTATTCCAATTCGTCACATATTCACAATACACAATACACAAGACACAAGACCTTCCACCTCTTCACTTCGGTCCGGAAGACCGATGCTACTGCATGTCTTGGTCTTGGTCTTCATGGGTCTGCATCACTGCGAAACGGTTCCGACTGACTCGGTCCCGTTCGAATTCTCGTAGTAGTGCTCCACAGTTCAGGTCGGACTCATCGATCCAAGTTGTTTCATCATGGTCCTTCCATCGGACCAGATATTCTCGGTGGGTCCGGCCGAACCTGGTCTTCTTGACCGATCGGACATCTAAGACCTTTTCCAGTTAAAATTCGTCCTTCTCCAGCGGTCGTTCCCAACTGTCCTCCGGCAGTAATGCTTCATCGAAATCAAACCGTTCTGCCTCGTCTACTAGACAGGGCATTTTGGGAAGATCAGGAAATTCTCGGACCAGTTTTAACTTGGACACATGTACGATCGGGAAGACCTTGCAGTCCGTGCCGGTTGTTACTGGACGAGCAGCGTGTTCACAAATCAGCTCGGCAACACGGAAAGGACCGTGCCACATGTGAGCCAGCTTCTTCGCATAGCCCTCCTTCACTCGGTCTAGGTACAACCTTACCCTCTCCCCTGGTTCTATACCGTGGGGTTGGACCTGGTCGTTCTTCCGGTCTGCCCGGTCTTGTGTAGCTTGACGTAACTTTTCGTTGACAATTTCTCTTGCATGCTGATAATGTTTCTGGACCTGCATGCGCCAACGTCGAGCATCACGATCGCGGGTCCGAGTGCAGCCAATAGGTGTCGCGGCCTCAAGAGTGGACCGGGGGTCCCATCCATACGCAAGATAAAAAGGCGTTTCTCCTCGGACCCGATCGGTCGACGAGTTGAGTGCAAACACCAGCCTTTCTGCGTATTCGTCCCAATCACGCTGGTCTGGATCGGCAACGTACATCTTGATTGATCTTGTTATAGTTTGTACCATACGTTCTGCCGATCCATTAGCTTGCGGACGATATGCCATCGTCGCGCCCTGTTTCTGGCCCAGCATATTGTTAAACGACCGGAACACCTCGGCCATGAAACGGGGTTCTCGGTCGTGTCTGATGACCTCGCTGGCGCCGAACCTTCGGAACACGCATTCTTCGTAACTTTTGGCGATCTGCTCGGCAGACCGGGACGCACTTGCCTTCGCAATAACTAGACCGGTGAGCAGGTCTACCCAGATCAACAACTCAGTATTGCCATATGTCGATTTAGGCAGCGACGGTATATGGTCCATCGCTATGACCTGGAAAGGGTAGGTAGCTTCGATATTTACGGGCGATCGCCCCTTGATTACCGGTCTACCCTTTCTGGTCTCGCAATCCGTACAACAACCCACATATTTCTGTACACTTCGGAAAAGACCTCTCCAGTGAAAGTGGGACCTGATCTTGTGATACGTTCTGCCTATGCCCTGATGTCCCCCTTCTAGACTCACATGGTAGTGATGGAGGACATCCGGCTGCAGCAACTCAAGTATCACCAATTTCGACAATCGGTCCCGGTCTGCACTGTCTTGGTCGTCATCGCGGCAGTAATACAGTAAACCATCCTCATCCACTTCGTAACTGTCTGCGATCTTCGCACATTCTTTCGCTTGACCATTCGTCAACTTAGACAATTCACCGCGCAGGTAGGTCTTCAAATTCACAATCCATTCTTCTTCGTCCTGCGCCTTGAGGATCCGTTCCATCATTAACTGTTGCACTGCATATTCGTTCAAACTTTCCTTCGGGAACGGTTGGTGGGACTTCCGAGCTTTTGGTCTAGTCGCTACCATCACATGCACCTGGTCCGGAGCGTTCATGGGTCCGATCACCTCGGGGAGCCTGTTTATATTCATCAATTCATCAAGAACGGCCTCCTCGGTGATCGTAGCCCCGGTCTGGTCTCGCATGGCCTTGGTCGCGAGGTAGTCGGCGCTTCTGTTCCAGTCCCGTTTCACGTGCAACAGCTCGTGTTTGGGATGGTCTTTCAATGCCTTCATTACCCGATCATTTAACGACCTCAGCCGTGGAGCCTTGCAGTCGATCTCTCCGGTGATCTGCCTGATCACTAGGTTGGAGTCACCACATATGATGATTCGACCCTTCTCTTGCGACGACAGCAGGTCCAGACATAGAAGTAGACCTCGGTACTCTGCCTCGCTAACATTAATATCCGTCGTAAAATCGGCAGCGTCTGAAACTATAGACCATTGTGGCAACTTCCACATTATGGCACTATAGGCGCCGACCTTCTTCTTCACGCTTGCTGATCCGTCAAAACTTAAGACCAAGTGCTCTTCATCATGGTCGACGGTCGGTGGCGGTCTCGAAACTGACTGCCGAGGTTGCTTCCTCGGGGCAATCGCTATCAATGCCTCGTCCACTTCAGACCGAGGGGTGATACTGGCAGCTAATGTGCCCAATATCTCTTCCTCGCCCCTGGTGCACTTAACGACCTCGAGGGTCCACTGCGACAAGACCGCCGACCATCTGCCTAGACTTCCGTCCATCCCATTGGCTGATAATAGCCAGTCCAAAGTAGACCGCCTTGACAGGACCTTTATAGGTCGGCCGACCAGCAGGTTGTAACACACATCCAGAATTCGTAGCAACGCCAGAACTTCTTTCTCGACAATTCCATAGTTCACTTCATTTGGCTTCAGCGTTCTGCTCGTGAACGTGACCGGATGGTACACACCATCATGATCTTGTACTAGAGTGGCCGAAATGGCCCACTGACTAGCATATAAAATAATGGTCAGGACCTTTTCGGGATCGAAATGCTTCAAAATTGGTGCCGTCACCATCTTAGCCTTCAACATACCAAAAGAAAACTTTGCACGCTTCATATGGTCTTCGGCCTCCACTTGCGGATAATGTGCAGCAAGACCAGAGTCGGCGCACCCATGTAAAGTTGCCCGGTCTTCTTCGCGCAACATATGGTAGTCCACTTCCCGGAGCTCATACAACACAGCCGCGTAGATAGCAAAATCTTCGATGAAGCGGCTGTAGTAGTTTAAACTTCCTAGGAAGGACTGCATTGCCTTCAGATACTTGGGAAACGGGAGGTTGCTTAACGAATCCAGGTCCTTAGGATTAGCCTCTAGACCATTGTTCGAGACCATATGACCTAAATAGGCGACCTTGGACATACCCCAAAAACTTTTATGGCGCTAATAGATAGGTTCCAGCGGTAGCATGTCTCCAACAATCGTTCAACCTTCTCGCACAGATCGTTCCATGACGAGGCAGATATCAGAATGTCGTCGATGTACGACCGCCTCCATAGAACGGACGGTCTTCTTTCCAGATCGGGTTCACCCTCTGTAAACACATCATAACTTTCGGCAGGGTCCCTATCGGTCTTGATTTTTAAGTGTCCGTACAGTGCGTTGTCTATCAACCTTTGATAGATCTGGGGTGCGTTCTTCAGACCGAACGGCATACGGTTCCACTCGAAAAGACCAAACGGTGTCACAAATTCGGAAATCTCACGGGCTCGATCAGTCATCGAGACCACCCAAAATCCACTTGCCATGTCCAGCGAACAATACCACAAGGTCTTGTCCAGGTCTTCCAACAAATCATTTATCAGCGGCATCGGGTACACCATAAGTTTAGTTAACCCATTTACCAGCCGATAGTCGATGCACAACCTAATGTCGACGCCGTTCTTCTTGATAACAATTACGATCGGCGAGACCCATGGCGAGGTAGACGGTCTAATAATCTTGGTAGTCAACAGTCCTTTGATAAGATCAGAAATCTTTTCCCGGTACTGTGGCGCCACGCGTCGACATCGCTGAGCAATCGGATTGGCATCTCCAACGTCAATATCGCAAATCGCACCACGGTCTGCAGGTGGTAAGGCATTGCCCTTTCCGATCAGCAGATGTCTTTTCTTCGATATGATATTCTTCAACTGCTCGATCTGGTCTGGAATGTTAAGGTCTTGATCACCCACTTGTAAATCATCCGTTGTAACTTCGGGCGAGTCGGCAGACACTTCAGGGAGGACTGCCATTTGGCTTTCCAGCTCCTGAATATACTGTTCCCCGCCTTCATGTATACAGACTTGTTAATCTTCTGGGGTGATATCACCTAGACCATCTGGACCGGCTGAACGCCCCTGGTCTTGATCGACGGGCTGTCCTTCACTGATATCGGTCTGATTAGGAAAACCGTCATGGTCCGACCTAGCAACTTCATGTTCCCCTTCTTCCGTTTCTTGCTCCGCTGTCGCCTGGTCTTGTGCTGACAACACGTTGACTAGCCTCGGCTCGTCTACTTGATGGTCCACCGTTCCTGATGACTGCGGCGCCTTTCTTCGGACCAACATCTTTTTTGGGGTGACATAACTTGGTCTTTCCACTAAAGGTGAGGTATCCTCTTCCACCGACCCATCATCGCTGATAAGATCGGTGGTCGATTGGTACGCCAGGTTTTGCCACTCGACATACCTCCTCGACCCAATCGAGACGAACCCCATCTTCCTTGGTACCTTCCCTTCTGCTAACCACATGCCGACAATAGTGTTATTGTCCAGTGTCAGCGGCTTGTCACCGATATTGGTAACACGGACAAAATCACGTCGTCCAGCACTCTTTACGAAGGTCGAGACCCACCGATCGCCCCTGGTCAACCATAGCTTCCTCGAACGAAAACCTTTCTCAACTGGGGTATCGGCAGACCGACCGACTGGGATAGTGAGGTCTTGATTCCACCGGACCAGATAGGTATACGAACCATACAGAGGTCTTCGACCATCCAGCTGGACCTGGACCTCATCCGGGAGTGTAAGCACTCCATGTGACAGGTCTAGGCGAATACCAGCTGGGACCATGAAATCCATACCTAGTAAAGCGTCCTGACCAGCCAACTTGCCAACCCAAGCGCTGAAAAAGTAGACCAGCGATCCCGACAAAGTAATTTTCACACGCGTTCTTCCTTCGGTCATATAAGAGTTTTCGCCGATCCCGACGCATTCTTGTCTCTGGGTATCGTCTATACGACATCCGACCTTACGAGCAAAGGCGGAGTCGATTATCGATACTTCAGATCCAGAGTCGAACAACATCGTCGCCTTCTGGTTATTAATCTTGCCACAGGCTTTCGCCTGCTTGAACCATTTATCAGGCGCGTCATACTTCCAGTATCCGCGGGATTCTCCAGGCAGCAAGTCCAACTGCATAACCACGATAGTCCGGGAATATTCATCGGTCTTCATACTGTAGACCGGATGGTCTCGGTCGACGCAATTTGGAATAGAACGTGTATTGTTGGTCTTATCCTCCTTGACGACATATGCATAGATGTGAACCGTAGAACGCTCGGCTCGATCCAGATTCCAACCTGGCGAGCGTTCTAGTTTAACATATTTTCTGCGTCCGGCGGCAGAATCCCCGCGTGCTTGTCCGGCACGTACCACTTGCGCATCATGTTAAAAAATTCTTCAATCTTGCAGTGACCGGCCTCGTGGATCTCTCCACATGACTTGCATACGAAGAGGCAGTGGTCCGTCGGGTGGACGCGTCTCTCGCACTTCTTGCACACCATCTTCTTCCAGCAGTTTGGACCATCATGTTTGCTCGACCCACAGTGGGAGCACTTCTGACGAGGTCGGTCCGGATCGGACTTGCTTCCGTTCCTTCCCTTCTGGTCCACCTGGTCGGACTTCGACTTGTTCTTCGGGGCAGGTCCCGCAACATAGACGTAACGATACTGGTCTTCATCCGATGACTCCTGGCTGGATGGACTTCCACTTTCCCCTTCTGACCCCGTGCTGTCATCAGCTACAATTGCCTTGCCCGCTCGGGTCGGTCTGGTCCAAGGTCTCTTGACCGGATCGGTCTGGGTCTTGGAACGATAGCGACCTGATCCACCAGCGGTCTTCGCTCTCATACTACGCGACTGTTGTAACGTCCGCAGGTTCTGTTCGACTTCGCCCGCATCCTTAAGACGCAGTAGAGTAAGCTGGTCCGCCAGTTCTTGATCGTCAAGGGTACTTATATAGTGACCGAAATGTTCTAAGGCGGCACCGTTCGGCGGGTTATTCTCTTTGATTGTTATGCCGGCGCGAAGTGCAGCCACATTCAACCGATGCAAATACTCGATCGGTGTTTCGTCGGACCGCTTCTGCATATGGTGGTACTTACGGGCGCTTGAAAATCCGGAATTACAATATTGACCTTCAAACTCCGCACATAACAAGTCCCAGTCAGACCGGACGCCCCGACCCAACTGTTGAATCCAGTTCGCAGCCGGTCCTTTTAACAAATCCCGGAAGATTAAACAACGTTCGCTTTTCGGGGTTTGGTCTCGCAGGAACGCAGACCTGACCCGACTGAACCAAGACCGGGCCTGGTCTTCGTCAGCATCCTTGCCGGTGAAGTCCTTGAGGTCGGTCGTCGCGGCCATACGGATGCGCAGAATCGCAGCAGATCCAAAGTCGTAGGAAGTAGTGGAGGCTAGGTTAGCCTTGCGCGCCTTGCCTGCGCCTGTACCATCTGACCCACCATGGTCGTCAAGACCGCCGACCGACTCCATATCACAGTCACTTGTCTTGCTTAGTCTACGCGGTCTTGCCGGTTGCGGCTTGCGCCTTCCCTTGCCGGTTGGTTTATCACTTCTAATAGGCTTATCCATAGATGTTACCGATTCCATATCCACATCTTTGCAAACATTGACACCTTGACAGGTAGACCGGTCTTTGACATGTGGGCGCATAGGTGGTCTAACCCGTTCTTCCATGAAACGTTGCATCATCGTCTCAAACATGGCTTGGACGTTGGCTGGCGTCATGGGCAACGTGTTGATACCCTCCTTTTGCGGAACTGAGGCCTGTGGGGCTTGCTGGAGCCCCGACTGGCAAGCATCCCCTTGCCGCCGCTTGTCCCTTTTTTGTTCAGACCGGGAATGGTCCACCCCCATGGTCATCCGCTCGATACCGGTCTCCAACTCTGATGAGCTGTTTTTAGAAGCCGGTGGAGACTGGTAGATCGATTCATCATCGGAACCAAAGCCAACAAGCTCTGTGGAGGCTTCGGCGACCTTCATTGCCGTGGTGGGAGTTGGGCGGCGAACCGCCCCCACCAGTGGCACCATACGGTCGTGGAGGTCCGACATCGACGCCTCCAGTCTCCAAGCATCAAATTCACACAATTTATTGGCACCGGCGGGGTTCTGCATTGTAATACCAACCTCCGCCAACATCGCCACCAAATTCTTGACGAGAAGTAATGGTCGATCACTCTGGATCGGCTCGGTAGTGGGACCGAGAAGACGGTCGGGGATATGGAGGTCCAACACCCGAAAAACCTGGTTTTGGCGAACAAATCGCTTCAATTTAAAAACATATCACATCTTGTCCAGGTCTTGTTCTGTGATAGCCTCATCCCCGACCTTCGACTTTTCTTCGAAGTCGTCTTCGTCGGGATCAGGACCCAGGTCCTGATCCTTTCCGGAACTATAGCAAGACCTGCTATAGTCCCGATAGGCTCCGGTGGGAGCCTTTTGGGGAGGAAAAAACTTATTAATCCCGATCTGGTCCTTTACCAGGCCAGATCGGACATCGCCATCTTTATCAACAACGAGAACGTAAGGCGATAGCCTTTCCTTACGTCCTCTCCAGAACGACTCCATATTCAAATCATTCAAATCTTCGAATCCAATTTTTGATGGAATATCAGCACGGTGATATCCACGATCACCAAGTGATCCTGGCACGCGCACCATTGTGGTGGAGCCAAGTTCGAAATCGAAAACATTAGCATCGATAACCTGACTACCACCATCGCGCCCAGCCTTCCAACTTTCGGAGGGGGTACTCCGCGGACCACCACTCGAGATCTGGTCCGATCGTCCGCTGCAAGCAGACGACCGGTCGTCATCAGAACCCACTTGGTCCGATTGTTTAGTGTCCATCTCACCTTGTGTACCCTATGGAATGGGCTAGTTACACACTCGGTGGGCCGGGATCGCAGATTGGATCGAAGCGGTCTTGAATATAGAAGACCGATCTGGGTGGGTATCTCCGGGGCAGAACTCTTCACCCCAGACACAAACAGACCAAAAACACTTCCAAGCGATAACTTCCAATAGGTCTATCGTCCAAACGATCAAGACCTGACCAATACGGAATAATAGAGGGTAGACCGACCGTTCCGGTCTAGTTCCTGACCAATACGAAATAAGACCAAAACCGGTCTAGTTTCCAACCAATATTAACACAAGCCAATATGTCCGCGTAAAGACCCAATATGCTCGTGAAACTCCACAAACGATATCTCCACGCAAAGACCAATCCAGTGAATAGCACGTTACAAACGTACTTGAGTTGAGGTGTTGATATCGCCAAATCGTACTCCCGTCTAGGGACTTCCGGTGGGCCAAAGTGCGCGTGCGGCGCATCCAGACCGGGTATAATGGGCGAGAGGGGATAATTCGACCCTCTGCCCCCAAAAACTCCACGGCGGGCGGAGGCGACTAGTGTACGAAAAGGGAAGAACGGCGACCCTAGCTGTGGTGTGAACCAAGACCAAAGGACTTCTACTTAGAAAAATCCTGCAACCAAAAGACTTCTACTTTTTTAGGCAAATCCACAACTAAAAAACTACTACCCTATAGTCCCTAAATGTACCCACACAAAATATGTAAAATACCCAAAGTCGGGTGACTCACCAAAACTTTCGTTCTTGACACTTCTTGAATCTGATAGGCTGAAAAACCTCCCTTGTTTAAACCAATCCGAAATTAGAGGTAGACTACTCCGAGAACTCGGAGGTGGATGCCCTTGAGGATACCTCCCCACACGTGGGGAAAACGCAGTAACTCGTGCGCCACCGCTACCCGCTAGGAGTGATACCTCCAGGTTTCCACAGGCAACCACCACCAGTTAACCGTCCTTGGTTCAAGAGGCCCGACGTGCCGGACGGGCACGGAAGGGACCTCGCGACCCTCAAAAGAGGGCTAAGAACGCGGTCAAGTGGGTTTAGCCTCCTATACCCCTGGTTCAGCGGCTATACTGCCGCGTGAAATGCGCATCGGAACCAACTCCGGGCCCGACTATTAACGCCCAAATATTATTCCGTTAAGTCCTACCGGACGCGCCTCGGGAAGCAGGCACGCGGTATCCTCGTGGATATCATCCGCGAGATTCCCATTGTTCTATTGAGGGACGAAAGCGTCGAAGACGCAGAACAGGCGTTCCGCGCCTGGGCGGAAGGGGAGAAACGCCTCCCCAGTTTGGATGCGCTGTACAACAGCTTTTACGAGCACGACGTTCGGGTCGAGAGTGCGCTACGCTTGGCCTATGCTCAGGCCAAATATCAAGGGCAATTATCTGCCTCCTATTATACGCGCTCTGCTCTCGATGTGGTGCCGGAGAGCAATGCAAGCACAGCATCTGCCTCCGGCGAACTCCCAGATACTAGGAGTGAAGGGGATTCTTCAGCCCCTTTGGTCGTTGACTCTTATTGGGATTCTCCCGCTAAAAAGTGTCAACGACGTCACCGGCAATCCTGCCGCAGGGGAGTCTCGTACTCCCACGAGCTCTAGGAATGTGGATACCCTTTCCACTTCACCAGGTACTGGGTCTCACCCCGGTGATGGCGTCGTGCCATCAGGCGTTCCACATGGTAATGTGGAGTACCCTCCGTATCGAGCACTGGAGGAGGGGGTCGCGCTATTGCGGCGTGACTTCCACGAGCGCTGTGATCGGCACAGCCGTCGCATCCAAGATTCTCAGTAGGGACTCCGCAACGAAGGGAGTGCGAATGAACGCATCGAGGGGCGGCTTGCCTCTCTCGAGTCTCTCGTTGCGGAGCTTCAGGGTTGGTCGTATTTCAACCCTGTCAAGGATGTTCCGACCTGTCGCGCCTTTCGGCTATCCGGCTTCTCACCCTCCTGTGAGAGGGGACCCGCCTCCGGGTCCTGGTATGGCTTAAGCATACATACATAAAATTTTGGATGCGTACGCATCACCTTCGGGATGTCCAAGGTATACGATAAGCCCTTTCGGGCTAGTACCTTAAAGGGTCCCACAAATCTGGGGCACAGTTTGTACCGTAACACGTTAGAAACTGCATGTGTAGGAAGGTTTTTAGCGTTTAATAAAACACTTTCTCCTAATTTATACACCTTTTTCGTTACGCCGCCCCTTGCGGTCAGCTTGCTCCTTCTTCTTGTCTTGGCTTTCCGCCATGGCATCGCAGACGTGTCGTAAGACACTAAGGCGCGTCGATAAAAACTTATCGATGTGCTTTCGCACAGATATAGGGCTTACATCAAGGGATCCTCCACCCTCAAGCCCTGGGACACACACACACACGTGGCGTCATCGGAACCCTCGGATTCACTAATCCGTTCACGTAAAACGGGGTAAGCACCGTAGATGCATGTACCGAATTGTTGATAGCAAATTCGACCATCGGAAGCATCTCACACCAACGCTTCGGAGAATCCGGACATAAACTCCGGAGAATATCCTCAACAATGCGATTAACGCGTTCTGTTTGACCGTCCGTCTGATGATGATCCGCAGTGGACATGAGGAGCTTGGTGCCTAGCACCTTAAACTACGCTCCCCAGAATGGTCCCGTAAAACGGGGATCCCGATCCGACACAACGGAATAGGGTAGACCATGCTGTCGAAGACACGGTCTAGGAACACTTTCGCTGTTCTTTGTCCATCTATGGACTCTGGCACCGCCGCCAGGTGAGCCATCTTGCTCAATCGGTCTACAAAGACCAATATGCCGGTGTGTATTCCCGGCCTTATCCTTCGGAAAACCGAAGATAAAATCCATGCTAATGGATTTCCAACACTCCGTTGGAACCGATAAGCTCGCCAAAGGCGAAGCTGAACTTGCAGAGGGTTAAACCCTCTGACACGTCTCACAGGTGTGTATATACACACCGACCCACTTATACATATTGGGCCACCAATACAAAACGCTTAAAGCGCTGTAGGTCTTATCCCGACCTAAATGACCCCTGGTAGGGGCGTCATATGCCTCAAAGAGTACTCTATACTTTAGTTCCTCATCATGAGGAACTACCACCAGCGGAGTGTCCTCCGCGCTCGTGCTAAAAAATAGCAGACCGCCACAGTACCTGTAACGGTGTAAACGAGCTTTAGCTCGACTTGACAGGGTTGGCTCAGACGAGCCAAGTCCCTTTCAACCCAACGCGCTGATAAGCGCCGTACACTGTGGGTCTTTCTCATACGCCTGGCGTATGAGATCCACCACATACGTGGTGACGAATGTCGCGTGAGCGAGCTCGTAATCGGGACGACGCGACAACGCGTCCGCAAGCACGTTCTGCTTGCCAGGTTTAATCTTAACCTCAAAGTTGTACTCCGCAAAGAAGGAGAGCCAACGGGACATCCGTAGCGAGAGATGAGGCGACTTTGTCGCTGTCCTCAAGGACGCGTGGTCAGTATAAACCACGAACGGCTTTGAGCCGAGTAGGTGAACCCTAAATTTGACAAGAGCATACTTCATTGCAAGTAGCTCCTTGTCATGAACGGGATAATTCTGTTCCGCAGCTTTAAGATGCCTCGACTCAAACGCAATCACGCGTTCTCGTCCCGCGTCGTCTGCTTGTAACAAAGCACATCCGATTGCGAAATCCGAGGCGTCGCAGACGACACTAAATGGTTTCCCAGAATATGGGAGAGCAAGAACGGGAGCTTTTAACAATATCCCCTTTACCTCTTCAAAAGCGTTCTGGTGTTTGGCTTCCCAACACCAATCCACGTCCTTCTTAAGAAGGTCGGTTAATGGCTTCGCCATTTCAGCGTAGTTCTCGCTGTACTTGAGGAGATAGTTGGCTAATCCTAGCCATTTTCTTAAATCTCTAAGATTTACAGGCGAAGTCCACTCCACAATGGCTTTCACCTTCGCGGGACCCGCCCGCACTCCATCCTTACCGATGAAGCATCCGAGGAAAGGAATTTCCTCAGCACCAAAGATACATTTGGATGCGTTCGCATATAACTTATGCTCTCGCATACATTCGAGCAAAGCTCGAAGGTGTATCAGATGCGCCTGAACATCAGACGAGTCGCCTTCCGCACGACTATGAACGAATATATCGTCGAAGTACGTCTGAGCGTACTTCCTATGAGGGCGGAAGAGTTGAGTCACCAAGCGATTGAAAGTCGCTGGTGCATTTGAAAGTCCTCGAGGCATAACAAGCCACTCCCACAGCATGTCACTAGGAGTGCTAACCGCTGTCAGCGGAATATCGTACGCTCACATGAGCACCTGATAATACCCGTCCACCATATCTAAGGTACTGTACACAGTACAGCCCGCCATATTGTTCTTGAGGACATCCTTCCGAGGAATCGGAGTCTGCATGGGTACAGTAGCTGAATTCAGCTTGTTGTACGCATGCACAATGCGCCACTTTCCGTTCGGTTTACGAACACAAAAAGTGGGAGATGAGTGGGGAGACTTACTCTCCCGTACCATCCCTGCCTCTTCTTTCCCCTTGAAGAATGCGTCGATGACGTCGCATTGCTCCTTGTGGAGACGCCACTGCCTAGTGACGCAGTATTTGGTTCCAGGAACCAAATCAATTTCAAGTCGGACTCCCCGATCCGGTGGTAACCCCATCGGCGGGTTGTCACTAATGACATCTCCAAATTCCTTCAGTAAGGAATGGTAAGGGGCCTCAAGATCCGCAAGGATCTTGAGGCCGCTTCGGGAATTCAATGCCTGTTTTGTTTGCACCAAAACTGACTCGTCCATCGTGGATGAGGAGTTCAACTCCTCTTCCGGACGTAGTACGACAACCTCGTCGATTTCATCTGCTTTAAAAGCAGTTTCAAACTCGTTGAAGGACATCTCCTCCAACGAAAACAGTTCGCCTACCCAGGCAACCGTTCCAGGCTAACGCCTTCTGTGACAACACCTGTCACACTATTCAGAATCCGATAGGACTGCTGACTACTGTCCTCGGGACTCATCCCGAGACCCAGATGGGGGGAGTCAATTTCCCCATCTACTGGAAGCGCCACGCGCCTATCCACAGAGGTCTCTACCTCTACCACCGGTGACTCGCCGGTATCGCCTATAACGGCGTAATCGGAATCATTTCCAACGTTCGAAAGAGACGAACTTCGGGTCTCTTCGCTTGGAAGCGCCTCGCGCTTAACCACAGGGGTCTCTACCCCTACCACTGGAGTCGAAACTTGTTCGACGGACACGGCGTGGTCGGAATCAATTACTAACTGTATAAGAGACGAACTTCGGGTCTCTTCTATAAGCGCCTCGCGCTTACCCTCAGAGTAATCCACCTCTATCACTGGCGACTCACCAGTATCGCCTATATCGGCGCGGGGACTAACCGCCGAATCCCCCTCGTTAAGGAACTCTTCCTTGACCTCATTGGGACTGATTATCTCAGACATCCCAATATCTGGCATCTCTCGCCAGAATCGCTTTTGCGATCGAGCAAAGGTGGTTTCATGACTCGCCAATGCTTCCCCCGATCGTGGGTGCGTTGAGACAATGGACTTATACATCTAGTCTATCCATGGCTCGTGGCGTTCCAGCCACTTCATGCCCAGAATGAGGTCATACCTCGAGTCCAAATCCAGGACTAGGCAACGTTCTAAGCTGTCGAAGTCTGCAAACTTCAGCTTAAGGTCAATCGAGACCTTGGGTACAGTAACCTGTACGCCCGTCGCAAGACGGACCGTGACAACGTCACGAGAACGTGCCTCTACGGCCTCGGCATAAAGCCGACTCTTCTCAACAGAAGCCCGTCTGACATAATTGTCAGACGCTCCAGAGTCTATCAAGACTCTCCAAGGCTTATCAAAGCCTTTCACGTCCGCAAGGACTACCAGCAAACCTGGCTGGTAGACCAACTCGGTGCTAGAAAGCACCGCTTCCTTCGGGGCTTTGTGCTGCCGTCCTCTACCCTGGGGCTTAACAGCACTGAGGGGTCTCCCAGTAAGGCGCCCCGAACCTACTGGGAGCCGTCGTTTCCCGACGGCTTGGACAAGGTTTTTTCCCCACCCTTTGTCCCTTGTAGCGAGTGTCTCGCTGGGGATTTTTCGGACATCTGTTCATCAGATGATCCATGCTCCCACACAGAAAGCCTCTCAGCGGCCCATGTCGCTGCAGCATAACTAATAGCTCCTCCTCGAAGCTCTGCGAAGAAGAGTCAGTGTGACTCTTAGCGGGAGGTTTCTCCTCTGCTTCGACCTGACTCAGGTCCATGGGTTCAGGACACACCTTAAAGGAACGGAAGTTCCTCTCGGCGTTGAACGCCATCTTGAACGCCTCCTCCAGGGATTCGGGTCGGCATCGGAACAATTCCGAACGTGCTGGCCCTTCTCTGAGGCCTCCCATGAATACGGGGATGGACACATCGTCCGAATACGCTTTCGCGTACATCCCTGCCAACAGGGTCTTAAGTTCCTGGATATATGTCTCCAGGTCCCTAGTGCCCTGACGGCACCTCAGAAACGCCAGTTGATTCAGGAAAACCAGATCAGGCGTTGCGTAAATGTACATGAGCTTGTGCTTAAGGATCTTCCATGTTGGGAACACGTCCGTGACTGACTCCGAACACGTAAACACCCATGTACGGGCTTTGCCCGTAAGATGGGTCAATGCAAGTCCCACTTGCAAGTGATCAGCGGTCACACTCGCTGTGGCGAAGGCCGTTTCGACCTCTCGCAACCAAACATAAAGGTTGTCACTCTTCTCTCCGGTGAACTCCTTTATCTTAAACGATAATGGAGGGCGCACCCCCGTGGAATGACCTCCACTGCAACTCGCCTCATGAGCGATGAGGCATTTCCCCTTGCCTTTACGGCCTCAAGGCCCTGCTCCACTAGGAGCTTCATGCCTTCGTCACCCATTAATGGTAACAGCCTTTTAAAGGCTTCCTGCTGGACGAGGGTCAAACTATCCCAATCGTCCTGTGGTGAAGTGTTTGAAATTTCTAGCGAAGTGTATACGGAAGGTATATTCAAAGAGTATACGGTGCTTTGGTCGGTCATAAAGTGAATTTTCGGTATTGAAGCCAGTTCAGAAGTAACCAAGAAGTAACAAGGTGAACAGATATTGGAGGTAGATAGAGATTTTCCCAATGCTTATAATATAATCGAATTTTCCCCTTAGCGACTAGTCGTTTTTAAACCAACCAATCTTTTTGACCTATACAAAAACTAAGTCTAAGTGCATCCCGAGAACCCTTTAAGTGAACGCGTGCTAAGGCGTAATAAAGGTCCTTTGCGGTACCTTAAGTTAAAGGGGCAGCCTGAAGTGTTACCAGGAAGTGCCCATTTGCAGTGACTTTGTATTAAGGACGTGAGTACCAAGAACCTGGGTAGTATAAGCAAGAGGGGTGTATTCTATCGCCTCCTTGTGTTGTTTTTGAGAGGAAGTCTCGAAAATTTAAGTTCCTTCACGACAACTGGTGCCGCGACCCGGGAATTTACGTCGTCTTAATACAAATTTTATCACAAAATGGCGGTAGTGTCTAATGATGGAAAGAAAGAGTTGGTTTTAAGCTATAGCGCTCTCGGGAGGACACTGAGAGAACGTACACTTGCTCTGAGGCCTGCGCACGAATGTCACGGTATCAACGGCATGTGCTGAAGTTACCTGGAGACTCACATAGTTGGTTTTCTCTATATGAGATTCGTAAGGTAGCGAGCGCTGCCCCTGATTTTAGAGTAAAGGAGGATCTCACTTCCTTTGGGGGACTAAAAGAGTCGATTGAAGCCATTGAAACGTTGTTTCGAAACTGTGGTTATGATTTCGTGTGACGAGAAGAGTTTGACAACGCATTTGACTTTAATCTGGAGCGTACCGCTAAAGATATCGGCTTGATGGTGTCGTTATTATTAGCGGAAAACGAGTGGGAAACATCCCTGATGTTTTACCGGAAGGAAGCTACAGATGTCAGTCCACGCTACTATATTGTGGAAGACACCACTCATACGCCGATGAAGGAATCCAAACCACCGGGTATGCAAGAGCTGTGTAAGGATGACGAGATGGAGGACACTGTGGAGTGGAGAGATTCAGATGATCCTCCAGTAATGAAGAAGTTGGAATTTTCATCGGAGGATGAGGAGATCATGACGCCGCCGAAAACAAAACCAACACAGAAAAAACAGGACCCAGTGGTGGCCAATTTAGTCCAACTGATGCAAGATGGATACTTAAGTTTGGAAGAGTTGACGAAGATTACTGCATCCCTGTCTGCTAGTCGTACGCCGGACACTACAAGAGGGGCGACTAGTGCCACATATCAGCAATCTGCAATGCCACAAAGGGCGGGTCCCAATTCACAACGATCCTCGCGATACAACGTGTCCAGTGGAAGACACAATGCGTGGTCATCATCGGGTCAGCCTGTCACGGCTATCATACATAATACCGAGATAAAGGCATTTGATGGCAATAGACAGGACGCGAGAAGCGCAAGAGCATGGGTGTCACGATTTCTCCATGTGGCCAACATTTCACGTTGGGATGACGACCAACGGCTAGGAATGTTTGTGGATAGCTTTACGAACACGGCGTATTGGTGGTATGAACAGTTGGCGGATGCCGTGAAGTATGATTGGAGTGCGGTGATCGATTTATTCCAACGGAAGTTTTGTGTAGATAAGGTATCGCCGCGGGTCATGTACTCAAAACTGACCTAGAAACAAGATGAGCCGGCTACCACATATCTATACCGGCTGAATGCCGCGGCGTTACGAGCGGGAATGGATTTTCGGAACGTCTACAATGCCTCATTGTTGGAAGAGCATATCCAACAATTATTTGACACGATTCATGATCGTGTCATACAAATGCAATATCAGCATATGACTTTCAACAGTATTGAGGAGTTGGAAAGTGTGCTGACGAAACGTGAGGCACGTCTGACAAGGCCCGGAAAGAAGATGACTGCTCGTAAGAGTGCTGAAGTGGTGTATGAAGATGCGCAACCTAGTGTGCACATGATGGGCGGAGAAGTGCATGCTACGCAGAGGTCACGCGCCAATTATGATGACAAAAATGCGCGAGCGAGTACCCATAATAATAATGAAGGGGGCGTAATCTGCGAGCACTGCAATCGACGAGGGCACGAGAAGGACAAGTGTTGGAAATTACAGACGTGTGAGCATTGCAAAGCAGTTGGCCATGATGTGAAGTATTGTCGCAGGTTCATTGAGGAGATGGCCGAGATGCGGAGCAAGTTGAAGGCTGGAGAAATAACTAAAGATGATGTGGCCGCCCAGTTAAACGCCTAACCCCACAGTGCGTTGCGACCACTGTCGAGAGAAAAGGGGGGGCATTGTTGAACAATATGAAGGCAACACCGCGCTCACCCTTCACGGTAAAAGAAAACAAGAAAAATGATACATGTTGCATGGAAGGATCACTCACGATGGACGAGGATCCAGAAACGAAGAATTCACAAGAAAAAGAAGAAACACAAGTTACATTTGAATAAAAAAAACAAAAGAAAGAAGATACATCAGCGACTGCAGAAACAAAGGATGTCTCAGCCTACGTCACGTTGGTGGACAAAAGAGAAGGCGAACGAGAAGGATGGCAACAAGTGACTGAGATAATGCAGCCATCAACACAAGTATACATTAAAGGGGCATTTGATGATTTGGAACTGCCGCTAATGTTGGATTCTGGTGCGAACATTTTAGTATTACATGCCAATGTAGCGAAAATGTTACACATAGCAGTCCGGATGTTTGATACCCCGAATAGCTTTTGTGGTGTAACAGAAAGTACCATTGGCGCAATTGGTTTGGCTACGGTCAAGGTGCGGATAGGCCCATCGGTTATTTTTAATTGTGAGATGTGGGTGGCTAGCATTGATTCCCAAGCTTTAGCGATACTTGGAACGGATTTCCTGGTGAAAGCGGGAGTAATTCTGAACATGAAGGATCAATGTTGCCAGATTCCCGATGAGAGTCCATTACCGTTGATGAATCAGGAAGAGCGAAATTCCCAGGAATATGTGCAAGTTCATGGACAAGTTATGGGAAGTGCAGGTTTGGACATTAATTGGACCAGTGTAAATGCAGTAAGGATGGTCGGAGATAGACCTCCGGCTGTATATGTGATGGATGCTATAGACCCGCTGAAAGTAGATCAGACCAAATTGGAGAGGGAGGTCTATTTGAATGAAGGGGTGGAGATGTCGGCCGGAGCTATGGAAGAACAGTTGGCATTAATACCAGAAGTGGAACAGGGACCAGTGACGCCACCTGATATGGCTAACGCAGACATAGGTGAGCCCGGATTCACTACCAAGGAGCAAGAAGATCAATTAAGGGAATTATTATATAAGTATGCTGATGGGTTCATAAGCTCCGGTAATGCACTACCGCCACCAGCCAAAGGTGTGGTTTGTGATGTGGATGTTGGAGGAAATCCACCTATATCACAGAAAGCGCGCAAGGTACCAGCGCATCTCCTCCCAAAGCTGTATGAATTAATACGAGGTCTACTACAAGCCGGATTAATCAAGTACTCGGAGTCAGCTTGGGTCTCGCCAATCGTGATCGTGTTAAAAAAGAACAAAACAGACATACGATTGTGCATTGATTATCGAGCTGTGAACCAAAAGACGAGATTGATGGTGTATGCCTTGCCTTTGATAGACGATCTGTTAGACAATTTTGAAGGAGTTAAGTGGCTATGCTCGATGGATAACGCGAGTGGGTACTGGGCTATACCAATGACAAAAAGAGCTCGGTTAATTACCGCGTTCATTTGTCCACTGGGACATTTCGAATGGCTACGGATGCCGCAAGGGCTAAAGAATGCACCGCAGATATATCAACGCATAGTTGATAATGCTTTGTGGACAATGGTCCGACGTTCGCAGCAGATGGGGATGATGTGTAAGATCGCGAACGATGATACCACCATGGATATTGATGATGACGCCACATATGTTCTAGGGACAGACGTACCCTTATCACAAGATGTGTTTCACAGTGGCCAAGTGGTGGAAAGTGAAGAGCAGCCTATTATTGGGAGGCGCTCCTACATTGATGACATTACGTTCGGTGCGAACAGTTGGGATGCTCTGTGTCAGATGCTGGAAAACCTTCTGGAGTCGTTCAAGTACTGGAGAATCACTATAAGTTTACCCAAGAGTGCATTTGGGAAACACAGTGTGGAATTTTTGAGTCATCGTATTTCTTCAAAAGGAATTGAGGCAGCCCCGCGTAACCTAGAATCAATTGTCAAGATGGCATTCCCTCAGACTTTAAAGGGAGTTCAACGATTCACTGGCAGTCTGATATATTACCTACGATTCATCGACAATTTCGCGACTTTAGAGGCTTCATTGTATGAATTGACGGACCTGCAGATAAGAGATGGTACTTAATTGGAACACGCTGAAAAATCTTTTGAGTTATTGAAGGCGCGTCTGGTGCATGCACCGTTGCTTCGACATATTGAGCGTGCAAAGCCATTAAGTGTGATCGTATACACTAATAAGTGGGCATTCGGAGCTACGGTGTGTCAAGAGCATGATGGGGTTCTACATCCAGTGCGATATGTCAGTAAGGTGTTCAAGGATGCGGAGACGCGATACACAGGAGCCGAACAGGAGGTGCTAGCGTTGTTGAAGACACTACATGACGCTAGTCATATTCTTTTTGGACAACACATAATAGTATACGCCAGGTATTCCACGATGCGATGGCTATTCACTTCAAAAAGTCTGACTGGAAGAGGAGTTCAATGGGAAGTGATGTTATCTCCATGGCCGTTAGAGATTATTCGGATGAATCACGAAGGTGTCGGCCTGCCGGAACTGTTGGTCACATCGATAGTACCGGTGGAAAAGATGAATGAAGTATTGGAAGACATTGCTCCAATAAAGACACTGAAGGACACGCCGATTATTAGACCCATTCCAGGATTGCGTCGCCAAAGTTCTGGATATGTCTTGTCGTTTGATGGTGCAGTACGGATGAAAAATAATCCTAAGGGCACGTTTTGGCATGGTAGTATGGGAGTTACCCACCTGGGAGGTGATAGCGGCGGAATATGGAATTCAAGATAACCTCACTGTAAATGATAGCGAGTATCATGGATTGATCGGTGTATTACAACTTGCGCAAGCCCACCATGTAAACAAGGCAATAGTGTGTGGGGACTCGAGACTGGTGATTGGACAAGTTAATGGAGATTTGCGCTGTAACTATGCCTCGTTATTGGTTTGGCTGAATAGAGTGCACTCGCTGGTGGAGAATTTTGAAGCAATTAGTCTAGTGCATGTGGCACGCAAGTATAACCAAGCGGCAGATTTTCTTACTCAGTGTGCGATGAAGGAGCAACGAGCAGGGTCAATTACAAGGGAACAACAACTGACGGACCTTAAAATGTTAAATCGACTACCAGAGTTGTTGTACGCGAACGTAGATGAACCGCCGGAACCGGATAAGAATGAAAACATCTCTGAAGGGATGATTAGACCGTCTGACGAGTATGTGGGTGATACCAATAACGAAGAATCCAGAAGTACCAATGAAGTTACTGTTTGGGAAGATGGTGCACACTTATCACCTCAAGTATTTGTAATTACTCGGAGTATGAGTGAGTCGAAGAAAGGACGCCGTCAACATCAAGGAAGTAAAACCGGGGAACAAGGGGCGACCTCAGAAGATGAAGTACGGTCTGCCGACGGTGGTGCTGACAAACCTAATCAAGGGCAAAATGGTGTAGGCCTAGACCCGTATGAAGCAGCGCCCGCCATTAGGTTGGAACGAATAGCAGCGGCTCAAAACGACGACGATTGGTGTGGAAAGGTTATAGCCTATCTGAAAGGAGAAGATGATAAGATAAACCCCGCCATCGAATGGAAGAAGGTGGCGCGCCATGCGATAATGTATGTATTGGACAGTAAAAATGTCCTATATTACGTCGCTTACACACGAAGCAGAATCGACGATCAAGTGTGGAGATTGGTTATACCATGTATCTTGCAGGAGGATATCTTACATGCCTACCATGTTGAGATTGGCAGTGGAGCGCATCAAGGGGTTGGAAAAGTCTATGCGCGTTTGAGGCCCAAGTATTATTGGAGAGGCATGTACGCCTATATTGAAAGCTATGTTGCGGCGTGTGAAGATTGTGCTACGGCAAAAGGGAAACCAAAATACCAGGGGCGCACTAGCGGCAACATTGTGGCATCAAGACCTTTTCAGATTTTGGCTATGGATTTTGCACTACCTCTACCTCAGACTACTATGGGCCATGAAGCGCTACTGTGTTTTATTTGCCTATTTTCTGGATATGTGATCCTCATCCCAATGGGCGCCACTTCAGCCCAGGATGTGGCAGAAGCATACATGGTAGGAGTGTACAAAAGATTTGGAGCGCAAGAAATGTTGCGACATGACCAAGACCCAAGGTTTATGAGTTCAGTATTCAAGAGATTTAATCGGATGTTGAAGCAGAAACAAAGACCGACATTGGCATATCGGCCACAAGCTAATGGCAAGCAGGAGAGATCTGTGCAGACAGTGATCAAGGCAATAAAGTGTTATATAGCAGATCCAGAACAGAAGGATTGGGACGAATATGTGGCACCATTGGAGTTTGCTTTGAATACTTCAGTGGATTTACATCATCAACAAACTCAGTTCTATTTGGTACACGGATGGGAACCCCAAACCACGATGGAAGCGATGGTACCGCCAAAGGATCACTCTGCCACGGAAACAGATGCACTGGATTGGAGATTAGCGGTGAATAAAAGGCACATGGAAGCTCAAGCGCAAGCAGCCATCATCAGGGAGCAAGTGAGCAAGGAACGAGCCCAACGGCATAATGAGCAGATTAAGTCAAAGCTGTGGTCGACTACAAAAACCGCGTACCGTCCTGGAGAGTTAGTCTGGCTGTACCACGATTTGGTCAAGCCAGGGTTGGTAAGAAAGTTGGCCCACTTATGGCATGGCCCATATGTGGTGGGCGAACGGGTGAACGACGCGGTGTATCGGCTGGTGATACCGATCACGAGAGTCGAGTATTTCCGCTAGTACATATTGCCAGGCTGAAGCCTTACATCAACAAGATGAGAAGGCCCCGTGAAAAGATCCATGTTAAAGATGCGTTGGAGTTAGACGAAGCGTTACTTCCAGAAGATTCCTGGTACGAGCCGGGTAAAGACGAGGAATGGGAGGTAGAGTGTATCGTGGATTGTAGAGTGAAACAGCGGACAAGAAATGGACGCCGGATGAAGGAATACCTAGTAAAATGGAAGGATGCCGACGAAATGACGTGGGAGCCTGAAGATAACCTATCTTGTACCATACTCTTGTACGAGTTTGATGCACAACGGGCTTGGGAGAATCGACATCATGCAGCCCAGACGGCAGAGGAGGACATCATTGAAGGAGAGATGTAGAGCCTCAACCGAGGGGAGATCGAAGGTGATCGACGACAAAGAAAGTAACAAGAAAACAGGAAGAATAAGAGAGTGAAACCCCAAAAGATGTAGCACATCCCTATCACGGACCCATGTTGGTTGTGATGAGTAGAATGCGGACCCGAGTTGGTTGCATTAGGGGAAAATCAGAAGATACAAACACAAACAGAGAATAAAAGAAAGACGCATGATTGAACATAAATGGAATATGTTGGAATATGTGGATATATTGCATGATTAGCTATGCTGAATGCAGCCATAAGCTAACAAATGAAAATGATGTCGATAGTGAGTCTATACAGGCTCAATAATTTAATGGAGTGATGTGATGAACGTGCGAAGAGATGCCTGTCAAGGTCCAAGAGGTGAAAAAAACTGTACCTCACACATACTGCAAGAAACAACAACAACA
Source organism: Peronosclerospora sorghi (assembly GCA_026184515.1). Classification (NCBI taxonomy): domain Eukaryota; phylum Oomycota; class Peronosporomycetes; order Peronosporales; family Peronosporaceae; genus Peronosclerospora; species Peronosclerospora sorghi. Next base: position 21,450,801 of record CM047580.1, read on the forward strand.
AATCAGCGCAAGATCGTACGAAGAGATACCTCACGAGGTCCTAAGGGTGAAAAACCCGTACGGCAGGAAATAGATGATACGAAGAGATACCTATCATGGTCCAAAAGGTGCAAAACCTGTATATCTAAGCACAAAACAAACCAAAGCTACGACAAACCGGCGCAAGATCGTACAAAGAGATACCTTACGAGGTCCTAAGGGTGAAAACCTGTACGGCAGCAGCAAGATGATACGAAGAGATACCTATCACGGTCCAAAAGGTTCAAAACCTGTACATCTAACACAAAGCAAGGCAAAGTAACGACAAATCAGTGCAAGACCATACGAAGAGATACCTTACGAGGTCCTAAGGGTGAAAAACCTGTATGCCAACAACAAGATGATACGAAGAGATACCTATCACGGTCCAAAAGGTGCAAAACCTGTACATCTAACACAACAAGATATGATTATGCCCGCGCATTGACGAACACCGTACGAAGAGATACCCAATGAGGTTCAACAGGTGCAAAACCTGTACGGAGAGAGGCGCGAGGTAGGAAGAGAGAAGAGAAACAACGACTGAGGTTACGCAGTAACAGCTGAGCCGCAGTATGAAGGGGTAGGAGCGAAAGTTTTAAACTCGCCCCAAAAGTGTAACGAAGCGAGAGAACCACCGGTTACACTAACAAAGGTGATACATGTCAAGGGAAGAAGAAAAGATTAAAGGATATCGTTGGAAGGGCACTTACTGGATGTAGCCATGTACAACAAGTCGCTGGAGTTGGAGTTCACATGTGGAAGGCTGACAGTGCGCAGAACGCCTGTGGAAGCAAACTCCGATGTATTGGAGTTGGGAAGAAATTATAATGGGATTTTTAAGTGGAGCTTATTGACCAATCACGTTACACTGGGTTGTCGCGACGGGGTCGTCCACGACAGGTATACAAATGTATGGAGATATACTGGGTCTTCCACGACGGGGTCGTCCACGACAGGTATACAAATGTATGGAGATACACTGGGTGGTCCACGACAGGGTCGTCCACGACAGATATACAAATGTATGGAGATATACATGTTCGCACATGATTGGATTTTTTATAACCAGTAACGGGATATGTGGTCGTCCACGACATGGCTGTTCACGACAGAAACCCCCTTGAACGTGATCGGATTAACGGGCGAGTACCGTCAATAAATTACAGTGTTTGACTCAACAAAGTGTCGAGGACCCGCTTACAGCGGAAGCATTCACGACAGTCACTATCACGGAGTGGTCAATCAGAAGGACAGTAGGAACTCGGGCTATAATTCACCAGCGCTGGACTAGCCCAAGTATACATCAGCTTCAGAGGTGTTAGAGTTGGAAGGAACATCAAGTGACTGCATCAGAACGACAAAAAATGAATAACGCGGATATGATACAAACCTTATTGACCCTGAACGCGTCCGGAGGACCAGCCGGTGAGGTAGAATACAACGAGGACGAGAATGACACCTCAGAGGCCACGTTCCATAATAGGCCTGCACTGCAACCTACGGCTGAGCGAAACCCCACACTTATATATTACCCTGCTGACTGGACCAACCGTGAGAAGGAGGAGTTGTTACGTATACAAGGTGAGAGTGAGAGTCGGACAAAATCAGTCTCCGAGATAAGTAACGTATACCAGCAACGATGTCAAGCAAACGGATGGACCAAGAGAACTGAAGCTAGTGTGGAAATCATGTTAAGGAGATTGGGAACCAAGCGAAAGCGAGATAGTGAATGGACTGAAGAAGAGGTGAAGTGGTTAACCAGCCTAATGGAACAGAAGAACACGGCAGCTCACATATTTGAGCTATACCCGATACAATTCCCACAAGCTAAGAAGATGCGCACCAAGCACTCTATAAAAAATAAGATAAAAGCCTTGCGTCGAGAGAACAAGGAAAACCCCCGAATAATATCAGATGGGGGTGATAACCACAGTGAAGGCAAAAAAGGTGGTAGGAGGTGGACCCCACTAGAAGATCTCGTACTGGAAAAAGCAAACGAGTGTGGAGAAACGAGTGTGAAGGTGATTGCAGAAAAGTTACAAGAGATATTAAATGCGAGAGGCATTAAGTATGTACCAAGATCGTATGCTGGGATCAGGCAGAGACTCCGTCGATTAAAGAGTAATATACCGAGTATCGAGCATGCCAATAAAAAACCAAGATCACAGCTGGAACAGGAGGTTTTAGACAAAGCCGGTGAAATGTTCAATGAACAGGAAATGGGGGTCGAAATATATTGGAAACAACAGATGTCAGTGTACTCACCAAGGAGACCGTAAACGTCTCGGAAAATCTACCCTTTCCCACCGGCATAGCACAAGTCTGTGAAGAAATATGTGAAGAAGTTATAAGCAACACTATTCAGATTCCCTCAGGAAGTGAAAAGGAATCGGAAGTGGTGGAAGATATGGGAGTGAGTAAACATGAACTACAAAGAATGTCGGCTGAAGATATCAATATAAGCGGGATTGTGAAACTCGTAGAAGGCACAGTACAGGAAATATACGAAACAAACTCCGGTGACACCTGCGAAGGACAAAGTTCGGTGAAGGATAAAATGGTGACACCAGAATTAAGTGCAACCCAAGTCGATAACACTTTCCCCGACGATGAAGAGTCAAGACAAAACAACCCTACAGACATTGATTTAACAGATTTGACAGAAGATTCAAGTCCAAGTCTGTGTGAAGATACTGAAGAGGTACCAATGACGGCAGAAAATGAGTTATCATGTGAACGATATCTCAGTGAGCCAGAAGAGGCGGATGATTGCAATCCCGAAGAGAGAAGTCCCACTACACACACAGTACAGGATTCTGATGAAGTGTGTGGAGAGGTACTGAATAGCCTTACTCCACTGGAGGATACGAACACAGAAATTCTTAAGACGGTTGTGCAGCGGAAGGAAGAGTACCGAAGCTATACTTTTAAAGAAGGTTTACTCACAGCGAAAAGCCGAGAAGTGGTATGGCGTAGCGCATGCAGACAAGGCTCCATAATAAGGCAAGTGATAACGCAGATGTCGAATATGGAGAGGAATTGGTGTCAAGAGGTCGAGAGAAAGGCTGTCAGCCCAGGGATCATCATTGATGTGAACCGATCGTTGGAGTTACACAAAGAGCTTGGTAGGAGACGACAAATCAAGTCTATCACCCCGGAGGCTGCAAGAAATGTATTGTTTGCTGTTACGTTACTATTACGAGATTCAGCGTCCCTGGTGGTTTTCCTACGCGAATGTTGGGGTGGTGGTTACGGAACTTGCAGAGATGATCTGTGTAGTCTAACATATGATGTGACAATACCACAATTTCACTATCAAGGAAGTTGAAGATATTGGTTATATGCAAGGTACCGGGAGGTGTATGTGGATGATTTCACATCAGTAAGTGATTATCTCCTTACTATGTGCCTAGTGACACATCTAGATGCATTCTGGGCCACCGACCCTGACCAATACGACTGGACAACGGATAGTGTTGACTCAACCTTCAAGCTTCAGGTGTTGTCATATGGTGTTGGGCAATGTTTGGCCAAACGATGGAATGCCTACAACAGTGATAATGGCATAAATCATTTCATGCCTTTGATGCGAGGGGTAATGTACCTACATGTAGCCGGAAATGATATGCATGACACTGAAGGTGTGCAACGGTGGGATTATGGACAACTATGTGTCCCACGGGGTAGAAACCTAGAAATGTTGGGTTGGGGGATAGTATGTTCTGTAGTATTCAGATTGGTCATCCTAACCACCGCCTTGGCTGGACGTATTCACGAGAACCTGCATGAGTTACGATGGATACCTAAAGCCAACATTATGAACTACATCCGAAGGTTCGGAGTGATAGACAAGCTGACTAGAGAGTCACCACCAGAAATACTGAAGCTGATGACTCGACGGGAATCTGTGCAATCGCTAAGCAGTCCATCCGTAATGGCTGATGCAGAACAAACACCAGTATAGAAGACATTTCAAGACAGTTTGGATAAGGATCAAATGGAAGTGATACGTGCAGCAATCGCGACGAAAGGGATAGTGTTGGCTCGTGGCCCGTATGGATGCGGGAAGACAACCACAATTACAGCGGTGGTATTGTCCTTGTTAGCAGTTTTCCCGTCATGTCGGATTGCTATCGTATCCGAAACCAATGCAGCCATTGATGAAGATTTGAAAAGGTTGATGGATTCAAGGCAGTTAGATAATCGACATATAGTTCGGCTGGGAGAGATAAAGGGGACTATAATGGCGCCAGATGCTGAAAAATATCGACGAAGGTTCATTTCTGAGATACTACGACGAGAGCGCCAATCATTGGAAGGGTGTGTGAATCGGAAAGAGATAGCCCCCAGACTGAAGATAAAAGAAAAAGATACATTGGACGGGGCGCGTGTGATTGTTGCTACTTTGGCTCAATTGGGGCGACCAGATCTCTCAAATTTGTTATATGACGTGATTATAAATGATGAGGGTGCACAAACCGCAGAAGTGGCATTACTGCAAGCTCTTAGACCATGGGTAAAAGTGATTATCTCAGTGGGAGATCCGTACCAGCTTTTTGCCTACTCTCCGATTAATGAAAAGATGAAACATCGATTTCATAATGGCGCGCGTCGTTACAAAATTACGTGGGGGTTGATACATTCCATGGAACATTACCGAGCAACAAGGAAACTGTCATCTGTATTCCCTGGAATTACTATGACGGCGGAATTTAGAAGCCACCCTATGATCACAAGATTATTACAAACATGCTATCCATATACTATCCGAGATCGAGCCGCTACGTCTCAAGATTATTTGGCCTCAATGCACCTGAAACATATGGAAACGCTTGACTGGGCAAAGCCTAATAACCGCTACCCTTCTCGTTAGAAAGAAATGTTGGAAAATCAGCGTGTGGTGTGGATTAGGTCCCAGGAATGGGTTGAAGAACGCGAGCGCACCGAGTATAAGCACAGAAACGTCATTGAATTGGCAATAGTGGTGCATATATTGGATGAAGTATGGTCGGTTTTGCGGGATGAGGCACGAAGGTCGAATGCAGTGGTACGAAAGTCAATGTTGATAATCTCACCATATCAAGATCAAGTGTCGGCCATGAAGAGGGAGTTGCGATATTTGAATGGGGTGTATGAAGATCATTTGGATATCGAAGTAGCTACTACCGATTCCAGACAAGGGCGAGAAGCGGAAATTACTATTGTGACGATGGTGCGTTCACATACTGTAGGGTTCATGAAAGGAAACCCTTCGTGGTCTTTGGTGTCGCTCATCAGATCGCGGGATTACTTATTTATTGTGGCAGCACGATATGTGTTCGAACCAGATATGGATTGGGATCGGATGATGGAAGTGTGCGTGAAGTATAATGTTCCTTGTGTTGCATCCACGATGACGGACAGTGAAGCACGCCAATATTTGAAGTGGGAGTAGTAAAATGTTGGTCGTGAATTGAGGTATCCATGGATTGTTGGCTTTTGCTCGCTTACGCTGAAGCTGCACAAGGGGCGGTTGTGGTGAAGTGTTTGAAATTTCTAGCGAAGTGTATACGGAAGGTATATTCAAAGAGTATACGGTGCTTTGGTCGGTCATAAAGTGAATTTTCGGTATTGAAGCCAGTTCAGAAGTAACCAAGAAGTAACAAGGTGAACAGATATTGGAGGTAGATAGAGATTTTCCCAATGCTTATAATATAATCGAATTTTCCCCTTAGCGACTAGTCGTTTTTAAACCAACCAACCTTTTTGACGTATACAAAAACTAAGTCTAAGTGCATCCCGAGGAACCCTTTAAGTGAACGCGTGCTAAGGCGTAATAAAGGTCCTTTGCGGTACCTTAAGTTAAAGGGGCAGCCTGAAGTGTTACCAGGAAGTGCCCATTTGCAGTGACTTTGTATTAAGGTTCGGACGTGAGTACCAAGAACCTGGGTAGTATAAGCAAGAGAGGTGTATTCTATCGCCTCCTTGCGTTGTTTTTGAGTGGAAGTCCCGAAAATTTAAGTTCCTTCACGACAGTCCTGATTCATCCTTTGCAGAGGATGCCTAGTCTACCAACACAGGTGTTGGATTGACTACAAGTGCTTCCAGATGTAGCCGGTGCGTATACGCACGGTGCGTCTAGCGCACAGAGGAAGACTTTCCTTAAAGCGGCGTTCGCCGCTACTTAGCCGATACGCCCTTATAAAGGGCTTAGTAGGAGAGCTCTCCTACTCGAGGAAAAGATTCCCGTGTTGGTTTACTACTTAGCCTTAACGGCTGTGTTCCCTTTACGGGATGTAAGTAAAGAGAGGGCTCCCTCTTACCTACGACACTCACTGCGCGCGCGACCGGTCGAAGTCGCACGTCCGCAAGATAGAGTGAAATGTAAACTGAATATATTTAATATGTAATTAGCCTAAATTAATTTAAACTAATATAAACTATATGTTATACTAAGTAGAATATTCCTAATTCGTACCTAGCTAAAATGTAGTGTACACACCTGTGTACTGACTGACACGTGGATGGCTGACACACCGCCACCCAAGGGCTCATGCCCTCATTGGTTAAAATAACCAATGGTTCGAAACCTTTCAAACCGGTAAATAATGACCTCAACCGTAGTGTACTCATGTACACCAACACTAAATGTAACTCAAATGTAACCCCGTTACAATTTGGGTGCTGAGTACATGCAGGTGCCTCAGTTTATGAGCCCTCACCTCACCTACAAGATTACCAAGCTTACCATACAGAAGTTCTCCGGCGCGGAGATCTACCCCGGACTTGGTTCGGGGTTCAAGCAGTGGGCGTTTCTGCTCGTGGAAGGTATCGAAATCACAGAGATAGCTTCCGGTTTTGCATGGACAGAGCGCCTCGAGGTCAACAAGCGTGGTGAATATCTCGAAGGCACGGCGTCGGAATATTTCTGTGCAAATGTTGGCACGTGGTGTACGACGTTGCTAACGCTAGCTTTCGTTTTGGAATGGATGTGGTTTGCCTTTAGGGTGAACATCTCGCATCACCAAGCTGCTGCATGGTTCGCGTCGAGAAGCACCCCGGTAGGACGTGGACCCAGCACTACTTATACTTAGAAGTTTTGGACCGGGAAAGTGGTTCGAGCGAAAAGTTTTTTGTGAAAACATTGTGAAGTATGCGTCCCCCATACTGAAAGTCATGATTATGATGACCTAATATAACCCTGCGCGTCAAGATTTTTTGACGCATGCAGAGGAATTTATTGCGTGGGCTCTGAGATTGAGGATGAATCGATCAGGCCCAGAGCACCCCCGATAATGCGCGCGAATTCGGTCGTGTCGACCAATCAACAAACGGGGTGCTACGTATGTGGAAGTTTGGAGCATTTACGCAGGCAGTTTCCTGAGCGCAAAAAGAAGACCGGAAATGGGGGTGCTGATAAAGGCAAAAAGAAGGCCGGTGATGGTGGGTCGAAGAGGATGGTATTGTATACCCTCAAGACAAGTTCGAACCAAGAAATTATTGGTGGTTTCGGGGCAATCCCAACGGAGAACTTGTGGATTGTGGAAAACAGTGCTAGTAGACACTTAGTGTCGAACGCAGACCTGCTGGGTGATGTTCTGGAATGTGGTCCGAACGACACAATTGCCCTACCCGACGGTGGTACTATGCAGGCAGCCAAGGTCGGAGGGTTGTTTCTACGTTCGAATGAAGACTGTCCAACGGAGATTGAATTAACTGTAGTATACTTTGCGACGAAGTTGTCCAAGAATCTTCTTTCACTTGGTAGACTTCGTGAGAAGGGGTACACCAAGAATGATGATGGGCACCAATTGGAAGTCAATTTGAATGGAAGAACATATCTTTCGGTTAAAACTTTTGGTTCCGTGTTCATCTCAAATATGTCTTGTGTGAGCCCAGAGAAAACTGGTCCGACGTTTGATGGCATGGTTTTGTCTGCCGTTCAAGATGATGCTCTGTGCGAAGCGCATGAGGGAAGTCTACATCACTTCCACGTGAGAGTGGATCACCTGACCTATGATACAGTCGAAAGACTGGCCAGGGACCCCAGGTCAGGCATAGTATTAACAGACACAAAGAGACCGAATTGCATGACCTGTGCTGAGGGAAAAGCAACGCGCAGGGTACAGCCCAAACAAGACAGTGGGAAGAATGAAACAATCGACAGTATCGGAGGAGTAATCTGCAGAGACCTGAAAGGTCCGATTAATCCTCGCGATCGTCACGGAGATCGTTTTTTGGTCGTGTTTGTGGAGCACCACGAATTACGTACTGTTTGCCGCCCGATAGAAAGACAGGGCGGCTAAAATGTTTTGAACATTTCTTGAAGTGGTTTGAAAACGAGTTTACGTTTCGTGTGCATGTGATACGCACTGAAGGTGGTTGTGAATACCAGAACGTGTAGTTTTTTTGTAAGCAAACTGGTATGCGTCACTGTAGCCGGTGCGTAAACGCACGGTGCGGCTAGCGCACAGAGGAAGACATTCCTTAAGCGGCGATACGCCGCTACTTGGCCGAAACGCCCTAATGAAAGGTATTAGCGTGAGATTACTCTCTCACTCGGGGCCAAGATTTCCCCAGTTTCCATTAGCGTCTGCTAAACCTTTAGCCTTACGCTTCCCTTAGTACGGAGTAGCTAGGGGAGGTACTCCCCTGCTACGACACTCACAGCACGCTCGACCTTTCCCGGTCGAACGTATAGCTGGATACAGTGTATAATGGAAACTGATTTATATTTAATATGTAATTAGTCTAACTTAATAAACTAATGTAAACTATATGTAATACTAGGTAGAACTTACTTAATCCGTACCTAGCCGAAATATAATGTACACCACCTGTGTACCAACACGTGGAAGGCTGCCACGCCTTCACCAAGGGCTCCCGCCCTGATTGGCTAAAACAACCAATAAGTCCGAACCTTTCGGATTGGTCAATACTTGAACTTAACCGTTGTGTATTTATGTACACCAACGAAACTAAATGTAACCCCGTTACATCCTCCCCCATAAAGACTATTGCCACGCAATAATCAATTATAGTTGGAGACCCAACTGCCAAAAATCTGGCCTCGAATGAGCACCTATAGAGATGGCGATGATTCTCCCCGAGAAGGGGATGATGTCAGCTATTCTGACTTCGGTATTTCGGAGGAGGGGGGCCTTGGTTATAGCTCCCCTAAGGATGACCGCGCTGCCGAAGCCGAACGGCGATGTCGGCAGCCTAATCCTTTCCCCACACGTGGGGAAAATGCGCTAACTCGCGCGCCACCATTGCCAACCTCGGATGGCAAATCCGGGTCGCCGAAGGCGACAATCACCAATGAGTTGGACTCAGCTCAGGAGTCTTATCTTGCCGCACAGGCACTAGAGGCTGCATTACGCGCCCATAAACGCCCTTCACGGGCGGAATATCGTTTTGGAGGTCCTCGTGATCTCCAAAAGTGGGCTAAAATGAGGTAAAGAAGGGTTTATCCTTCTATACCCCTGTCTCTGTGGCTGAACGGCCGCGCCAAATCGCATGCCGGAAACAATCCGGGAAAAACTGCTCACGCAGAAGCAGTTCACTGCCGCCTCATACCGAGAGCGGCTCGGGAAACAGGCACATGGTGCCTTTGTTGAGAACCTACGCGAGGTTCCCTTCGTTCTTCTACAAGGAGAGGATGCCGAAGAGGCAGAGAAGAAATTCCGCGCTTGGGCGGAAGGGGAGAAGAGTCTCCCTGACTTTAGAAGCTGTACAAAAGCTATTCCGGACGTGACGTTCAGGTGGAGAGTGCATCCCGCTTGGAGTTTGCCAAAGCCAAAGAGATGTGGCAATTAGCTGCCCCTTATCGCACGCGCTATGCTAGCGCCTGTGCCCTCGATGTGGTTCCGGAGAGCAATACAAGCTCTTCATCTGCCTCCGGCGAACTCCCAACTACTGGGAGTGAATGGGCTTCTCCCGCCCCTTTGGTCGTCGACTCGCAGTGGGATTCTCCCGCTCGAAAGCGTCAACGACGTCTCGGCAATCCTGCCGCAAGGGAGTCTCGGACTCCCACGAACTCTGTGAATGTGGGTAACCCTTCCACTTCACCAGATATTGGGTTTCACCCCGATGATGGCGTCGCGCCATCAGAAGCTCCACATGGTAATGTGGAACCCCCTCCGAATTTAGAACTGGAAGAGGTGGTCGCGAAATTGCAACGTGAGATTCACGATCGCTGTGATCGACACAGCCGTCGCATCCTGGAAGTCCGGGATGGAATCCAGGACACAATGGACGCGATTGACCGCGTCGAGAGGCGGATTGACTCGCTCGAGTCTGCCTTTGAAGGCTTTCGCCGTCTTGAGGGAAGCACTGAGGCTTCTGTTGCGGAGCTTCGTGGTCGCATTTCGACCCTGTCGGAGATTTTACTCCGCCCTGACGCATCTTACGGCTATCCGCCTGCTCAACCTCCTCCAAGAGGGGACCCTTCTCCGGGTCCTGGTATGGCTTAAGAATACCCACATAAAAGGTTGGATGCGTAAGCATCGCCTTCGGAATATCCAAAGTGTACGCGAAGCCCTTTCGGGCTAGCACCTTGAAAGGCCCCACAAACCTGGGGCGCAGTTCGTTTCTTAACATATTAGAAACTGCATCTGTAGGAAGATTTTTAGCGTTTAATAAAACACTTTATCCTACTTTATACACCTTTTCGTTACTCCGCCCCCGCCCCTTGCGGTCAGCTTTCTCCTTCTGCTTGTCTTGGCTTTCCGCCATGGCATCGCAGACGTGTCGTAAGACACTAAGGCGCGTCGATAAAAACTTATCGATGTGCTTTCGCACAGATACAGGGCTAACATCGGGGAATCCTCCCTCCTCAATCCTTGGACCACGCACACGTGGCGTCATCCGAACCCTCGGATTCACTAATCCGTTCACGTAAAACGGGGTAAACCCCGTAGATGCATGTACCGAATTGTTGATAGCAAATTCAACCATAGGAAGTATCTCACTCCAAATCTTTGGATAATCCGGACATAAACTCCGGAGAATGTTCTCTACGACGCTATTAACGCGTTCTGTTTGACCGTCCGTCTGAGGATGATCCGCAGTGGACATGAGGAGCTTGGTGCCTAGCACCTTAAACAATTCTCCCCAGAATTGTCCCGTAAAACGTGGATCCCGATCCGACACAACGGAATCGGGTAGACCATGCTGTCGAAGACACGGTCTAGGAACGCTTTTCCTGTTCCCTGTCCATCTATGGACTCTGGCACTGCCGCCAGGTGATCCATCTTGCTCAATCGGTCTACAAAGACCAATATGCCGGTGTTCCCGGCCTTTTTCTTCGGAAAACCGAAGATAAAATCCATGCTAATGGATTTCCAACACTCCGTTGGAACCGATAAGCTCGGCAAAGGCGAAGCTGAACTTGCAGAGGGTTTAACCCTCTGACACGTCTCACAGGTGCGTATATACGCACCGACCCACTTATACATGTTGGTACACCAATACAAAGCGCTTAAAGCGCTGTAGGTCTTATCCCGACCTAAATGACCCCCGGTAGGGGCGTCATGTGCCTCAAAGAGGACTCTATACTTCAGTTCCTTATCATGAGGAACTACCACCCGCAGAGTGTCCTCCGCGCTCGTGCTATAATATACCAAACCGTCACAGTAACTGTAACGGTGTAACCAAGCTCTAGATCGACTTGAAAGGGTAGTCTCAGACGAGCCAAGTCCCTTGTCACCCGATGCGCTAATAAGCGACGTACATTGTGTGTAACGGGGTTACATTCGGGTAACACGGAGTGTTGGTGTACATGAGTACACCACGGTTGAGGCCAGTATTGGCCGGGTTGAAAGGTTTCGAACCTTTGGTTATTTTAACCAATCAGGGCATGGGCCCTTGGTGTGGTGGTGTGTCAGCCATCCACGTGTCAGTACACAGGTGTGTACACTACATTTTAGCTAGGTACGAATTAGGAATATTCTACTTAGTATTACATATAGTTTATATTAGTTTAAATTAAATTATGCTAATTACATATTAAATATATTCAGTTTACAAAAATACTTAAGACTGCCAGGCGCGCGACCACGCCCGGTCGCGCGCGCAGTGAGTGCAGTAGCTAAAGGTAGCCCTCCCTTTAGCTACACCCTTAATAAGGGAACCTTGCCGTTAAGGCATTAGCGGAGCTAGGGGCGCGACCACGCCCGGTCGCGCGCGCAGTGAGTATTGTAGCCTAAGGGAGTTCTCCCTTACGCTACCTCCCTTTATAAGGGAAGTCTTGTTACAAGGGGTTAGCGAAAGCTATCTGTAAACCACCCCGGGAATCTTGGCCCCAAGTAGAAGAACTCTCTCCTACTAAGCCCTTTATAAGGGCGTATCGGCTAAGTAGCGGCGAACGCCGCTTAAAGGAAAGTCTTCCTCTGTGCGCTAGCCGCACCGTGCGTGTACGCACCCGGCTACATTGTGGGTCTTTCCCATACGCCTGGCGTATGAGATCCACCACAGACAAGGTGATGAATGTCGCGTGAGCGAGGTCGTAATCGAGACGACTCGACAACGCGTCTGCAAGCACGTTCTGCTTGCCAGGTTTATACTTAACCTCAAAGTTGTACTCCGCAAAGAAGGAGAGCCAACGGGCCATCCGTTGCGAGAGATAAGGCGACTTTGTCGCTGTCCGTAAGGACGCGTGGTCAGTATAAACCACGAACGGCTTTGAGCCGAGTAGGAGAACCCTAACTTTGACAAGAGCATACTTCATTGCAAGTAGCTCCTTGTCATGAGCGGTATAATTCCGTTCCGCAGCTTTAAGCTGCCTCGACTCAAACGCAATTACGCGTTCCCTTCCTGCATCGTCTGCTTGTAACAAAGCACATCCGATTGCAAAATCGGAGGCGTCGCAGACGACACTAAATGGTTTCCCAGAATCTGGGAGAGCAAGAACGGGGGCTTTCAACAAGCTCCCCTTAACCGCTTCAAAAGCGTTTTGGTGTTCGGTTTTCCAACACCAATCAACATCCTTCTTAAGAAGGTCGGTCAATGGATTCGCCATTTCAGCGTAGTTCTCGCTGTACTTGTGGAGATAGTTGGCTAATCCAAGCCACTTCCTTAAATCTCTAATATTTACAGGCGAAGGCCACTCCATAATGGCTTTCACCTTCGCGGGATCCGCCCGCACTCCATCAAGAATCCGAGGAAAGGGATTTCCTCGGTACCAAAAATACATTTGGATGCGTTTGCATATAAATTATTCTCCCGCATACATTCGAGCACCGCTAAAAGATGTATTGGGTGCGTCTGAACATCAGGCGAGTCGCCTTCCGCGCGACTATGAACGAATATATCGTCGAAGTACGTCTGAGCGTACTTTCCATGAGGGCGGAAGAGTTGTGTCACCAAGCGATTAAAAGTCGCTGGTGCATTTGAAAGCCCCTGTGGCATAACAAGCCACTCCCAAAGCATGCTCCTAGGCGTGCTGACCGCTGTAAGATGAATATCGGACGCTCGCATAAGAACCTGATAATACCCGTCCACCAGATCTAAGGCAATGTATACAGTACAGCCCGTCATATTGTTCTGGAGGACATCCTTCCGAGGAGTCGGAGTCTGCATGGGCACAGTAGCTGCATTCAGCTTGTTGTACGCATGCACAATGCGCCACTTTCCGTTCGGTTTACGAACACAAAGGTGGGAGATGAGTGGGGAGACTTGCTCTCCCGTACCATCCCTGCCTCTTCTTCCCCCTTGAAGAATGCGTCGATGACGTCGCATTGCTCCTTGTGGAGAGGCCACTGCCTAGTGACGCAGTATTTGGTTCCAGGAACCAAATCCATTTCATGTAGGACTCCCCGATCCGGTGGTAACCCCATCGGCGGGTTGTTACTAATGAAATCTCCAAATTCCTTTAATAAGGAATGGTAAGGGTCCTCAGGATCCGCAAGGATCTTGAGGCCGCTTCGGGCATTTAGTGCCTGTTTGGTTTGCACCAAAACTGACTCGTCTATCGTGGATGAGGAGTTCAACTCCTCTTCCGGACGCAACACGACAATCTCGTCGAGTTCACCTGATTTTACAGCAGTCTCAAACTCGTTGAAGGGAATCTCCTCCAACGACAACAGTTCGCCTACCCCAGGCAACCGTTCCAGGCTTACGCCTTCTGTGACAGCACCTGTCATACTATTCAGCATCTTGTAGTACTTCTGACTACTGGCCTCGGCACTCATCCCGAGACCCAGATGGGGGGAGTCAATTGCCCCATCTATTGGAAGCGCCACGCGCCTATCCACAGAGGTCTCTACCTCTACCACCGGTGACTCGCCGGTCTCACCTATAACGGCGTAGTCGGAATCATTTCCGACGTGCGAAAGAGACAAACTTCGGGTCTCTTCGCTTGTAAGCGCTTCGCGCTTAACCACAGGGGTATCTACCCCTACCACTGGAGTCGCAACTTGTTCGCCGGACACGGCGTGGTCGGAATCAGTTCCGACCTGCAGAAGAGACAAAACTTGTGTATCTTCTCTAGGAAGTGCCTCGAGATTATCCTCAGAGGAATCCCCCTCTACCACTGGCGACTCCCCAGTCTCGCCTATAAAGGCGTGGGGATTAACCGCCGAATCCCTCTCGTCAAGGAACACTTCCTTGACCTCATTGGGACTGATCATCTCAGACATCCCAATCTCTGGCATCTCTCTCCATAATCGCTTTTGCGATCGAGCAAAGGTGGTTTCATGACTCGCCAATGCTTCCCCCGATCGTGGGTGCGTTGAGCCAATGGACTTTTACATCTAGTCTATCCATGGTTCGTGGCGTTCCAGCCACTTCATGCCCAGAATGAGGTCATACCTCGAGTCCAAATCTAGGACTAGGCAACGTTCTAAGCTATCGAAGTCTGCAAACTTCAGCTTAAGGTCAATCGAGACCTTCGGTACAGAAACCTGTACGCCCGTCGCAAGACGGACCGTGACAACGTCACGAGAACGTGCCTCTAGGGCCTTGGCATAAAGCCGACTCTTCTCAACAGAAGCCCGTCTGACATAATTGTCAGACACTCCAGAGTCTATCAAGACTCTCCAAGGCTTATCAAAGCCTTTCACGTCCGCAAGGACTACCAGAAAACCTGGCTGGTAGACCAACTCGGTGCTAGAAAGCACCGCTTCCTTCGGGGCTTTGTGCTGCCGTCCTCTACCCTGGGGCTTAACAGCACTGAGGGGTCTCCCAGTAGGGCGCCCCGCACCTACTGGAAGCCGTCGTTTCCAGCGGCTTAGGCAAGGGCTTTTTCCCCACCCTTGGTCCCTTGTAGCGAGTGTCTCGCTGGGGATTTTTCGTACATCTGTTCCTCAGATGATCCGTGCTCCCACACAGAAAGCCTCTCAGCGGCCCATGTCGCTGCAGCATAGCTAATAGCTCCTCCTCGAAGCTGTGTGAAAAGAGTCAGTGTGACTCTTAGCGGAAGGTTTCTCCTCCGCTTCGACCTGACTAAGGTCCATGGGTTCAGGACCCACCTTAGAGAAACGAAAGTTACTTTCTGCGTTAACCGCCATCTTAAACGCCTCCTCCAGGGATTCGGGTCGGCATCAGAACAATTCCGAACGTGCTGTCCCTTCTCTCAGGCCTCCCGTGAAGACGGGGATGGACACATCGTCCGAATACGCTTTCGCGTACATCCCTGCCAACAGGGTCTTCAGTTCTTGGACGTATGTCTCCAAGTCCGTAGTGCTCTGACGACACCTCAAAACCTCAAGCTGATCCTGGAAAAACAGATCATGCGTAGCGTACATGTCCATAAGCTTTCGCTTAAGTACTTCCCAATTCGGTAACACGTCCTTGACCGAATCCGGACACGTAAACACCCATGTACGGGCTTTGCCCGTCCGTAAGATGGTTTAGTGCAAGTCCCACTTGCAATTGATCCTCGATAACATTCACTGTGGCGAAGGCCGTTTCGACCTCGCGAAGCCACACATAAAGGTCATCAACCTTTTCACCGGTGAATTCCTTTATCTTAAAGGATAACGGAGGGCGCACCCCGTAGACGTGGAGTAACTTCCACGAAAATTCGCCTCATGGGCGATGAGGGCGTTAACCCTCTCACGCACGGTATCGAGACCCTGCTCCACTAGGAGGCGCATGCCATCCTGACCCAACATGGTACCAGCCTCTTAAAGGATTCTTGTTGGACGTGGGTTAGCTGATCCCAATCGTCCTGGTCCATCCTTTGCAGAAGCTGCCGTCCATCAACACAGGTGTTGGATTGACTACTAGTGCTACCAGATGTAGCCGGTGCGTAAACGCACGGTGCGGCTAGCGCACAGAGGAAGACTTTCCTTAAGTGGCGATACGCCTCTACTTAGCCGATACGCCCTAATGAAAGGGCTTAGCGTGAGATTACTCTCTTGCTCGGGGCCAAGATTTCCCCAGTTTCCTTTAGCGTACGCTAAAGATTTAGCCTTAAGCTTCCCTTAGTACGGAGTAGCTAGGGGAGGTACTCCCCTGCTACGACACTCACAGCACGCTCTACCCTTCCCGGTCGAACGTCTAGCTGGATATAGTGTATAATGGAAACTGATTTATATTTAATATGTAATTAGTCTAACTTAATAAACTAATGTAAACTATATGTAATACTAGGTAGAACTTACTTAATCCGTACCTAGCCGAAATATAATGTACACCACCTGTGTACCAACACGAGGCAGGCTGTCACGCCTTCACCAAGAGCACTCGCCCTGATTGGCTAAAACAACCAATATGTCCGAACCTTTCGGATTGGTCAATACTTGACCTTAACCGTTGTGTATTTACGTACAACAACGTAACTAAATGTAACCCCGTTACAGTCACCAAGTTACAGAAGCTGGTAATCCCGCTTCGAACGGGAAAGCCGAACGAATGAACCGGACCATTTCCAATATGGTCCAGAGTATGATTTTTGGTTCTGGTGTCCCTTTGATGTTTTGGTCGGAGGTGGCTGAGTATGCCGCTTATATACTCAACCCTACTCCGACAAGGGCGAACCAAGGGAGTTTATCGCCAATACAAGTTCTTACGGGTAAGCGCCCAGTGTTTACCGAAATTGTGGTTTTTGGGTCTCCATGCATGGTCTGGCGAGACACGAAGAAGAAGGCTCTGGCGCGCCATGCAGAGCACAGATTAATCATCGGGAAAAACGATGAAACCAAGGGCTACAAAGTGCTGCTCTTTAAGGACCGAGTGGTCACGGTGACGCGGAATGTCACCGCAATCGAGACACTCAGTGAGGAGGCGAGCAAGAAGATTTCAAAAAGTCTGGAAATCGATGAAGAAAATGATTTTGAGTCTTTGGAAAAGCCTCGCTCGAACGTTTTGAAAGCAATATTTTGGATGTGCCTGTTATGAATAACGAGCCGCTTGATGCAGTTGCCGCAGGGCGTAAAAATATAACTGATGGCTCGAGCGTCAGAAAATCAAGTAGAAAAGACGAAAGAAGACGGCGAAAGCCAAAGCGTTTGAAGACTAAGAAAACGAAACCAAGTACAAGTGTGGAAATTTCGGATAAAATTGAGAAGACCGGCAGAACAGTCGACCGTTGTAACGGTCCGGTTGATGGAAGCGCGCTATGCGTGTTTGCCGTATCAGAAGTGAACAGTGTAAATCTTGTGGCGGCAGATGAGCCAGACCCTTAAAATTACAGGGAGGCTCACACTGGTGGAAATAGCGCAATGTGGCACGTGGCCGAGTGGACTGAATTGCAGTCGCTGGAGGATCTGGATACCTGGACCGTTGTTCGTCGCCCACCCAAAAAGAACCCTCTACCGACAAAATGGGTCTATAAGACCAAACTGAATTCGAATGGGTCGGTAGAGAGGTACAAGGAGAAACTTGTGGCGAGGGGGATAAACAGGTCTATGGAGATGATTATTTTTTCACGTTTTCGACTGTCATGGAGTTAAACAATGTTTAAGTTATTTTAACGTTGGCCCAGATTTTGGGTGTGGCGGCACGTCATGGCGACGTGCCCAGTGCCTATCCTAAGGCCATGACCGAAGCCGATGTTAATATATATACTTGCAAATCCTGCAAGGATGGAAATAACCGAAGCGCAATTGGCAGTTTTTGTGGTGGATTCCAAGAACAAGTTAGCTCTAAGGCTCAAGCGAAATTTGTACGGCTTGAAACAGGCGGGTCGTTTGTGACACGAGTGCTTCTGTAAAACGATGGAAAATTTTGGATTCACGCAGTGCGTGACAGATACCTGTATCTTTGTTAAGATGAGTAAACTGGAACCATTGTGGTCAGAACCTATGTTGATGACCTTTTCGTCACGGTGCTTGATTTAAGTGATGCCAAAAATTTTTGTGAATTGTTGCCAGTGAAGTACAAGCCAGACAAGCCAAGCATCAAGAGTTTTCAGTCACTTGTCGGAAGGTTGTTATGGATTTCACGGTGCACGCGCCCGGACATTTTGTTCGCCATGCACCGTGCAACAAGAACAACTCATGCCCTTACCGTGGGCGAGTACAAGATTGCCAAGAGGATTCTCAAATATCTAAAAGGGACAAGTAGTTTGAAGCTCAGTCTGAAACACGACGACGAGCTCCCGCAACCTTTGAGAATTACCTGCTCCAGCGATGCGGATTTCTCCGCTGATCCTACAGACCGCAAGAGTGTCTCTGCAATGGTTGTTTTCGTAAATGTTGTTCTGGTGAATTGGGGTGCAAGAAGCAGAAGGCAGTGACCCTTTCGACGGTAAAAGCCGAATTTGTGGCGGCTTCGGTGGCCGGACGAGAAGCGTTAGGGCTCAAGGAAGTGTTTACTGAAATTGGATTGCGTGTGAAGACACCCCTGGTTTTGAAGATGGATAACCAGGCGGCGATCAAGCAAGTGGAGAGCGAAATTAGCGTGGCAAGCGCGAAGCACATTGATGTCAAGTTGAAGTTTGTAAAGGAATTTTCGAGGAAGGGCATTGTTTCGCCATCACATATGCCAAGTGTGGACATGTTGGCGGATTTGCTGACAAAGGAGTTGAGTGCGCCAAGGATTCAAAGTAACGATTGAAGTTGGGTTTCAATTGCCGATGGTGCAGCCTTCGTTCTTCCAGGGGGAGTGTTGGAAATGCGTGTAGCCGTTGTGGATATTGCAGCGTTTCGGAATAGTGAAACCCCATTGGCTGTTTATATTTTCAGTTGCATGTTAGTTACTAGGCCAGCTTAAAGGTATGTATTAGCAACTTAAGTAGCCTAATTAACCTACATAATATACTTTATTTTCCATTTTACTCTTTTGTATACACCTCCGCTGAAACTAGCACAGCGTGACACGTGTCACTCAGAGCAAAGCTTCCTACAGAGATCCCGCCTGACTCCAACCAAGAGGTAGGGTGGTGGCAGATCTCTTCAAGACCTACAACTCGTGCATTTTGTGTTTTCCTAAAGTTCAATATGCACCTCCGCAGCTTTTTATGGTGACGTGAATTTGTTATAGCTATTCCTACAAAGATATGACTTTCGAATTATCAATTTGTGATCGGTAACATTCGTAGCTGTTGGGATTTTACATCTATATGGAGGGTGCGGTAATTAACGTTTTGTTACGTTAAAATGGGTACCAAGACCGTATTTGTTTAAACACACTTGAGATGGTAGCAATGATCTTATACAGGTAGTCCGTAACATTGAAACGATATAAAAATATTCGTATGGCTACTGCGCAAAGATGATACGCAAAGATCGAGAGGTATCACACCTAAACGGATCCTTGGTGGAGCGGTACGCTGCCCACTACAAGACCGGTAGGTCCGGGCTTAATTCCGTGGTTGCTTCCAATTGGTTGGTATCAAAAGTGTAATGTGAAGAATTTAACCGGAAATGACTGGGACCCAATCGTTCAGGGAGGATCTGGGTTCGATCTCGGGTCCGACCCAACTGGTTGATTTCCAAACGTAATGTGACGAAAAAGAACGGGAGCGATTCCGTGGTCGAGTGAAACGCTACTCACTTCGGGACTCGGAGGTACCGCGTTTGACATCGGGGACGACCTTACTTTCTTAGTTTCAAAAAACTGTAATATGACGAATTCAACCAGAAATGAACGGTTGATTCAATGTTTGGATGTGAAGACGTCTCCGATACCATCTGGTGATGACATTACTCTTAATTATGCCTGTACCCGCCACGAAAAAAGCTTACTGTATGTGTCTACAGTATCCAGTTAAAAGTGGAGAAAGCGACAAATCCTAGAAAAAGTCGCGAAAAAGTAACGATTCGAAATGGGTGGACCGCAGGATCTTGGGTCGACGTAGTAGACAACTGGATATAAAACGTCAAGACAGAACTAATCTAATGAAAAACGACGCCACGGAAAAGCAAGGAGGTAAAGAAACTTATTATTTAACAGAAACCGAAAAATTTACGATACTGCACGTGACAACTGATGAACTGGTCCAACAAAATCTGATTAGAACACGAAGGAGACTGCAGAGATTCATGACAGATGGGTGGATTGCTTTTCCGGCGCAACGTAGCGGGGGGGGGGGCAATCAACATTCACAACGATTGAACCGCCTCCAGGTGACAAGCGAAAACAACTTTCCAGTATATTAGCACAAGCATAGAGACAGGCTCTGGTGCAGATGCAAAGAAAGGAACTAAAAGAAGATTTATCCTAGTAGAATGGGGCGTCTCGTAGGTATTCCGGAGGACCGGCTAGTTCAACTCGGGAAAAGGATTAGCTCCTCGCGTCTGTTGAGGAAGCAGAGGAAGGCTTACTAAATGGCTGGGTGCGACGAAAAGCTGGGGCAAGACGGGTTAAACAGCAACTTCTTACAAGTTTTTTTGTAACTGGTGCTGTTAACAGTCTTACGTTGTATAATATTGCGTTGAAGAAGCGCGCAATGGTACGAGTAAACCGAATTAAATTACAAAATGGCTATCGAAACGTTTCATGATCCAAAAAATCCTGTTTGAGACAACCTAAATGTTCCAATTAGAGCAATGATATTTCAACTTAAAAAATATCGGTTCTTATATTTTGTAGTATTATTACATCACTTCGTGCTTAAGATGATAGGACGATAGCAGTTACTGGCCAATCAGATGTGATACGTGCTGGTAATGGGAATTTCCTAAAACTGGCACAATGCAACGCTCTATCTGTTGTCAGAAATCGAAGCAAGAACAGTGGCGCAGCTGCCGACTCAAAACTAATACCTTTAGAAATTTAAACTAAAGCAATAACTCAAAGCTCGGATGCAAAACACAGATGTAGGAAAAAACATCGCCGAGTATTGAGTATGGAGACAGTGACCCTCCCCCGTTATATATGTTTCTTAGGCAGCATATAGCATGAAAAGATCTGCTCGCAAGCAGATAGACAAAATCTACTATGACGATTACGACATAGAGCATGTCGATTAAAGAGACAGTGGTCTCAAGTCCGAAGATGATGGACTTGTTAAGCGTAGTCTTAAAGGATCTGCTACCTCTAAGCGTGAGCGGAGTCTGCGCCAACTATTGGCTCTCCTGGTGCTCCTCCTGAAAATAATCAGCACTCAGAATTGGCAGCAGCATTGTATGCGAAACCACATGTTCAAGAGATAGTTCGTGCGGATCCGCGTGTTCCGCACAGAGTTGGTTATTGTGGGATCTCGCAGCGCAGTTGAGGATAAACACAAAGCCGACTATCGACATACGTTGTTCGATCACGACGCCTTAGAAGACTTTGAAGACCTCCTTGATCATGAACTGATCGAAGTACCGATGATAACGTGGGTACTTCATCGACTTATTATTCCAGACCCGCTATTTTGGCGGCGAGAAGTAGTCGCCAAAGCATAGTGAAAATGAAGATTCCCTGTGTCAGTCACGGAATACTTTAGATGACATTACAGAATAAGCACAAGAGATTTTTTGTGCAAAGTTTGCCTAAGCGCAAACGCTTCCTGAAGCATTTGCCCTTAGACAAAGTGGATGTCTCCAATATGTCTGTGTCGAAGCCTAAATTTCCAGCGGAGTTTTGCACATTTACAGTGCTCCTATTGTTCAAGTGGAGCACCGCACATCA
Organism: Peronosclerospora sorghi; assembly: GCA_026184515.1. NCBI lineage: Eukaryota > Oomycota > Peronosporomycetes > Peronosporales > Peronosporaceae > Peronosclerospora > Peronosclerospora sorghi. The sequence goes on from CM047580.1 coordinate 21,472,806, forward strand.
CGAAGAAGGGATGGCTTGTACTGCGTTACGCATTAGGTGATGTGCGGTGCTCCACTTGAACAATAATTGTGGTCGAGTCCAGTTCAAAATAGAACACCTAAGTGTCCGGAACTGAACCACTATCGTGCCCAGCCGACCAACTTACGGGGGGGGTGGGGTACCCCGCGAACCTTTGCCTGGGTGCCGATCGGTCACCCGATCGGCATTACAGGACGCCGAGTCCGATTTGTCTTCTGTCTCACCTTGTGTACCCATTGATGTGGGTGGCTACACACTCGGTGGACCGTCGCTCAGTGAAGACCTTGGCAGGTACTGATATGGGTGTACCACTTCTGGGGTATTTGATCCAAAAATCCAACGAAAAGATAATCCAATGTAGTCGATCTGCAAATGGATCGGAAATCGTCACTCCAAATGCGGGTAAAATCTGTCACTTGACTGCACGCAGCTGTGCGTAATCCAGAAAATAGAGTTTCTGTCGCTTAACGGTAAAAGCAGTGAGTAATCCAGCCAATTCCGGGGACTTGAATGCAGATCGCAGTGAGTAACCCAGCCAGTAAAAACATGTTCCAAAAGTGGCGGGAGTTGAGGGTGAGTGAACGTAATGGGAGCGTCCCGTCGGGACTTCCGGTGGAGCTCTGTCCTGACCGGGATTAAATGAGCAAGAGGGGACCGTTTTAGCCCTCTTCTCCCAATGACTCCTACGTAGCGGCGACTTATGCAACCCAATGTATTATCCTGCGGTCACACACACACACACACACACACACACACACCTTTGTTCCGGTCACCACCACCCCCTTTTACGTGAGGGGTGTGTAGGAGACACGCAATCACCCCACCCACCATGGCCACGCAGAGCAAGCTGAAGAAGCGAGCGTCTCCTCATAGTCCTTCCCCCTGGCTGGGGATCCGAAGTAGATGATGGAGATGGATGATGATGACGGCGATGATTGAGACGGAGAGGGACTACAAGGCACGTTTGACACGTTGAAGGGGTCCTATACATGTATGGCGGACTATGGAGCCCACACGTGTTAGGTACGACAACGCTCCACGGGGGCTGGTTCTCCGGCTAAGATGTAGAAACGAGCACCATGGGAAATAGAAGACCGGGACAAAGGTTGAACATTAGCTATCTTGCGACCGGTAGAACCCCTCAACCCAGATTGTCGTTAGGTTATCAATGCCTCACTTATATTAGCCCGTTGCGTCTCGCGCAGACCTATACTTTCGGTGACATTGATCAGCGCTACGCGCAAGAACTGACTACCAGTATAGTCAGCATCGCTATTCGCACTACAACAAGATGTTACGTTGTATGCTCGGCGGTAAAATCGACGTGGGGGCTTCCACGGAGAAATGTAGACGTCCCCGAACAAAAATTCAACGGCCTGCATACAAAGCAAGGTGTGGATCACACAGAGTTGATTGATTGGACTGACTGGACGTTCTAATCTGGTGAAAATTTACCCTGAAGATCAATGCACGGGATCCAAATTTACAAAGTGCTGAAGGCGCTCTACGAGAGGCACTCACTCGGTTGTTGGTCGCTGGGCGGGATACCTACTGTCCACGGCATGCGTCTCATTTGCTGAGATCGCGGCACCCTCTGGCACTATCTGCGCTCGAAAGGCTACACGAAAATCACAATGAAGTACGTGCATACCATCTCGCGCGCATGAAGGCGAAGATTGCACCTCACCGAAGCTAGAGGGTCAACTCTTGTGAAAACTTTCTGACCTAAAATATTTTGAAGGAAACGATTCAAAACAGCTGATAAAGACATGGGTGAAAGCTAATTTCAAAGCGTGTCAGAAAACGGGTCTTATGTTTGAAAAGTACAATGCTCAGCGACCTGGTGCAGTCGGCGATGGAGGCGAGTATACTCCCCAATTTGGTTTCGGCTGGTCTAACGGCGCAATTCTTACTTTCCTCACCAAGTACCAGGATCAAGCCGATGAGAGTGCTAGCGCTTGTAACCCGTGAGAACTCTATGCTCGGTGCTAGGATTTGTATGACATTCAAAAGACATGAGTTAAGTCTGCTTGAGTTGATACATTCTCTGTGGATATTCCAGTCTCCGACTGAAGCCGCTTTCCTTTTTCTCGTTTTTTTGGTAATTCTCAAACAAATATTGCATTTGTTTGTGTGTGTGTGTGTGGAAATAATCAAAGTGTGTGTGTGGAAATAACGGCGCCGTATGTAAATAATTGGGAATGCACCGTCTGTACATGATTTGACACTTTTACGCACTCAACATCGTCTGTACGTACTCCACACTGTGCATTAACAACCTACATGGTCGATGCTAATTTACACGTGTGTCAACATCCTTCGCATTAGACACCGTACAATAACTGCAAGAATGCAGCCGCCACCTGTGGACGTATCGTACCCTTCATTGGACGCTGCAGAAGCTTCCGTTCGTGCACATGCGCATAGTGAGGAATATGAACTAATCACGGTGCGTACCAAAAAAGCAAAGGGCGCTGGAGAGGTCAGAAAGGCTAGGTACCAATGTGTGCATTCAGGCTCTTACCGAGTCACGCACAGTTACTTGACGGAGAAGACGCGCACAAGTCAGACCAGTACACAGCAGAGCCAGAGTTCCTTCCAAATAACCATTCAACGCCAACGTGGAATGGAGCAAGATGACAGCAATGGAAGCGACCGTTGGAAATGGCATGTGTACATTGCTAGTGCAGAGCACAACCACGATTCTGCGATTGATATTGCACCATATGCAAAGTGCACGCCGCTTGACAGCAGCGGACAAAGATCTCATCCGCCAGATGGCTGATGGCGGAGCACAACCAAAGTCAACATTTTCTGTTCTACAGCAGCAGAGGCCTGAGAGCTCCTTGATTCTTAAAGACGTGTACAACTAAAAGTCACGCATTCGCAATTGCACGGGCGTACCCCAATCGAAATGCTTCTGGATCAGCTGCAGAACGACGATGTATACCATGCGATCAAGTTCGACAGTGTGTCGTGAAGGGGTTGAAAATTATTATAATTCCACTTAATTAACAACACAAAGAGGTAGTAAGCCAGTCCTCCTTGTTTTACTTCCCGGCTACTTAATACTTCCGTGCGAACCAACAAATCAGTCAAACACACTTGGGGTACACTTCAAAAGGCTATTCCGGGCTGCCCTCAACACTAGCGCACTTCAAATGGCTGCTGCTCCACTCACGAGGGCGTGCGCTCACAGACTTCCTTGTGTTACACTTGGTTTTTGTATAGAGTAAAAAAAGAAAGGTTTTTGAGGGCCGCCAGAGATCTTCGTAGTTCAGGGAAATTTCGTTCGATTAAGTATTACTACCTCCTACATCAACGTCAATCACTTTTTTCACCCACTACTTTTTGGTTACTTCAGCGCTGACTTCAATACGTGGCAGTTACCGCTGAGGCCCTCTGTAACCTGATTGATCATCCTTGACCGTTACTTCAGAAGCCCTCTGTAATCTGATTGAGCGATGTGGCCGTCGCGAGGCGGCCGTCGCATGTCACTCCTGATTGGTCAAAAATTCCACTTATTTTTCCACATTGATACCAATCACAAACAAATTAGCCGTGAGGTGCCCGTCGCGAGGTGGCCGTCGCACGTCGCTTCTGATTGGTCAAAATTCAATTTATATCTCCACATTCATTCCAATCATAAATCAATTAGCCACGAGGTGGCCGTCGCGAGGTGGCCGTCGCGGGGTGGCTGTCGCAGGTCGCCTCTGATTGGCTGAAAATATCTTTTTCCAAAATAAAAGACTTAACCACTTGAAAACAATCGAGAATACCCAAGCCGATCAACTGGAGCAGCCGAGGGCGCATAACTTTTCGTTGGCTTCACCGCCATGAACGGACCCGCCGTTGTACTAGTAAGTTGCGCCTATGTCTTGACTCCCTTATGCACTGCTGACAGTTCGTCTTCACAATCTGTTTGTCTTGTTATATCATGTGCCCTAGCGCCCCTTTGTTGTTGAGTATGAGACCAAGGGCGAATTGATAACTACCACAGATCATCTTCTTTGCTTTAGTTCCAGCAGCAGACAAGTATTCTGTTGCACAGCATCTCGTCCATTCCTATCAAGAATTACTTTTAGTTCAGGAAACGACACTTTTATCCGCTGAATATCACTTGATACACAAAAATCAATCAGCATAAGCCTAGACGAAGTTCTCCTAATGAAGCGCAAGGGAGCTGCAGTTTTCTATGTTGCATGTGCCCATTGACGACAGTCCTTTCTTGTTTCATTGGAGTTTGTGGTTGCCATTCACAGTCAATACCAACAAGCAGGTTCCGAATCACCACTCGTTCCCTGCCATTGTCTTCACTATAGCTCGCACTTTCGTACTTTTCTAGATGTCGAATAATCTCCCAAATGTCTTCGATAAAATCGACATATTTCCATCGTAGCTCGCTCCCAATATCCTGATAAAGAGATCGATTTTTCTCATGATCGATAGGTTTTCCGCATGGAGTGTGATCTGGTTTTAGAACGTTTATTCCATCATTCATCGATCGTACTGATAAATTATGATGCTCACATTGGATTGCACTATTCTGTAAGCGTTTCACGGCTTTTTTCGTCATATTCAGTAATTAAAATTGTCTGAGCAGCGTTTCCACCATATCGAGCTCCTGGATTACAACGGCAAGTCTCTCCGCGTTTTGCCAATCCTTCTGTTCCAATAACTCATTAAAGATATTCCGAGCTGTTTCAGCGTCTTCTACATATTTATCGAGTCTTTTGTGCGTACCGATGTGAAATACACGTATCACTTCGACCTCAACAGCATTCCACCGAAATTTTCGAGCAGCAAGGAGCTGGTCGAGAAAATGCAATCGTCTGTTCAAATTGGAGCCTCTCCACTCAATTATATGAGCTTTATGCACCGATAAGTAAATTGCTCGTATGACGAGATGAAGGAAATACCAGCGCTGAATATCTTGAGAAACTTCAGTAAGGAGTACGACCCAAGCATCGCACTCTAGCAACGAAGAGGTATCGAGACCGTCCACACCCATCTCACAATTTACTGTCTTTAATACTTCTATCAACAAGTAGCCAACTCTTTGGGCACATTTTGCGCCATCAGTGTTGCTCACATCAAGAACTAAATACTCCATACACGAACGGAGGTACGCAGATTCATTGTCGCAATGGGTATTAGTTTCAAATTTTTTCGGGAGGATCTCAGCCGATTTACACCTTCTTGATCGAAATAGGTTATTAGTTGACCGTTTTAGATCATTGTAGGACAAGCATCCGTTTTTTTGCGCCAAGCAATGCTAGAAGCTCATGACATAACTCGCGCGGGCGAACATTTAGTGGGTGAGCAACTTATGTTGCTGCTGTATACTTTGCTCAAGAATCTCTGGCTTAATAAAAGCTTCATCTACTTGTTTGACGTGATCGATCTCATATTCGTGTCCTGTGTCATTCATCGAGCACTTCAATTGAACAGGTTCATGACTAAAAAGCGAGGGATTCCAGCTCTGCGGGTCAAGCATAAAGCCTCTGGACAGCTCGTACCAGTAATGAAGGTTATCGTCGACAGTTAGCTCCACATTTTTAGGGCATCGCACAATTTCATCCACAAGCAAGGGCAATAATTTTCCTTTCTTTACGTTCTGTTTAGCACTCAAATGTTCGCTGTAGAGTTGTCGAACAAATAACAGCAGTTCTTCAAGTGTAATAGCTTCCGCATTCAGAATACCCCTTTATCTCTGTAGCAACTATTGACTTAGCCAGTGAAGTTTAGGCAGAATTACAAACAGAGTTTCGCCGAGCGTAATTTGATCATTTGTTTTCACTTTTCCCGGCAAACCTGTTTCCACATGACAGTCCACCATCCGCGTAGATGGTCCGTACCAATGCTTGGATTATAAAACGTATTTGAGTTCATTGATCTATTCAAATTCGTTGCCGAGATGATGGGATTTCGATGGAAAAACCAGTCGTGCGCAATAGTTGTGTGTGAAGTCGAAACAAAACGGTGCAAAGGTAGTAATAAGTATCCACGCAGAACAATGTGCTACTCAATATTGTCGCTGTAATTCTCCTTCAACTTCACCACAAGTGAGCAGCGTATCACAGGTCTTTTCTTCGCACCAGCAACTAGCATTGCTTTTGCTTGTGAATTCCCGCACGTCATTTTGTTGGATCGTACATACAAAACCAATCGTTTCAAAATGCCGCTCCTTCACGTGGTTGGGACCGCAAGCAAAAACCAAACGTTCTCCGTGGTTTATTGCTTTCTGCGCAGCGAGACCGAAACGTACTACAACTGGGCAGTCGGGCACATCAAGATGTTGTACTTGGAGGATCACGTCCCCGCAGTCATTGTGACTGACCGCGAGCTTGCGCTAAAGAACGCAATCAGCCGGACGTTTCCGGATACAAAGAACATCTCGTGCGACTGGGACATACGCAAGAATATCTTGACCAACTTACGAGGACGCTTTCGTACTGCCGATGCCTGGGATAAATTATGTCGAGAGTGGAATGAACTCCGCACTTCTGCTACTGAGGAGAGATTCGACGCACTCTGGGCCACAATGCAACAGGCACATGGATCAGTTGTTTGCGTTTACCTACGTTCTACGTGGATTATCCATAAGGAGCGCTTCGTTGCTGCATGGACCTGTCGCAGCATGCATCTAGGAAATCTCGTAACATCACGAGTTGAGGGTGACCATGCAATGCTGAAGTCGTGGATTAGTTCATCAATGGGTGATTTGAAGGATGTTTACAGCAAAATAAGCCTGGCAGCCGATCTTCAGGATGCCGCAATTCGGCTTAAGATTGCTCATGACCGTGGAAACACGCTTGTCAAGCAGAATGGCGAGTTTTGGGCTAATGTTCGCCGGGAATTGTCCCATTTTGCCCTGAAACAAGTGGGGTTAAAAGTTGAGAAGGCACGACTTGGGGCAGATACGATAGCTGCATGCACTAATACCTTCAAGAATACCATGGGGATGCCATGCGCTCATCAGATACGAGACTTTTTTTCGATAGTGGTGCCTGAAAGCTCAGGAAAGAACATTTTTCAGTCGGACTCAGATGACACCATCATTTGATGAAATTCTTGACAGTGTGCGTGAGCATCACGATCGCCTACCTCCGCATCATCAGAGAATTTTGCAGGACCGTTTGGTTGCTTTATCGCATGAGCTTCCTGCACCTGTACAAGATCCCCAGCAGCAACGAACTCGTGGCCGTCCACCGGGGTCACGAAATCGTCTGCGAGCTGTAAATGTCCATGCGACCACACTCCGTGCCCCATCAGCATTCGAATACGTGGAGAAGGTTCATGTATCAACCGCTCATCAGGCATCTGGTGGGTGTGCACGCGCTCGCGGTCGTGGGAGCGGACAGGAAATTCAGAACTGATCCCACTCCTGCAACCTCATGAGAAGTCACGTCCTTTCTATCACATCAAAATCAGCATTCGGATCACCATTCTTGGATAATAACGTCCTTTCGATCAAATCAATCATCTTGGACAGTAACGTCCTTTGGATCACATCAATCAACATTAAATCACTTTTCCTGGCGAGTCGGTCCTTTCGATCAAATCAATCAACATTTACATCACTATTCTTGGAGAGTCGCGTCCTTTCGCTCATAGAAGCGAAGATCAAGCAACTAAGAGGTTTGATTATAATTAAAACGGGTTGCTAGTGTACTCGACTGAAAGATCTATGTTAATGTATGGGTTTTGTAGCAGTTGCTGATGTCTTTGTGTGACAACAACCCTACTTCATATATACTAATTCAAGTCTTACTTAACTGACACTGTCGCTACGAGCGCCCTTTATTCACTTTTGTCCGACGCTCGCATGATCTTCTGCCAACTCTAAACTTGCTCACCATGCCACACACAAAGAAAGCCAGGAGGATAGAGGCAAGGAGCGTCTCGAAAGCGTTTGCACCCCTCTCCTTGTAGCGTGCCCAGGCCTCCAAGCTTGATATACTTATGCAGTAACAAGTGCAAGATGCGCTCCTGGCTCACAGTGAGCAGTGTGTAACGAATCATAAACTCGATCCCGACTGGCGCTTTGCCGGCTCGCTTGGGCAATTCAAGGCGTTTAAAAGTCGCGGCCTGGACTCGTTCAATTCGTCGTCGTCTCGGCCGACGATTCGCGACCCCGCGGCGTTGTACGCCCCATGAGCGCGCATTGACTCTCACGTCGATGACGACCACGAGTGGTGGGTGGTCCGCGCGCAGTCGCAGCACCGAGCGAGCAGGCTTTCGTTATCCTCTCGCCGGACGGTCGAAGCGCCGGGGCGCGATCCCCTCGAGGCGAGCCCAGGGCTCCAGTCGTTTCGGATCTTTGGACGCATCCAAGGAAAATATCGCGACGTGTAGGACGTGCACCACCCGTCCACCATGGACAACTTATTGCGCCAGAACAAACTCATGTCCCCTAGTGTCCTGGACGGCGCCGTGCTCCACACGATGCGAGCGACGAAGGACAGTTACCTCGGGATCAAGTGGCAAGCCGAGCACGCGTTTGGCGGCAAGCGGGAAGTGTGTTTTGTCGATATGGTGGGCTACACGGTGGACCAGGACGGCCACGAGGAGGCATTTGTCGCCATGGCGTCCATCAATGTCCCCGAGTGTCCACCCGTCGCCAAGTTTACCCGTGTGCGCATGAAAGCACCATGCTCGTGCTCCCGGCGACCGATGCGACCCTCGCCACGTCCGAGGTTTTTGTCATGGGACCTCGGAAGCCACCGAGTCGTCGCTCACCACGCTCGCGCAGCATCGACCGACCATGATCGTTTTGAGTGACCTCTCGTTGGTCATTGACTCGAAAAAATTGCCCAGATGCGCCTCTTGCACGAGCAACACTGGTTTCCGGATGCCACGTGCCCCTGTTGTAGCATTTTCAACCGAAACTTTCAGTTTCTCTATCGTCGACGCCATCATTGCCGCTTATGCCGGGACATTGTGAAGTTTGCCTTTTCTGCATGGAAAAAGAGGGCCAATGCTAAAAAAAACACCCTTTTTCTGTCAACTTGTTTTTTTTTTAGCAAAAACAGCTTGATTTTTTAGCAATCCCCAGAGCCTACACACCCCTCACATAAAAGGGAGGGGTGTGTGACAGGAGCAAAGGGGGGGGGGTGACCGCAGGTTGACCCTATTATATAACCAATTAAAATCCAATATGTAAACAGCATGTAAACCGTGTGGCGTACATCAAATCTGCGTACAAAACACCCCAAGCACACGATTGGCCAAAAACACTCCGTCCTTTCAGCCAACCCGATCGATCCGCCTTGACAACTGGTACACTGGTACAAACTGGTCAATATTTTTCAATAGCACTTCACCACATTATCATTCAGTACCACCTGGCATATTGGATTGACGTGCATAACCCAAAATGCCGTACTGCTACTGAAACCACTAATTTGGGTTTGAGCAGACTAAATAGTCTGGCCGTCAGCCCTCACTAGCCCGAGTGGATTCCAAGAGTTAAAAGCGTGGGGGTAATGAAGCCAGCCTATCAAATAGTCGATACGATGCTCGCAGCCGGTTCGACTTCAGCGCTTTGAAATCAAGCGCTCATAAATAAAGTGGGCATTTTCCTGACGGGGAGGTAGTGGCGGAAATGTACGCTACCGACGATTCGGAGAAGCGGGAGTAGCGGCTTCTCGACCTTGAGAAGGATTAATCTGACCATTGCAAGATGTTTGCTTCCCTCGATGCCGATTTCGGCTCGATTGGCGAGTCCTTTCGCTTCCTTCCCGTTGAGAACCGAGATTTGATGACAAGTCTTGCCCTTCTACAGAAGATTGATCGGCACCCGATGGAGAATAAACGTCTATTGAATTCTAACTACAATTTATCGGTCACTTCTTGCCCATTTGGATAGCCACAGAATTCGTTGCGGGGAATCGGTTCTCGCCTTGACGATGAGTCTAAACGTAAGATTTGAGGTCGCATGCGCTTCGCCGTGGGAATATCATATATGTAGGCATTCCCCCTAACCCTTTTGGACCTTAATAACCCCTATAAACTCGAATAGAAACTTCCGAGTAGGGAAGTTGTTGATTGCATGTGTATTCATATTAGTAGTTAATAACATGACTAATTTATCTAGTTTGAACGAATGTGTGGTTTTCGCTACTTTTTTAGCGTTATCTTTCTGCATATCAAAAGAAGAAGCAAGTGTATTTCCACGTAGCGTATTACAGCGTATCATTGTAAAACGAATTCACCTTTTGCTCAAGTAGCAGCGATTTATCGTTTACGATATCTGCCGCTTCCGCACCAGATGCGTGTTTAAATACTAATAATTTGAGCCGTTTCGGCTGAAACGGAAATGTTTACAACCTCATAGAGACCGTTTGTAATCTCGGCTTCGTTTCTTCGCCGGTCAATATGACAGGATCTGTTGCCACGTCTACTGCTGTAGCAGTAGTAGATAAAAACTGCTATGTTAGCAGTAGGCAAGTCAACAAGCCTTCGTAATTGCTACTGTCGATTTTGGATGTAGCCAATTTGGCTTTCAAGCGAACCTTTAAGGTGGAAACAGATTGGATATAATTGCATGGGTGCATGTTAGAAGATTTCAAGCTTATATCTCTTAGTGGACTTAAATGGATGTTATAGGCTAAACATCTTAATTTTATAATATATTCACTATCGATTTAACTAACTAGCAATCACAAGGCACTTCTAGCAGCGGAGAGAGCAGCGGTCCCTACACATCTCACGCAGCACACACTACCTGACTAAAACAGTCGGGTCAAGTAATGAGTTCTTCCTTACATCTGACGCAGCGTTTCTCGCAACAGGTTATGAGCCCAAGTGCTCTGACGTATCTTAAGTGGTTTTAAATTTTGTGATTTATTTTTTCGAGTGAAGTTTTTTTGTGTGGAGTCACTTGTCTCTCTCGATAGTGGAAGTCACTTTAATTCTTAGAGGTTTAGTGGCGCTATTTCTCGTTTTTTCGTGTGGTAAATTGTTTTTATCTTTTGTGGAATAAAGATGAGTGATGATAACGGTAAACGGAGTGATGATGGGGGCGAGGACCAAGCTGTTGTCCTCCAGGCCATCCTGGACAGCCTAAAAGAAGTACAGACACGGCTTGTGTCTGTGGAGAAAGATCAAGGCCGAATGTTGGTTGCAAACACAGATTCGGGTCGAAGCAAGACTTCCCGGTTGCTGCCCGGGACACTGTGTTCCGGAAGACTAAAAAATTATGGCCCATTCGGTCAGCAAATGACCTTGAACGACCTAAATGATGATTGTGGGATTGGGGCGCCGCGTGGAAATATGGCCCGGCCCCCACCAAATCCACAAGGTACAGCGCCACACATGGGCACTATGGGTTCACCACCAGATCAGCACGTCGGTGTCCCGCGATTTCGGCAAGTTGGCTGCACCAAGATTCCGAAGCTCGGAATCAAGAATTTACCGGATATGGAGATACCCGGGGCTCGGCTCAGGTTTTTATGCAATGGGCTTACCTCTTTATGGAAGCCGTGACAATCGCGGATATTACGTCTGGATTCGCATGAAAGGAGCGTTTAAAGTTCAACAAGTTGGGGGAACATCTAGAAGGGCACGGCCACCGAATATTTTCGTCAAAACATTGGGAAATAGTGGCCGATGTCCCCCTTCTTGCACTCCGTCTTAGACCAGATGTATGGAGCGTTTACAATGAGTACCTCCTACCACCAGGATTCGATTTGGTTTGCTTCGGAGAAGAGTCCGAAAAGGACTTGGACCGAGCATTGCCTGTACCTGGTAGATCTGGCCCAGAAAAGCGGGATGAGTGAAAAATTGGTGGTTGAAAATATTGCTAAGTTTGCTGCACACCACCTGAAAATCGCCATTATGGCCAAGTACGATCCGCTGCGTATGGAGCATTTGGGCGATGTGAAGGAACTCATAGCGTAGGCGCAAGAACTTGAAGACGATATTCCTAATGGAGGAGACCCGAAAGGTGGCATGCGAATTCGGTAACCGAAACCTAATTCGTAGATACGTGATATGGGTGCGAAAAAAACGGGTACATCAAGTGGAATTTCCCCCAAAAGTGGAGGAAAACAAAGAAAAGTGGTTCCGAAAAGGAAGCAAATGGTTCCGATGGATCGTGGAACCTGACGGTCGCGCTATCAACCGCGAAGATTTACGACCACCCCAGTGCTGGATTGTTGCAGGATGGTGTGAGATCGGAAAACACATGGATAATTGATAGCGGTACCTGGTTGCCGACGAGTATTTATTGGGAGACGCGTTCAATTGGTGACCGACCGACGAGTTCACCCTACCCTACCAGATGGTGGCACTTTATCTGTTTCCAAAGTTGGAAAGATAACCCTGCGTACATCGGGGGATGAACACATTTACAATAAAATTGTCCCGAAGTCTATTTTACCTTATTTCCCTTGGAAAGTTACGGGAAAAAGGGTGCAAACTAGCGGACAGTGGATGAATTCTTCCGATAAAGTGGAATAACAAAATTTTGTTTCCGATCCAAGTTTATGGATCCATTTTCGTGGTATTTATGATACCCGAAATGCAAACTGGACATAAGCAACAGTTTTCGAATATATTACTGAATGCTGTTGCGGACGATACTGAAAATGATGCACAACCAGGAAGTTTGCATCATTTCCAAGTCCGGTTTGATCACTTGGCATACGACACAGTTGAGAAACTTGCCCAGGACCCCAGGTCAGGTTTAAAGTTGACGGACAATAGTCAACGGAACTGCCTGACCTGTGAGGAAGGAAAATCAACGAGGAAGGCGCAACCCAAGAAGGATTCCGGACAGAACTCGTCCATCGAGAGCGTCGGAGGTTTGATATGTAGTGACTTGAAAGGTACGATTACACCGCGCTAAGTTAAGGGAATCGTTACCGTGTGGTGTTTGTCGACCATTTTTCAAGTTATGCGAGTTTTTCCCTGCTCGCGCAGCAAAAATGTTCGAGCACTTTTTAGCTTGGTTTAAAAATGAATTCGAGTGCAGACTTCACGCTATACGTACCGATGAAGGTGGTGAATACAATAACGTCGATTTTTTTGCAATAAAACTGGGGTGCGCAGGAAAGTCATGGAGGCTGGTAATACAGCCTCAAATGGAAAGTCTAAAAGGATGAACCGGGCCATTTTTAACATGGTCCGGTGTATGATTTTTGGGTCGGAGATACCCCTAATTTATTGGTCGGAGGCGGCTGAGTATACGTCATACATACTCAACCGTATCCCAACCCGATCTAACCACGGAAATTTATCGCCGGATGGGATCTTGGATGCCAAGAAGCGTCTTTGAAAGAAATTGTGGTTTTTTGCTAGCTCTTAATGATTTGTAGGGACCCAAAAAAAGAAGTCCCTCGCGAAGCATGCAAGGCGAGCTCTAATCTTGGGACGAAGTGGTGAAACTAAAAGGTACAAGGTAATCTTAATCAAAGACGAAAAGGTGACGTTCACTCGCCACGTCAGCGAAATTGAAACGCTTGACAAGGTGACGAGTGACAAAATTACGCAAAGTATGGAAGTCGTGGCTGAGGAGGAGCTTAAGCAGCTTGCCGAAAGGCGAAACAGCACGAGCCAGTCACACGAAGTCCCGGCAGCGAATCTAGCGCCAGTGAGTAAAAACACTCAAGACGATTGAAAACGCTCCAAACAATCGGAGCAAACAAGGAAGAAGACCTGGAAAGCAATTGCCTTCGAGAAAACGAGGAAGAAGAAGGCCGCCGAAAGGAATATTATTGCAAGCGATGAACATCATGTGGCGAGTAACGAAGATCGTCGAAATACGAATGTGGAAGACCGAAGTGCAAGCGATGTTTCTGATGGAAGTAAGCTATATGCGTACGAAGTCTGCGGTGACGTTAAAATTGGAAATGTTCCACGAATTGGTGTTCCCGATCCAAGGTCATACAAGAAGGCGCATGAGGACAGAAATGCCGACATGTGGAAGCATGCATAGCAAGATGAGCTCAAGTCGATTGAAGACCTTTGAACGTGGAGAACAATTTAAAGACGACCTGGAACGATGTCATTGCCCACTAAGTGGGTATACGAAACGAAATTACGGTCGGATGGCACGATAGAGCGCTAACAAGGCCCGCGTACTATCAGGATTAATTTTTACGTTCTCAACGGTCATGTAGATCAACAACGTAAAATTAATCATTGCCATGTCGTAAATCGGGGGGGGGGGGTCCGGCGCGCTATGGCGATGTGCCAAGTTCCTACCCTAACGCGAAAACGGAAGACAGTTATGAAATTCTTCTAAAAATTCCAGAAGGCATGGAGATTTTGAAGTAAACGTTTGAAAGTTTCGGCGCAAAATCAAGTGCTGAACTGGTCTTAAACCTAGAAAAGAATTTATGCGGGTTAAATCAAGCTGAGAGGCTCTGGCAACAGCTGCTTTGTGATACTCTGTAGAAAACGAAGTTTACACAGTGTGTTACCGACACCTGTGTGTTTGTGAAGCATGATGAAACGAGTATCGTTGTGGTAGGGGCACACGTGGACGACCTGTTGATCACCGGAACCACGGTGGAAGTGGTCGATAATTTTTTTTCAGAAATGGCTCTACTGGAATTGAAGAAACTGGGTACAGTGAATAAATTCTTAGGGATACGAATTGAAGGCAACCCTAAAGACAGTTTCACGATAGATCAGGAGGATACTATTGATGAGTTCCTGATCAAGCATGAACTTGGCAAAATTAATCCAGCAAGGACGCCGGTTTTCGGTGTGGAAAGCATTACGTAATTCAAGGAACATCTACTGGTAAAATCAAGAGAAAAAAATCCAAGTATAAGAAGTTTTCAGTCTTTGGTTGGCAGATTACTGTGGATATCCCGTTGCACGCGGCCGGATATTGCTTTCTCCGTGTACCGTTCAACGAGGAGTTCATGCACCCGCTACAAGGCAGCGAAGCGTACAGTTAAATATATGAAAGGAACAAAGTCCCTGAAGATTCAGTTGAAGCACGATGACTAATTGCATATGCCAATTCGCATCATGTGCTATACCGACAAAGACTTCGCTACCGACAAGATGGATAAAAAGAGTGTGAGTGCAGAAGTGGTTTTCGTTAATGGAGTTGTCGTTTCGTGGAAGTGCAAGAAACATAGCACGTTTTGCACTGTCCACAGCTGAAGCAGAACTTATTGCAGCAGCTGTGGGCGGTAAGGAAGCATTGGTATAACTAGAACTTTTCATGGAGATTTGAATGCACGCAAAAGAACCGCTAGTGATGAAAAGGATAACCAAGCGTCTATCAAGTACGTGGAGTGTGAAGCTAGTGCTGGAAAAACTAAGCTAGTTGATGTTAAGTTGAAGGTTATTAAAGATTTTGCTAAAAAAAAGACGTTCTCAAGGCAACACACGTGCCAAGCTTGGAAATGGTAGCTGGCCTTTTGACGAAGGACCTAGTGCGCAGCAGATGCAAGACTTGCGGAAACATATTGGTTTGCGTTAAGGATATTATAGCTCGAGCCGTTTCAGGAGGAGTGTCGATTTTGTATGTAGCCATTTTTTGCTTCAAGCAAAATTTTAAGGTGGAAACGGATTGGCTATAATTTCATGGGAGCAAGATTTCAAGATTATATCGCTCAGTGGACTTAAACGGATATTATAGGCTAAACATCTTAATTTTATGGTATATATATATATTCACTTTCAATTTAACTAACTAGCAGTCACAAGGCGCTTCTAGCAGCGGATCGAGCAGCGGTCCCTACACGTCTCACGCAGCACAGACTACCTGACTAAAAAGTCGGGTCAGGTAGTGAATTCTTCCTACATATGATGCATCGTTTCTCGCAACAGCTACTTCAACTTCCTTTTCGTTCGCATTTAACTCGCTAATAATTCAAGCGGGTTTTCCCCCTTATGGAGTACCTCCAAGTAAAGCTGAGGAGCGTGAATACCGCGTAGAAAGGTGTGTGATGTGTTTAAGCGTACACACACCATTCTATTGTTTATCACAAACTCAATTCATGGAGAGAAGTCACTAACTTGTTCAAAGGCATGCACGTAAAAATGAAGCATGTCACCCAGAACGCGGCTAGCCCGTTCTGTTTGCCTATCCGTTTCCGGATGGTCCGCAGTTGACATCTTCAACTCCGTGACAATACCGAGAACAGTTCTTGCTATAAACGTCCCGTAAACCTCGGATCTCTATCCGATAAAATGTTCTCTGGCATTACATGTATGTGTCGGCTAGTATCACAACCGTCCAAACATCGCGGTTATTTGTTGACACTGAAGTAATATGTACCATCTTACTGAACCGGTCTACAAAAACCAAATCCCGGGCTCCCAACACTTAGTAAACAAAAGATCAAAAGCAGAGTCCATATAAATCGACTTTCAACACTCTCTTGGACCGACCGACGTCTAAGTGGAACCTGTGCAGAATGTGCAGACTTTAATGCGCTGCCGAATCCCGCAAGCACGCACATGATTCGTCCAGCGGACGATATAAACGTATGACTTCCCCTATATGATGCCCCTAAATCTTAGCTTTATGATACTCAAACATGATTTCGGATTTGATGCAAGTGTTCTTCTTGGCCTATTCTATATAGCAGCATACAATCGTAAAATCGATAGCGATACACGCGAACTCTGGAAGTTCTTCGCATTTATTTTCCGATTGATTGTTTAGATAATTAATCAATAGCCGAGTTTCGTAGTCTATTGTGCATGTTTATTGTAGTAGAAGAAGGTTCAATGCAACGGCATGTGTTTGCATTTGTCATTTCTGTTACGGGTGGTTTTGTCTCTAATCAGGCCTGTTGTAGTGTATCGACTAACCATAAAGTTGTATTCTGCTAAGAACGACAACCACCTTACCTTTTTTAAGCAATATGGTGCATTTACGGCCGTGCGTAAAGCGGCATGGTAGGTATAAGCCCCAATGTATTTCTCCTAATAGATAGATCTAAATTTCGCCAGTGCGCACTGGCGAATCTTTGTCATGCACCAGATAGTTGTGCTCGTCCGTACACAGGTGACGCGATTGGTAACATATTACGCGATAATGATCATAGTGATCGTGTTGCATCAGTGCAGAACCTATTTAAAACGTTTCTCGCGTCGCAAACGACGTGGAACTTGCGGTTATTGTACTTTATCGCTAGCATCGGCACTTCTGTCAATCTTCGCGATTCAGTTCAACGCTCTTTTTGAGCATAGCAAACTTCTCCCATCCATTCCATGCGCGCTTGTGAATCCTTATAGCCACAATGACAACAGCAGCCTGTGAAAACGAGGATACTGATCAAGATTGATTGCGAAAGAGGGCGTATGATGCCTGGATAGTTGCATGAGTATTTCTGCAAATATATTGCTAACTCAAGGAAGTTAAAGTTCCTTGATGTTGTTGTGGGCTCAAGCTATTCAACTATCACCCGGAACTTCTCTAGATCATGATGAAATCCGTCCTTGGGAAACAGCAGCCAAGACCTAGTATCTCAGATGCACCAAAGTGCATTTTTTAACGCTCGCACAGAACTTATGTTTCTAACACTTTGTGCGTCGATGCATTTAATGAATTTCTACCCTACGTCGCTTTTATCGCGTTTACCCTTGCTTTGGGTAAATACCTCAAAATAATTTGGTGAGAATTTCATAGCAGATGCGTAACAAGTCCTTTGAATGTTGCAGGGGCGTTTTTTCAAACAATGTAGCCACTCTAAGAGCATTTTGCTTGGTTTTTTTACCGCCGTGAGAAGGATATCTCTTCACAAACGAAAATTTTATAAAATCCATCCCTCAAATCGAGATCACTGAAGAAGGTGCTCCATCAATGATGTCATTTTTTATTGTTATCTGTAACAGGGTTACATTTGGTTACGTTGGTGTACAAGTACACAACGGTTGGGGTCAAATATTGACCGGTCCGAAAGGTTTGGACCTATTGGTTGTTTTAACCAATCAGGGCGAGAGCCCTTAGTGAAGGCGTGGCAGCCTGCCACGTGTTGGTACACAGGTGGTGTACAGTACATTTTGGCTAGGTACGAATTGAGTTAGTTCTACTTAATATTACATATAATTTACATTATTTTATTAATTTAGGCTAATTACATATTAAATATAAATCCGTTTACAGAATACTCTAATAGTGCTAGGCGCACGACCCCGAACGGTCGCGCGCGCAGTGAGTGTTGTAGCAAAAGGGAGCACCTCCTTAGCTACCCCCTTTCTAAGGGAAGCCTTCTAACTAGGCGTTAGTGATTAATAACTGTAAACCAAGGAATCCTGGACCCGAGTAAGAGAGCGATCTCTTGCTAAGCCCTCATATAAGGGCGTATCGGCTAAGTAGCGGCGTATCGACGCTTAAGGAAAGTCATCCTCTGTGCGCTAGCCGCACCGTGCGTTTACGCACCTGCTACATCTGGTAGCACTCGTAGTCAATCCACCTGCGTTGGTAGATGGCATACTCTGCAAAGGATGAAACAGGACGATTGGGATAGTTTGACTCTCGTCCAGAAGGAAGCCTTTAAGAGGCTGGTACCCATATTGGGTTCGGTTGGCATGCGACACCTGGTGGAGCAGGGTTTTGAGACCTTGCGTGAGAGGGTGAACACCCTCATCGCCCATGAGGCGAGTTTGCGCGGAAGTGATCCTGCAACGGGGGTGCGCCCTCCGTTATCCTTTAAGATAAAGGAATTCACCGGTGAAAAAGGTGATAAACTATATGTGCGGCTTCGCGAGGTTGAAACGGCCTTCGCCACAGCGAATGTGATCGAGGATCACTTGCAAGTGGGACTTGCACTAAACCATCTTACGGACGGGCAAAGCCCGTACATGGGCGTTTACGTGTCCGGATTCGGTCACGGACGTGTTCCCGAATTGGGAAGTCCTTAAGCGAAAGCTTATGGAAATGTACGCTACGCCTGATCTGTTTTTCCAGGATCAGATTGCGTTTTTGAGGTGCCGTCAGGGCACTAGGGACTAGGAGACATACAGCAAGAACTGAAGACCCTGTTGGCAGGGATGTACGCAAAAGAATATTAAGACGATTTGTCCATTACCGTGTTCATGGGAGACCTGAAAGAAGGGCCAGAACGTTCGGAGCTGTTCCGATGCCTACCCCAATCCCTGGAGGAGGCGTTTAAGATGGCGTTTAACGCAGAAAGGAACTTTCGTTTCTCTAAGGTGGGTCCTGAACCCATGGACCTTAGTCAGGTCGAAGCGGAGGAGAAACCTTCCGCTAAGAGTCACTCTGACTCCTTCCCGCAAGTCTTCGAAGCGTAGTTACTTGCAATGCTGCAGCGTCATGGACCGCCAAGATGCTTCCTGTGTGGAAGCACGGATCATCTGCGGAACAGATGTCCAAAAAATCCCCAGCGAGACACTCGCTAAAAGGGGCCGAGGGCGGGTAAAAGGCTCTCGCCAAAGCCGGATGGAAACGACGGCTCCCAGTAGGTGCCGGGCGCCCTACTGGGGGATCCCTCCGTGATGTTAAACCCCAGGGTAGGGGCCGACAACATAAAGCCCCGAGGGAAAAGGTGCTTTCTAGCACCGAGTTGATGTACCAGCCAGGTTTGCTGGTCGTCCTTGCGGAAGGGAAAGGCTTTGATAGCCTTGGAGAGTCTTGATAGACTCTGGAGCGTCTGAAAATTATGTCAGACGGGCTTCTGTAGAGAAGAGTCGGCTTTATGTCGAGGACCTAGAGGCACGTTCTCGTGACGTTGTCACGGTCCGTCTAGCGACGGGCGTACCGGTTTCTGTACCGAAGGTCTCTATTGACCTTAAGCTGAAGTTTTTCAGACTTCGATAGCTTAGAACACTGCCTAGTCCTGGATTTGGACTCGAGGTATGACATTACAGTTACTGTGATGGTTTGCTATATTATAGCACGAGTGCGGAGGACACTCCGCGGGTGGTTCTTCATCATAATGAGGAACGGAAATATAGAGTCCTCTTTGAGGCACATGACGCCCCTACCGGGGGTCATTTAGGTCGGGATAAGACCTACAGCGCTTTGTATTGGTGGCCCAAAATGTATAGGTGGGTCGGTGCGTATATACGCACCTGTGAGACGTGTCAGAGGGTTAAACCATGTGAAGATTCAGCTGCTCCTTTGGCGAGCTTATCCGTTCCTACGAAGTGTTGGAAATCCATCAGTATGGATTTTATCTTCGGTTTTCCGAAGGATAAGGCCGGTAACACCGGCATATTGGTCTTTGTAGACCGTTTGAGCAAGATGGCTCACCTGGCGGCGGTGCCAGAGTTATTGATGGACAAGGAACAGCGAAAGTGTTCCTAGACCGTGTCTTTCGACAGCATGGTCTACCCGATTCCGTTGTATCGGGTCGGGATCCCCGTTTTACGGGACAGTTTTGGAGGGGGGGGGGCGTTGTTTAAGGTGCTGGGCACCAAGCTCCTCATGTACACTGCGGCTCATCCGCATACGGACGGACAAACGGAACGCGTTAATCGCGTTGTGGAAAATATTCTCTGGAGTTTATGTCCGGATTCTACAAAAAGCTGGGTTGTGATGCTTCCTATGGACGAATTTGCTATAAATAATTCTGTCCATGCATCTACGGGGTTTCCCCCGTTTTACGTGAACGGATTAGTGAATCCGAGGGTTCCGTTGACGCCATGTGTGTGTGTGGCCTAGGGCTTGAGGTGGGGAGGATTCCCTGATTTCAGCCCTGTATCTGTGCGAAAGCAAATCGATAAGTTTTTGTCGACGCGCCTTAGTGTCTTACGACAAGTCTGCGATGCCGTGGCTGAAAGCCATGACAAGCAGAAGGAGAAAGCTGACCGCAAGGGCCGGCGTAACAAAAAGGCGTATAAAGTAGGAGAAATTGTTTTATTAAGCGCTAAAAACCTTCCTACACATGCAGTTTCTAATGTATTAAGAAACAAACTGCGCCCCATTCAAGGTGCTAGCCCGAAAGGGCTTGGCGTACACCTTGGATATTCCGAAAGCGATGCGTACGCATCCAACCTTCTATGTAGGTATGCTTAACCATACCACAACCCGGAGGCGGGTCCCCTCTTGGAGGGGGTTGGAAAGGCGGGTATCCATAAAAGGCGTAAGACACGGCAGGGTGGAGGAAGTCCGACAGGATCAAAATGCGACCACGAAGCTCTGCAACGGTCGACTCGAGAGAGTCAAGCCGCTTCTCGAAGCGTTCAATCGCATCCCCCTCGTCGCTGAGTCCTTCCTGGACGTCCTGGATGCGATGGATGTGTCGATCACAGCGCTCGCGAAACTCACGTCGCAATTGCACGACCTCCTCCTCCAGTTCTCGATACGGAGGGTATTCCACATTACCATGTAGAGCGTCTGATGGCGCGACTCCATCATCGGGGTCAACCCCAGTATCTGGTGAAGTGGAAGGGTTATCCACATTCACAGAATTCGTGGGAGTCCGAGACTCCTCTGCGGCAGGATTGCCGAGACGTCGTTGATGCTTTCGAGCGGGAGAATCCCGCTGTGAGTCTACGAACAAAGGGGCGAGAGAAGCCCATTCACTACCAGTAGTTGGGAGTTCGCCGGAGGCAGATGCGGCTCTCGCACTGTTCTCTGGCACCGCGTTGGGGGCAGGGGCGATGGCATAGCGCGTGCGATAGGGGGCATGTAATTGCCCCATCGCTTTGGCTCTGTCAAACGCCAAGCGCAATGCTCTCTCCACCCAAACATCACGGTGGGAATAGCTATTGTGCAGCTCAGTCAAGCTAGGGAGGCGTTTCTCCCCTTCCGCCCAAGCGCAGAACTTTTGTTCTGCCTCTTCGGCATTCTCTCCTTCTTGGAGAACGACGGGAACCTCGCGGAGGTTCTCAACAGGGGCACCCTGTGCCTGTTTATCGAGGCGCTCTCGGTATGAGGCGACAGTAAACTGCTTCAGCGTGAGCAGTTTTTCCCCGAGTTGTTTCCGGCGTTCGTATTGATACGGCTGTTCAGCCATAGGGCCAGGGATATAGAAGGCTAAACCATTCTTTAACTCATTCCTAGTCCATTTTCGGGGGTCACGAAGACCCGCAAAATTATATGCCGCCCGTGGCGGGAGTTTGGGGGCGCGTAACACAGCCTTTTGTGCCTGTGCGGCAAGTTGAGCTTCCTAAGCAGCGTCCAGCTCATTGGTGATGGTCGCCTTCGGCGACCCGGATGTATCATCCGAAGTTGATAGGGGTGGCGCACGAGTTAGTGTATTTTCCCCACGTGTGGGAAACGGATTAGGCTGCCGACATCGCCGTTCGGCGTTGTCGGAGCGGTCATCCTTAGGGAGCATATCCCCTAGGGCCTCCTCCTCCGAGATATCGGAATGAGAATAGTCGACATCCTCTTCTCGAGGAGAATCTTCACCACCACTTAAGGTGTTCATTGAAGGCCAGAGTTCTGGCAGTTGGAGTTCTCTAACTATAATTGAATATTGCGTGGCAATAGTCTTGATGGGGGAGGATGTAACGGTGTTACTTTTGGTTACGTTAGTGTACAAGTACACAACGGTTAAGGTCAAGTATTGAGCAGTACGAAAGGTTCGGACTTATTCGTTGTTTAACCAATCAGGGCAGGAGCCCTTGGTGAAGGCGTGGCATCCTTTCACGTGTTAGTACACAGGTGGTGTACATTACATTTCGGCTAGGTACGAATTGAGTAAGTTCTACTTAGTTTTACATATAGTTTACATTATTTTATTAATTTAGGCTAATTACATATTAAATATATTCAGTTTACATTTCACTCTAAAGTGCAGACGCGCGACCTCGACCGGTCGCGCGTGCAGTGAGTGTCGTAGGTAAGAGGGAGCCCTCCTTTTACTTACACCCTGTAATGGGGTGCCATTACATAATTGATATTCAAGCTAGAATATCACAGTTGAATTTCAGACGCGTTGTCTGAAATTCAAATAATAGATTATAAGTTATTATAATCTACGAAGGAAAAATCGATTCGGTATAAATATCGAATCAAGCAGGTTAACTAATAGTACAGTTAGTTTAATACTTGATATTATTATATTAGTTAGGTAATTACTATACTGTTAGCCGCTAACCACCCATTTAATAAACACTCTTAATTTTGCGTTCTCAAGCTTAAGCGAATATTCTATTTGCTTTTAATATAGGATTAGTTGTCATCAACTAATCCGACCCCTCCCGTATTGCGCGCTTCCTCGCACAACACAGTGTAAGCCTGTAACAGGATCAGTCCTGTTACACACCCCGTAAAGGGAAAACAGCCGTTAAGGCTAATTAGCAAACCAAACCGGTAAAATTGGCCCCGAGTAGGAGATCTCTCCTACTAAGCCCTTTATAAGGGCGTATCGGCTAAGTAGCGGTACATACCGCTTTAAGGAAGAGTCTTCTTCTGTGCGCTAGCCGCACCGTGCGTATACGCACCGGCTACATAAATTCTCCATGGCAAAATTCCGTGCAGCCGCGTTTTGTGTGGATGCATTTGCTTCATTTCTGGTAGGCGCAACATTTGCAGCTTGCTTCCCTTCGGCAGCCACCTTGGCTTCAGCCGTAACATTTTCATGTATAACCCTCGCTCCAGCCTCCTTTGGGCGAGCTACATTTTCAGGTACCAGCGCCGGCGACGGACTTGGCACTACGCTCCGCTCGTGCGCATTGCGCTAAACCAGCTTCCACGCCTTCGTCGTCGGTCAAATGCTTCAGAGTTAGCTGTTGACCAAACGGACGGAAATTCCGGAGACTCTCACGGAATTCGTTGTCCTGTACGTGAACAAGGGAGTGTTTCCTCGACCCTTCACCTCTCGACAACGACAACTTTGTCTGCGCCTGTTCTACAGACACCAGGAGAATTTGGACATCGTTCTGTCCACTCAAAATCGCTTCCAAGGCATCGTTCTTCCCTCCCACGTTTCGTACCTCTGGTTTCTCCTCGAGTTCAACCTTATTCCATATAAATCCAACTCCACGACGATAATCCAAACCACGGTGACTTTCTCGTGAAGTCACTTTCCACACGAAACGTAAAATCCACTTATAAACACGATAAATTAAAAAAACACTTTAGAGAGTTGGACCTTGGGCTCATAACCTGTAATCCACTTGTAAACACGATAAATTAAAAAAAAAACACTTTAGAGAGACTCGGACCTTGGGCTCATAACCTGTAGGAAAACACAAAACGCACAAGTTGTAGGTCTTGAAGAGATCTGCCACCACACTACCTCTTGGTTGGAGTCAGGCGGGATCTCTGTAGGAAGCTCTTCTCTGCGCGACACGTCTCACGCTGTGCTAGTTTCAGCGGAGGTGTATACAAAAGAGTAAAATGGAAAATAAAGTATATTATGTAGGTTACTTAGGCTACTTAAGTTGCTAATACAAACCTTTAAGTTGGCCTAGTAACTAACATGCAACAGAAAATATAAACAGCCAATGGGGTTCCACTATTCCGAAACGCTGCAATAGCCACAACGGCTACATGCGTTTTCCAACATGAACTTCAGTCCGGTCAACATTCTTTGCACGCATGTATATTCTACAATGAGCACCGTGTCTCTCCATTTTATTGCAGAAATTCTGGAAAAGAATAAAAACAGATGATGATAATGTGAACAATACACACGTTGAAATAGCAGAGAAATGAACTAGTGGCGACAAGGCAAGCATTTAAAAAATGGCGAGGAGAGTTGAAAGTGCTGCTAACGGCGAAGACGATAAGTAAATGGAGATAGACAGGGGGAAAACGATGATAAAAATGTAGAGGTTCAGCGGGGTATGGGACATATGACTAGTACGTTAGTCGGTAATCTATAATGTACCGTTATCGTAATGTAATATACATGTGATTACAGTAAAAGGGATATCTAGTTGGAATAATATTAAGATGTGGGTATTTCGGCAGCGAGGCACATGTTCAAATCATACAACGAGACGTGAGTTTAATAACACAAATTTACGACTTCTTCCTCTTGAAGCACAACGGCAACGTGCGCTTAAAGTTGCTCAGGTTGCGCAGCTGCCTTCTCTAGCGCTGCTTTTCCACAACATAAGCTACACTTGGAATTGCATTTGCAGTCCGCTGGTCGGGTCTCTGTCATATCTACTTTCGTCGCGGTCTTTCTTGCATCAGCCGCTGCATCATGGTTAACTTTCGTCGCCGACTCGATCTTTTCTGCCTCCACAGCTTGTCCTTCTGCACCACCAAGATGCAAAATCTCAGCCAGCGACGGCAGGTTGGTATTTGGAGATTGATTGCCTTCGGCAGTTGCAAGTGCAGCTACGTCCGGCAATGCTACATGATCCACTACAGCCAAATCGACGCATGCCGCGTCCACTTGCATTGATTCCGGCTTGACGTTGATTGTTGTCGCTTGGTGGGCTAGAATGTTTAGTAGCTGATCATTCGTGGCGTCTGCTGCAGCTGTTATTGCAGCCTCCGAGCCAAGTTTGAGCTGTAGATCAGCCACACCGTAGGGCGAGACGATCGACGTAGGCTCTACCTTCCTATCTGCTTGCATATTCACTGGCATAGGGCTCTCACTGCTGCTATGAACTTTGTTACTGTCACTTGGGGCACTCTTTTTCTGGTTGCGCAGACCTCGCTGCCGACGATGAATTTTCTGGCGATACTTTTGCGCATGAGTCATTGTCTGTCTCGGTGTCTTGGTGCCAATATAGTCAGCCACTTTCTTCCACGGACCGGCAGGAAATTTCTCGAGTGCCGCCAGAAACCGTTCGTGTTCCTCTTTTGTCCACATCTGGATCTTGTTCTTGGCCGACATAACGACAGCGCCCGCTTTAGCCTCTGTGGGGCGCAGACGAATGACCTTCTCCTTGGTGCCTTCCGAGGCGTCGGCCGCTTGCTCAAAGAGCTGGTTGTACACATTCCGAGAGATGGTCATCACTACTAAAGGGCAACTGGTCGGTAATCGATGGCGGATTCCTTTCTGGGTTACTAGCGTCTGCGATGTACCCATTTTGTCCACCTCCCTAACCCCATGAGTAACAGAATGCCTTACTTCAAACTGGATCTATTTAACAAAATTCATTCGCGCGCGCTTATTTGCTCAAATAGATTAGTTTCTACCAATTAAACCAGTAGCATAACAACAGGGTACGCTACTCACTGTGGGGCTTGTAGGTTTGAAAAGTAGAATCAACCAGAAAAAGTTGCTAAAATGTACCGACTGGATGACTACCAAAACCCGGATAAACGGGGAAAACAAGGGGCGCGCTAGAGCGAAACCAAAATATGATAGGGCGACACCAATCGCGCTCCCGATTTATTTTTCGGTTAAATTACTTCCTTTTTTGTCCAGTAGCAAGCCGTGCCTATTTTATTGCGCATCCCTTCTAACATATTGTAACTTTAGCCAGGTCCGTATGCGGAGCCCTAATTACGACATGGTGAAAGGAAAGAGTGCTCAACAAATAAGGTAAAGGTCATGTACACAACTCTTTTCACGTTTAACATCATAGTGTCTTGAGAAGAAGAAAAAGTTCCAGAAGATCTTTCCCATCTCTCGATCGCAGAGCAGCAGAAGAGGATCAAAATTCGCTCGGCGTACATGATGCTCACGGGCACGGCACTTGTACTGCTGTTTTCTGGCCTTGACCGCAACGATCGTATGATGACAAGAAGAAATAAACAATGATATTACATAGCATTGGATTCTTTTCCTAATGTTGGCACTCGATGTAATTTAATCGTTCGTTGATGTTACACGAGTTAGTTTGGTATATTTATGTTGGAAAATCTTGACCAACTCAGCGTATATATCACCTAGGTATCAGTGGTACCATAGTACACCCATGGCAATGACTTCTTTCTATAAAGCGGGCCGCTCGATTGCAAATCCTGCAATTGCCTATTCATTGCACATAAAACAGAGTTAGCAATCGTCATCATGATAAAAAGTGCGTACGCGTTATAACGTGGTGGAGGTAGCAGTTTGTGGACAGCGGAGATGACAGCAAATGTAGCAATAATAGCGGTACTCTTGGGTGGCGCAGACTCGAAATGTTCGTTGCAATAATTTCAACTAGCAGCTCTAAGTCGTGTTCTTGGCAGCTAGACCAATCAGAGCACATTAAACCACCAGGCCAAAGACTACACCGCCATCGTAAATGACAGTAGACCGCGCGGCCACCACGAGTGAGAATAGTAGCGCTACATAAAGCTTGAAAGACAAGTAGTCGCTGACGATATATTGCGCCGACGCGGCAACGCTTATGAGTATGGCGGCGCTGCTCCAGACAAAATATAGTGCTAGACCCAATTCACTGAGCAAAACGCGTTCGAGTCCAAAGCCACTGTCGCGACGCTCCGTCACGACGTACCCATAAAGGACTAACAGTGAAAATCACAGTACCACAAGCGCGATCGTGGCTATATTCGCCAACTCGTTAGTAAAGATAATCCACGCAATATTCATAAATCATGATACAGTGAAGAAAGTTCATAAAACCTTAGCATTTGGGGCATTTGAGTACAAGGAGACGGTCGGCCAGAAGCAGTCCTCGATGACACTCGCAGCTAGACGCAACTAAATAAAGCTCCAGATGCTGAGGGCGTAGGGATCAGGTTGTTGGGAAAAGTAAGAGTCTACGCAGTGTTTACTTTCTGATATGACACTTTTGATCAGATAGTATGTGCGTGAATAAGCGTAATTCGATCGCTGTTCATAGTTTCTCATTTTGGTGGCACCGATACAAACATATACCGGACGGCACAAAAAAGGAAGTAATTTAACCGAAAAATAAATCGGGAGCGCGATTGGTGTCGCTCTATCATATTTTGGTTTCGCTCTAGCGCGCCCCGGAAAACAAATAGTTTTTGTCCGCCCCTGACAAATCTGATTTGTCGCCACAAAAAAAAATATTAATAAGTCAGTTGAACACCAAAATCTTAAGTTGAGAAAACGTACTCTCAGTTTTCACCGCAAAATATCAGTAACCAATTGGCCACCAAAACCTTATTGATCATGAAGCTCAAGCACTTGATCGCGACCTTGGCGCTCGCCAAGGAGGAGCGAAACATGCTCGAGAGGCATGATCTGAGCCAAAAGCAGCAGTTGCGCCTATTGACGCTTATACTACTGCGTCTTCGGGTCTCAATAAGAGAGCGTCATTACTTGACTTCGTCTGCTTTGGTTCTGACCCGCGAATCACCGTGGCACACTTTAGACAGAGACGGTGGCGACCGAGAATTCCTAAATACCGTTGGCTTGACACGAGGTGCTTCGATAATCTGGAACGAAGGTTTTCGCAATATTACGTTGTACTTTCTGTCCCAGGTCGATCGGGGCTCCCCTCGCGTCTGGCGGATAAGCGAAGTGTTCTGGGACTCCTATTGCACTATTATGCAAGCATCTCAGAACGCAAAACCTAGTGCAAACTATTCGGGTGACAGCCATCTACTACCTCGCGTGTGCTTCTAAATGCCGGAAAGGCTTTGGAGAAGGCTTTGGCAGAGATTCCATAAAGCGCAATCAGGTGGCCTTCCGAGCAGGAACAAAGCAATAGACGGCGTGGATCGCGGAGAGGGAGCCCCTTCTTACTAAAAAGTTTGGCTTCATTGACGGTAAAAACTACTGGGTTGCCCAACCAAGCCATCCAGATTTACAAAATGCAATGTACAACGGCTGGCTGTACTCTGTCCTCGTCACAGGTGATTCCTGCCATCTTTTTGTTAAAAACCAAATAAAAGTCTTTAAACACTTTCCGCGATCTTAGACCACCTTTCCACAAAGTTTTAGCAAAGGGGGATCAGCAGAAGAGGCAAGCTTGTGTGCAACGATCGTCGGCCGTGGAAGATCCAGTAAAGTTGTGCTTGTTTGTATGCAAAATAGAAAGTATATTCTGTAAAGTTACTCAAGTGGCTATCCGGTACCTAGTGCAACTTAAATCTGTAACCGCCTATATATGCAGAAATTTATACCATCCTGTGGTGGAGTCAAGTTCGAAATCGAATACATTTGTATCGACAACCTGACCACCACCATCGTGCCCAGCCTTCCAACTTACGG
>CM047580.1:21501770-21574881 GCA_026184515.1 Peronosclerospora sorghi
GGGGGGGGTACCCCGCGGACCTCCATTCGAAATCTGGTCCGATCGTCCGCTGCTGGCAGACGACCGGTCATCATCCAGAGACACTTGGTCCGATTCACTTAAGACCATCTCACCTTGTGTACCCATTGGAGTGGGCTAGTTACGCACTCGGTGGATCGGGATCGCAGATCGATTTGATTCGGTCTTGAATATGAGACCGTGCTGGCTAAGTGTACCTAGGGCGGAACTCTTCACCCCAGGTACGTACAGACCAGAAACACTTCCGAAAGATAGATTCCAATGGGTCGATCGTCCAAACTATCTAGACCTGACCAATACGAAATAATAGAGGGTAGACCAATCAACCGGTCTAGCCCCTGACCAATATGAGAGAAGACCAAAACCGGTCTAAACTCCAACCAATGTTAAAATGAGCCAATATGTCCACGTGAAAACACAATATGTCCGTGAAACTCCACAAACGATATCTCCACGTAAAGACCAATCCAGTGAATAGCACGTTCCAAACGTACTTGACTTAAGTGTCGAGATCGCCAAATCGTACTCCCGTCGAGGGACTTCCGGTGGCCAAAGTGCGCGTGCGGCGCTTCCAGACCGGGTATAATAGGCGAGAGGGGATAATTCAACCCTCTGCCCCCAAACACTCCGCAGTGGGCGGAGGCGACTAATGTACGTAAAAAGAAGAACGGCGACCCCTTGCTGTGGTATAGACCAAGACCAAAGGACTTCTACTTAGAAAAACCGCAACCAAAAGACTTCTATTCGGAAAAACCACAACTAAAAGCCCTCTATCCGGAAAATCCACAACCAAAAGCCTCTTACTTGGAAAAACCACAACTAACCAATAATACTACCTCCCTATGGTCCCTAATGTACCCACAAAAAATTATGTAAAATACCCAAAGTCAGGTGACTCACCCAAGACCAGCGTTCTTGATACTCCTTGAATTTGATAGGCTAAAAAGCCCCCCTTGTTTGGACCAATCCGAAATTCGACCAACTGTCTTGACCAAAAGTGACTAAATTTGTGGTACACTTCGCTCAATCCCAACAGCCAATGGGATTCCACCATCCTGGAAGATTGCAAAGTCCAAAATGGATACACACTCGTCCAACACTCCTCCTGGAAGACTGGATGCTGTACCATCGTCACTGCAATCCCAGACCTGCACGCAACACTTGAATCCTCGGCGCACTTAGGTCCTTGGTCAGTAGATCGGCCAACATCTCTTCATTTGTGACGTGGCTGGCAGATACGATGCCCTTTCTTGTATAGTCCTTCAAAAACTTCAGCTTGATATCCACGTGCTTCGCGCTGGCAGCACTCGCTTCATCTTCCAATTGTTTTTTGCTGCTTGATTATCCATCTTGAACATCAACGGCGTCTTCGTGTACATGCCAATTTCGGCAATCAACTCACGCAATCCGAGTGCCTCCTTCCCAGACATTGCAGCAGCAACAAATTCCGCTTCGGCGGTCGATAGAGCCACCGCCATCTGCTTCTTGCAGGCCCAATTCACAAGCACTCCATTGATGTAAATTACCCTAGCCGAAACGCTTTTGCGATCTGCCTTTTCGGCGGAGAAATCCGCATCGCTGTATACCACAGTACGCAGCGGCATCGGAAGTCTTCGTCGTGCTTCAGAACCAATTTGAGATCACTCGTTCTTTTAAGGTACTTGAGAACTTTCTTCTCAATTTTATAGTCGCCGATTGTGGGTGCATGGGTCTTTTGTGTGGCGCGGTGCACAGTGAACGAAATGTCAGGACGAGTGCACCGTGTGACCCATAACAGACTTCCCACGAGCGACTGAAAATGCTTGATGCTTGGCATATTACCCTTAGGTTGCTTTGGTAGATGTTCTTGAAACTTCTTGTCCACATCGAGCGCCAGCACCGGCGTTCGAGCCGGAATTATCTTCTCCAATTTGTGCACACTTAGAATTCCCTTGATTGTGGCCTTCTGATCCAGAACGTAACCGCTCCTCGGATTCCTCCAATTCGGATGCCTAGAAACTTGGTAACACATCCCAGGTATTTTAAATCGAGTACTTGCATGTCTGCAAAAAATTCATCCACAATCCTTTCACTGGTCCCTGTGACCAGTAGGTCGTCAGCATACGCTCCGATCACAACGGTTTCGTTGTTCACACTTTTCACGAAAATGGAAGTGTGGTGGAGTCAAGTTCAAAATCGAACACCGTAGTGTCGAGAACCTGACCACCATCGTGCCCGGCCTTCCAATTTACGGGGGGGGGTACCCCGCGAACCTTTGTCTTCGATACGATCGGATCGTCCGCTGCTGGCAGACGACCGATCACCAACACAGGACGCCCGGTCCGATTTATTCTTCATCTCACCTTGTGTACCCGATGGATTGGTCTGGTAACACACTCGGTGGATCGGTGCTGGGAATTGGCTTGTGGTCTAAATGTGGTAGACCGTGCTGGGTAGTGTACCCCGGGCGGAACTCTTTACCCTGGGTAAGGGCAGACCAGTTATATTCGAATTTAGTATGCTCCAAAGGGCAGATCGCTCAAACGATCGTAGAGCCCAACCAATACGAGAACAAAACTCCAATAATCCAATAGTCCAGTAGGGAGATCCAAATTAGAACGTTATATATTCCACGAACGATGTCTCCACGTAATAATCCAAAAGACGTAATAGCACGTTTCAAACGTGCGAAACTTAAACTTGATAGGTCGATCAAAGTGCACTCCCGTCGAGGGACTTCCGGCGGGCCAAGTGCGTATGTGACGCGTCCCGGCCGGGTATAATGAGCTGGAGGGGATTATTCGACCCTCCGCTCCCAAAACACTCTGCGGCGTGCAGAGGCGACTGATGTGCAAATCGAAATGACCCCCGGTTGAGTTAGAGGTCCAACAATTAAGTCGTAAAGCCAAAAACGCTCTTCTTAGACGAAGCCAAAACAAACCTTTTCCCAACAGGCAAAACCAAAAACTAAACTACCTACCCCCTATAGTCCCCGATATGTACCAAACATGAAAATATGTAGTACACGCAATCTCATGTGACTTACCCAAATCCGTGTTCTTGACACCCCTTGCACATGACCGGCTTAAAAGCCTCCTGGATTTCCACCAATACGATCGCCTATAGGCCGATCGGTATGCTGCTGACCGGAAACGACCAAAATTCTAGGGTACGCTTCGCCACAGCCTCCCCTGAGTCGTGTCGCAGCCGCGCAACGGTAGCGGCCCGATCTTATCATGTCCAGATCTTACAGAAGCGGACTTCACCAATGGACGGATCTCCGAATCCACTTTCGCCAGGTACTTGCCTTGCACACCCGATCGCCTTGTGACCTCTCTTGACCTTCTTTGCTGCAGGTGTCCTGCGTTCTTCATCACCCCATATTGATTCGCCGACCAGATCGGCCCGATCTGACAGCTTCCTCAGCAATTCAGAGTCCTACACACCGGGCAAGAAAGATCGAGACCGAACAGCTCCGGAAAATGGTCCGTGAGCTCCAGTCCCAGTTAGACATCAGGGATTCTTCACTCCTGCAACTGCGGAAGGAGGTGGATACGTTGATCCCCATGTCCACGAAGTTGCAGGAGGTAACCACTGAAAACGCACATCTCCGGGCCCAGATCGTCCAATAAGCAACGCAAGGTAGGTGAATCGGTCTGTTTCCATCTTGGGTCTGCTCTGACCTTCATTTGCATTTAGATCAATTGCTCGCCGATATCTCCAAGAAGTTCGACGCCTTATTCATGGCTTATCGGCAGTCTAATAATCATTGAGATCATCTTCGACCGATCTTGGACGGGCTGATCGGCGCACGACACAATCTGTCTCGCTTGGAGGCCTATAGGTCCCACCTCCTGGAACAGCTCGCGGTGGTCGACCGGCAGAGGTTGGAGGACCAGTCCAATCGGACCTTACTCCTCACCCAACATGGTGACCTGTAGAGGCAGATCAGCGAGTTACAGATCGTGGTCCGGGAGCAGATCGGGAGGGTCGAGTCCTTCCAGGCCTGATAGGACGCCTGGACCCAGGAATCAGATCGTCGCTGGGCGGCCGTAAACCGGTGCTATCAACATCTGACTGACTTGTTGCACCGGCGTCCGGATGCATGTTCTAGCACCGACCGGTCTGCATCGGCCGTTCTGGCCGATCTGCATAAAGACCGGACCCGACGCAACGCATTGGCCAAAAGTGACCACCCCGATTTCGAAAACCTCCAAGTCTAAAAAGCGTAAGGACGCGCCGAAGAGTTCAAGAGCGCGGGTCATAGCGCACGACTCCGAACTAGAGGAGAAGCGAGCGGTGCCCCAGAAGAATGCCAAGACGCTGGCGCATCTCCCAAGCCCCAGATCGGTCGCAGATGACGAGTCTATCCCCACCAAATCTTGTGCGCCCTCGCGCCCCCGCGCCGCTCATACCAAATGTATAGAGGTCTCCTCCAGAGAGGACTCGGGGGGCGGATTGAGCGATTCCGAGTTACTGATCACTGCGTTATCCAAGTCCCGGTCCGACCAACGCCGAGGTTCCGTTCCTGCGAAGCCCGCATCGGGGGATAATAAGCCGATCAGCTCCCAGGGTGATGGTGCTGCACCGACGCGCGGGTCGACCGGATAGGTACTTTCGTTCCAGCCCGGCACATCTGGGTTGCGCAAGCACGCTCGATTGAAAGGGTTGTTGGCCGGAAATCGACCTGTCCCATAGTTGACTACAGATGCTACTCTGCCGTGGTCACCAGGGCAGATCGGTGAATTGCACCGATCAGTCCTGACCAAGCAAGATCTAGCCCGGTCGATGTCCCGACCTGACCTTTGGCTTTTCCCTCCAGCTCTGAAAACTCCTGACCCGTCTGCTTAGCGGGCAGATCTGATCACAGGGCCGCAAGTCACCCGTCTGTATGCAGGTTGACCATGGGAAGTGTTGCTCAGCGCCAAGTTGGACTCCATTGGACTCCATGTTCACGTCGACTCCTTGGATCGATTTGCTTCTGGGTCGACTTCGGTTTTTTTTAACACATCTCACTGCCAAGCGATCTGTCAGTCTACGCACTATCTAGTGCTTCCTGGTCGAGCGCAACATGATCAAGGCCTGATCTTGTTCCAGAGAAACCGAAAGAGGCTCCGGAGTCAGGCAGGAGAGGCCTGGCAGACCTTATGCCAGTTTGTTCTGGGAGGGATGCTGGCCCGCGAATGCGACCTTGACATCTTCTTATATCCTGTGGTTCTCCATATGGCCAAGCGTCGGGTGGTTGAGAAAGCCGGAGTGCTAGCTGACGACGGCGCCTGGTATCCCGGTCTTCATTGCGACGAGCCGGTCACAGACCTCAAGGACGCTTTGGCCCAGATTGATCGGAAGGAGCCCTGGCGCAATCAGTACCAGAACCAGATCGAAGACCATCCGATGCTGGCTATCGGCCTTCTGTGGGGCGATAGTGATTCTTGATGCAGCAGTTAACTGACCTTATAATTCGTAATACATGCCATCATTCTTTTCACATTCCTGATCATCCAACCCTTAATCAAATTCATCACTTTCTCCAAACTTGCACCAACACGTTATCATATACAGTTTCCATCCATATCGCGAAAATCATCACCACTTTTGTCATTCCACTACTCCAGTTCATCAATGTTCATCACAGTTCATCACAAATTCACAAAATTCCGACCTTACACATATTCACACCGATCGATATACTGATCGGTGCTACTGTGTGTCTTGGTCTTCGTGGGTCTGCATCACTGCGAGCGATTCCGACTGAATCGTTCTCGCTCGAACTCTCGTATCAGTGCTCCAATATTTAGATCAAGTTCGTCGATCCAAGTTTCTTCGTCATGATCCTTCCAGCGGACCAGATATTCTCGGTGGGTGCGACCAAAACGGGTCTTCTTGATCGATCGGACATCCAGCACCTTTTCCACCTCGAATTCATCCTCTTCCAATGGCCTTTCACAACTGTCCTCCGGCAGCAGAGCCTCATCGAAATCGAATCTCTCCGCTTCGTCCACCAGACAAGGCATTTTAGGCCGATCGTGGAATTCTCTGACCAGCTTCAGCTTGGACACGTGCACGATCAGAAAAAACTTTATAATCCGTGCCGATCGTGATCAGACGGGCAGCATGCTCACCAATCAGCTCTGCTACACGGAAAGGGCCGTGCCATATGTGAGCTAACTTCTTCGCATAGCCTTCCTTGACCCGATCGAGGTATAACCATACCCTCGCCCCTGGTTCAATACCATGAGGTCGGACCTGATCGTTATTCCGGTCTGCCCGATCTTGTGTGGCCTGACGCAACTTTTCATTGACGACTTCTTTCGCATGCTGATAATGATTCTGGACCTGCATACGCCAACGACGCGCATCGCGATCGCGGGTCCGAGTGCAGCCGATCGGTATCGCCGCTTCAAGTGTCGATCGAGGGTCCCATCCATACGCCAGATAAAAAGGCGTTTCTCCTCGGACCCGATCGGTTGAAGAGTTGAGTGCGAATACCAGTCTCTCTGCATACTCGTCCCAGTCACGTTGGTACGGATAGGCCACATAAATCTTGATCTCCCTTGTGATTGTCTGCACCATGAGTTCAGCCGATCTGTTCGCTTGCGGACGATATGCCATCGTCGCGCTCTGCTTCTGGCCTAGCATGTTATTGAACGATCGGAACACCTCGGACATAAAACCGGGTTCCCGATCGTGTCTGATAACTTTGCTGGCGCCGAACCTTCTGAATACGCATTCCTCGTAGCTCTGGGCGATCTGCTCCGCAGATCGGGATGTACTAGCCTTTGCGATTACCAGACCGTGAACAGGTCGATCCAGATCAGCAGCTCAGTGTTGCCGCGCGTCGATCTGGGTAGCGACGGTATGTGATCCATTGCTATCACCTGGAAAGGGTAAGTAGCCTCGATTTCCGGGCGATCGGCCCTTGATTATCGGTCTGCCCTTTCCGCTCTCGCAATCTGTGCAACAGCCCGCATATCTCTTCACGTCCGAAAAAGTCCTCTCCAGAGAAAGTGGGCCCTGATCTTGTGGTATGTCCTGCCTATGCCTTGATGTCCCCCTTCTAGACTCACATGGTAGTGATGAAGGACATCCGGCTGTAGCAACTCAGGGACCACCAATTTGGCTAGTCGATCTCGATCGACACTGTCTTGGTCAACGTCACGGCAGTAATATAGCAATCCATTGCCATCCACATCGTAACTGTCGGCGATCTTTCGCTTGATCATTTGTTAACTTGAAAATTTCACCACGCAGGTAGGTCTTCAGGTTCATAATCCATTCTTCTTCGTCCTGCGCCTTGAGGATCCGTTTCGCCCTTAGATGTTGCACAACGCGCTCACTCAGCCTTTCCTTCGGGAACTATGGGCGAGACTTCTGAGTCCGCGATCTAGTCGCCGCCATCACATGCACCTGATCGGGGCTGTACTTGGTCTTGATCAACTCCGGGAGCCTGTTTATGTCCATAAGTTCATGTAGAACGGCCTCCTCGGTGATCGTAACCCCGATCTGGTCCCGCATGGCTTGGGTCGCGAGGTGGTCGGCGCTTCTGTTCCAATCCCGTTTCACGTGCAATAGCTCGTGGTTAGGATGGTCTTTCAGCGCCTTCATCACCCGATCATTCAGCAACTTTAGCCGTGTAGCCTTACAGTCGATCTCCCCGGTGATCTGCCTTAGAACCAGGTTGGAGTCACCACATATGATGATCCGACCTTTCTTCTGTGATGCCAGCAGATCGAGCCATAGAAGGAGCCCCGGATATTCCGCCTCGTTGACCGTTATGTCTGGCGTGAAATCGGCGGCTGCTGCTACTATAGACCATTGTGGCAACTTCCACAGTATGGAACTATAGCCGACCTTCTTCTTCACGCTAGCCGATCCGTCAAAACTCAAGACCAGGAGTTCCTCATCCTGATCGACGATCAGCGGCGGCCGTGAGATTGATTGTCGGGGTTGCTTCCTTGTGGCAATCGCCATCAGAGCTTCATCCACTTCAGACCGAGGGGTGATACTAGCAGACAATGTGCCCAATATCTCTTCCTCTCCCTTGGTGCACTTGACGACCTCGAGGGACCACTGTGACAGGATAGCGACCATCTGCCGGGCCGACCGTCCATCCCATTGGCAGATAACAGCCAGGCCAATGTCGACTTTCGTGATAGGACCTTTACAGGTCGGCAGACCAGCAGGTTATAGCACACATCCAAAATCCGTAGTAAAGCCAGAACTTTCTTTTCGACTATTCCATAGTTGAATTCGTTCGGCTTCAACGTCCGGCTCGTAAAAGTGACTGGGTGGTACACTACATCATGTTCTTTCACTATAGTGGCCGAAATGGCCCACTTACTAGCATACACAATGACGATCGGCATTTTTCCGGATCGAAGTGCCTGAGAATCGGTGCCGTCGCCATCTTGGACTTCAGCATACCGAAAGCAACCTGTGCATGCTTCATGTGGTCATCTGTCTCCACCGGCGGAAAATCTGCAGGCATATCGGAGCCGCAGCCTTCTCGTAAAGTTGCCCGATCTCCTTCGCGCAGTATATGGTAGTCGACTTCCCGGAGATCGTACAGCACGGCCGCGTAGACCGCGAGGTCTTCAATGAAGCGTCTGTAGTAATTCAGGATCCCTAGGAAGGACTGCATTGCCTTTAGATATCTCGGAAACGGGAGGTTGCTCGTGACCCCAGGTCCTTAGGCTTATCCTCCGGCCCACTGATTGACACCATATGACCCAAATAGTCGACCTTGGACATGACCCAAAAACTCTTCACAGCACTGATCGACAGGTTCCAGCGATCGCATGTCTCCAAAACCGTTCGACCTTCTCGCACAGATCGCTCCATGACGAGGAAGGGATCAGTATGTCGTCGATGTACGATCGAATCCCTAGAACGGACGGTCTCCTTTCCCGATCGGGTTCACCCTCTGTAAATACATCATAGTTTTCGGTGGGGTCCCGATCGGTACTGATCTTGAAGTGTCCATACAGTGCGTTGTAGATCAGCCTCTGGTAGATTTGGGGCGCGTTCTTCAAACCGAACGGCATACGGTTCCACTCGATCAGACCAAACGGCGTAACAAATGCGGAAATCTAGCGAACACGATCGGTCATCGAAACCACCCAAAATTCACTTGCCATATCTAGCGAGCAATACCATAGGGTCTTGTCAGCGGTGGAGCATGTGGTTTAATTCGATAAGATCTTCCAGCAGATCGCTGATCAGCGGCATCGGGTACACGATAAGCTTGGTCAACCGGTTTACCAACCGATAGTCGATGCACAGCCTGATGTCGACGCCGTTCTTCTTGATCACAATCACAATCGGCGAGGCCCAAGGCGAGGTCGACGGTTTGATAATCTTGGTAGACAACAGTACTTTAATCAGATCAGACAATTTCTCACGGTACTGTGGCGCCACACGTCGAAATCGCTGAGTGATCGGCTTGGCATCACCAAAATCGATGTCACAGATTGCTCCGCGATCAGCAGGGGGTAAGGCATTCCCTTTCCCGATCAGCCAATTTTCTTCTTCCAGATGATCTTCTTAAGCTGATCGATCTGGTCGGGACTGTTGACATCCCGATCACCCACTTTTAGATCGTCCAAGGTGACTTCGGGCGGATCGGCGGACACTTCAGGGAGAACTGCCATCTGGATCTCCAACTCCTGAATGTACTGATCCCCGCCCTCATGTATACAAACTTGATCGTCTTCTGGGGCAATATCATCCAAACCGTCCTGGTCGGTTACACACTGCTGTTCCCGATCGGCGGGCTGCTCCTCGACGACGTCGATCTGCTTAGGCGAGCCATAGTGGTCCTCCCCAGAAATCTCATGTTCCCCTTTTTCTGTTTCCGGCTCCTCTGTCGCCTGTTCTTGTGAAACCACCATGTTGACGAACCTTGGCTCATCTGCTTGATGGTCCACCGTGTCCGGCGACTGCGGTGCCTTTATTCGAACAAACATCTTCTTTGGGGTTACATAGCTGGGTCGTTCCACCATAGGTGAGGTATCTTCTTCCACCGGTCCATCATCGCATACCAGATCGGTGGTAGCTTGCTTGGTATGCCAAGTTCTGCCACTCGACATACCGTCTCGATCCTATCGAGACGAACCCCGCCTTTCTTGGCACCTTCCCTTCCGCTAGCCACATGCCAACAATAGTATCGTTGTCGGGTGTAAGCGGCTTGTCACCGATATTAGTGAGTCGAACGTAATCAAACCGGCCGGCGCTCTTCACAAAGGTCGGCACCCACCGGTTGCTCCTGGTCACCCATAACTTCCTTGACCGAAAACCTTTATCGACCGGGGTATCAGCGGATTGGCCGAATGGAATGGTGACATCTTGATCCCACCTGAACAGATCGGTGTGCGAACCGTATAGGGGCCGCCGACCAGCTAACTGGATCTGGACCTCATCCGGGAGTGCAAGCACTCCATGAGACAGATCAAGGCGAATACCCGCTCGCACCATAAAATCCATGCCTAACAGGGCATCCTGACCGGCCCGCTTGCCAACCCAAGCGCTGAAGAAGTAAACCAACGAACCCGATAGGGTGATCTTCACGCGCGTCCTTCCTTCGGTCATGTAAGAATTTTCCCCAATTCCAACGCATTCTTGTATCTGGGTGTCGTCTATACGACATCCGACCTTACGAGCAAAGGCGGAGTCGAGACTTCGGCCCCAGAGTCGAATAACATCGTCGCTTTCTGTTTGTTGATCTTACAACAGGCTTTCGCCTGCTTAAACCATTTGTTGGGCGCATGATACTTCCAGTATCCGCGAGACTCCCCAGGAAGCAGATCCAACTGCATGACCACCTTCGATCGGGAATATTCATCGGTTGTGAGATTGTAGACCGGATGATACCGATCGACGCAATTGAGAACAGAACATGTATTGTCGGTTTTATTCTCCTTGACGACATATGCATAGATGCCAAACGTAGACCGCTCGGCTCGATCCAGATTCCAACCTGGCGAGCGTTCTAGTTTAACATCTTTTACACGTCCGGTGGAAGCATCCCCGCGTGCTTACCCGGCACATACCACTTGCGCATCAGATTGAAAAACTCTTCAATCTTGCACTGGCCGGCCTCGTGGATCTCTCCACATGACTTGCACACGAAGAGGCAGTGATCGGTGGGATGGCCGCGTCTTTCGCACTTCTTGCATGTTAATTTCTTCCATCAGTCCCCACCGTCATGCTTGATCGACCCGCATTGAGAACACTTCTTGCGAGGTCGGTCCGGGTCGTACTTGTTTCCACTCCTGCCCTTCCGATCTGCCTGGTTAGGCGTCGATCTGGTTCTTGGGGCAGGTTCCGTGATGGAAACGTGGCGACACTGGTCCTCATCCGACTCCGACTGGACAGGCCTCTACTTTCTTCTTCCGATCCAGTGTTGTCTTCAGTCGCGATCGCCTTAACAGCACGAGCCGATTTGGTAAGGGGCCTCTTCACCGGATCGGTATGGGTCTTCTATCTGTAGCGACCCGATCCAACGGCGACCTTCGCCCTCATACTTCGCGAGTGTTGCAGCGTCCGCAAGGTCTGCTCCACTTCCGTCACATCCTTTAGGCGCAGCAGAGTGAGCTGATCTGACATCTCTTGGTCATCCAGGGTACTAATATAGTGACCCACGTGCTCCATAGCGGCACCGGTCGGCGGGTTGCCTTCCTTGATTACTATTCCGGCACGAATTGCGCCACGTTCAGGCTGTTCAAATACTCGATCGGCGTCTCGTCGCCCCGCTTCTGCATATGGTGATACTTGCGGGCGGTAGAAAATCCGGAGTTGCAGTACTTCCCCTCAAATTCTGAACATAGCAGATCCCAGTCAGATCGGACATCCCGACCCAACTGTTGGATACAGTTCGCAGCCTCTCCTTTCAGCAGATCCCTGAAGATCAGACACCGTTCATTTTTTGGCGTCTGATCCCGTAAGAAAGCAGACTTGACTCGACCAAACCACGACCTGGCTTGCTCTTCGTCGGCGTCCTTGCCAGTAAAGTCCTTGAGGTCCGTAGTCGCGGTCATACGAATACGTGGGATCGCGGCAGATCCGAGATCAAATGCGGTAGTAGAGGATAGGTTAGACTTACGCGTTCTGCCCTCCCCTTCACCGTCTGACCCATAGTGTTCACCCGGATCGCCGACCGACTCCATGTCGTAATCGCTATTCTTGCTCGATCGGCGCGGTCGGGCTGGATGCGGCTTGCGTCTCCTTTTTCAACTGGTTTACCACCTCGGATAGCCTTATCCGCTGATTCCACTGACTCCATATCCACATCCCGGCAAATTTTGACATTTTTCCGGGCAGATCGGTCCTGGGAATGCGGGCGCGGAGGCGATCGGCATCGATCTCCCAAGAAACGCTCCACCATCGCTTCAAACATGGCTTGGACGTCTGCTTGGGCCATAGGCAACGTGTTGGTGTCCTCCTTTGGAGGTACGGAAGCCTGTGGGGCTCCTGGGGCCCCGACTGGCATGCAGCCCCTTGCTGCCGCACGTCTTTTTTATGCTCCCATGGGGTCTGTTCCGCCCCCATGGTCATCCGCTCAACACTGACCTCCAACTCCGATGAACTATTAGAGGCAGGTGGAGACTGATACAACGACTTATCGTCGGAGCACACATCCTCGTATGCTGCCGTGATCTCAGCGACCTTCAATACCGAGGTGGGAGTTGGGCGGCGGACCGGCCCCACCAACGGCACCAAATGGTCATGGAAGGTCGACATCGACATCTCCAGCCTCCAAGTATCCATATAGAAGAGTTTCTGCACGTTGGAGAGGTTTCGCACTTTCATGCCGACCTCGGCCAACATCGCCAGCAGGTTCTTCACCAATAGCAACGGCATATCGCTTTGGATCGGTTCGGTCGCGGGTCCGAGAAGGCGATCGGGGATATGTGGGTCTATAATACGCATGACCTGGTCTTCGCGAATAAATCGCTTCAGCTCGTGGATGTAGTACATCCTGGTCAGGTCTTCTTCTTTGATGACCCCATCCCCGACCTGCGACTTTTCTTCCAAGTCGTCTTCCTCGGACGGCATTCTAAGCCTCTGCTCGGGAACCTTGAGAGGGTGGGCTGGATCGTTCCGATCAGCCTCCAAGTCGTTTTCGCTCTTTATTTTCTTTTCGTCAAATATTCTTAAAAATGCATAGGATCAGGACAAGAGTCCTGATCCTTTCCGGAACTATAGAAAGACCTGCTATAGTCCCAATCGGCTTCGGTGGGAGCCTTATGGGGATTAAAAAAATTATTAATCCCGATCTGGTCCTCCACCCGGCCAGATCGGACATCGCCATTTTTATTGACAACGAGAACATAAGGCGATAGCCGTTCCTTATGTCCTCTCCAGAACGATTCCACATTCAATTCATTGTAATCAATTCTTTGCTGAATATCGCTGCGGTGATATCCGGGCACGCGCACCATTGTGGTGGAGTCAAGCTCAAAATCGAACACCGTAGTGTCGAGAACCTGACCACCATCGTGCCCGGCCTTCCAACTTACGGGGGGGGGTACCCCGCGAACCTTAGTCTTCGATCCGATCGGATCGTCCGCTGCTGGCAGACGACCTATCATCAACACAGGACGCCCGGTCCGATTTATTCTTCATCTCACCTTGTGTACCCGATGGATTGGGCTGGTAACACACTCGGTGGATCGGTGCTGGGAATTTACTTGTGGTCTAAATGTCGTAGACCGTGCTGGGTAGTGTACCCCGGGCGTAACTCTTCACCCTGGGTACGGGCAGACCAGTTATATTCGAATTTAGTATGCTCCAAAGGGCAGATCGCTCAAACGATCGTAGAGCCCAACCAATACGAGAACAAAACTCCAATAATCCAATAGTCCAGTAGGGAGATCCAAATTAGAACGTTATATATTCCACGAACGATGTCTCCACGTAATAATCCAAAAGACGTAATAGCACGTTTCAAACGTGCGAAACTTAAACTTGAGAGGTCGATCAAAGTGCACTCCCGTCGAGGGACTTCCGGCGGGCCAAGTGCGTCTGTGACGCGTCCCGGCCGGGTATAATGAGCTGGAGGGGATTATTCGACCCTCCGCTCCCAAAACACTCTGCGGCGTGCAGAGGCGACTGATGTGCAAATCGAAATGACCCCCGGTTGAGTTAGAGGTCCAACAATTAAGTCGTAAAGCCAAAAACGCTCTTCTTAGACGAAGCCAAAACAAACCTTTTCCCAACAGGCAAAACCAAAAACTAAACTACCTACCCCCTATAGTCCCCGATATGTACCAAACATGAAAATATGTAGTACACGCAATCTCATGTGACTTACCCAAATCCGTGTTCTTGACACCCCTTGCACATGACCGGCTTAAAAGCCTCCTGGATCTCCACCAATCCGATCGCCGATAGGCCGATCGGTATGCTGCTGACCGGAAACGACCAAAATTCTTGGGTCCACTTCGCCACAGAAGTGTCTGTAACACGCTGCACGAAATCAAACTTCGTCAATGTCTCTCACACACATTGGTGCCCCAGGAGTCCAGCCTGATTTAGACCATATAGGTTCCGTTCCGATTTGATCGCGAGCTCCTTCTGTGATTTCACACCAAAATCACGCAGTTTTTCAGCTGCAATCTCCATGCCTTGTGGCACTTGAAAATATATGTCCACATCATCTTCTGACTTCTCCTTGGGGTAGGAACTTGGCACATCGTTATGGCGTGCCGCCACCCCCCCATACTTGCGCCAACACCAGGAGCAACTTTACGTTGTTCAACTCCATAACCGTCGAAAACGTAAAAAAATAATCATCACCGAAAACTTGTTTATCGCCTATGGCGACCAATCTTGTTTTGTACCTCTCAACCGACCCGTTTGCACTGACTTTCGTCTTGTACACCCACTTGGTTGGGAGAGGTACCTTGTCTGCGGGGAGGCGCACGATGTCCCACGTGCCTAGGTCCTGGAGAGACTTGAGATCCTCCATTTCCGCACGCTTCCACATCATTGTTTGAGAACCACCATGCGCCTCTCTATAGTTTCTTGGATCTGGCTGCATCGATGAACCACTTGCCACTTCAACATCCGGTTCGCAGACCGCGTAAACACATAGGGCACTTCCAGCATTTCGTTCATTTTCAGTAACCACTTTCGGAATACCGTCGCTTGTAACCGCCCTTTTGTCCATCGGAGCTTCGTATTCCTGCCCTTTGGTAGTCTTCTTCAACTTCCTAAACGTCTTCCGTGCACCCTGTTCAACCTTTTCCGTGCGTTTCGACGCGACTGGAGGCTCCAGTTGTAACAGGGTTACATTCTGGTTACATTTAGTATGTGGTGTACGTGAGTACACTACGG
Source organism: Peronosclerospora sorghi (assembly GCA_026184515.1). Lineage (NCBI taxonomy): Eukaryota > Oomycota > Peronosporomycetes > Peronosporales > Peronosporaceae > Peronosclerospora > Peronosclerospora sorghi. The sequence goes on from CM047580.1 coordinate 21,517,104, forward strand.
TTGGGGTCAGTATTTACCGGTTCCAAAAGTTTTGGACCATTGGTTATTTTAACCAATCAGTGCAGGAGCCCTTGGTGGAGGCGTGGTAGCCAGCCACGTGTTAGTACACAGGTGGTGTACACTACATTTTAGCTAGGTATGAATTTAGTAAGTTCTACTAGTATTACATATAGTTTACATTAGTTTAAATTAATGTTGGCTAATTATATATTAAATATACATTCGGTTTACATTTCACTCAAAGACTACAGGACGCTCGACCTCGACCGGCCGTGCGCGTAGTGAGTGTAGTAGCGTAAGGGAAGCTCTAACCTTAGCTACCCCCTTATTAAGGGAGCCTTGTGTTAAGGCGTTAGCTTGTGCTAACTAGTAAACCGAAGTGGAATCTTGGCCCCGAGTAAGAGAGTTCTCTCTTACTAATCCCTTTTATTAGGGCGTATCGGCTAAGTAGCGGTAAGTGGAATATTGGCCCCGAGTAAGAGAGTTCTCTCTTACTAATCCCTTTTATTAGGGCGTATCGGCTAAGTAGCGGAACATCGCCGCTTTAGGAAAGTCTTCCACTGTGCGCTAGCCGCACCGTGCGTGTACGGACCGGCTACATTTGGTAGCACTTGTAGTCAATCCAACACCTGTGTTGATAGACTACGGTATCTTCTGCAAAGGATGAATCAGGGGAAAGGTTAACCCTCGTCCAGCAGGAAGCCTTTAACAGGATGTTATCCTTACTGGATGACGAAGGCATGCAGCTCCTAGTGGATCAGGGACTTGATCCCGTAAAGGAAAGGGTCAATGCCCTTATCGCCCATGAGGCGAGTTGTAGTGGAAGTCGTTCCACTTCCACGGGGGTTCGTCCCCGGTGAGATGGGTGATAACCTTTATGTGTGGCTTCGCGAGGTCGAAACGGCCTTCGCCACAGCGAATGTGATCGCAGCTCACTTGCAAGTGGGTCTTGCATTGACCCATCTTACAGGTAAAGACCGTACATGGGCGTTTACGTGTCCGGATGCGGTCACGGACGTGTTCCCAACCTGGGAAGTCCTTAAGCAAAAGCTTATGGACATGTACGCCACGCCTGATCTGGTTTTCCAGCATCAGCTGGCGTTTTTGAGGTGCCGACAGGGCACTAGGGACTTGGAGACATACATCCAAGATCTTAAGACCCTGTTGGCAGGGATGTACGCGAAAGCGTATTCGGACGATGTGTCCATCCCCGTCTTCATGGGAGGCCTGAAAGAAGAGCCAGCACGTTCGTAACTGTTCCGATGCCGACCCCAATCCCTGGAGGAGGCGTTTAAGATGGCGTTCAACGCCGAGAGGAACTTTCGTTCCTCTAAGGTGGGTCCCGAACCCATGGACCTTAGTCAGGTCGAAGCGGAGGAGAAACCTTCCGCTAAGAGTCACGCTGACTCTTTTTCGCAGAGCTTCGAAGCAGATCTCTTAGCTATGTTGAAGCGGCATGGGCCGCTGATATGCTTCCTGTGTGGAAGCACGGATCATCTGCGGAACACATGTCCGCTGAACCCCCAGCGAGATATTCGCTTTAAGGGTACAAGGGTTGGGAAGAAGCCCTTGCCCAAGCCGTCGGGAAACGACGGCTCCCAGTAGGTACGGGGCGCCCTACTGGGGGATCCCGCAGTGCTGCTAAACCCCAGGGTAGTGGACGACAGCACAAAGCCCCGAGGGAAACGGTGTTTGTAGCACCGAGTTGGTGTAACAGCCAGGTTGCTGGTCGTCCTTGCGGACGTGAAAGGCTTTGATAAGCCTTGGAGAGTCTTGATAGACTCTGGAACGTCTGTCAATTATGTCAGACGGGCTTCTGTTGTGAAGAGTCGGCTGTATGCCGAGGCCCTAGAGGCAAGTTCTCGTGACGTTGTCACGGTCCGTCTTGCGACGGGCGTACAGGTTTCTGTACCCAAGGTCTCGATTGACCTTAAGCTGAAGTTTGCAGACTTTGAAAGCTTAGAACGTTGCCTAGTCCTGGATTTGGACTCGAGGTATGACCTCTTTCTGGGCATGAAGTGGCTGGAACGCCACGAGCCATGGATAGACTGGAAGTCTAAGTCCATTGGCTCAACGCACCCGCGGTCGGGTGAAGCATTGGCGAGTGATGAACCCACCTTTGCTCGATCGCAAAAGCGATTCTGGAGTGAGATGCCAGAGATTGGGATGTCTGAAACGATCATTCCCAATGGTGTAAGGAAGAGTTCCTTAACGAGGGGGATTCGGCGGTTAATCCCCGCGCCGATGTAGGCGAGACCAGTGATAGAGGTGGAATCCTCTGAGGGTAAGCGCGAGGCGCTTATAGAAGAGACCCGAAGTTCGTCTCTTCTACAGTTAGGAATTGATTCCGACCACGCCGTGTCCGTCGAACAAGTTTCGACTCCAGTGGTAGGGGTAGAGACCCCTGTGGTTAAGCGCGAGGCGCTTCCAAGCGAAGAGACCCGAAGTTCGTCTCTTTCGAACGTCGGAAATGATTCCGATTACGCCGTTATAGGCGATACCGGCGAGTCACCGGTGGTAGAGGTAGAGACCTCTGTGGATAGGCGCGTGGCGCTTCCAGTAGATGGGGAAATTGACTCCCCCCATCTGGGTCTCGGGATGAGTCCCGAGGACAGTAGTCAGCAGTCCTATCGGATGCTGAATAGTGTGACAGGTGTTGTCACAGAAGGCGTTAGCCTGGAACGGTTGCCTGGGTAGGCGAACTGTTTTCGTTGGAGGAGATGTCCTTCAACGAGTTTGAAACTGCTTTTAAAGCAGATGAAATCGACGAGGTTGTCGTACTACGTCCGGAAGAGGAGTTGAACTCCTCATCCACGATGGACGAGTCAGTTTTGGTGCAAACAAAACAGGCATTGAATTCCCGAAGCGGTCTCAAGATCCTCGCGGATCCTGGTGACTATTACCATTCCTTATTGAAGGAATTCGGAGATGTCATTAGTGACAACCCACCGATGGGGTTACCACCGGATCGGAGAGTCCGACATGAAATTGATTTGGTTCCTGGAACCAAATACTGCGTCACTAGGCAGTGGCCTCTCCCCAAGGAGCAATGCGACGTCATCGACGCATTCTTCAAGGGGAAAGAAGAGGCAGGGATGGTACGGGAGAGTAAGTCTCCCCATTCATCTCCAACCTTTTGTGTTCGTAAACCGAACGGAAATTGGCGCATTGTGCATGCGTAAAACAAGCTGAATGCAGATACTGTACCTATGCAGACTCCGATTCCTCGGAAGGATGTCCTCCAGAACAATATGGCGGGATGTACTGTGTACAGTGCCTTAGATCTGGTGGCCGGGTATTATCAGGTGCTCATGCGAGCATCCGATATTCCGCTTACAGAGGTCAGCACGCCTAGTGGCATGCTGTGGGAGATGCTTGTTATGCCACAGGGGCTTTCGAATGCGCCAGCGACTTTCAATCGCTTGGTGACTCAACTCTTCCGCCCTCATAGAAAGTACGCTCAGACGTACTTCGACGATATATTCGCTCATAGTCGCGCGGAAGGCGACTTGTCTGATATTCAGTCGAACCTTATACACCTTCGAGCAGTTCTCGAGTGTATGCGAGAGCATAAACTCTATGCAAACGCATCCAAATGTATTTTTGGTGCTGATGAAATTCATTTCCTCGGATGCTTCATCGGTAAGGATGGAGTGCGGGCGGATCCCGCGAAGGTGAAATCCATTGTGGAGTGGCCTTCGCCTGTAAATCGTAGAGATTTACGGAAGTGGCTTGGATTAGCCAATTATCTCCACAAGTACAGCGAGAACTACGCTGAATGGCGAAGCCATTGACGGACCTTCTTAGGAAGGATGTTGATTGGTGTTGGGAAACTGAACACCAAAACGCTTTTGAAGCGGTTAAGGGGAGCTTGTTAAAAGCTCCCGTTCTTGCTCTCCCAGACTCTGGGAAACCTTTTAGCGTCGTCTGCGACATCTCCGATATCGCAATCGGATGTGCTTTGTTACAAGCAGACGACGCGGGACGAGAACGCGTGATTGCGTTTGAGTCGAGGCAGCTTAAAACTGCGGAACGGAATTATCCCGTTCATGACAAGGAGCTACTTGCAATGAAGTATGGCCTTGTCAAGTTTAGCGTCAACTATTCGGCTCAAAGCCGTTCGTTGTTTATACTGACCACGCGTCCTTACGGACAGCGACGAAGTCGCCTCATCTCTCCCAACGGATAGCCCGTTGGCTCTCCTTCTTTGCGGAGTACAACTTTAAGATAAAGTACAAACCTGGCAAGCAGAACGTGCTTGCAGAAGCGTTGTCGCGTCGTCCCGATTACGAGATCGCTCACGCGACATTCATCTCTCGTCCGTAGTGGATCTCATACGCCAGGCGTATGGGAAAGACCCACAGTGCACGGCGCTTATCAGCGCTTTGGGTGGAAAGGGACTTGGATCGTCTGAGCCAACTCTGTCAAGTCGAGCTAAATCTCGTTTACACCGTTACAAGTACTGTGACGGTCTGCTATTTTATAGCACGAGCGCGGAGGACACTCCGCGGGTGGTAGTTCCTCATAATGAGGAACTGAAGTATAGAGTCCTCTTTGAGGCACATGACGCCCCTACCGGGGGTCATTTAGGTCGGGATAAGACCTACAGAGCTTTAAGCGCTTTGTATTGGTGGCCCAACATGTATAAGTGGGTCGGTGCGTATATACGCACCTGTGAGACGTGTCAGAGGGTTAAACCCTCTGCAAGTTCAGCTGCGTTTCTGGCGAGCTTGTCCGTTCCAACGGAGTGTTGGAAATCCATTAGTATGGATTTTATCTTCGGTTTTCCGAAGGATAAGGCCGGGAACACCGGTATATTGGTCTTTGTAGACCGTTTGAGCAGGATGGCCAACCTGGCGGCAGTGCCAGAGTCCATTGATGGCTATGGAACTGCAAAAGTATTCCTAGACCGTGTCTTTCGACAGAATGGTCTACCCAATTCCGTTGTGTCGGATCGGGATCCCCGTTTTACGGGACAATTCTGGGGAGCGTTGTTTAAAGTGATAGGCACCAAGCTCCTCATGTCCACTGCGGATCATCAGCAGACGGACGTTCAGACGGAACGCGTTAATAGCGTTGTGGAGGATATTCTCCGGAGTCTATGTCCGGATTCTCCAAAGAGTTGGAGTGAGATGCTCCCGATGGTTGAATTTGCTATCAACAGTTTGGTACATGAATCTACGGGGATTACCCCGTTTACGTGAACGGATTAGTGAATCCGAGGGTTCCGTTGACGCCACGTGTATGTGGCCCAGGGCTTGAGGGGGTAGGATTGTCCGATGTCAGCCCTGTATCTGTGCGAAAGCACATCGATAAGTTTTTATCGACGCGCCTTAGTGTCTTACAACAAATTTGCGATGTCATGGCGGAAAGCCAAAACAAGCAAAAGGATAAGGCTGACCGCAAGGGGCGGCGTAACGACAAGGTTTACAAAGTAGGAGAAAGTGTTTTATTAAACGCTAAGAATCTTCCCACACATGCAGTTTCCGACGTGCTGCGGAATAAACTTCGCCCCAGATTTGTGGGGTCTTTTAAGGTACTAGCCCGAAAGGCTTGTCGTCTACCTTGGACATCCCGAAGGCGATGCGTACGCATCCAACCTTCTATGTGGGTATGCTTAAGACATACCAGGACCCGGAGGCGGGTCCCCTCTTGGAGGGGGTTGGTAAGGCGAATAGCCATAAGAGCCGTAAGACACGGCATGGCAGAGGAATCCCGACAGGGCTAAAATGAGACCACGAAGTTGCACAACGGTCGTCTCGAGAGAGGCAAGCCGCCTCTAGAAGCGTTCAGTGTCATCTCACTCATCGCGGAGTCCCTCGTGGACATCATAGATGTGACGGCTGTGTCGATCACAGCGCTCACGAATCTCATGTCGCAATTGCGCGACCTCCTCCTACAATGATCGATGAGGAGGGTACACCACATTATCATGTGGAGCGTCTGATGGCGCGACGCCATCATCGGGGTCAAACCCAGTATCTGGTGAAGTCGAAGGGTTATCCACACTCACAGAGTTTGTGGGAGTCCGATACTCCCCTACGGCAGGATTGCCGTGACGTCGTTGACGCTTTCGAGCGGGAGAATCCCGCTGCGGGTCAACGACCAAAGGGGCGCGAGAAGCTCCTTCACTCCCAGTAGTTGGGAGTTCGCCGGAGGCAGATGTGGCGCTCACACTGTCCTCTGGCACCGCGGTGGGGGCAGGGGCGCTGGCGTAGCGCGTGTGATAAGGGGCACGTAATAGCTCCATCGCTTTGGCTCTGGCGAATGCCATGCGCAACGCCCTCTCCACCCAAGCGTCACGACGGGAATAGCTGTTGTGCAGCTCATCGAAGCTGGGGAGAACTTCTCCCCTTCCGCCCAAGCGCAGAATTTCTTTTCTGCATGTTCGGCATTTTCTCCCGGAGAGAGAATGATAGGAACCTCGCGAAGGTTCTCAACAGGGGCACCCTGTGCCTTCCTGTCGAGGCGTTCTAGGTATGAGACGCTAGTGAACTGCTTCTGCGTGAGCAGTTGTTGCCGGAGTTTCTCCCGGCGTTCGCATTGATATGGCTGTTCAGCCGCAGGGACAGGGGTATAGAATGCTAAACCATTCCTTACCATACTCCTAGCCCACTTTGGAAGGTCGCGAGGACCTTCAAAATTATATGCCGCCCGTGGCGGGCGTTTGGGGGCGCGTAACCCAGCCATTAGTGCCTGTGCGGCAAGTTTGGTTTCTTGAGCTGCGTCCAGATCATTGGTGATGATCGACTTCGGCGATCCGGATGTATTATCCGACATTGGCAGGGGTGGCGTGCTAGTTAGTGCATTTTCCCCACGTGTGGGGAACGGATTAGGCTGCCGACATCGCCGTTCGGCGTTGTCGTAGCGGTCAGCCTTTGGAAAGATATCCCAAAGGGCATCCACCTCCGAGTTCTCGGAATAGTCTACCTCCTCTTCTCGAGGAGACTCCACAGCACCACTAACGGTGCTCATGGTTAGCCAGAGGTTCTGTCAGTTGGAGTTCTCCAACTAAATTTTGATTTTTTTGTAAGCAATAGTCTTGATGGGGGAGGATGTAACAGGGTTACATTCTGGTTACATTTAGTATGTGGTGTACGTGAGTACACTACCGTTGGGGTCAGTATTGACCGGTCCGAAAGGTTTGAACCATTGGTTATTTTTACCAATCAGGGCAGGAGCTCTTGGTGGAGGCGTGGCAGCCAGCCACGTGTTAGTACACAGGTGGTGTACACTACATTTTAGCTAGGTACGAATTTAGTAAGTTACTTAGTATTACATATAGTTTACATTAGTTTAAATTAATTTAGGCTAATTATATATTAAATATATATTCAGTTTACATTTCACTCTAAGAGTACAGGATGCTCAACCTCGACCGGTCGCGCGCGTAGTGAGTGTAGTAGCGTAAGGGTAGTTCTTCCCTTAGCTACCCCCTTATTAAGGGAGCCTTGTGTTAAGGCGTTAGCTTGTGCTAACTAATAAACCAAAGTGGAATCTTGGCCCCGAGTAAGAGAGTTCTCTCTTACGAAGCCCTTTTATAAGGGCGTATCGGCTAAGTAGCGGCACATCGCCGCTTTAGGAAAGTCTTCCTCTGTGCGCTAGCCGCACCGTGCGTGTACGCACCGGCTACACCAGTACTCCACCATTTCCTTGCCCTGAATTCGGCGCATTATTTTTCAATCACCCTCGAACGTGATTCTGCCAATTCTTGCAAATCTTGGTTGCATTCACCTTCCAGCATCTTGGTAACCTTGTCACTTGTCTCGGCGCTGAGCGTTTCGTTTGCGGTGACGTGCCTCGTCACTACGACCACCCTGTCCTTCAACAGCAGCACCTTGTAGCCCTTTGTCTCATCACTCTTACCCAAGCTGAGAGCGCGTTCAGCATGCTTTGACAATGTATTCTTCTTGGGGTCCCTCCAAACCATTCATGGGGACCCGAAAACCACTATGTCATTGACCGCCGGCCGCTTGCCGGTAAGCACTTCAAGGGGCGAGATTCGGCCGGTGTTTGACCTTGTCGGAGTACGATTGAGTATATATGCGGCATACTCAGCCGCCTCCGACCAATATGTCAATGGTACACCCGATCCGAATATCATGCAACGGACCATTTGAAACAGGTCCGGTTCATGCGCTCATCCTTTCCTGGCGCAGGGTTGCCCGCTTCAGTGACTTGACGACGAATACCAGTCTGTTTACAGATCAGATCAACGTTCTGGTATTCTCCGCCACCGTCGGTGCGCAGCACATGCACCCTGCAAGAAAATTCGTTCTCGAACCACGCAATAAATTGGCCGAACATCCGTGCTGCCTTAGCCTTTGTGCGCGCTTCAAATACGCGTACGTAACTAGAGAAATGTTCAACGAAAACGACCAGGTAGCGATTGCCACGTCTGTCACGAGGAGGGATAGGACCCTTTAGGTCACTGAATATCACTCCCCTGTAGCCGGTGCGTACACGCACGGTGCGGCTAGCGCACAGAGGAAGACTTTCTTTTAAGAGGCGTTCGCCGCTACTTAGCGGATAAGCCCTTATAAAAGGTCTTAGTAAGAGATAACTCTCTTACTCGGGGCCAAGATTCCACTTTGGTTTATTAGTTAGCACAAGCTAACGCCTTAACACAAGGCTCCCTTAATAAGGGGGTAGCTAAGGGAAGAACTTCGCTTACGCTATTACACTCACTACGCGCACGACCGGTCGAGGTCGAGCGTCCTGTAGTCTTTGAGTGAAATGTAAACCGAATGTATATTTAATATATAATTAGCCAAAATTAATTTAAACTAATGTAAACTATATGTAATACTAAGTAGAACTTACTAAATTCATACCTAGCTAAAATGCAGTGTACAACACCTGTGTACTAGCACGTAGCTGGATGCCACGCCTCCATCAAGGGCTCCTTCCCTGATTGGTTAAAATAACCAATGGTCCAAAAGCTTTCGGACCGGTCAATACTGACCCCAACGGTAGTGTACTCACGTACACCACATACTAAATGTAACCAGAATGTAACCCTGTTACATCCTCCGATTCTATCGATCGGCGCGTTGCCGTCGGTATCCACCTTCGGCTGCGCTTTTCTAGTGGCCTTGACCTCTGCACAGGTCAGGCAATTTGGACTGTTTGTGTCGGTGAGTGCAATGCCTGACCTGGGGTCCCTGGTCAGACTTTAGATAGTGTCGTAGGCCAGGTGGCCCAAGCGCATGTGGAAATGGTGAAGGCTATCAGTGTGCACACTGCTTGCCACCATGTACTCAAAATCCTTTGAAAAACCATTAAATTTTTCCGCCTTCAACCTTGTGATAAACACAGATCCATGTGTCATCACATCGAACAATTTCTCGTTCTTTAACATAACTCGGAGCTTCTGACCGTCGTCGACGATGGCGCGGCCCTTTTCGCGCAGTCGGTCAAGTGAAAAAGGATTTTTGGCTAGTTGCGGTGCGAAGTATATTTCGGTCAAGCCAACAACCGTTTCACTTCCGTTGCACATGTGCAACGTAAGCCTACCGACCTTGGTAGCCCTCAAAGTGTCACCATTCGGCAATGCAAATGTGTCACTAGGACCACACTCTTTCGCATTTTCTATCAGATTTGCATTCGACACCTAGTGTCTACTTGCACCGCTGTCAATAATACAAGTGTTTCCATTGACATTATCATTACCACATGCATTTACATATGCATCTAATGTGGTTTCCATAGTGGATAATACGCAAAGCTTCGACTACTTGTCGTTTCCAGCCCGATTCGCCACTTGGCTACCATTGCTACCACTTTTCCGACGTTTCTCGGGGCAATACTTCTATATGTGCCCCCCATCACCGCATGTGTAACATGCACGGCGACCTTTGCCATATGTTGCGGCATGCGCCTGCAACTTAACGGCTTGCTTGCCCTTGACGGCGTCATTCTCCAGCTCTTGCGCCCAGGCGATTAGCTCTTGGGAATGGCATAGGTAGTCCTGTATACCAGGATCATACCTTGCCATCAACATCACCTTCAATCGCGGCGCAGCGTACTTTACAATATTTTCAATTATTAACTTTTCACTCGACCCGCTTTCGCGAGTTAGAGCTACTAGGTATAGATAATCCTCCGTCCATGTTCGCCTGGAATCTTTTTACATTGCAAACCAGGCAGCAGCTTGGTGGTGGGATATGTTCACCTTGAATCCCAACCACATCTGCTCCATAACATACGTAAGCTGAGGGCGCACCCACCACCACGAACCAATGTTCGAGCGGAAATACTCCGCGGCGGTGCCCTCAAGATGTTCACCAAATTTATTAACCTTCAGACGCTCACTCCACTGAAATCCAGAAGTGATTTCGACGATCTCAATGGCCTCCATGAATAGGTAGGCCCATTGACGATACCCTGCACCCAGACCGGGGTACAGTTCGCGCCCTGAAAACTTCTTGATCGACAATTTTTGAATCTTGTAGCTGGAATGTTGCATCGGCACATGCCCTTGTCCGGCGGGTACACCAGCCCCGCCTGCACCTTGCATGCCAACCGGCCTTCCGCGAGGTGCTGCATTCACTTGTGGGCGTGGTCTGGCGCCAGCTTCGACCCCTTCGTCCTCGGCCAGATTGTTCAACGTCATCTGGTGGCCGAAAGGACGGTAATTTAGCAACCTATCTCGAAGCTCAGCGTCTTGCACTCGCACCGGGGACCCCTTCCTGGACCCGGACGATACACTTGGAAGTGATTGCCTGGCCTGTCCATCTTCTATGGCAGCCATGCGAGTCGTCAACTCCCTCAAACTTTGTACAAGTGCTCTAAACTAACCTGGGGAGGTCATATCACCTCCATCGGAATCACTCATCGTTAATCAAATAAAAAAACTTCAATCAGATGCGTTACACCACTATCCCTTTCGGCAGAGGACTTTTCACTAGTTCCACGTAACGTAACCACGAAAAAAATTCACAGAAGCAAACTTGTATCACCAAGAATAATCCACGTAAAACTTAAGCGAGCCTTGGGCTCATAACCTGTTAAAAACAAAATAAAAGTCTTTAAACACTTTCCGCGATGTTAGACCACCTTTCCACAAAGTTTTAGCAAAGTGGGATCAGCAGGAGAGGCAAGCTTGTGTGCGCCGATCGTCGGTCGTGGAAGATCCAGTAAAGTTGTGCTTGTTGTATGCAAAATAGAAAGTATATTATGTAAAGTTACTTAAGTGGCTATCCGGTACCTAGGGCAACTTAAATCTGTAACCGCCTATTTATGCAGAAATGTATACCATCCCAACAGCCAATGGGATTCCCCCATCCTGGAAGAGTGCAAAGTTCAAAATGGCTACACACTCTTCCAACACTTTTGAACGTCAACATGTGCGACACTTGCACATTAACAACACTTTTTCACAGGTACAATTGCATTTGGTGCGGAAGGTTGCATATTTTGGATGAACACAACTGTCCTGGATCGTAGAATGACGCAGAAACCAGCCGCGGATTTCGAGATAACCTGCGCGATGACCAGCTGAATTTGCAAACCTTGAGCGTCTTAGCCGATTCCGCCTTCCCAGTGACGGGCACCATGCAAGGACGGATCTCAACGCCTTTGATAAAAGGTGAATTGCAACGCGCAGTGGATCGAGGTGGCGATGAGCGCACCATCACGGCGATCAATAATGCCGTTACATCCATACGACAAGCAGCGTAGTGGGGAATGGGGGCCGTAGATAAATTTTTCTGCCAGCTCCTTGTACCAATGCCGGTTGATCCCGAAATTCGTCGCCGACGCTTATTTAATATTCATCGACTTTATAATTACCGCGTCCGCTGTACCAACATCAGTCAAATTTGAAACGTCTTTTCTCGTTAATTTGTAAGTTGACCTTTTACCACGTCCTTTATTCTATTATTTCCTATGTCATGATTATATTTCTAGTTCCTTTTGTATGTTTTTCTTTCCTTTCGAAATCTGGTCGTTCTGATAAATCAGCATCATGATTTCTTAAACAACATGGACATTATTTACATTTGGATTTGGCGATCGTGGGCACGCTGAGCTTCGCGTTCTCTACGGTCCTCTTCCCGTCGTTATCTTTCCTTCCGTCTTTCAAGTTCCCACCTCTCGCGGTCCTCCCGACTTTCTGCCTCTCGCCTTTCCCTCTCCTCTCGCTTCTCCTCCTCCCGCCTCTCCCTCTCTTCCTCTCTCGCTTTTTTGTCGCTTTGCATCTGCATCATGAATAAATATAACATGGATCGCTGGGACTGCGTTTCGGTCGGTTGGCTCGTCACGACATCCTCCAGTTTTGATATTTCCCGGTCTAGGTTGCCCCGTTGACGTGCAGCAGCGGAAATAGTTGGCGTCAGCGATGTATTTTGTACACTCAGGCCTTTCTGGCGAGCTGGAGTTTCCGAACCCTTCCGTTTCATGTTCTTTGCCCTAGTGGCAACATCCGCATCTCGGATATCGGCATTGCCCAAATCAACCTCGGCCTCATCAACACTCCCCACCGCTCCAACCTCGTTCCCACCCGCATCACCCGTCATTAACCTATCGTCCGCTTCATCCCTCTCATTCCCGCCAGTAGCGATCTCAAGTTCCGAATCTGATGTTCCCTCTTTGTTAGCGCCAACTTCGTCGGTTGGAGGAATGTCGTCGCTAGCCGCAGCTTTTACACCGCTATTTCATCTAGCTCTTTTCGCGCGACGAACTGATTCGGGTCAGTCCTCACACCCCGTGGGATTGGGAACGCTTGCCAGCGATAAATAAATTCTTTTCAGAGTTGTAGCGGAGGCAGCAAGCGAGTCAGACTCGCGACAGTCATTGAACTCCTCGGCGACGTTTTCCCATTCTGTTTCGTTTGCCCGAAGCACATCTTCCACCGCATCCAGCATAATTGAAATGTTTAACGCAGAAATAGGGCTCATCGCCGGAGCGTCGTTACTTTCGCCGACTCCAGCTTCGTTCTCGAGATCCTTTTGCAGCTCTTTGGCACGGTCAACACCGTATGTCCCTTCGCATTTTTTAAGGCGTCGAAATTTATCTTTAAGGGCCTCACCAGTGCGGTGCGTCTCCGCCCGTTCCCCGTTGTTATAGCGGGTTGCGACTCTTTCCCATTCAAACTGCCCAAGCGGCTTCACAGTTTCGACAATATCCAAGAGACTGTCGACTTCTTTCTTGATAAAATTCCCCCCTCTCTCTTTTGGCGCCATGTCTCTCGTTTATAAGGTGCTGAGTCGAACTGTCAACTAAAAATGCTATTGTGGGATCGATGTTTTGTCTATTGGGCTCTATCTTCTATCTATTGGATTCTTCTTGGCGCAACCACTACCAGTTATTTATATAGGGGCTAGGCCCATCAGGCCTAGAAATGTAAACAAAGAAGTATGGTGCAACTATTATGACAACCATGTCCAATGGGGCCCCGAATGTACAGCTCAATAGAAAACCATGGAACATACAGTAAAGTCTCTACCCTGACAATATAAATAATATGAACGAGTGTTATGACGTGACGTTGATGAAGATTTTGACAGCATCCGCCGGTGGTGCGCAGGTGCCGTGTGAAAATAAATTTTCCATGCATAAATTTGTGGAGACGAAAATTTGGTCTCAACAAATTTAACCTCGCGGATAAATTTGTTTTGTCCTGGGTGGACATACTACTTTTGTCAAATCAATTTATAGGAGTTTTGGTAGTTATCCACTGGTTTACAAGGTACAAGTCACGCGTTCTCCTGGTGAAAAATTACACCAGGTGAAAATTGGGTATAATTTTATATTTTGGGTGACGCTGAACCCTTTGCAAGGGCTCACTCATTATGACGTCCAAGCAGCTACTTTTGGAGGGCAGTTATTAATTAGGTGAATCGGAGTACCTAGGAAACACCCCGAGGAACTTGCGTGGTGATAGCGATAAGTGGTTGCGTAGTAGCATGTATTACGTTAGATTTCTATGACTTCCAAGAGCAAAATTCAACAGGTTATGAGACTAAATGAAGGCTATGACGCGCATCCAAGTGATGAGAATGCTGGAAATGATCTCGAATCAGTGCATGTTTGGATAACGAGACAAACGTTTTCACACCACACCAGGATGAGCAAAGCGTCATCGGAATGGAGAAAGGAACAAAAGTGAGTTTACCTGGCTAGAAGGCAGGAAATAGAGAGTTTTAGACAGCTCATCCATGCTTGAGCAGATATTTTCACGAGAAACAAGATTGCTAATGTGATGCTTCCCAGCGCACACCAGAATGTTCAATGTTAAAAATGGAAGACCCTATGGTGGACAACAACAGAACAACATAACAACAGAACAATTGTAACAGGTGCTTCATATGGACACCATGTGCAATAAATGTTACTTCAAGATAAGGATATTTAAATGAACTAAAATGTCTCGTGAACTGAGCTCAGGTTTTCACCCGGGGAGCCGGAAGTTCCTAAGACAGATTAGTACTACGGAAAGGCGTTTGGTTCAAAGGGGTGAAGACGTGGAAGTAGATTTGTTGGGCCATTATCTTTGTGGGCTGCAGAAAGCTACTATATAGATAAGTGGAAACGTAGTATAGTGGTTTGAGACACGTGCGTTGTCGTATATTATGGATAATATGCTTTCTAACTTTCACACTAAAATTACGCCTGCTCAAGTGTTGACTATTTTTGTGGAGGTGATCCTCGGACGTACCTGCAAGGAATGTTTTTGTATGTCAGGGGTGTTGCCGGAAGTTCGGATTCTCTAGTATTCAAAACGTGTAGTACAAGCGGCGCCAGATTTTGATATTGAAGATGGGACATACAAGGAAAGATTATTAAGCCAAGCAAAGGAGCTTTGCTAGTTTTAGCGGGCTGTCGAATATGATGAGAGAAGCATAAGAAATATGAGTAATAGAAGTGTGCACGGGAGCGCAGATGCTATCAATGTGAAGAGATCAGCTGCTTTATAAGAAGGGGAGTGATAGGTGCACCTCATCCCCTTGTTACATGTACCTAATTTTTGATACGTGTACCTTACTTTCAGAAAAATGAGCGCCACGCAACCTTATAGTAAGAATCTAAAAACATAGCAATCATGGCGCCCCCACAACGCCAGTGCCTGATATTGTTCCGTTTGCGGTTTCTTCCTCCCTTACCAACCTCTGACGTTTTCGAGGACAAGTTTTTTGATTGTGACCTTCCTCATTTCACTTCCACATTTCGTCTTTCTCTGGCTCCCCGAATGACTCTCCATCCCAGCTTCAAGTTCAACCCTTTCAAACGCTGACGGATCTCGGCGAGACGAATTCTGAGAACCGCTTACCCGCGCGTTTTGGGCGTTACTTGGTCGACCTCTGGTGCGGATGATATCAGGGTCTGTGATCCGTGCCACGCCCTACACATTGAAACTTTGAAAAAACAAAATTTGTTCATGGACACTACATGAAAAATTCTTGTAGTGTCCATTAACTTGATTCCGTAAATTAGGTTCTTCTCCGAAATCTCCATCCCATGATACCCTAAATGCCGCATCTGAGCATGAAAAAAATACATCCGTGAACCACGTAGAACATCATATCTTTCGTCATTTTGCTTTTCATTCTCTTGATAACAGACAAAACTACGTCTCCAGATTCCTTTGCAACCTTAACTCCGATGAGCAAAACCTTGTTAATTTTTCTACTTTAAAGGTCTCTCCATCGTTCTCTCTTCGCACGAACACTCGTATACCTTCCTTGTAGACTAATTTTCATCCTTTCCACTCAAGGTGGCATACGACACAGTTTTTTGCGTGAAAAATTCTCCACAACAAGTCTAGTCAACCGTTCTTTTTTAACGAATGATATAAATCGATATTATTCCCTTTTTGTATTTTTACTTCTTGAAAGCACACTCCTGACACATATTCGGTGCCCCTAAGGAAACTCAAGTCTTTTTTAATTGCATACTTGCTTCATTATCGAGAATCCATAGTCATTATTAATGTTTCTATAATTTATTATCAGTCGTAATAGCTAGAGAAAATTCATGTTTTTCTACAATTCTTATAGGGGAGTGATAGGTGTACCTCACCCCTTTGTTACATGTACCTCACTTTTGATACCTGTGCCTCGGTCTGTCCGTTTCACCGGTCACCACTCTGACCAAATACTACAGTAAGATGGAGTACCGACTGCAAATTGGTACTGTACTCCGTTCTGTACCGTTTTTTTACTCCGTACTCCATTCCGTTTTACACTCCGTTCCGTTTTCTAGCCCCTATTACCGTTACCACCGACTCCAGTCAGAGATCAGCTCCCCCCAACAGCAAAACAAAAACTACAGCGGCCACTGATAGCCAGTAGGTAATAGAGGAACAAAACACGAGGAGCCTGAGAGGTGCTTTTAAACTATTTAAACGGCCTGTCACGGCGTGCTGTAAGGTTTTTCATTTCAGCATCCTACACCCGAAATCAACAACCGTCACTCCAGTCATGGTCTTAGAAGCACCTCAGGATGCATAGTACGACACCGCCGATGATTCTGGCGACGATATCGCATCGTTTGCAGAATCCGAGGGACATGCGGTGAAAGTTGGGAAGTCAAGAACTGTTGGAAACAGAAAAGGAGGATCTCAAAAACTTTGAGCTGCTGTGTGTGCATGGAGGAAAGCACACGCCTAAAGGAGAACAAGTTCGCAACCGTACCACAATCCTTACTAATTGACCGTTTAAAATTTGTGTCAAACGAAATGGTGAAACCGGAAAATGGAAACCTACGGTTATGAATGCAACGCACAATCATGATGCCGCTGAGGAGCTTTCGGCCTATCCATTCGCAAGGGTGATAACCGAGGCACACTCGCAGCTGGTGAAGCAATCTATCAGGTCAGGTGTTGCTCCACGGGCTATCCTCAGCACTTTGAGAGAATGCTTTCCGGACTGCAACACTACGAGAAGAGACATATATAATGTCAAACAGAAAATGAGATTGGAAACTTTGAATGGTCGCTATCCGCTGGAAGCGCCTCTTGATGGTTTGGTCGAACGAGAAATTACCCATCCGTTGCGTCGAGATTTGAATGGGACCTTGACTCACCTTTTCATTGTACCGAAGAGTGCGGAGGAAATAATGAGCAAGTACTCCGCAAATGATATATTTGTCAAAGATTCAACTTACAAAACAACCAGGTAATAGGCCTTTCCAACCAACTTTTGAGCAAAAATTGCCATTTGACTTCTGGATGACGCGTTTTTGCAGATACAACACGCCTCTTCTCCACGGAATCGGTGTTACATCAACAAATCAAACGTTTACCATGTACTACTGCTTCATGAGAAACGAGAAAGAAGAAGAATATCAGTGGGCGCAGCAGCAACTTCGGTCCGTTCTTACGTCAGTCAACATTGACCCGGAAAAAGCGTCTGTGATAGTCACATATCGTAAAGAGGCGTTGATGAATGAGCTCGCTGAAGTCTTTCCTAATGCGATAGTACTTCTTTGCGTGTGGCATATCAACAAGAACATTCTGGCCAATACAAAGAAGCAATTTGCAACTCAGGAGGAATGGGAGAGCTTTAAAAAGATCTGGGGTTCGCTTTATCCATGTAAAACGGAAGAAGAATACCAAAGGTGTTGGAATGAAATCGAGAGTGCTGTGCCGTTTGACGTCTCATCATATCTGGAAAACACGTGGATCAAGTACAAGGAAAGGTTTGTCGGTTACTGGACAAATAAGGTGGCGCACTATGGACATCTTGTGACGTCTCGCGTGTAGGGCGCCCATGATGGATTGAATAAGTGGATTCAAGTGTCGACAGGTGATCTTCAAGCTGTTTAAGACCTCATCGATCTTGCGGCGTTGAATCAGCAAAAGCAAGAAATTGTCCAGAAGCATGACTTTGAGCGCTCACGTCTCTTGGTCAAACATCGTGGACCTATCTGGAGCCATGTGATGAAAATGTTTCCGTTTTTTCCTTGAATAAGGTACAACTTGATTGCTACTTTACTACTCACCCCTCCCAAATCGAGGTTTGGATCACCCCCCCCCCCTGTTTTAGGCGTTGGAGCAATATCAGCGCGCCCTTGTGTTCATTGAGACAACCATCACCGAGTGTGCCGGGATATTTCCATGACGATGGGAGTACCTTGCGCTCACAAGTTGAAAAGACTTCTCAACATCGGAGAAAAGTTGAAGCGAGAGGACTTCGACCAGCATTGGTGGCTTGTCCAGCCAACACGGGAACCATTGTCTAGTACTCCACAGACCACGCCGACCATAGACGAATCTCTCCAGAACATACAGGAAGCCCATGCCAACATGGGCCCACACCAGCAGAGACTTCTGGAACAGACAATGGCGAGTACGAACAGTAAAACATAATACAAGAATCCAGGTTGTTTTGAAAGAATACGGGGATTTGGCGTCAAATGGGTGAGGCCGGAAACCTATCTAGCAACCGGAAGACAGACCGTTTGTTATGAATATGGCGCGCTGTATTTTAGTCGAGAGTGGATTCAGTTCTATCATTCTGAGGTGACGCTGTAGATACTGCGGCGTACATGTGGAATCGAAGCCCTACTTCCGGTGGATTTCACAAGAGAAGTTAAGGACAAGTAAACCGAAACTTGGAGAGAGTGTGGTATTGGGTCATCGTGTACGTTGAATTGAGACCCTAGAAAGAATTAGGTTAGAGAACAGGGCGCATATCACACTGATTATTGGAAAAAGAGAGGAAGTAAAAAGGCTTTAAGGGTTATTTGAAATAAGACAGGAAGGTGGTTATTACGCACGAAGAACGTGGAAACTCGCGATGGTACGCAGAATCAGTAGTTGCGTAAGTTGGGTTTCGATGAAAACGATTGAGATTTTGAAGGAGTTCCGGAACAAGCAACGGACACGCTACAGATAGATATAGATAAGCGAAGAGCAAGAATATATATTCGTGGAGTTGATAGTGACATGGAAGGCGAGGGTTACGCAAGGATAGGAAAAAAGCAGAAGAAATTCACGAAAAGAATGCAAGAACCAAGATACAGAGAATAGAATAGCTAGTTTTTGTTACAGAAATGGACACGATGAACTCTCTGAAGCAATGAAAATTGTTTTCAAGTAAATAAAGGGACTAGAAAAGTGATTTAAAACTTATAATTCAACAGTACAAGGTTTATGAACTTATGTTCGCGACAGTAATGAATTATTGACATTATTAAGGAAGGAGCGTGTGAAGGAGCTACATGAATACGTTCCAAACGGCTTTGGAAGATGAACACGACATATAACTATACCTTACAAGGAGAGAGAATGTTGACGATGACATTTTCAAATTTCACGAAGTGAGGAGTACGGAATACTTAAATGTTTATGTTAAGAAAAGACTGTAGTTCGATTAAAACAAGAAGGCACTTGTGAGATGGCTCATGCCATAAGTTATTGGATCTTGGGTTTAGGCAAATCTGCACGGATGTGTAGTTGTAGTACTAGAAGAAGAACCGATACAGTTCTTGATAAAGTGACATTTTTGTCACAGAAAAATTTAAAGCTTCGTAAATGGATTTTTAGGGTATTAAATGTTGGGAGATTAAAAAAGGCAATATCGAAATTAGTTGGTAACCAACTAATACCAACTCAAGCAGTTTTCCACCAATAAATGAAACGAACCAACTCAATAAATTCCAACGAGCGCGACCCAATCAACGGTGTATATCCCTTCTGGTGACGCAATGTTTGCGAAAAAGTATCTTAACGAGGAACACTCGAGTGGAATGAAATATGCCACCTCTTCATGAACGAGGCGAAACTGAATCAGGTCCCCACGGCTTGTGTCCTAGCCTGTTCCGATCCCGTTTTGAACAATACAGTGAACTTTACAAACATTGCGTTTGGTTGGAAGATTGACGGTGCCAGCCTCGAGAAAAGGCTCGGGATCAAGTAAGTAAAGCTCATCAACGATTTTGTCGCCATGGCTACGGCATTTTAACAGTACACCCGTACCAGTACATTGTGCTGAACGATGATATAAGGACAAGAAGTCTCATATAGAAACGATTGGTGCTGGCACAGGTCTCGGTGAATGATATCTGACTCCTGGTAACGATGGCCAGTACTGTAGCCGGTGCGTATACGCACGGTGCGGCTAGCGCACAGAGGAAGACTTTCCTTAAAGCGGCGTCCGCCGCTACTTAGCCGATACGCCCTTATTAAGGGCTTAGTAGGAGAGAGCTCTCCTACTCGGGGCCAAGATTCCCGGGTTAGTTTACTATAGCCTTTTGCTAGCGCCTTAACGGAAAGGCTCCCTTACAAATGGTGTAGCTAAGGGGAGGGCTCCCCTTACGCTACGGCACTCACTACACGCACGACCAGTCGAGGTCGTGCGTCTGTATGAAAGAGTGAAATGTAAACTGAATATATTTAATATGTAATTATTTAAACTAATATAAACTATATGTAACACTAAGTAGAATATTCCTAATTCGTACCTAGCTAAAATGTAGTGTACACACCTGTGTACTGACACGTGGATGGCTGACACACCACCACACCAAGGGCCCATGCCCTGATTGGTTAAAATAACCAAAGGTTCGAAACCTTCAACCCAGCCAATACTGACCTCAACCGTGGTGTACTCATGTACACCAACACTCAGTGTTACCCGAATGTAACCCCGTTACATCCTCCCCCATCAAGACTATTGCTTACGCAATAAACAAAATTTTGTTGGAGAACTCCAACGCCAGTTCCCCTGGCCATCCATATGTACACCTCCACTGGTGCTATGGCGTCTCCTCTAGAAGAGGTAGACTACTCCGAAAACTCGGAAGTGGATGCCTTTGGGGATACCTCCCTAATGGTGAGCCGCTCCGACAGCGCCGAACGGCGTTGTCGGCAGCCTAATCCCTTCCCCACACGTGAGGAAAATTCACTAACCAGTGCGGCACCCATGCCCGTATCGGATGATACATCCGAATCGCCAAAGGCGAACAACACTAATGAGCTGGACGCAGATCAAGACTCCCAACTTGACGCACAGGCACTAAGGGCTGCGTTACGCGCCCCCAAACGCCCGTCAAGGGCGGCTTATAATTTCGATGGTCCTCGTGACCTTCCAAGGTGGGCCAGGCGTTTGGTAAGGACTAATCTAGCGTCCTATACCCCTGGCCCCGCGGCTGAACAGCCATACCAACGCGAACACCGTGAGAAACTCCGGCAACAACTGCTTTCACAAAAGCAGTTCACTAGCTTCTCGTACCGAGAGCGCTTAAACAGTAAGGCACAAGGTGCCCCTGTTGAGAACCTCCGCGAGGTTTCTTTCGTTTTTTCTCCGGGAGAAAGTGCCGATGATGCAGAGAAGAAGTTCCGCGCTTGGGCAGAAGGGGAGAAGTTCTCCCCAGCTTCGATGAGCTGCATGACAGCTATTCCCGTCGAGACATTTGGGTGGAGAGGGTGTTGCGCCTTACATTTGCCAAAGCTAAGGCGATGGAGCAACTACGTGCTCCGTATCGCACGCGCTACGCCAGTGCCCCTGTCCCCACCGCGGTGCCAGAGGACAGTGTGGTCGCCACATCTGCCCCCGGCGAACTCCCACTTATTGGAAGTGAAGGGCTTCTCATGCCCCTATGGTCGTTGACCTACAGCGGGATTCTCCCGCTCTAAAGCGTCAACGACGTCGCGGCAATCCTGCCGTAGGGAGTCTCGAACTCCCACGAACTCTGTGAGTGTGGATAACCTTTCCACTTCACCAGATACTGGGTTTGACCCCGATGATGGCGCCGCGCCATCAGCCGCTCCACATGAAAGTGTGGAGTACTCTCCGCATCAGGCATTGGAGGAGGAGGAGGAGGTCGCGCAATTGCGACGTGATATTCGCGCGCGCTGTGATCGACACAGCCTTCGCATCCATCATCTCCACGAGGGGATCCGCGATGAGCGGGATGCCACTGATCGCTTCCAGAGGCGGCTTGCCTCTCTCGAGACGACTGTTGCGGAGATTCGTGGTCGCATTTTAGCCCTTTCGGGCTTCCTTCGTCCTGCGGTGCCTTACGGCTATTCTCCTTTCCACCCTCCTCCAGGAGGGGACCCGCCTCCGGGTCCTGGTATGGCTTAAGCATACCGACATAGAAGTTTGGATGCGTACGCATCGCCTTCGGGATGTCTAAGGTGTACTACAAGCCCTTTCGGGCTAACACCTTTAAGGGGCCCACACACTTGGGGCGCAGTTTATTGCGCAACACATTTGAAACTGCATGTGTAGGAATATTTTTAGCGTTTAGTAAAACAATTTCTCCTACTTTGTATACCTTTTTGTTACGCCGCCCCTTTCGGTCAGCTTGCTCCTTCTGCTTGTCTTGGCTTTCCGCCATGGCATCGCAGACGTGTCGTAAGACACTAAGGCGCGTCGATAAGAACTTATCGATGTGCTTTCGCTCAGATACAGGGCTGACATCGGGGAATCCTCCCCCTCAATCCCTGGGCCACACACACGTGGCGTTAACGGAACCCTCGGATTCACCAATCCGTTCACGTAAAACGGGATAAACCCCGTAGATGCATGTACCGAATTGTTGATAGCAAATTCAACCATCGGGAGCATCTCACTCCAACTCTTTGGAGAATCCGGACATAGACTCCGGAGAATATCCTCCACAACGCGATTAACGCGTTTCGTCTGACCGTCCGTCTGCGGATGATCCGCAGTGGACATGAGGAGCTTGGTGCCTACACTTTAAACAACGCTCCCCAGAATTGTCCCGTAAAACGGGGATCCCGATCCGACACAACGGAATCGGGTAGACCATGCTGTCGAAAGACACGGTCTAGGAACGCTTTTGCTGTTCCCTGTCCATCTATGGACTCTGGCACTGCCGCCAGGTGAGCCATCTTGCTCAAACGGTCTACAAAGACCAATATGCCGGTGTTCCCGGCCTTATCCTTCGGAAAACCGAAGATAAAATCCATGCTACTGGATTTCCAACACTCCGTTGGAACCGATAAGCTCGCCAAAGGCGCAGCTGAACTTGCAGAGGGTTTAACCCTCTGACACGTCTCACAGGTGCGTATATACGCACCGACCCACTTATACATATTGGGCCACCAATACAAAGCGCTTAAAGCGCTGTAGTATTATCCCGACCTAAATGACCCCCGGTAGGGGCGTCATGTGCCTCAAAGAGGACTCTATACTTCAGTTCCTCATTATGAGAACTACCACCCGCGGAGTGTCCTCCGCGCTCGTGCTATAAAATAGCAGACCGTCACAGTACTTGTAACGGTGTAAACGAGCTTTAGCTCGACTTGTCAGGGTTGGCTCAGACGATCCAAGTCCCTTTCCACCCAAAGCGCTGATAAGCGCCGTGCACTGTGGGTCTTTCCCATACGCCTGGCGTATGAGATCCACCACATACGTGGTGACGAATGTCGCGTGAGCGAGCTCGTAATCGGGACGACGCGACAACGCGTCTGCAAGCACGTTCTGATTGCCCGGTTTATACTTAACCTCAAAGTTGTACTCCGCAAAGAAGGAGAGCCAACGGGCTATCCGTTGCGATAGATGAGGAGACTTTTTCGCTGTCCGTAAGGACGCGTGGTCAGTATAAACCACGAACGGCTTTGAACCGAGTAGTTGAACGCTAAACTTTACAAGGCCATACTTCAATGCAAGTAGCTCCTTATCATGAACGGGGTAATTCCGTTCTGTAGTTTAAGATGCCTCGACTCAAACGCAATCACGCGTCTCGTCCCGCGTCGTCTGCTTGTAACAAAGCACATCCGATTGCGAAATCGGAGGCGTCGCAAACGACACTAAATGGTTTCCCAGAGTATGGGCGAGAAAGAACGGGAGATTTTAACAAGCTCCCCTTAACCGCTTCAAAAGCGTTTTGGTGTTCGGTTTTCCGACACCAGTCAACATTCTTCTTAAGAAGGTCCGTCAATGGCTTCGCCATTTCAGCGTAGTTCTCGCTGTACTTGTGGAGATAATTGGCTAATACAAGCCACTTCCGTAAATCTATAAGATTCACAGGCGAAGGCCACTCCACAACGGCTTTCACCTTCGCGGGATCCGCCCGCACTCCATACTTACCGATGAAGCATCCGAGGAAAGGAATTTCCTCAGCACCAAATATATATTTGGATGCGTTCGCATATAACTTATGCTCTCGCATACACTCGAGAACTGCTCGAAGGTGTATCAGATGCGTCTGAACATCAGACGAGTCGCCTTCCGCACGACTATGGACGAATATATCGTCGAAGTAAGTCTGAGCGTACTTTCTACGAGGGCGGAAGAGTTGAGTCACCAAGCGATTGAAAGTCGCTGGTGCATTCGAAAGCCCCTGTGGCATAACAAGCATCTCCCACAGCATGACACTAGGCGTGCTGACCGCTTTAAGCGGAATATCGGATGCTCGCATGAGCACCTGATAATACCCGTCCACCAGATCTAAGGCACTGTACACAGTACATCCCGCCATATTGTTCTGGAGGACATCCTTCCGAGGAATCGGAGTCTGCATAGGTACAGTATCTGCATTCAGCTTGTTTTACGCATGCACAATGCGCCAATTTCCGTTCGGTTTACGAACACAAAAGGTTGGAGATGAATGGGGAGACTTACTCTCCCGTACCATCCCTGCCTCTTCTTTCCCCTTGAAGAATGCGTCGATGACGTCGCATTGCTCCTTGGGGAGAGGCCACTGCCTAGTGACGCAGTATTTGGTTCCAGGAACCAAATCAATTTCATGTCGGACTCTCCGATCCGGTGGTAACCCCATCGGTGGGTTGTCACTAATGACATCTCCGAATTCCTTCAATAAGGAATGGTAATAGTCACCAGGATCCGCGAGGATCTTGAGACCGCTTCGGGAATTCAATGCCTGTTTTGTTTGCACCAAAACTGACTCGTCCATCGTGGATGAGGAGTTCAACTCCTCTTCCGGACGTAGTACGACAACCTCGTCGATTTCATCTGCTTTAAAAGCAGTTTCAAACTCGTTGAAGGACATCTCCTCCAACGAAAACAGTTCGCCTACCCAGGCAACCGTTCCAGGCTAACGCCTTCTGTGACAACACCTGTCACACTATTCAGCATCCGATAGGACTGCTGACTACTGTCCTCGGGACTCATCCCGAGACCCAGATGGGGGGAGTCAATTTCCCCATCTACTGGAAGCGCCACGCGCCTATCCACAGAGGTCTCTACCTCTACCACCGGTGACTCGCCGGTATCGCCTATAACGGCGTAATCGGAATCATTTCCGACGTTCGAAAGAGACAAACTTCGGGTCTCTTCGCTTGGAAGCGCCTCGCGCTTAACCACAGGGGTCTCTACCCCTACCACTGGAGTCGAAACTTGTTCGACGGACACGGCGTGGTCGGAATCAATTCCTAACTGTAGAAGAGACGAACTTCGGGTCTCTTCTATAAGCGCCTCGCGCTTACCCTCAGAGGATTCCACCTCTATCACTGGTCTCGCCTACATCGGCGCGGGGATTAACCGCCGAATCCCCCTCGTTAAGGAACTCTTCCTTACACCATTGGGAATGATCGTTTCAGACATCCCAATCTCTGGCATCTCACTCCAGAATCGCTTTTGCGATCGAGCAAAGGTGGGTTCATCACTCGCCAATGCTTCACCCGACCGCGGGTGCGTTGAGCCAATGGACTTAGACTTCCAGTCTATCCATGGCTCGTGGCGTTCCAGCCACTTCATGCCCAGAAAGAGGTCATACCTCGAGTCCAAATCCAGGACTAGGCAACGTTCTAAGCTGTCAAAGTCTGCAAACTTCAGCTTAAGGTCAATCGAGACCTTGGGTACAGAAACCTGTACGCCCGTCGCAAGACGGACCGTGACAACGTCACGAGAACTTGCCTCTAGGGCCTCGGCATACAGCCGACTCTTCACAACAGAAGCCCGTCTGACATAATTGACAGACGTTCCAGAGTCTATCAAGACTCTCCAAGGCTTATCAAAGCCTTTCACGTCCGCAAGGACTACCAGAAAACCTGTCTGGTACACCAACTCGGTGCTAGAAAGCACCGCTTCCCTCGGGGATTTGTGCTGTCGTCCCTACCCTGGGGATTAACAGCACTGAGGGGTCCCCCAGTAGGGCGCCCCGCACCTACTGGGAGACGTCGTTTCCAGACGGCTTGGACAAGGGCTTTTTCCCCATCCTTGGTCCCTTGTAGCGAGTGTCTAGCTGGGGATTTTTCGGACATCTGTTCATCAGATGATCCATGCTACCACACAGGAAGCATCTCAGCGGCCCACGCCGCTGCAACATGGCCAAGAGCTCCTTCTAGAAGCTCTGTGAAAAAGAGTCAGAATGACTCTTAGCGGAAGGGTTCCCCTCCACTTCGACATGACCCAGGTCCATGGGTTCAGGACCCACCTTAGAGGAACGAAAGTTCCTCTCGGCGTTAAACGCCATCTTGAACGCCTCCTCAAGGTATTGGGGTCGACATCGGAACAATTCCGAACGTGCTGGCCCTTCTCTCAGGCCTCCCATGAAGACGGGGATGGACACATCGTCCGAATACGCTTTCGCGTACATCCCTTCCAACAGGGTCTTAAGTTCCTGGATATATGTCTCAAGGTCCCTAGTGCCCTGACGGCACCTCAGAAACGCCACTTGATTCAGGAAAACCAGATCAGTCGTTGCGTAAATGTACATGAGCTTCTGCTTAAGGATCTTCCATGTTGGGAACACGTCCGTGACTGACTCCGAACACGTAAACACCCATGTACGGGCTTGGCCCGTAAGATGGGTCAATGCAAGTCCCACTTGCAAGTGATCAGCGGTCACACTCGCTGTGGCGAAGGCCGTTTCGACCTCTCGCAACCAAACATAAAGGTTGTCACCCTTCTCTCCGGTGATCTACTTTATCTTAAACGATAATGGAGGGCGCACCCCCGTGTAATGACCTCCACCGCAACTTGCCTCATGAGCGATGAGGGCATCCACCCTTGCCTTTACGGCCTCAAGGCCCTGCTCCACTAGAATCTTCATAACTTCTTCCCCCGTTAAGGGTAACAGCCTTTTAAAGGCTTCCTGCTGGACGAGGGTCAAACTATCCCAATCGTCCTGATTCATCCTTTGCAGAGGATGCCTAGTCTACCAACACGGTGTTGGATTGAATACAAGTGCTACCAGATGTAGCCGGTGCGTATACGCACGGTGCTAGCGCACAGAGGAAGACTTTCCTTAAAGCGGCGTTCGCCGCTACTTAGCCGATACGCCCTTATTAAGGGCTTAGTAGGAGAGAGCTCTCCTACTCGGGGCCAAGATTCCCGGGTTAGTTTACTATAGCCTTTGCTAGTGCCTTAACGGCAAGGCTCCCTTACAAAGGGTGTAGCTAAGGGGAGGGATCCCCTTACGCTACGGCACTCACTACACGCACGACCGGTCGAGGTTGTGCGTCTGTATGAAAGAGTGAAATGTAAACTGAATATATTTAATATGTAATTATTTAAACTAATATAAACTATATGTAACACTAAGTAGAATATTCCTAATTCGTACCTAGCTAAAATGTAGTGTACACACCTGTGTACTGACACGTGGATGGCTGACACACCACCACACCAAGGGCCCATGCCCTGATTGGTTAAAATAACCAAAGGCTCGAAACCTTTCAACCCGGCCAATACTGACCTCAACCGTGGTGTACTCATGTACACCAACAATCAGTGTTACCCGAATGTAACCCCGTTACAAGTACTCTTGCTTCGCTTGCGAGGGTGGACACACAGATTTTTCCCCCTCTGATGAGATCGAGATCGAACTATACAACGAAATTAAGACCAAGCTAGGCTGTAGGAAGCGTTTCTACGTGGAGAGGATTGTGTCTGGTACTGGACTAGCTACAATTTACGAGTTTTTGGCTAGGAAGTTTCCTGAAAAGGTGGATCCAAAAGTGCACGAGGAGTTCCTGAAGGCGTACACACAACAGGGAAATGTAGTCGGTGAAAACGCCAAAACGAACGATCTGTGCACCAGACGCTCGAGATTTTCGTAGGTGCCCACGGTCCTAAAGCTGGCAATGAGATGCTAAAGTACCTTCCTCGTGGTGGATTTCTACATCACTGGTGGTGTTGCACCCAAGAATCTGGATTATTTTACCCAGAAGGACATTTTCCTGGACTCGTTGTTTGGCAAGGGTCGTGTAAGTCCTGCTCTTAGCGCGTGTCCGATTTACTTGGTGCTGACGGAAGAGCTTGGCGAGCACGGTGCTCATTTTATGCGTTCCCGCTGCTACAATCGGGCGCTTAGATGACACAGTATTAATTAATTCTCCTGTAGCTTAGTGTCAGTCGTTGCATCAACGCAGAAGCAGGTGACAATGCAAGTTCTGACAGTGCGTTTTTTTTGCAATTATCTGAGTTGGTCCGTGTCATTGGTGGAAAAACTGTGAGTTGGCATTAGTTGGTACCTGTATTTGAGTTGTACGTGTCATTTTTTGAGTTGTTATTAGTTGGTACGTGTCATTTCTTTGAGTTGGTACGTGTCATTTATTGGTGAAAAACTGTGTGAGTTGTTATTAGTTGGTTACCAACTAATTTCTTCACACTCATTAAAAAACTAGGAGATGTTCTTGGGTATATGATAACTTTCGATGACGACAGTGGATATTATCTGGACCAACAAGCGTTGATTGACGAATTACGAGGATATTACAAGATGAGGTATACAAATAGGTGAACATATTTAAAACAAGTGGAACTAAAACGGTTGGAAGAGTAGGTTACTAAGTGTGCGAAATTTTTCATTCCTTAGTCAGGAGTTTGCTATTGATTGCTCGTGCTCGGTGTTGACGACCCGAAATAGCCCACAAAATTCACAAGGCTGCACTTAGGAGGGGTGAGCTTGATAATGGCTTGCGTCCATCTTTGATCGGTAATTTATCACGCGTTTCTGTTGGTCCTTTTCCGTGCCTGATTTTGTTGCCGGGCCACTGACATTTCATGACCGCAAAATCAGATCTCATACTCCTGTGAAAGCCATTCAACCGTTTATTGTAGTGTGTGGAACCAGGTACGTGCTGGTCTCACCTAATATTTGACATCCTTCTTGGTCCCGACCTGATCACTTATGAAAGCGGCCTTCAGTCACGCCAACCGACTTCTTGCTTCGTCTTCATCCACGTTTCTTCCAGAAACTGCCAGATCACTAACAGACAAAACTCTGATGCGGTGATGACTGAAACACCTGCGAAGGGGTTATGTGTTTCCGCTATTGCAAAAATTATGCGCTGACCTTCTCTCCAAATCGTCAAAGTAATATTGATTAGCGCGATTCGACTCATATCGGACTGATTCCATATCACTGTGACCGACTCGATCGGTCCATCTTCCGAGTAGCTTTCTGATGCTGCTGTTTCCTTTGTTCGTTATCTGCTGCATATTGATAAACTGTTGCATGGCAGCGCTGAAACGTTAGCGCCCTTTCGCACGATCGGTTTGATCTTCCCGTTGCTAGATTACTTCGATCGCAAGTTCCCATTTTGGATCTTTTTGACCCTGCCGATTCTGGGTACTAGTAGATCAGGAAAAGTTTTTGCCTCGTTGATATTGGTGGTGTGTATCCTATGCAGTTGATCAAAGTCGAACGCGTCCGGGATGATTTCGCCTCCCTCATCATATAAACGCTTCGGCTGATGCCGAAAGAGATACTGCTTTAGGGTGGATTAACATACACAGATCCTTGGGTAGCTGTGTCCAGAGGTTCAATCCCAATTTGGAAGAAAATATGGTGCCTTCTGTAAGGATGCTGATATGTCACGCTTACTCTGATGCTAAAGATCTGATTGATATCTTAATTCATTTTGAGGATGCTCAAAGGTGATCTTTAACTTCTCCCCAAATGGGTGTAGCATTTAAAACGCATCAGGTCAGCAGTCTGTGCTCCCATGCCCATGTCTTGGCGCTACTGCCGAGACATGTACGGGCAAAGTGTACCTACACTAATATTTCGCAACTCTATGGCTGTCTCTAATTCAAGCACCCATCGCAGGGGATGTTCTTCATTCCCCGTGTACGGAGATATAGTCATTAAAGCTCTTGACGTGTGATGTTGCGAGCGCTGGTGGTGCCGGCGAAGTAGTGTAAGCCAGTAACAGCCCCTGTTACACCTGGTAAATCTTTGAGGTCGGTACTGGCACGTTCTGCTAGTTTTTTTTAGCATATCTTAGAGCGACAAAAAGTTAGGTTGGTCTTAGCCGAGCGTCAATATGGGAATAGTAACGAGGTGTTTTAGTGCCAGTTTAGCACGCTGGTGCACATGATCAGGAGCATAGGACCTGGCATGATAACAATGCTCGTGGAAAAATCCTGGACAAGGAAAAAGAAATCATAGACTAATAAAAAGACTACTAGCTATATCTAAATCTCAAAAAGCATACAAATATTTAATGACTTGGCTGATTTAAATAAAAAAATAAAGTCCCTTCCTTTTCAGTTGATCAGCCACTGATCACCCTCAAATATAAGAGCGGCTGGTTCCGTTACGGGAAAAAAAGTATATTGAGAAGCTAGTGGCAACACAACGTAGCAGATTGGCTTAAGAACCTCGCAAGAACCATATCTAGTACATAAAACCGCCGGAGCGTGTCAACGGATCACACCACACTCAGTCGATCGACCAGCAAACAGTGAACCACCCTCGCAGATCGGAAAGCACGCGATGCTCATGCAAATCTTTCCCGACATTAAAGGCATCTAAACCGTCAAAACTAAAGGAACAACGCTACAAACTGTTGATCAGGTGAAGGATTTCCTCCTGATAGACCTCCTGCCGTATACAGGTTCAGCCTGGCGAGATTCCGCTTGGGCCACCGGTGTTTAGTGTCATTTCCAGCTACTTGATCAAGATATCCTCCGATTTCCCTAACGCTTTAGCAAGAGCGTAACCGGACTAGACAAGCGCGAGCAAATACAAAGAACAAGATAAACGGGGGACCTCTTCGAGAGCCAACAGTATGGTCGCGGTGGGTGAAACTGATCACGTAAAATATTCCAGATCAGCGCTCCACCAAAATGATGAGCGTGTCCGGATCTTTTGGTCGCACGGGATATCACAGCGATTTCCGCAAATGTGGTGAAGCGAAGAAGAAATTGTACGGTCCGTTTATATCGGTATATCGCCGATCGTTTTGGAGCGATCGGGTTGGTTAAAATGGAAGGGGCTTTTGAGACAATCGTGTAATAAAAGTATCAAGTATGAATTTATAGGTAAGTCACACGATGTTTCATGTAGTTTACATATTAGGCTTTTTAATGGATATAAGTACAGTGTGTGTTTTTCTTGGTTCCAACTTAGTACTTACTCATAAGTCGCCCCGCCTGCCGCGGAGTGTTTGGGAGCGGAGGGTAAACAAGGTCCCATTCAGCTCAACTTGCCCGGCCGGGACGCGTTACAGACGCACTTGGCCCGCCGTAAGTCCCCAGAAGTGGATCGTTACATATCGATCCCTAAAAATCATATTGAGAGACGGTCTATCGAGTGTGTAACCACCCAAACCAATGGGTAAACAAGGTGAGAAACGAGAAGCAAATCGGACCAGGCGTACTACAGCACTGATAGGTCGTCAGACAGCGACAGTCGATTCGATCGGAGCTTAGGCGAAGGTTCTCAGGGTAACCCCCCCTCCGTAAGTTGGTCGGCTGGGCACGATGGTGGTAGGGTTCAGGAACTTCGGTGTTCGAATTTGTACTTGACTCCACCACACAAATATGATCACGACAAAATCAAGATTAATACTGAGCCGGCGTTGCATGCGTTGAGGGCGAGTGATGAAAAAGAAAATGTTCACTGATCACCCATTCCGTAATGAGGTGGAAGAGAAACCTCCTCTTGGTCCCGCGGGGGAACTGGCGTATTGTAAGAAATCTTTAAAAATCTGTTCTACTGTTTGTGAACGATTGATACAACGGTGAAAAGAATTGATCTGACCCAGATCAACCTGATTATGAGTAGATCATCCAAAGGATGATCATGGAACATCCCGGAACATAACGAACTCCCGCAATTATGAATTGCATCTTTATGGATTACACGATGGTCTACTGGTATATAGCACATAACGAAAAGATGAGAGTTGTTGTTCCCAATGATCTTGATCTTGAGCGCGAAATCATGTTGAGTATCATGATGTACCGATTTCGGGGCATGAAGGTTAGGAAGACATACGCTTCTCTCGCACGCGACTTAACTGGAGGATACATTATAAGTGTGTACGCAAGTAAAAGCGCACTTCGAGATTTTCCAGCGCGTAAAGTATGCACAATGTGCGCAGCTTTCCAACCATCTGTTGGAAGTCAATTTGCATGGACTCTGTTTTTTTTGGGTTTCCGCCGGATAAAACGCAGAAGGCAGGGATATTTGCCTTTGTAAACCGATTCAGTAAGATGGTACATATTAATGTAGCGTACGCAAATAACACTGCCTCGGGATCAGCATGGATATGTGTCGTAATTTATTCCGTTTACACGGAATGCAAAAAAGTCTCGAGCTCACAGGATGTTTCTGGCAAGAAACATTCTCGTTATGGGGCACATGTCAACAACGAACAATCTGCAAGCCAGGCAAACAGAACGGGAAACCTTGGTGACATGATGCGTTCTTACTCGCATGTCTTCAAACAATGAAGTGACTTTTTGCCGCTCATTGAGTTCGCTATAAACAATTCGGGGCACGCTTCAACACAGCACACTGTTTACGTATATGCCGTGCGGTATCCACGCCCCCAGATTTAGTTGGATCCTGCTTCGGCTGAAAGGATTGCTTCCGTTTTTGATATGCTGAAGGATAAAAATGGGCGAATAACCACGAATTCGTTTAAGCAAGGTGAATTAGGCATTTTGTTATTAGCTACTAATTTGGTTACGGATGAAATTAGCAACTTTCCTACTCGAAGGTTGCCGCCCAAATTTATTGGATCCTTTTACGAAAGGGGAACGCCTACATTAGACATTTCCACAGATATGCGCCTGGATTTGAGATTTTATGTCGAGCGCCTCGAATCTTACGTTTTGGCTCATTGCGAAGGCGAGTCGAGTCCCCGCGACGAATGTCGTGTTAAACCAGATCAACCAAAAGTGAGTGATAATCCGACGTTAAGTCGTCGTGAGAACTCAACAGGCGTTCATACTTCGTCTGCTTCCGATCAAACTTCTGTTCAAGAGTAAGATTTCCCTTCAACAAATCCTTTAACAACCAAAGACAACAAAAGGATTTGTCCATCGAGCCGACATCGGCATCGAGGGAAGCAACATCTTGCGAAGGTCAAATTGGTCCTTTTCAACTTCAAGCCGCTTCTTGGGCTTCTCGACATCGGCGGCACCGTATATTTCCGCTACCGCTCCCCCTCTTCTTCGTAGAGAGGGGAATACCCTCTACATTTTTGAGCTCTTGATAGCAAAGAGCTCAAACCGAACGGGCTGTGAGTGTGAGCAGATTACCGAGACCTGTTACGCTGGCTTGGTCACCCAAGCGTTTGACTCTTGGGAGCCATTCGAGTTACTGAGGGCAGAGGCGCCAGACCTTGTGGAAAGTTCAAGCCGCAGGCTTCTGCTCAAACTTAAAATTAGTACTACGGGATTTTGCGTTAAGCATACAAATCCAATGTGCCACGTGTTTTTGTAGTGCGTAAACGCAGTACCCACGCACTCCTTCTTCTTGGATGTGCGGGGCGGGGAAGTGTTACTGTGCGGTAACTTCGCAAAAAAATCGTGCGTCAAGAAGGCATAGTGGAGCACTTGACTTTCCTTAAAAGCGAATGCTTCAACGAAGCGTTTGCGCAAGACTCACATTTTGCAAGTAATATCCTGGGATTTGCTAT
Organism: Peronosclerospora sorghi; assembly: GCA_026184515.1. Classification (NCBI taxonomy): domain Eukaryota; phylum Oomycota; class Peronosporomycetes; order Peronosporales; family Peronosporaceae; genus Peronosclerospora; species Peronosclerospora sorghi. The sequence continues at coordinate 21,550,864 of CM047580.1, forward strand.
AATTATCAACAGAGCGTTCTATGGTTGCCATCGGTAATCGTTTTTCCCTATTCTTAAGCGATGGCTTCTGACCGCCAAATAGCGAGCCTGGAAGAGTAAGTCAATGAAGTACCGACGTTTATCATCTACGTTGGACCACAAAGATGTCTTCATAGTCCTTCAAGACGTCGATATCAAACAACGTATATCGATAGTCAGGGTTGAAAATACCCCCACTGCGCGGTGCGAGAGATCAGGCAGGGTTCTACTAACGCACTTTGTGTGTAAGACGCGATCCACACGAAATACTCTTTTTTGGAGCATGTAGTTACGCATACACAGAAGCAAAATTTGCTGCAGCCACTTTTGAGTACTGCCCCTTTGCGGGAGAACCAGGAGAACCACTTCACCCATAGACTTCACTAAACTCCGCGCACGCGTAGAAGTAGCTGAATTCTTAAAACCCGGCTTAACAAGTCGTCCTCTTCGGATTCGACACCACTGTCGCTATAGTCGACAGGATCTATGTCGTAATCGGTATAGGATTTTTTCGATCCTCTTACGTGCTACATTTTACCGTAGCAACATCCGCAGAGCAGGAGTCGTACTGTCCCTGAGTCAATAGTTGAACTTGAAGATGCTTCTGCAGCATTTGTGTTGCGCCCGAGCTTTCATCTCGCGCGTTAGTATAAGCCACTTAAGATATTAGTTTTGAGTTGGCAGCTGCCCCTTATTCTTGTCGCTCATTCTGATAACAGATAGAGCGTTATGTTATGCCAATTGGGGATATTCCAATAACTAACACGTGTCAACTCTGATTGGCCAATAATACTATCGACCAACTACTTAAAGAAGGGGGTGATGTCAGTGACTCCATTATACATACAACTTAAAATATAGCTTTTCTAATTGGAGCCTTACGTTGTTCCAAAAAAGGACCTCAGATAAATATTTCTTATAATCAATTGGTAATTTATTTCTGTTCACTTAACCAAATCCAGAAGGTATTCAATTTCATTATTAATCAGTAAATCAATTACATATAAGTATATCTGTTTAGATTTAGTGATAGTTAGTAGATCCAAACCATTTATAGATACATACTCATTAATCTTCCGTCTAGCACATAAGTATATATATCCTCGTATAGAAACAAATTTACATTTCTTCTACCTTATATTGCGAGCTTCCGCAAGGGTAAGGCACCAGGACCCCTGATCGAGACCCACCTTGATCGCAGTTGTGTTGATCATGTAAGAGCTAACCATCTAGGCCGACGGTTACGCAAAAAGACCTTCGACTATTCCAGTGCACATAAAAGGGAGGGGAGTGTGACCGGAGCAAAGGGGGGTGACCATAGACTCTCCCTTTTTATATGGAGAAAGTAATACGAGATCCAAGTTGCAATAGGGGGTTTCAAAGTTGGGTGATTTCGGAGAACGATTTCATCCAAAATTGGGGACGACCATTTTTTGGCATGTTGCCCAAATCGAACTGTTCAGGGTCGACCCCCCCCCCTCCATTTTAAGGAAATTTGTTGTCCATTTCAGTAATTTAAATTTGCCCCTGAGTTTGGAGGGTTCATGTCAGAGCCCTCCTCGCGCGAGCGCTGCTTCGTCCGTCGCAACGCGCTCGTCCAGCGCTGCTTTCGGACGCTGCATCGCCGCCATTTTGTGTTTCACGTGCGTCCGTCGACGCAGGAGATGTGCAGTATGCTGCTAGCGACGCGACGTCAGGACGTGCACGCGCGTAGATGGAAGCGCTGCAAACGGTGTGAGACGAGTACACACAGGCCGAGCAAAAGGTCAAGACGTTGGTGCGGCACGTCGAGCATCTCGAGCGTGCGCGTCCAGAGAAGGCCCAAACAGTGACGGACGCGGACGCCTTGTTGCCGCTCTATGCTCGTGAGAAGGAGACGCCCGCGGCAGAGTGCAAGTTTCAAGACGCGGTGTGGATTGCACAAGCCATGAAAACGCTGGAAAGGAGCGTGGGCGGGCCGAGGCCATGGTCAAAGGCGTCGAGATGGAGCTGGGGGATGTCCGTGAACAGCTCGAAGCAAGTCGCAAAGCGTGGACCAAGGCGCGGGAGGAACGGGACGATCAGGAACGAGTGTGGGGGTGCGGGAATGGCGAGCCTTGTGGAACGAAGCGAGAGCGTTGGAGCGTGCGGTGAATGAGATGAAGGACGCGAGGGAGGAACCGATGCGTACAGTGGCCTCTCTGCAGAAAACTCATCAAAGTCTGGGTCTGTATAGATGCATCAAGCCAACGTTAGATTCAAACAATTCAGCAACATCCACATATAAATGGATTTAAAGCACTCACTTAACGTGAGAACATCGCGTTTCTTAAGCTCCCCAAGCGTATAAGTCTTCTTCCCATCCCAGTCACGAAAGATTGCGTAGTACGCGCTGTTTGGCGAAAGTGGTTTCGACTGGGCCGTCGGGAAGACTAAAGGAGAGGAGAAACTCGTGTCTGGGGTTAGGGTAGATGGCGGGGATTTCGCGAAAGAAAATCGTCTATTTTGACAAAACGAATCGACTAGCTACGGGCTAGTCGATTTCCGAAATGGACGAAAAATCGACCAAACGGTCAACCATTTCACCTCCAAAAATGACCCGAAATCACTCAACTTTGAAACCCCCTAATATACCGCACGACCTGTTGCCACTACTTGATGTGCCGTGACTTTTGCAGTCGCTCACGTAAACTCTAGAGCTGGGCGCGCGTCGTCGATGGACGCTACCCACGAAGCACCGCGCCGCGATGAGCTGTAAGGTCATGAAACGACATAATGCTGCGTCGACGAGGCGCCGTCTTTCCCGGCAGTGCGGACACGGCGAATGCGGAATCCTTCAAGGGAAACAAACGGCGAGCAAGCGAGTCGCGCGGATGCGTCGGACTAGGAGCAACATTTCCACGCTCCAATGGGTTTACAGGACGTGGAGCCATCGTACGAGGCGCATCTGCCTGCTCTCCCGTCGATTCCGCCACCTCTTGGCCTTTGTTTCCCCCCTCTTCCACCAGATTCCGCACTATGGATGTCGAAGGAGTATCCTTCAGCGCCACTTTCAACACACTTGTTGGCCGCGTCTTCCGCAGACTCGCGGCCAAAATGGCCAAGGCAGACTGCATCGTTTCATTTGCGAGATCCACCATCATGACTTCGGCGCGCGGTAACGTCGAAAAGAAGCCATGCAGCTGCATCAGGACACCAAACACGTCAATGCCTTCAAACGGCGTGAGCAACGTCGCTTGAACCGTCGTGAGTTTCAACAGAATGCGACCCACGAGCTGATCCAGCGAATCTTCCTTGAGCAAATGCTTCAAGGCATCGTTGCGATTGTACTAGCCCATGTCATTGTGCACCAAGCGTTGCAAGAGATTAAGCACGGACATAGACACGTCGCCTGGTTTTGCCTTTTTTGTCAACTTGCACAGTGCCTTGAACAGCGCCTTGTACACCATCAAGTAGCGATTCTCGTCGGGGGTCAAGTGCAGCTCACTCACCGGTACATTAGCTTGCTGTGCCACCTTTTCGAGCCGCGGATCCATCAGCTTCGAGCACAATTCCAACAACACGCGCTCGACTGTGTACCGCTGCATACTCGTGACTGCGTCACTATTGAACAACACTGTGAGCGTAGATCTTACATTTATGATCTATCACCGACCCTGTGGTGCAGTGGTTTACGCCCCACCACGGGACCCGGAGGTCACGGGTTCGAGTCCCGCAGTGGACACGAATCCAAGGCCGGGTAGAGTCGGGGTCCAAGTGTAATGAAGAGGCCCTTACAGCACGCGCTTGCCATGGCTTACACCTGTCCGATTAAATGGGGAGGTTCTAAAATATCCTTACATTTATGATATTGAGAAAACTACGAGGAAGAGTATAGACGAACTAAAGATGAAAGGACTAATTGATACGCCAGAAAGGTGACTAGTATAGACGAATTAGGATCTTGTCCTTTGGCAGACAGACACCGGCAGACAGTCTCAGACTCCGACCCGGTTAATTTTATGAACACGCGCAATAACCAGCGGGGCGCGTCGGAGACTAAAGAGAGAGTCATTTAAGCAAAAAATAAACCGGGAGCGCGATTGGTTTGGCCCTATTATTTTTTGGTTTCGCTCTAGCGCGCCCGATGGAAAAGATTATTTCTTCACGTTTTCAACTTTTATGGACATGTCAAATGTGAAAGTGATACTTGTGATGTCAGCGTACCTGCGCGGCACGGCGATGTGCCTAGTGCCTATCCGAAGGCACAAAATATCTTCGCTAGTCGCACAGGGTATGGAAATTCTGATGAACAACTGAAAATTTCAGAGTAAAAGGATGAACTGGAGCTGCAGCCCGAGCAAAATCTATTCGGTTTATAGCAAGCGGGCAGGTTAGAGCACGAGCCGCTGCGTGAACAGGGTTGAAAATTGATTTCTTGGAGTGTATAACGACCTGAATGTTCGTAGAGCAACGGGACGGTCAATCGACGTTGTTTCTAGTGTATGTCGAAGAAATGAAATGGTTTGTCGATGATAGGCAAGTTCTGGATTTCAAAGACTTGGGTAATGTGAAAAAAATGTGGGCATAAGGATCTGAGGAGACCCCAGGAACGCTTGCGTTTGGGACCATGTGTGCACGATCGATGATCGATGAAATAATCAAGACACTTATGTTGGAACGACTGCGAAAACTTTCAGCAGCAGCAACAGAAGCCAACGTCCCCATTTCCAAGGAGGACAGCGCCGAGATGGAAATGGTCCGCCCGGAGCCTGAAACACGGCGATGAAATCACTATCAACGGAAAAACGCATGCCAACCTGTACGCACAGCAATTGCGGGTAGACGACTGCTTGCGCTTTTCATTGATACGTTTCCGCATGAGGAGACTCTGTCGACGGCCAGTAATTCGATGTTGTCAATGGTGAAAGGTCTTGTATCCAATTCGTGCTGCTGGCTCTTCAAAACGAACGTCGTGTTTTTCGCAAACCTTGATTTCGGTTCTCTGCATGTCCTGCCGTCTGATCTTGACACACCTCTAGAGTAGAGGTCTTCATCTGCTTTTCATTATGACTGAGCCTGCAAGGTATCGTGTTTGTTTATTATTCACGCTTTTTCATACAACCGTCGTCCTTCTCGTCGCTCTCATTCAACCACGTAAAGACATCATCATCCGGAGACGGAGGCTGCGATCGTTGAAGCAACGCTTGGAGCTCCGATTGGACGGCACTGGTTATACTTTCAGTGCGCAATTCATTCCCATGACTTGGTGGTTGTCGATGCTGCCCACGCGGCGGGGCACGAGGCAGGGCGAATATGGGAGCAGCTGCAGGTAGCCAAACTTCTGCCGACGGAGCTTTGTGGATTGGTGGATCATGGTCAACCTCTTTTGTGACTTGTGGAGATGCATGGGCTTCGCGGTGGGCGAGCACATTGCGCAGCTCGGAAATGAAAACAGGCGTTGGGTCGGAGATTGTTGTTGCAGCGTCAAGTTCGTGTTGCTTGGTCAACGCTTCTAAATCGAAACCTTCGTCGCCTGTGCTCGTTCCAGTAAATACAACAGTGCAATCAGGATCTTCCAACCTCGATACTGACGGTAAAGCTAGCGTAGTGGGTACTTGCAACTTGTGGTCTCCATAATCTTCGACCGCCGCTTCACCTCTCACGTCCTCAGGCGTATCGATTTGTGTATCTGCCAACGCATTTACCGCACGATCGTACTTATCCCATGTTTCCTGTAGCTGCTGGACCATCGACCGCATCATATCACGGGAAACGGTTAGTCGTCCCGCGGCTGATTCTGCGGACGAAAGATCATGTTGTGCAGCGACTAGCAGTGCTACGAGTGTCTCACTCGTCGATCGCAGTTCCTGGAGTTGTAAAGCGATGCCTTTTAAGCGACTATCGGTGGTAATTACCGACGCGAAGTGCTTTACTGGTTGCCGATTTGAAGACTTTATATCTGGTACACTGCCCAGCAGCATCATGGGATCCCCAGTAGTGTTCCAGACTTCAAGATCACCCATCCACGTTCTTAATGTATCATTCACGTGTTCAAGTGCAAGCTTTTGAGTCCCTAGTGTCCGAAACAAATCCCCATCTGCGTCACTGCGAGACGAACAAGCGCACGCTAGTTTTCTAATGAGCATAGAGCGCACTGTATGTTCAAGCAGCAGCACACCTCGGTCGTGCTGTTTCGTCAGTACCGTGAGCAACAACGATGGCGCATCGTCGTCCACGCTAGCCTTTTCCTCCACACAGCATCGAAATTTGTCGCTTCTTGAATGCTCGCTTTCCAAAAGGGAGGCTTGGATTTGCAGCTTTTCATTCAGCATTCTCAGCTTTCTTCGAAGCGGCAAGCATCGTAGCTGCGTTTGAATAGCAGACGTAGCTGTATGCTCTTCCATCGAGCATGTATTGGTAATTTCTACGTAATTAGCTTCTAACCTGCCAATTGGAGGCAGAAAACCCGCTCCGAGGCGATATCCGCGACTCGCCAGCTCGGCACGCTTCACTAGTGTCAAACTAGTAGCATACATCTCATGGAACTTTTCCAACGTCACGATAAAAGTCTTCAGCAATCGCATTACTTGTTGAGTCCGACGTGCATATCGAGCGAGCCAGAATTTGAAACTCAGTTCCAGACTTAGCAGCACGCAAACAGTGACAGAAGCGACGACCTTCATTCCTTGTAGCACGGCAACTTGTCCATTGTATGGAACAGCGACAAGAAAGCCACTTGTGGCCACCATAGCACTAAGAATCAGTAAAAATGATATCCCATTTATCCCCACGGAAACGAAATCGACACCCTGGAGAACTTGGATCGTTGAAATCTTACCGCTAGACTTTGACGATGCTGAGAAAACGTCCGGGATAAGGTCTGCCACCTGCTGTAATTCCTCTCTGCGCAACCAAACCACGCACAGTTACCACGTCATGTTTTCCATCTCTTGCATCAACTTTTTGCGTCATCGACCAACCGAAACGTCGGGTGCAACGCAGAAAGCTCGGAAATCAACCGGTGGAGAGCAATCGTCTCCATGCGCCGTCGTAGCATCTTGAACAGTTGTAGCCAATTGGATCCTTCCGATACTGAATCACCTGCTCCGTCACACTTTGTACGTGTCTTCAGCAATGTCGTCGTCACGTCCCCTCGAGGTTGTTGGACCTCGGCATCAATTTCTAAGTACACACCATCAATACGTCGTACGGGTGTTTATGCTTCAATCGATTCGGTACCTGCCAAGTATTGCCCCAGTGCCGAGTTGGATGCCACGGCGATTTCCATTTTTCTTGCGTTGCTACAGCTCAAAACCGGTATCCTGACAGTATTATCGGCACTACCCGTTCAATAGAATACCTTCACTTGTACCGGCTACCACCGTACCCAATGGATCTTTATTTGGTAACGAACCACGTGGAGTTAAGATATGAGGACGCCGTTTCCTCGATGGCTTCCTGTGACGCTACTGGCAGTAGGTTTCCTCGTGACGGACGCGGTGGACCGCAGTAAGTTCCGAACATGTGAACAAACGTATTTCTGCAACAAGTATCGCAATGTAAAGTCGAGCCCACCCACGTTTCAGGTCGTTCGCGCCAGTGTCCGCGCCGACTCGGATGCGAATTCAATCCGCTTTTTGGTTCAAGATACAGCCCAACCAGGCAACGTGGATCTAGAAGGATCGCTGGCGTTTGTTCTCCATGAAGACAAAGTGACATTGCCCGCTTTGCGACTGCGTCTACAAGAGAAATTTCACGATCCCAACGACCCAAAGACGAGGTGGACGAGTGAGGATATTCTCGAATCAGCGGCAGACGAGACTCGACCGTTGCGTCAGCTGACGGTCGCTGATGCTGACTTAACAGCTGTTGTTAATGAAGACGATGTATTGCTCTTTGCCCCCGAGGGACAGGAACCACGAGTAGTGGCAGCGCTAAAGTTGGACAAAGGATCCTTTGGCGTGGACTTGTATATCGACGGGAAGAAGGTTGTGTCGACCAATGATGATGGAAAGTTTCACTATGAAGTCCGTCAGGATCCGGACGCTGCCGAGACGCTGGCGGAAGCGGCTGCCGACCAAGCGGCTGTGGACGCGCACGAAGGGAAAACTATCGTCGACTATGGAGAAGACGGTCTCGCTATTTACGCCGACGGTACTGTGCAAAAGAAGGAGGATCAGTCCGTTGAGTCCACGGCTACTACGGGCATCGAAGCCAATCTGGAAGGTTGGGAAGAGTCCTTTGATGGACACACAGACAAGAAGCGATTTGGTCCAAGCTCCATTGGAATTGATGTGTCGTTTTACGGATCAGCATCCGCTCCACGTACGCTGTACGGTATTCCAGAACACGCAACGGATTTTGCCCTTAAGGATACGCTGGAACATAGCAAAGAGGAAGAAGAGAAGAAAAAAGTCGTTACAGACCCTTACCGGCTGTATAATTTAGATGTATTCGAGTACGAGCTGGACAATCCAATGGCTCTGTATGGCGCGATCCCCATGCTTGTAGCTCCAAGCAAAGAAAATACGGTTGGCATGTTCTGGAACAACCCGAGCGAGACCTTTGTCGACATTTGGACTAACGAGGAGGCAAAAAGCAAATCCACTCACTGGCTCAGTGAATCCGGTCGTTTTGATCTTTTCTTGCTGGCAGGGCCTACCAGTGCCGATCTCTTCTCGCAGTATACGCTCCTCACGGGTCGAGCACAGCTCCCGCCTTTATTTGCTCTGGGCTATCACCAGTGCCGCTGGAACTATAAAAACGAGGCCGACGTCGCTCGCGTCAATGCTGGCTTTGACGAGCATCTGATCCCGTACGACGTCTTGTGGCTCGATATCGAACACACGGATGGGAAACGGTACTTTACATGGGACGCGCATGCGTTTCCGACGCCAAAAGACATGCAGGAAGCCGTCGCGCGCACAGGCCGAAAAATGGTGACGATTGTCGACCCGCACATTAAGGTGAGTCAACCGAATGATGAGCAGCCGTACTACATTCACACGGAAGCTGAGAAGCTCGGGCTCTTTATTAAAGACGAGCAGGGCAATGACTTCAAAGGTTGGTGCTGGCCAGGCGAGTCCTCGTATATCGACTTTTTATCTCCCAAAGCGCGAGCTTGGTGGCGTCACCAATTCCGCTATGAGAAGTACCAAGGCAGTACAAGACACTTGTATACGTGGAATGACATGAACGAGCCCTCGGTCTTTAATGGTCCAGAAGTGACTATGCGCAAGGGGTGCCTGAGCGTCGGAGGCATCGAGCATCGTGAGTGGCATAATATCTATGGCACGCTCTTTCATCGAGCAACCATGGAGGGTCAACTAGCTCGGCAGCAACCTCCGCCTGAACCATCGTCTTCCTTTGCTGAAACACTGCAGGTTACGTCTGACATGCAGCGTCCTTTCGTGCTCTCTCGTGCCTTCTCTGCTGGCTCGCAGCGTTACGGTGCGGTTTGGACGGGGGACAATACAGCCGAATGGGGCCACCTTCGGTATGCCACAAAGATGCTGCTCTCAATGTCGGTCGCAGGACTTACCTTTGTGGGTGCTGATGTGGGCGGATTCTTCGGCAACCCGTCCGCAGAGCTCCTGACTCGATGGAACCAGGCGGCTGCGTACCAGCCCTTTTTCCGTGGCCACGCCCATCATGATAGTGCACGCCGTGAGCCCTGGTTGTTTGGTGACGTGACCACGTCCCGTCTTCGCGCTGCGATTCGTGAACGCTATTCGCTGCTTCCGTATATTTACACGCTGTTCTACCGGTGTTTTGATCGTGGCATGCCGGTCATGCGGCCGCTCTGGGCGCACTTTACGCAGGAACCTCAAAGCTTTCGCGAGGAAGACCAATACCTTTTGGGGGACGCGTTGCTCGTGAAACCCATCGTGGAAGAAGGCATCGACGCGACGCACGTGTTTTTGCCTTCGGAACATGCGGACGACAAGACAGTGTGGTATCAAGTGACCGATGGGTACAAGCGTTTCATCGGTGGTAAAACCTACGAAGATGTGCGTGCGCCCTTGGACGCTATTCCCGTGTTTCACCGTGGTGGTACCATCCTGCCGCGCAAGCAGCGTGTGCGCCGATCCTCGGAACTCATGCGCAACGATCCGCTCACGCTCATTGTGGCCCTGGATCAGAACATGGAAGCTCGTGGCGAGCTGTACGTGGACGATGAGGAGACGCTTGCGGCGGAGTTGGAGGGTCACGGAACAATAGTGACGTTCCAGCAGACGAAGCACGGGTTGCGTTCAACTGTGGCAGCAGCAACGTCACAAGGCAAGCGCTATACTTCGTCCATGTGGATTGAACGCATTGAGGTGTACGGGTATCAGTCCGAGGCAAATGTGCCTACCCAAGTGCTCGTTGGTAGCGAACGTCCCATTGAGTTTAAGTATGACGCGGCCACGGATCGTCTCGTGCTGCGGAAGCCCGAGATGCTCGTCACCGACGCTTGGGAGCTTCGTTTTCTGTACGACCAGGCGCTTGCGTAACGACCGGCCGACACACGTGTTGAAGATTTGATCTTGAGGGTAGTAGTAGCAAGACCCGAAACGTCGGCCTTTGTGTGACCCTTAAAGAGCAGCAGCGAAGGTCAGTCAGTCACTCTATCGTGGGGACACCTTTTTTCCGTTCGAATATGCATGCACATGGTTTCCATGTGGTAGACGGTGCCTTTGTCCTCCCATCTCACCGACTGATATGTGTTAACCCTACGTTCTTCAACGTGTTGCCAACGGGGCAGGCTCGTGCTTGCTCACGGATTAAAATTTCATTTGGTCGTGTGCTTCCACTCGCGCAATGTATGCGACCGACTGTCTACAGCAGGTTCAAATAACTTGCCGAGCTGGCGTCAGCCGCTCTCTCAACCACTGGCGACGTCTTGTCGCGAGCTGCCTCTCTATCGTCGTGGCCATTTAGTATAGGAACAGCCGTGTGAACCCTATCTGATACATATAGAGAGAAACAGCGGGTGTATAGTTTTTTGTGTTGAAAACCGCGTCCAACGGAACGTCATTTTCCTTTTCACCTTACTCGAGGCAAGCAGCCTCTAGTCCTTTCGTCGTACACGGAATGAAGCTTCGTACCATCCTTCTCTGCGCTGCGAATCTGGCGTGGGCAGTGTCTGCTGCGAATTCCACGAGCAGTTCATCAGGCGCCGCAGAATCCATGACGACGACCAAGTCCTCTTCTTCAGCCGGGACGTCGTCAAGTGCAACAGGCACGAAAGCTTCGAGTGCAACAGGCACGAAAGCTTCGAGTGCAACATTGACATCATCAAATTCGTCGACGTCGACGACTGCGGCCGCCGGCTCGGATGTGTTTGCGAATCTCAAGACACAAAAGCACCCTTCCGATTCGTACCACATGCCCCCCGTGCGGGTTGTTCACGCACGCGTTCAGAGTGACGATCCAGAGCTTGTGGATGGCGTATTTGTGTCAAGCTTTGGCAAAGGTGATCTTAAAGCAGGCTACTTAAGTGCGATGGACACGGTCAACACGGCGTCCGTCGAGGGTGCGCTCATGTACGTCCAGGCTGAAGGGATCAACGTGAACGTTCGCGCTAAAGATGAGCGATGCAAACGCAAGTCGGGCATGGCCAATATCGTCTTTTACGAAATTATCCTCGTCCAGACAAACGAAACATTGGCTCAGTTCCAGGATTCATGGGGCGAAAGTCCAGAATATGGACCCATGCTGGCCATGGATGGTGGTAAGTGCACAGCTCTCTCAGGTGACGACAAGTTTCCGGCTGGTTGCCTGCAATTCAACGGCGATGAAGGTCAGCCAAACGTTGGCCCGTTCATCGGCGCTGGCATCAAGGATGATGACGTGCGAGCACCGTATCCGGGTAACCGCTGGTTCTCGTTCGCAAATACGTGTCCATTGAAGGTGTGGAAGGACAAGACAGACGAATGCCGCAAATCGACCCGCAAGGGATTGTGCGACTATGGGGACGGCCCTGACGGTGTTGATTGTACCTTCTCCTATAACATCTTAGGCTGGGTGACCATTGACGACGTTGTTGGTATCACTGCCATTGAAAACCCCGAGACGGGCTCCACGTACGCGAACTTTACCGAATGGTGTCTTGCCGACTCGAACAACACGGAATTCGCTGCAGATGCCGAGAGTGGAGAATTTGTGACCGGCCTGCCGTTCTGGGAAGACCCACTGAACTCATCTGCTAATGCTGCTCGCGCCGAGGCTGTCGTTGCCAAGTACAAGGAGACGCTTAAATCGGGCTCGACGCAGATTGACAGCACCGTGATCGCTTCTTTCCGTCCCTTGCCAACTCCGAAAGAGCTTGCTGCTGCCAACCCGCCGTGTTACAAGACCGTCGAGGCCTGTGGTTCCGGCAACGGATGTAAGCGGGTAGGATACGCGCAGATTTGCACTCCATGCGACGCTGATGAGGGCTGCGAAACTGGCGGAGGCGACTTTGTCTACCCCAAGCTCGAAAAAGCCTACACCGAATTGTCTGAGAATGAAACCACGACAACTGGGATGGGCGGCAACAGCACCGGTCCTCATGCTTCGGGTTCGAAGCCTGACCATGCTAGTGCAGCCGCTGCAATGTCTACTACGATCTTGTCAGTAATGATTGGTCTCATGACTGCGTTACTCACGCTCTAGAATAGGAAGATCGGCAAGTTTTGATGTTTCGCTACTAAATAAACGCGTTTCTTGTCTCTTTCACGACGAGACATAAAGCCGAGCGCCGTGAATTTCCATACAAAGTTGACAACAGAAGAAAACAGTATGAAATTTAATAGATTCCCCTAACTACTTCGTTAAGCCTCTCTCTTCTTTGCGCTGTCAAAAGCGACTAGCGAATCGTTCAATGGAGGCGTCCACCAAACCTCAAGATCTCGGCCCTTGTGTGTCCTACCCAGCTGACTTACCCATCTACTTATAATAAAGTCCATTTTCCAAAGGTACTGCTATGCATTCTTGTTTCTGGTCCATCAATATTTTGTCTTCTGTTCGCATCCGCATCATCTTAACGCTTCAAAATACAAGAGCAGATCACCATCTCGCTGTTATCAGCAGCAACCGTTCTTGTCCTTGCCCGCATCCACATTCGTGGCCCCCCTCACTCTCAACCCGCTACATCCCGAAGCGCTTGGACTAAACCCGTCGTCTTCAATAATATGAATAGGTTGCCCACGAGCTCCACCACGGCTTCTCGGGGGGTCCTCACTTCTGTTCACTTGCATCTGTGCTTGCATTTCTGTAATGTTTCTCTCCTGCACCCCCTTACTGGCTGGAGGCCTAGCCAACGGCTTGTCATCCTCGTCATCCTCGTCATCCGCAATTAAGGCGCGGCCTTTCTTTTTCTTCTCCACTGTGCGACTCAGCATCCGACGTGTGAGCTCGACAAAGACTTCCTCAAGCCCTCGATTGAGCTTGGCTGATGTGTTAAAGTGTGCAGCTCCAACAGATTCAGCATACCGCTTGGCCTCTTCTTCTGGCACCTTCCGATTACGGTGTAGGTCACTCTTATTGCCTGCAATGCAGATAGAAATATCATCGCCCACAATGCGCCGCAGTTCTCTCACCCACGTGCGGACTTTGTGGAACGATTCAACATCGGTAATATCGTAAACTAGCAGCGCACTATCGGCGTCACGATAATAAATGGGACCCAACGCATGAAAGCGTTCTTGTCCCGCTGTGTCCCACAATGAAAGCGCCACTCGACGGTTATCGACAATCAGCCGCTTATCTAGGTACGAAGCTTGAAGCGTTGACACCTGCCGCTCATCATACTCGCCCTTAATATATCGCAAGAGAATTGAAGTTTTTCCTACGCGGCCTGCAATAAAGAGAGAGAGAAAGAGAGCGAACAGGTTAAAGAGCGGGAAGAAACGGGGGGAAACGAATCCAGTTCAGTAGTACCTTCGCCTAATAAAACGACTTTAAACTTTTTAGTTGGGCGTTCGCCCATGACGAATGTTACTAGCAACGGGAAGACGAAGGAGGAAAGGTCGACTGCACTGACAGAGAAGGACCAAAACGAAGAGTTCGGTGGCTTTTTTAGTTTTCTACATACATGTGATTGGATCAAATTTAGTTACGTCGATTGGATGAAATCGAGGAAGAGAGCTTCAGTAACCAATAGTAAATTCCATTTTGACCACTCTTTCATCTCCATGGCGTTTCGAAGGCAAATTTTAGACGACTGAATACAGTATAAAGTAGCTTGTGTATGTGAATGAAAAGATCTTCTCAGTAAAAAGATGCTTTCTCGGCTCGTAGTAGGTCGACGACGACCACTGACCGTAAATTGGTGTGCGACGTCCAGCGGCAATAGTAGACGGGGTCTGGATGGTATCCTGAGTACGCGACTGCGTGAAACAGCGAAAGAGCTGTCAGTGGAGATGCTACCGGCGCTTAAAGTACTATCCGAGAGTTTAGGTCTGTTACGCCAAAGTCCTGCCTTGCGCAGCTGGAGCACGTCCGACTGGTTAGTTGGGCTCTCCGTCTTGGCTCAATATAAGAGCAAACAAAACATTCCTGGACTGCACAAGGAAGTCCACAAGAAGTCACCAGTGGAAGATCAGGTATTGCTTAAGCGTCCCTCGACGGTTTTTGTGCTAGTGATCCCATGCATATTGCTATGTGTATCCACTCACAGAAGCTGCTGTCCATGCTGCTGCGCTACATTCGCGTCTGTCACGCCGTCTATGCGCCTTCGGTCGCTGGGTTTTGTGAAGAAGCTGGCGTATCGCGTGATTGCGTGCTGCGAGCCCATTCGGGTGGCGTCGTTTCGCCCAAATGTGTGATTCTAGTTGACCACGAGCATCAGGAGCTCGTGTTGATCGCACGAGGCACAGCGTCTCTATTGGACTTTTGCACGGATCTCTGTCTTCACAATGAGCCGTTTTTGGACGGGCAAGGCCATCGTGGCATGGTACATGCCACGGCTTGGCTGGTGCACCACCTGCGTGATGATCTACGGAAGCTATCAGGAGAGTATCCAGATTATCGTTTCGTGGCAACAGGACATAGTTTAGGAGGAGCAGTTGCAGCACTTAGTACGATGCAGTTGCGCAACGAATTCCCGACCATGCAATGCTATGCATTTGGCACGCCAGCCTGTGTGACACAAAAGCTAGCGACTGACAGCTATGACATTGTAACGACGATTGTCAACGGATATGACTGCGTGCCACGTCTTCACCAGCACTCGCTGATGAAGTTGCAGGATGAGATTCGTCGCTTTGATTGGAAAGCTGCATTGAAGGAAATGGTGGCGGAAGAGATTCAGAACCAAAGAACTGCTTTGGAAAAGCAGCAGCATGCAAAGCTTGAGGAGCTGCAGAAGGCGTTGCAAAAATTGGATTATTTTCAATTAAAACAGCGTACAAAAGACGCAACAGCAAAGCTTGATCAAGTAAAGCAGGTAAAGCAAACCTGATGGTGTTTTTACTTTGAGCCGCTTTTGACACTTGAACTTTATTCAGGCTGCGTCCGATAACATACTGGAGGTAGCACACGATGTTGACACGTTGCTAGCTGACAAGGTGAACGCCATCATTTCGTATTTTAAGGTGGACAACCTTTTGAACTTTGACGACGTCAAGAGAGGTAATATAGCATTCCGATGACGATGAATGTGTTGGTTATAACGGTTGGATACCATGCCTTAGGTGATTCTATTTGGTGGAAACGCATGAATGAAAGTGTTAGTGCGCTTGACCGGCTATTAGAACCTGTAAAAAAGAATGAGGAGCTTGAGCGTGTGATGGTCGAACTTAAAGAACTTTTTCAAAAGACACCTGCAACTGCTAGGAAGTTGCTGCAGAGCGAGGATGATCACAGTAAGTCATTTACTTATGGGTCTGTATACTTCTTTTCGATTGATACTTGCCTAATGCTGATGATTTTAGCTACCAAAGATGACGCTTCAGTATCTGCCCAGCTACAATATTCCGTTGATAACATTATCGACAAAACGCGTACGTCGCTCAAGGTACACGTCAGCGATCAAATGTTAGTATTATCTTGTTGTTTTTTTACAGTGTTGTGTTTTAAGGAATAACATTCGTTCATTTCTCGCATAAAGGTCGAAAGTCTCCAGTGCTCTTACATCCAATGTGAAGGAGGTTGTGGGGACCTTAAAAGAAGAAACAGAAGCGCTGGGTGCAGTTGTACAGGAAGAACTTGACAAGATTGCGGATACGATTTCTCGTAATCTGCCATTTGCCATGGACGCAAAGAGTCGAAAGACGTTGGACACGAAATATAACCATGTGTTTGAAGATATCGATCCATCCCAACGAATTGAAGACAAGGTGAGAAAGGAAAAGGATCAGGAGTGGGAGGACGTGAAGAAGGACGAAAAGCAATGGCAAAAGGACAATAAGCTGTGCCACGACCCCTTGTTTCCTCCTGGTCGAATTCTTTACTTGAACCGCATCGTTACTAAGTCTCTACCAAAACACGTGGGCAGTACAAGCAACGACAAGGTCGATCAGGATATGCCGGATTCGGTGGAGTTTGTGGAGGTTGCTTCCGATGACTTTAGTCGTGTGGTGCTTTCAAACCGCATGCTACTCGATCACCTCTGTACCGACTATGAGAAAGTTCTCCAGTGTGTCGCGAAATTGCAGAATGTCAGCGATAAGAGTTAAGACTGTTGAAATTGTTTGAAGCCATTATGTCTTCTACGTCTCTCCAAGATGATGAAACCCCATTGGCTGAAATGGGTGGGTGTATTTGTGGTTACCTCTAGGTATACATTTTTTAATATGTTTATCTTCTAGGTAACATTACATAATACACTTTTCAATTTTAACTCTAATCGACCTTTTGGCTAGAGCGGCTCCGCGTGGCACACGTCGCGCACAAGTCTATATCTGCGCCTAACACTAGTGTGTGTTTTGTGTGCTTTATTTAGGCGATATATTTTCCTACACTGCAACCACATGGTTACATTACGTGCCCAACGTCTTTCGACTCTATGGGTACTAGGACATGTAGCTGTTTACGTCCTTCACGTTGAAGAGATAATAAGTAAAAATGCAACATAGTTTTTCTTAGGTCGCTTCCATTCGTTATTTGCCGCTCTCTATTCGTCTAATCGTAACTACCTACTACTCAGCATTATATCATGGAGAAGCGTGCACGTGTTGGTGGTAGCTTGCTCCTCGTCTTGCTAGCACTTGTATTCGGCTACACGTTCTGGGAAACATTCGACCTCCCGCATGAACACCGTTTGGTGAGTGCAGAGCGGGATGCGCCACTTAAGAACGTCACCATTTATCGAAACGGCTATTCGACGGGAGGCGTGCAGATGCAACTGAGCGCCGAAGTGCTGTCTAGTCGCACTGGGGAAGGAGAACTGGCCGCTTACTTGTCTCAATTTATAGCGGTGGAAGGCCTCAACGTGTCTGCCGCGCAGGAGAGTAAGGAAACAGAAGAAGCGAGCCATGAAAAGGAGCTGAACGTGCCTGGTGCAGTGGCCGATCGCGTGTACAATGGCCGCGGCGAATTACTCGAGACGTACCGCGATCTTCTATCGGGGGATCGCCTTTATCTCGTCGCCCCAGGGCTACTGTTTGTATGGCCTTTTGTGGAACTCGGACATCGTGTGACCCTGCCCTTTAAAGAAAACTCGACCAAGGCACCGATAATTCTTGAATCCATTTCAGAGTCTCCACGAGTCTTTCGACTGCTCAACTTTTTCAGTGGCGACGAAGCAGACAAGCTCATTGAAGGCACCTTGGCGATTGATCATCCACAAAACAAGCTTCAGCAATCGTCTGTGGCTGGATATGATACCAAAAACAAAAAGAAAAAGTCCAAAACCCGTACGAGTATGAATGCCTTTGATAGCTTTTCCGAGACAGCAGTAAACATTCGTAAACGCGCGTTTAATGTCCTCTCGCTTGGAGAATTCAATGAAGATATGTGTGATGGTCTTCAACTATTGCGATACCAGCAAAAGCAAGCGTACATTGCTCACCACGACTATTTTCCAATCGATGCGGTTTCTGACTACAACTATGATCCGCATACGGGCGGCTCGAATCGCTTTGCGACCGTCTTCATGTATCTATCGAACGTAGAACTTGGCGGTCAAACAGTGTTTCCGAAAGTCAATATGCCGGAAGGCCTGCCCGCCAATTATCTCCACCCTTCAAACGCGGAAGACTTTGAGGCTTCGGGCGTCAAACTATTCGAGCCAAGTAGCTGGGAATTGGATATGGTTCGACAGTGCTCGAGCAAGCTAGCGTTCTATCCTTCAAAAGGGGGTGCGGTGCTTTTCTACAATCAAAAGCCAAATGGCGAAGTGGACCCCATGTCGCTCCACGGAGGCTGCCCTGTACTTGAAGGCACCAAGTGGGGCGCCAATCTCTGGGTCTGGAATAAACGTCGCTATAGTCTGGATGCGCACGTTCTAAAGTACGAAATTGATTTTTCAAACCCTACGTCGCGTACAGTGGGGATTTACTGGTTCGACACGTTGATGACTACACTTGATCCCTACAGCGGCCAATCCTACGAAACGTACGAGGATCACCACTGGATTATCAAGGATGGCGATGACGTCCTATTCGACATTGTGGTCTCTACAGAGGACGAAAGAAAACGGACAGTCACTGTGCCACCACTCGATGAGGATTCTGCAGCTCAATCTGCGACCGGTAAAGCGAAACCGAGCGACAGCGACAAGACAAAAGACGAGTTATAAAAGAGAAACCAACCAACCTTTGCGGTTCGTATCGCATCTGTTGTTATTTGTCAACAGTGGGTCCACCTATTTTCATTACTGCTTCAAGCACCCCGACAGTTTTCGATCTTGTTGCTGGCAATAAAGACTTTTTCTAGCTCTTCATCTTTCAATGACTGGTGCTGTTTGCTACTAGTCGGTGCTTTCTGCTGGAAAGTCCGTCGTACGTGCTGTATACCTGCCTGTACTTCGTCTCCCTTTGCTTTTTTATCAGCTTTTCGTGCCTCCATTTTCTCAAATTGTTTCGATTGTTCCACACGCTCCAAATACGCCTCGTTCTCCTTCCTGGCTTGCGCGATCTCCATACGTAATTTCTGGTCTCGTATACGATTTTCATATGCAATTTTCTCTGTTAAATGGTCCCATTTAAAGCCTTTCAGGTATTTTAGATTCCACATATCGTCGTGGTAGTAGTCGCGCTTTCGACCACCAATTTGCTTGGTATTTAGCATCTTGGCAACACGTTTGGCCACTTTTTTATCCTCAAACTCGATCCAACCTTCTGTATATTTTTGTCGACGGTTTCCACCAGCACTCATGCGCTTCTTCTGCAGTACCTTGTCCTCTGGTACTAAATAAATGCGATTGAGCTCACCGTATTTGCTCAGCAGGTGCCGAAGCTTCTCTGGTTTCATGAAGGGTGGCACACAAGAAATGTACACCACACCACGGCGCTCTGCTTTTTTCCTAAACTGCTCCATTTTCTCGAGCGACAGACTACTCAGCGGCTTTGCTGCTGCAGTCTCACGCGTAGCTGCCGCTTCTGACATACTTAACTGGTCGTTGTCGAAATGGTTACTAGTTAGAATAATGTAAAGGACATGAAAAAGGTGACACTTTACCATTACTACATCAATATACCGGTATTAACTCCCCATCCGTCGTTTTTGGTACGATTTGGTATTGGTAACTTCCTCATTTGAACCAATCAACGATATGTTATTTATACTGGAGTAGACGATTGGTACACCGTCCATCGTATTTAGTCTGGACCAGAGTAAAACCGAAGTCCCTTTTCAATGATGGGTCACAGCTTTTAACCTGGACCAGACTATTTGCGAATCCATACTATTAACGTGAGTTCCAATTTAGAATGGTCCAGACCAAATTAGACAGTTCTGGTCAATACTAATTTATTCAATCACACTATATATCGTAATTACGATGATGATGATATATATGGTCGTCGGTGTCGACGCTCAAAAAAAACTAAAAAAAAAGCTAAAGAGCTGCTGCTCCTTGCCTTCTTTCCCTTCCTACTGCCTCTCTTCTTCCATTTGTTATCGATTTGTTGATGGACGACACCCAATAATGGCTCATCTTCGGTTGCTGGTTGACGAGGACGATACAGTGGTTCTTCGCCGAATGGATATCTACCTCCTCCTCCCCTATTGGAGGAATCTTCTTCTGTTGCTTGATGACCTTCCTCATCTTCTCCCAGTTTGTCTTCTACCTCACCATCTCCTATGATGTGACCTCCTTCCTCGTCATCCTCATCGCTGGTTACCTCCTCGCCGCCGCCATCATCGCCACCTCGCCCCGCGTTATTGTTGTTGTCGTAGTATGGCGATTCTTCTCGACAAAAAAAACTAGGATACTTCTTGATTATTTTCTGTAAGTGCGACAGAAGTTGCTCAGGATGCCGTATACCATTTAGATCTTTGGAAAGACCACACCGTATCATTGCTTTCCTCGCATATGTGATGTTTTGCTCGTCTCTCTGTGAGTTCACCCCGTGGACAGCCTTTGCTGCGAGCTCCTTAAAGAATTTCTTTCCAGGATTTTTCAGCTTTCCCGACCAAGAATCATCTCCACGAATATTGTTCTGCCAATCGTCGTTCTTAATGAGCTAAAGTTTCTTCTCTTCCCATCCCCTTTTCCAGGAATCATTTATCTTTAATGTAACAAAAGAGTCTGCTGGTTGGCAGAGATCTGTAGCATTGGGTGACAGCTTCCGAAGTATTGCATTGAGCTCAGCCAAGGCAGCTTGACTATCTTTGTAACGGGGTTACATTCGGGTAACACTGAGTGTTGGTGTACATGAGTACACCACGGTTGAGGTCAGTATTGGCCGGGTTGAAAGGTTTCGAACCTTTGGTTATTTTAACCAATCAGGGAATGGTCCCTTGGTGTGGTGGTGTGTCAGCCATACACGTGTCAGTACACAGGTGTGTACACTACATTTTAGCTAGGTACGAATTAGGAATATTCTACTTAGTATTACATATAGTTTATATTAGTTTAAATTAAATTAGGCTAATTACATATTAAATATATTCAGTTTACAAAAATACTTAAGACTGCCAGGCGCGCGACCACGCCCGGTCGCGCGCGCAGTGAGTGCAGTAGCTAAAGGGAGCCCTCCCTTTAGCTACACCCTTAATAAGGGAACCTTGCCGTTAAGGCATTAGCGGAGCTAGGCGCGCGACCACGACCGGTCGCGCGCGCAGTGAGTATTGTAGCCTAAGGGAGTTCTCCCTTACGCTACCTCCCTTTATAAGGGAAGTCTTGTTACAAGGGGTTAGCGAAAGCTATCTGTAAACCACCCCGGGAATCTTGGCCCCGAGTAGGAGATATCTCTCCTACTAAGCCCTTTTATAAGGGCGTATCGGCTAAGTAGCGGCTAACGCCGCTTAAAGGAAAGTCTTCCTCTGTGCGCTAGCCTCACCGTGCGTGTACGAATCCGGCTACATCTGGTAGCACTTGTAGTCAATCCAACACCTGTGTTGGTGATCAACATCCTCTGCAAGGGATGGATCAGGACGATTGGGGTAAGCTAACCCCCGTCCAACAGGAAGCCTTTAAAAGGCTGTTACCCATATTGGGTGAGGATGGCATGCGCCATCTAGTGGAGAAGGGCCTCGATGCCGTGCGTGAAAGGGTGAATGCCCTTATCGACCATGGGGCGAGTCTTCGAGGTAGTTATCCCGCGTCTACGGGGGTGCGCCCTCCGATGTCCTTTAAGATAAAGGAATCCACCGGCGAGAAAGGTGAAAACCTTTATGTGTGGCTTCGAGAGGTTGAAACCGCATACGCCACCGCGAACGTGATCGAGGATCACCTGCAAGTGGGACTTGCACTGACCCATCTTACGGGCAAAGCCCGTACATGGGCGTTTACGTGTTAGGATTCGGTCACGACCGTGTTCCCGAACTGGGGAGTCCTTAAGCGAAAGCTTATGGACAGGTATGCAACGCCTGATCTGGTTCTCCAGAATCAGCTGGCGTTTTTTGAGGTGCCGTCAGGGCACTAGGGACCTGGA
Organism: Peronosclerospora sorghi; assembly: GCA_026184515.1. Taxonomy (NCBI): domain Eukaryota; phylum Oomycota; class Peronosporomycetes; order Peronosporales; family Peronosporaceae; genus Peronosclerospora; species Peronosclerospora sorghi. The sequence continues at coordinate 21,572,850 of CM047580.1, forward strand.
TACATATGTCCAAGGACTGAAGACCCTGTTGGCAGGGATGTACGCGAAAGCGTATTCGGACGATGTGTCCATCCCCGTCTTCATGGGAGGCCTGAAAGAAGGGCCGGCACGTTCGGAACTGTTCCGATGCCGACCCCATTCCCTGGGGGAGGCGTTTAAGATGGCGTTTAACGCCGAGAGGAACTTTCGTTCCTCTAAGGTGGGTCCTGAACCCATGGACCTGAGTCAGGTCGAAGTGGAGGGGAACCCTTCCGCTAAGAGTCACTCTGACTCTTTTCGCAGAGCTTCGGGGCGGAGCTCTTAGCTATGTTGCAGCGGCGTGGGCCGCTAAGGTGCTTCCTATGTGGAAGCGTGGATCATCTGCGGAACAGATGTCCACAAAATCCCCAGCGAGATAGTCGCTGGAAGGGGCCGAGGGCGTCAAAAAGTCCCTAGCCCAAGCCGTCGGGAAACGGCGGCTCCCAATAGGTGCGGGGCGCCTTACTGGGGGACCCCTCAGTTCTGTTAATCCCCAGGGTAGGGGACGACAGCACAAATCCCCGAGGGAACCGGTGCTTTCTAGCACCGAGTTGGTGTACCAGCCAGGTTTGCTGGTAGTCCTTACGGACGTGAAGGATTTGATAAGCCTTGGAGAGTCTTGATAGACTCTGGAGCGTCTGACAATTATGTCAGACGAGCTTCTGTGGAGAAGAGCCGGCTGTATGCCGAGCCCCTATAGGGACGTTCTCGTGACTTTGTCACGGCCCGTCTAGCGACGGGCGTATAGGTTTCTGTACCCAAGGTCCCGATTGACCTTACGCTGAAGTTTGCAGACTTCGACAGCTTAGAACGTTGCTTAGTCATGGATTTAAACTCGAGGTATGACCTCTTTCTGGGCATGAAGTGGATGGAACGCCACGAGCCATGGATAGACTGGAAGTCTAAATCCATTGTCTCAACGCACCCGCGGTCGGGTGAAGCATTGGCGAGTCATGAACCCACCTTTGCTCGATCGCAAAAGCGATTCTGGCGTGAGATGCCAGATATTGGGATGCCTGAAATGATCATTCCCAATGGCGTTAAGGAAAAGTTCCTTAACGAGAGGGATTCGGCGGTTAATCCCAACGCCGTTATAGGCGAGACTGGTGAGTCGCCAGTGATAGAGGTGGATTCCTCTGAAGTTAAGCGCGAGGCGCTTAGAGAAGAGACCCGAAGTTCGTCTCTTCTGCAGGTCGGAACAGATTCCGACCACGCCTTGTCCGGGGAACAAGTTGCGACTCTAGTGGTAGGGGTAGAGACCCCTGTGGTTAGGCACTAGGCGCTTCCAAGCGAAGAGACCCGAAGTTTGTCTCTTTTGCACGTCGGAAATGATTCCGACTACGCCGTTATAGGTGAGACCGGCGAGTCACCGGTGGTAGAGGTAGAGACCTCTGTGGATAGGCGCGTGGCGCTTCCAATAGATGGGGCAATTGACTCCCCCCATCTGGGTCTCGGGATGAGTCTCGAGGCCAGTAGTCATCAGTCCTATAGGATGCTGAATAGTGTGACAGGTGTTGTCACAGAAGGCGTAAGCCTTGAACGGTTGCCTGGGATAGGCGAACTGTTGTCGTTGGAGGAGATGGCCTTCAACGAGTTTGAAACTGCTTTGAAAGCAGATGAAATCGACGAGGTTGTCGTACTACGTCCGGAAGAGGAGTTGAACTCCTCATCCACGATGGACGAGTCAGTTTTGGTGCAGACCAAACAGGCATTAAATGCCCGAAGCGGTCTCAAGATCCTCGCGGATACTGGTGACTATTACCATTCCTTATTAAAGGAATTTGGAGATGTCATTAGTGACAACCCGCCGATGGGGTTACCACCGGATCGGGGAGTCCGACATGAAATTGATTTGGTTCCTGGAACCAAATACTGCGTCACTAGGCAGTGGCCTCTCCCCAAGGAACAATTCGACGTCATCGAGGCATTCTTCAAGGGGAAAGAAGAGGCAGGATGGTACGGGAGAGCAAGTCTCCCCACTCATCTCCCACTTTTTGTGTTCGTAAACCGAACG
>CM047580.1:21589444-21602570 GCA_026184515.1 Peronosclerospora sorghi
TGTGGATAACCTTTCCACTTCACCAGGTACTGGGTCTCCCCCCGATGATGGCATCGCGCCATCAAGCTTTCCACATGTTAATGTGGAATACCCTCCGAGTCGAGAACTGGACGAGGAGGTCGCGCAATTGCGACGTGAGTTCCACGGGCGCTTTGATCGACACAGCAGTCGCATCCAAGATGCCCAGTTAGGGCTCCGCTACGAGAGGAGTGCGAATGAACTCATCGAGGGGCGGCTTGCCTCCCTCGAGTCTCTCGTTGCGGAGCTTCATGGTCGCATTTCGATCCTGTCGGCTATATTCCGACCTGTTGTGCCTTTCGGCTATTCAACTTCCCACCCTCCTCCAAGAGAGGACCCGCCTCCGGGTTCTGGTATGGCTTAACCATACCCGCATAGAAGGTTGGATGCGTACGCATCGCCTTCGGGATGTCTAAGGTATACGCCAGACCCTTTCGGGATAGTACCTTGAAAGGTCCCACAAACCTGGGGCGCAGTTTGTTTCTCAACACATTAGAAACTGAATATGTAGGAAGGTTTTTAGCGTCTAATAAAACACTTACTCCTACTTTATACACTTTTCTGTTACGTCGAACCTTGCGGTCGGCGTGTCCCTTTTGCTTGTCTTGGCTTTCCTCCATGGCATCGCAAACGTGTCGTAAGACACTAAGGCGCGTCGATAAAAACTTATCGATGTGCTTTCGAACAGATACAGGACTGACATCGGGGAATCCTCCACCCTCAAGCTCTGGGCCACACACACGTGGCGTCAACGGAACCCTAGGATTAACTAACCCGTTCACGTAAATGTGGTGGAGTCAAGTTCAAAATCGAACACCGTAGTGTCGAGAACCTGACCACCATCGTGCCCAATCTTCCAACTGACGGGGGGGGACCCCGCGAACCTTCGCCTACAATCCGATCTGATCGTCCGCTGCTAGAAGACGACCGATAATCAGCATAGGACGCCTGGTCCGATTTCTGCGTCTCCATCTCGCCTTGTGTACCCGATGGAATGGTCTGGTTTCACACTTGGTGGATCGTCGCCGTGAATTGATGTGGATCTTAAATGTGAGACCGTGCTGGGTAGTGTACCCTGGGCGGAACTCTTCACCCTGGGTACGGGCAGACCAATTATACTCAGAGTAAGTATACTCCGAAGGGCAGATCGCTTAACCGATCGTAGAGCCCAACCAATGCGAGAATAACAGACCAATATTCCAATATGGAGATCCAACGAGAACGTAACAACAAACTCCACGAACGATATCTCCACGTAACAATCCAAAAACTTGCTTACACGTTCCAAACGTGTGTGACTTGGGATTGCGAAGCCGACCAATGCGTAGTCCCGTCGAGGGACTTCCGGCGGACCAAGTGCGTCTGTAACGCGTCCCGGACGGGTATAATGAGCTAGAGGGGATTACTCAACCCTCTGCTCCCAAACACTCCGCGGCGTGCAGAGGCGACCAGCGTACTTATCAAAGATGCTAACGACTTCCTTGTTGTGAGTTAAAGGCCAAAATATAACAACTAACAAATCCTATCTCCCTACGGTCCCCAATATGTACAAACATGAAATATGTAAGTACACGCAATATCATGTTACTTACCAAAATCTGTGTTCTTGACACTCCAAGCACACGATTGGCCCAAAATACTCCGTCCTTTCAGCCATCCAGACCGATCCGCCTTGAAAAATGGTATACTGGTACAAAATGGTCAACAGTTTAGCTTGCACTTCACCACAGCCGCCCCTGAGTCTGGTCGTAGCCGCGCAACGGTAGCGACCCGATCTCACCACATCCCAGATCTTCGCAGTAGCGGACTTCACCGATGGACAGATCTTCGCCAGGTATTTGTTCTTGTGCACCTGATCATCTTGTAACCTCTCTTGACGTTCGTTGCTGCAGGTGCCCTGTGTCCCCAATCCCCCCATGTCAATTCGCCTCCCATATCTGCCCGATCTGAAAGCCCTCGCAACACTCCAGATTCCGACACACCGGTGGGCATCAGATCGGGGTTTATCAGCTCCAGAAAACAATCCGGGAGCTTCAGTTGCAGTTGAACGTCAAGAATTCATCACTCCTCTAACTGAGAAAGGAGGTGGATACCTTAATCCCCATGTCCACGAAGTTGCAGGAGGTGATCGCTGAACACGCGCATCTCCGGGCACAGATTGCCCAACAAAAAACGCGAGGTAAGCTGATCGGTCTGTTTTTCGACTTGGATCTGCTCTAACATTCCTTCGCGTGCAGATCGGCTGCCCACCGACATCGCCAAAGCGTTTGACGCTTTACTCGCGGCTGATCGGCAGTCGCATGACCACTGCAATCAGCTCCGACAGATCTTGGACGGTCTGATCGGCGCACGGCATGATCTGTCTCGTTTGGAGGCCTACAGGTCACACCTCCGGGAACAGCTCGCGCTGGTCAACCGGCAGAGGTTGAAGGATCAGTCCGATCGGACTTTTTTCCGCACCCAACATGGAGACCTGGAGAGGCAGATCGGCGAGTTGCAGGTCGTGGTCAGGTATCAGATCGAGAAGGCCGAGTCCTTCCAGAGCCGATCGGACGCCTGTACCAAGGAGTCAAACCGTCGTTGGGCAGCCGTAGATTGATGCCACCAACAGTTGACTGACTTGCTGTACCGGCGTTCCGCTGTAGGCTCTAGCGTGACCGATCTGCATCGGCCGCTCTGATCGATCTGCACCAAGATCGGAAGCGACGCCATTCATTGTCCAAAAGTCAATATTCCAAAATCCCAAAAGTTCCAAGAAGCGTAAGGACGCGTCGAAGGGCTCGAGGGCGCGGGGCGTAGCGCGCGACTCCGAACTCGAGGAGACGCAAGCGGTGCCTCAAAAGAAAGCCAAGACTCTGGCGCATCTTCCAAGCCCAAGATCGGACGCAGGTAACACGTCCTTCACCGTCAAATCGCATACTCCCTTACGCCCCCGCGCTGCTCACACCAAGCATATGGAGATCTCCTCCGGAGAGGACTCGGGGAACGACTCGGGAGATTCTGAGTTCTTGTTCACTGCTCTGTCCAAGTCCTGATCCGATCAACGCCGAGGTCCTGTTCCAGCGAATCCTGCATCTGGGGATGATAAGGTGATCAGCTCCCAGGGTGATGGTGTTGCACGGACGCGTGAGTCAACCGGATCGGTGCCTTCGTATCAGCCCGACACATCTGGGCTGCGCCATCACGCCCGATTGAAAGGAGTGTCGATCGGAGATCGACCTCTTCCATCGCGGACTTCAGATGCCACTTTTCCATGCTCACCGGGGCAGATCGGTAGCTTGCACCGATCAGACCTGACCAACCAAGATCTATCCCGGTCGATGTCCCGACCAGATTTCTGGCTTTTTCCTCCAGCTTTGAAAACCCCTGACCCGTCTGCGTGGCGGGCGGATCTAGTCACAGGACCGCAAATCGACCGTCTGTATGCAGATCGACCGCCAAGTTGGACTCCATATTCGCGTCGACTCCTTAAATCGATTCGCTTCTGGGTCGACTTCGGGATTTTAATACAGCCCACTGCCAGGCGATATGGGGGTCTACCCATTATCTCCTCCTTCCCGCGGGTCGGAAGTTACGTGACCAAGACCTGATCCTGTTTAAGAAGCGCCGGAAACAGCGCAGGAGTCGGGCGGGCGAGGCTTGGCTGGCCCTATGCCAGTTTATTCTGGAAGGGATGCTGGCCCGCGAGTGCGACATCGACATCTTCTTGTATCCGGTGTTGTTTCATATGTCCAAGCGTCGCGTTGAGAGCCCCGGGGCGTTGACTGAGGACGGAATCTGGTATCCCGGTCTCCATTGTGACGAGCCGATCGCAGACCTTAAAGACGCCTTGATCCAGATCGATTGGAAGGAGCCCTGGCGTAATCAGCATCGGGACCAATTCTAAGAACATCTGGCATTTACTATCGGTCGTTTGTGGGGTGATTGCGAATCTTGATGCGGCAGTTAGCTGACCAGATAATCCATAATACATGTCATCATTCTTTCCAAATTCCTGATCACCTGATCACTTGACAAAATTTCATCACTTTCTCCAAACTTGCACAACACGTTATCACACACAGTTTCCATCCACATCGCGAAAATTATCACCACGTTCGTCACTACACTACTTCTGTTCATCACAGTTCATCACACTACTTCACAATAATTCAGACCTTACACATATTTACACCGATCGATATACGGATCGGTGCAAGTGTGTGTCTTGATCTTCATCTTCATGTGTCTGCATCACTGCGAAGCGATTCCGACTGACTCGTTCTCGCTCAAACTCTCGTAGCAGTGCTCCACAATTTAGATCGAGTTCGTCGATCCAAGTTGCTTCGTCATGATCCTTCCAGCGGACCAGATATTCTCGGTGGGTGCGACCGAAACGCGTCTTCTTGACCGATCGGATATCTAGCACCTTTTCCACCTCGAATTCGTCCTCTTCCAATGGACTTTCCCAACTGTCTTCCGGCAGCAGAGCTTCGTCAAAATCGAATATCTCCGCTTCGTCCACCATACAGGGCATTTTAGGCCGATCGGGGAACTCTCTGACCAGCTTTAGTTTGGACAAATGCACGATCGGAAAAACTTTATAATCCGTGCCGATCGTGATCAGACGGGCAGCATGCGCACCGATCAGCTCTGCTACACGGTAAGGACCGTGCCACATATGCGCCAACTTCTTTGTATAGCCTTCCTTGACCCGATCGAGGTATAACCATACCCTCGCCCCTGGTTCAATACCATGAGGGCGGACCTGATCGTTATTCCGATCTGCTCGATCTTGCGTGGCCTGACGCAACTTTTCATTTAAGACTTCTTTCGCATGCTGATAATGCTTCTGGACATGTATGCGCCAACGACGGGCATCGCGATCGCGGTTCAGAGTGCAGCCGATCGGTATCGCCGCTTCAAGTGTCGATCGAGGGTCCCATCCATACGTCAGATAGAGAGGCGTTTCTCCTCGGACCCTATCGGTTGAAGAGTTGAGTGCGAATACCAGTCTCTCTGCATACTCATCCCAGTCACGTTGGTCTGGATCGTCCACATACATCTTAATCGCGCTTGTGATTGTCTGCACCATGCGTTCAGCCGATCCGTTCGCTTGCGGACGATATATGCCATCGTCGCGCTCTGCTTCTGGCCTAGCATGCTATTGAACGATCGGAAAACCTCTGCCATAAAACCGTGCTCCCGATCGTGTCTAATAACTTCGCTGGCGCCGAACCTTCTGAGCACGCATTCCTCGTAACTCTGGGCGATCTTCTCCGCAGATCGGGATGCACTAGCCTTTGCGATCACCAGACCAATGAATAGGTCGATCCAGATCAGCAGTTCAGTGTTGCCGCGTGTCGATCTGGGCAGCGACGGTATGTGATCAATTGCTATCACCTGGAAAGGGTAAGTAGCCTCGATATTTCCGGTCGATCGGTCCTTGATTATCGGTCTGCCCTTTCTGTTCTCGCAATCTGTGCAACAGCCCACATATTCTGCACGCTCCGAAAAAGTCCTCTCCAGTGAAAGTGGGCACTTATCGTGTGGTATGTCTTGCCTATGCCTTGATGTCCCCCTTCTAGACTCACATGGTAGTGATGAAGGACATCCGGCTGTAGCAACGCAGGGACCACCAATTTGGCTAGTCGATCTCGATCGGCACTGTCTTGGTCAACGTCACGGCAGTAATATAGCAATCCATTGTCATCCACATCGTAACTGTCCGCGATCTTGGTACACTCTTTCGCCTGATCATTTGTTAGCTTGGACAGTTCACCGCTCAGATAGGCCTTTAAGTTGACGATCCACTCTTCTTCGTCCTGCGCCTTGAGGATCCGTTCTGCCCTTAGCTGTTGTACAACGCGCTCACTCATCCTTTCCTTTGGGAACGATCTGCGAGACTTACGATTTCTCCATCTAGTTGTCTCCATCACATGCACCTGATCAGGGCTGTCCTTGGGCTTGATCAACTCCGGTAGCCTGTTTATGTTCGTAAGTTCTTGTAGAACGGCCTCCTCGGTGATCGTCGCACCGATCTGGTCCCGCATAGCTTGGGTCGCGAGGTGATCGGCGCTTCTTTTCCAATCCCGTTTCACGTGCAATAGCTCGTGGTTGGGATAGTCTTTCAATTCCTTCATCACCCGATCATTTAGCAACTTCAGCCGTGGCGCCTTACAGTCGATCCCCCCGGTGATATGCCTTATCTCTAGGTTGGAGTCACCACATATGATGATCCGCCCTTTATTTTGTGATGACAGAAGATCAAGACATAGAAGGAGACCCCGATATTCCGCCTCGTTGACCGTTATGTCAGGCGTGAAATAGGCGGCGGTTGCTACTATAGACCATTGTGGTAACTTCCACAGTATGGCACTATAGGAGCCGACCTTCTTCTTTACGCTAGACGATCCGTCGAAACTCAAGACCAGGAGTTCCTCATCCCGATCGACGATCGGTGGCGGCAGCGAGATTGAGACTGTCGAGGTTGCTTCCTTGGGGCAATCGCCATCAGAGCTCCATCCACTTCAGACCGAGGGGTGATGCTGGCAGCCAATGTGCCCAATATCTCCTCTCCCTTGGTGCACTTGACTACCTCGAGGGACCACTGTGACAAGATCGCTGACCATCTGCCGAGCCTACCGTCCATCACATTGGCTGATAACAGCCAGGCCAATGTCGAATTTCACGAAAGAACCTTTACAGATCGGCCGACCAGTAGATTGTAGCACACATCCAAAATCCGTAGTAAAGCCAGAAGTTCCTTTTCGACGATCCCACAGTTAACTTCGTTCGGCTTCAACGTCCGGCTCGTAAAAGTGACCGGATGGTACACTCCATCATGTTCTTGCACTAGAGTGGAAGAAATGGCCCACTTACTAGCGTACACAATGAAGATCGGCATTTTTTCCGGATCGAAGTGCCTGAGAATCGGTGCCGTCGCCATCTTGGCCTTCAGCATACCGAAAGCAACCTTTGCACGCTTCATGTGATCCTCTGCCTTCACCTGCGGAAAATCTGCGGGCAGATCAGAATCGCAGCCCTCCCGTAAAGTTGCCCGATCTCCTTCGCGCAACATATGGCAGTCGACTTCTCGGAGCTCTTACAGCACGGCCGCTTAAATCGCAAAGTCTTCAATGAAGCGGTTGTAGTAATTTAAGCTCCCTAAGAAGTACTGCATTGCCTTCAGTGATCCTGGAAACGGGAGGTTGCTCAGTGACTCGAGATCCTTGGGATTGGCCTCCGCCCACTGATCGACACCATATGACCCAAATAGCGACCTTGGACATGCCCCAAAAACTCTTCACAGCACTGATCGACAGGTTCCAGCGATCGCATGTCTCCAACAACCGTTCGACCTTCTCGAACAGATCGCTACATGACGAATCAGGTATCAGAATGTCGTCGATATACGATCGCCTCCCCAGAACGGACGGTCTCCTTTCCCGGTCTGGTTCACCCTCTGTAAATACATCATTGTTTTCGGTGGGGTCCCGATCGGTACTGATCTTGAAGTGTCCATACAATGCGTTGTCGATCAGCCTCTGGTAGATCTGGGGCGCGTTCTACAAACCGAACGGCATACGGTTCCACTCGAACAGAACGAACGGCGTAACAAATGCGGAGATGTCGCGAGCCCGATCGGTCATCGAACCCACCCAGAATCCACTTGCCATATCCAGTGAGCAATACCATAGGGTCTTGTCGAGATCTTCTAGCAGATCGCTGATCAGCGGCATCGGGTACACCATAAGCTTGGTCAACCGATTACCAACCGATAATCGATACACAACCTGATGTCGACGTCGTTCTTCTTGATCACAATAACGATCGGTGAGGCGCACGGCGAGGTCGACGGCTTAATGATCTTGGTAGCCAACAGTCCTTTAATAAGATCGGACAGTTTTTCGCGGTACTGTGGCGCCACACGTCGGCATCGCTGGGCTATCTGCTTGGCATCCCCACGTCGATGTCGCAGATCGCTCCGCGAGCAGCAGGGGGTAAGGCATTGCCTTTCCCGATCAGCTGATGTTTCTTTTTCCATATGATCTTCTTTAGCTGATCGATCTGATCAGGACTGTTGACATCTCGATCACCCACTTGTAGATCGTCCAAGGTGACTTCGGGCGGATCGGCGGCCACTTCAGGGAGGACTGCCGTCTGGCTCTCCAGCTCGTGAATGTACTGACCCCCTCCCTCATGTATACAAACTTGGTCATCTTCCGGGGCAATGTCACCCAAAACCGTCCTGGACGGTTGCACACTGCTGTTCCCGAGCAGCGGGCTACCTTTCAGCGACATCGATCTGCTTAGGCGCGCCATCGTGGTCCGCCCCAGCAATCCCATGTTCCCATTTTTTTATTTCCGGCTCCGCTGTCGCCTGTTCTTGTGACGCCACCATGTTGACGAACCTTGACTAATCTGGTCCACGGTGTCCGGCGACTGCGGTGCCTTTCTTCAAACTAACATCTTCTTTGGGGTTACATAGCTGGGTCGTTCCACCACAGGTGAGGTGTCTTGTTCCACCTGTCCATCATCGCTGACCAGATCGGTGGTCGCTTGGTATGCCAAGTTCTGCCACTCGACATAACGTCTCGATCCGATCGAGACGAACCACGCCTTTATTGGCATCTTACCTTCAGCTAGCCACATGCCAACAATAGTATTGTTGTCGGGCGTAAGAGGCTTGTCACCGATATTAGTGAATCGAACGTAATCGAACCGGCCGGCTCTCTTCACGAAGGTCGGCACCACCCGGTCGCCCCTGTTCACCCATAACTTCCTTGACCGAAAACCTTTATCGACCGGGGTATCAGCGGATTGGCCGACTGGAATGGTGACATCTTGATTCCACCTGACCAGATCGGTGTGCGATCCGTATAGGGGCCGCCGACCAGCTAACTGGATCTGGACCTCATCCGGGAGTGTAAGCACTCCATGAGACAGATCTAGACAAATACCCGATGGCACCATAAAATCCATGCCTAACAAGGCATCCTGACCGGCCCGCTTGCCAACCCAAGCGCTGAAGAAGTAAACCAACGAACCCGATAGGGTGATCTTCACGCGCGTCCTTCCTTCGGTCATGTAAGAATTTTCCCCGATTCCAACGCATTCTTGTATCTGGGTATCGTCTATACGACATCCGACCTACTAGCAAAGGCGGAGTCGATAATCGAGACTTCGGCCCCATAGTCTAATAACATCGTCGCTTTCTGGTTGTTGATCTTACCACAGGCTTTCGCCTGCTTAAACCATTTGTCGGGCGCGTGATACTTCCAGTATCCTCGAGACTCCCCCGGAAGCAGATCCAACTGCATGACCACCTTCGACCGGGAATATTCATCGGTCGTGAGATTGTAGACCGGATGATCCCGATCGACGCAATTGATAACAGAACATGTATTGTCGGTTTTATTCTCCTTGCCGACATATTCATAGATGCCAAACGTAGACCGCTCGGCTCGATCCAAATTTCAACCTGGCGAGCGTTCTAGTTTAACATCTTTTCCACGTCAGGTGGAAGCATCCCCGCGTGCTTACCCGGCACATACCAATTGCACATCAGATTGAAAAACTCTTCAATCTTACACTGGTCGGCCTCGTGGATCTCTCCACATGACTTGCACACGAAGAGGCAGTGATCGGTGGGGTGGCCGCGTCTTTCGCAATTCTTGCAGGTTAACTTCTTCCAGCAATCCCCACCGTCATGCTTGCTCGACCCGCAGTAAGAACACTTCTTGCGAGGTCGGTCCGGGTCGGACTTGTTCCCGCTCCTGCCCTTCCGATCTGCCTGGTTAGGCGTCGATCTGGTTATTGGAGCAGGTTCCGTGACAAAGATGTGGCGATATTGTTCCTCGTCTGACTCCGGACTGGACTGACCGCTACTTTCTTCTTCCGATCCAGTGCTGTCTTCAGTCGCGATCGCCTTAACAGCACGAGCCGATCTGGTAAGGGGCCTCTTCACCGGATCGGTCTGTGTCTTAGATCTGTAGCGACCCGATCCAACGGCGCCCTTCGCCCTCATGCTGCGTGAGTGTTGCAACGTCCGCAACGTCTGCTCCACTTCCCCCACATCTTTGAGGCGCAGCAGAGTGAGCTGATCTGCCAGCTCTTGGTCATCAAGGGTACTGATATAGTGACCCACGTGCTCCATAGCGGCACCGGTCCGCGGGTTGCCTTCCTTGATCACTATCCCGGCGCTAATTGCAGCCACGTTCAAACGGTGCAAGTACTCAATCGGCGTCTCGTCGCCCCGCTTCTGCATATAATGGTATTTGCGGGCGCTAGAGAATCCGGAGTTGCAGTACTGCCCCTCAAATTCTGAACATAACAGATCCCAGTCAGATCGGACATCCCGACTCAACTGTTGGATCCAGTTCGCAGCCGGTCCTTTCAGCAGATCTCTGAAGATCAAACAACGTTCCTTTTTTAGTGTCTGATCCCGCAAGAAAGCAGACTTGACCCGATCAAACCATGATCTGGCTTGCTCCTCGTCGGTGTTCTTGCCAGTGAAATCCTTGAGATCAGTGGACGCAGACATGCGAATGCGTGGGATCGGAGTAGATCCAAAATCAAAGGCGTTCGTAGAGGCTAGGTTATCCCTGCGCTTTCTGACCACACCTGCACCGTCTGACCCATAGTGGTCATCCGGATCGCCGATCGACTCCATGTCGAAATCGCTGTTTTTGCTTGATTGGTGCGGTCGGGCTGGATGCGGCTTGCGCCTTCCTCTTCCAACTGGTCTGCCACCTCGGGTAGCCTTATCCGTTGATGCCACTGACTCCATATCAACATCCCGGCAAGTATTGACATTTTTCCGGGCAGATCGGTCCTGGGCATGCGGGCGCGGAGGCAATCGGCATCGATCTCCCAAGAAACGCTCCATCATCGCTTCAAACATGGATTGGACGTTGGCTTGGGTCATGGGCAACGTGTTGATGTCCTACTTTGGATGTACTGAAGCCTGTGGGGGCTCCTGGGGCCCCGACCGGCATGTAGACCTTTGCTGCCGCACGTCCTGTTTATGCTCCCATGGGGTATGGTTCGGCCCCATGGTCATCCGTCGACACCGACCTCCAACTCCGATGAGTTATTAGAGGCAGGTGGAGACTGACACAACGACTTATCGTCGGAGCACTCACCGTCGTATACTGCCGTGGTCTCAGCGACCTTCAATGTCGCGGTGGGAGTTGGGAGGCGGACCGCCCCCACCAACGGCACCAAATGGTCATGGAAGGCCGACATCGACATCTCCAGCATCCAAGTATCCAGATCGAAGAGTTTCTGCACGTTGGCGAGGTTTCGAACTTTCATGCCGACCTCGGCCAACATCGCCAGCAGGTTCTTCACCAATAGCAACGGCCGATCGCTTTGGATCGGTTAGGTGGTGGGTCCGAGAAGGCGATCGGGTATCTGGGGGTCTATAATCCGCATGACCTGGTCTTCGCGAATAAATCGCTCCAACTCGTGGATGTAGTACATCCTAGTCAGGTCTTCTTCTTTGATGACCCCATCCCCGACCTGCGACTTCTCTTCCAAGTCGTCTTCCTCGGACGGCATTCTAAGCCTCTGCTTGGGAACCTTGGGAGGGTGGGCTGGATCGTTCCGATCAGCCTACAAATATTTTTCGCTTTTTATTTTATTTTCGTCAAAATATTAATTCAAATGCATAGGATCAGGACTTTTGTCCTGATCCTTTCCGGAACTATAGCAAGACCTGATATAGTCCCGATCGGGTCCGGTGGGATCCTTATGGGAAGGAAAAAAATATTAATCCCGATCTGGTCCTCCACCCGGCTAGATCGAACATCGCCATCTTTATCGACAACTAGAATATAAGGCGATAGCCGTTCCTTATGTCCTCTCCAGAACGATTCCACATTTAATTCATTGTAATAAATTTTTGACGAGATATCATCTCGGTGATATCCACGATCACCAAGTGATCTGGGCACGCGCACCATTGTGGTGGAGTCAAGTTCAAAATCGAACACCGTAGTGTCGAGAACCTGACCACCATCGTGCTCATCCTTCCAACTGACGGGGGGGGGGGACCCCGCGAACCTTCGCCTACGATCCGATCTGATCGTCCGCTGCTATCAGACGACCGATCATCAGCATGGGACGCCTGGTCCGATTTCTTCGTCTACACGTCACCATGTGTACCCGATGGAATGGTCTGGTTTCACACTTGGTGGATCGTCGCCGTGAATTGATGTGGGTCTTAAATGTGAGACCGTGCTGGGTAGTGTACCCTGGGCGGAACTCTTCACCCTGGGTACGGGCAGACCAATTATACTCAGAGTAAGTATACTCCAAAGGGAAGATCGCTTAACCGATCGTAGAGCCCAAACAATGCGATAATAACAGACCAATATTCCAATATGGAGATCCAACGAGAACGTAACAACAAACTCCACGAACGATATCTCCACGTAACAATCCAAAAACTTGCTTACACGTTCCAAACGTGTGTGACTTGGGCTTGCGAAGCCGACCAATGCGTACTCCCGTCGAGGGACTTCCGGCGGACCAAGTGCGTCTGTAACGCGTCCCGGACGGGTATAATGAGCTAGAGAGGATTACTCAACCCTCTGCTCCCAAACACTCCGCGGCGTGCAGAGGCGACCAGCGAACTTATCAAAGATGCTAACGACTTCCTTGTTGTGAGTTAAAGACCAAAAAATAACAACTAACAAATCCTATCTCCCTACGGTCCCCAATATGTACAAACATGAAATATGTAAGTACACGAAATATCATGTTACTTACCAAAATCTGTGTTTTTGACACTCCAAGCACACGATTGGCCCAAAATACTCCGTCCTTTCAGCCAACCAGACCGATCTGCCTTGAAAAATGGTACACTGGTACAAAATGGTCAACAGTTTTAGCTTGCACTTCACCACATAAAACGGGGTAAACCACGTAGATGCATGGACCGAATTGTTTATAGCAAATTCGGCCATAGGAAGCATCTCACTCCAACGCTTTGGAGAATCCGGACATAAACTCCGGAGAATATCTTCACAACGCGATTAACGCTTTCCGTTTGACCGTCCGTCTGCGGATTATCCGCAGTGGACATGAAGAGCTTGGTGCCTAGCACCTTAAACAACGCTCC
>CM047580.1:21608072-21672988 GCA_026184515.1 Peronosclerospora sorghi
GGAGCGTTGTTTAAGGTGCTAGGCACCAAGCTCTTCATGTCCACTGCTGATAATCCGCAGACGGACGGTCAAACGGAAAGCGTTAATCGCGTTGTGAAGATATTCTCCGGAGTTTATGTCCGGATTCTCCAAAGGGTTGGAGTGAGATGCTTCCGGTGGCCGAATTTGCTATCAACAATTCGGTCCATGCATCTACGGGGCTTACCCCGTTTTACGTGAACGGATTAGTGAATCCGAGGGTTCCATTGACGCCACGTGTATGTGGCCCAGGACTTGAGGGGGTAGGATTCCCCGATGTCAGCCCTGTATCTGTGCAAAAGCACATCGATAAGTTTTTATCGACGCGCCTTAGTTCTTACTACATATTTGCGATGCCATGGCGGAAAGCCAAAACAAGCAAAAGGAACAGGCTGACCGCAAGGGGCGGCGTAACGACAAGGTTTACAAAGTAGGAGAAAGTGTTTTATTAAACGCTAAGAATCTTCCCACACATGCAGTTTCCAACGTGCTGCGGAATAAACTTCGCCCCAGATTTGTGGGGTCGTTTAAGGTATTAGCCCGAAAGGGCTTGTCGTATACCTTAGACATCCCTAAGGCGATGCGTACGCATCCAACCTTCTATGTGGGTATGCTTAGGCCATACCGGAACCCTGAGGCGGGTCCCCTCTCGGAGGAGGGTGAGGTGAGAAGCCAGATAGCCGAAAGGTGCGACAGGTCGGAACATCTCCGACAGGGTTGAAATACGACCCTGAAGCTCCGCAAAGAGAGACTCGAGATAGTCAAGCCGCCCCTCGATGCGTTCATTCGCACTCCCTTCGTTGCGGAGTCCCTCCTGAGCATCTTGGATGCGACGGCTGTGTCGGTCACAGCGCTCGTGGAACTCACGTCGCAATAGCGCGACCCCCTCCTCCAGTGCTCGATACGGAGGGCACTCCACATTACCATGTGGAACGTCTGATGGCTCGACGCCATCACCGGGGTGAGACCCAATACCTGGTGAAGTGGAAAGGGTATCCACATTCCCATAGCTCGTGGGAATACGAGACTCCCCTGCGGCAGGATTGCCGTGACGTCGTTGACGCTTTCGAGCGGGAGAATCCCACTGAGAGTCAACGACCAAAGAGGCTGAAGAATCCCCTTCACTCCCAGTAGTTGGGAGTTCGCCGGAGGCAGATGCTGTGCTTGCATTGCTCTACGGTACCACATCGAGAGCAGAGCGCGTATGATAGGAGGCAGGTAGTTGCCCTTGCGCTTTGGCCTGAGCATAGGCCAAGCGTAGCGCCCTCTCTACCCGAACGTCGTGTTCGGAAAAGCTGTTGTACAGCGCATCGAAACTGGGGAGGCGTTTCTCCCTTTCCGCGCAGGCGCGTAATGCCTGTTCTGCGTCTTCGACGCTTTCGTCCCTCAAGAGAACAAAGGGAATCTCGCGGATGATATCCACGAGGACACCGCGTGCCTGCTTCCCGAGGCGCTTTCGGTAGGACTTAACGGTACAATGTTTGGGCGTTAGTAGTCGGGCCCGGAGTTGGTTCCGACGCGCAATTTCACGCGTCAGTATAACCGCTGGACAAGGGGTATAGGAGGCTAGACCCCTCTTGACCGCCTGCTTAGCCCTCTTTTGAGGGTCGTGAGGTCCCTTCCGTGCCCGTACGGCACGTCGGACCTCTTGAACTAAGGACGGTTCATTGGTGGTGGTCGCCTGTGGCAACCGGGAGGTATCACCCCTAGCGGGTAACGGTGGCGCACGAGCTAGTGCGTTTTCCCCACGTGCGGTGAATGGGTTGGATGACCGACAGCGCCGTTCGGCGCTGTCAGCGTGGCCAGACGTTGGGGAGATCTCCCGAAGGGCATCCACTTCCGAGTTGTCAGAATAGTTTTCGTCCATACCACCACTGAAGGTGTACAATTGACAGCCAGAGGTACTGGCGTTGGACTTCTCCAACAAGATTTTGATTTTTGCGTAAGCAATAGTCTTGATGGGGGAGAATTAAACGGGGTTACATTCGAGTTACATTTAGTGTTGGTGTACATGAGTACACTACGGTTGAGGTCAGTATTGACCGGTTTGAAAGGTTTCGAAACTTTGGTTATTTTAACCAATCAGGGCAGGGGCCCTTGGTGTGGTGGTGTGTCAGCCATCCACGTGTCGGTACACAGGTGTGTACACTACATTTTATCTAGGTACGAATTTGGAATATTCTACTTAGTATTACATATAGTTTATATTAGTTTAAATTAATTTATGCTAATTACATATTAAATATATTCAGTTTCCATTTCACTCTAAAGTGCAGTCGCGCGACCTCGACCGGTCGCGCGTGCAGTGAATATCGTAGGTAAGAGGAAGCCCTCCCTTTACTTACATCCCGTAAAGGGAACACAGCCGTTAAGGCTAATTAGTAAACCAACCCGGGAATCTTGGCCCCGACTAGGAGATCTCTCCTACTAAGCCCTTTATAAGGGCTTATAGGCTAAGTAGCGGTAGACACCGCTTTAAGGAAGAGTCTTCCTTTGTGAGCTAGCCGCACCGTGCGTATACGCACCGGCTACAGCTGCAGCATTTCAAGGAGCTCCGACTCGAAGCTCTGCGAGGTAAATTCAGAGTGACTCTAGCGGAAGGTTTCTCTTCCGCTTCGACCTGACTCAGGTCCATGGGTTCGGGACCCACCTTAGAGGAACGAAAGTTTCCTTCGGCGTTGAACGCCATCTTAAACGCCTCCCCCAGTGATTGGGGTCGGCATCGGAAGATCTCCGAACCTGGCCCTTCTTTCAGGCCTCACATGAACACGGTATTGGACACATCGTCCGATTACGCTTTGGCGTACATCCCTGCCAACAGAGTCTTAATTTCTTGGATGTAAGGTACCAAGTCCCTAGTGTCCTGACGGCACCTCAGAAACGCCAGCTGATTCTGGAAAACCAGATCAGGCGTGGCATACATTTACATAAGCTTTTGCTTAAGGACTTCCCAGGTTGGGAACACGTCCGTGACCGAATCCGAACACGTAAACGCCCATGCACGGGCTTTACCCGTAAGATGGGTCAGTGCAAGTCCCACTTGCAAGTGCTCCTCGATCACATTCGCTGTGGCGAAGGCCTTTTCGACCTCGGGCAGCCACACATAAAGGTTATCATCTTTTTCACCGGTGAATTCATTTATCTTAAAGTACAACGGAGGGCGCGCACCCCCGTAGACGTGGAATGACTTCCACGAAAAATTGCCTCATGGGCGATGAGGGCGTTGACCCCCTCCCTTACGGCATCAAGGCCCTGCTCCTCTAGGAGCTGCATGCCTTCGTCACCCAGTATGGATAACAGCCTGTTAAAGGCTTCCTGCTGGACGAGGGTTAGCTTATCCCAATCGTCCTAATTCATCCTTTGCAGAGGATGTTGTCGTCTACCTACACAGGTGTTGGATTGACTACAAGTGCTACCAGATGTAGCAGGTGCGTACACGCACGGTGCGACTGGCGCACAGATGAAGACTTTCCTAAAGCGGCGATACGCCGCTACTTAGCTAATGCGCCCTTATAAAAGTGCTTAGTAAGAGATCGCTCGCTTACTCGGGGCCATGATTTCTCTTGGTTTATCAGTTAGTATAAACTAACGCCTTGATACAATGATTCCCTTAGAAAGGGGGTAGTTAAGGGAAGGTATTACCTTTCACTACAACACTCACTGCGCGCGCGACCGGTCGAGGTCGTGCGCCTAGCAGTCTTTAGTGTATTTTGTAAACTGATGTTTATTTAATATGTAATTAACCTAAATTAATTAAACTATTGTAATACTATATGTAATACTAAGTAGAACTTACTCAATTCGTACCTAGCCGAAATGTAATGTACACCACCTGTGTACCAACACGTGGCAGGCTGCCACGCCTCCATTAAGGTATCCTGCCCTGATTGGTTAAAATAACCGATAGGTCCGAACCTTTCGGACTGGTCAATAGTTGACCTTAACCGTTGTGTACTTACGTACACCAACGTAACCAAATGTAACCCTGTTACAATAATAAGCTGTGCCACCACCTCTTGTTTCCTCCTGGTCGAATTCTTTACGTGAGCCGCATCCTTACTAAGTCTCTACCAAAACATGTGGGCAGTACAAGCAACGACAAGGTCGATCAGGATATGCCGGATTCGGTGGAGTTTGTAGAGGTTGCTTCCGATGACTTTAGTCGTGTGGTGATTTCAGACCGCATGATACTGAATTACCTCTATACCGACTATGAGAAAGTTCTCCAGTGTGTCGCGAAATTGCAGAATGTCAGCAATTAGCTTTGAGGCATGTTCTTGACTTGGCCTCGAGTCTTGAGCTTGTTCGCCTTTTTTCAATGAAACTGTTCAGATTTCTTCTCATCCGTCATCTTACTACGATGTACTGGCTCCACTACAGTGCGTGCGATAGCGTACTTCCAATGTATACGCTCATCCCTCTGAAATCTTATTCCCTGCTGCTTAATAAATTCCAGTACTTATAAGTTTCGGCTTCCGCCGCTGTCGTTCCTGGGTGGAAATCTTATAATTGATTTTTTTCCGCTAGTTTATACCCTCCGATACGTTATAGGTTACACCTTCCGCCGAGGCTATAAATTTTCGGAGGGAGGTCTGTCGTAATGTAAGCGAAACAATGCGCGTACTATAAGAACGTAACAATAAAACACATTTATTCCACGTAATTAATTCCATCAAACGAAATCACCAGAGTCAAGCGAGAAGACCAAATTGTAACGTAAATATCAGTTCGACTTTCGTACAAACAATGCAATTCCACTTAGCGCCCCGCGAGAAACAAACGTACTATGCTGTGCCTGTGTACTTATGTACTACAGTTGGAATTCTGAAGTGACTATATTATAATTAAGTAAAAACCTAATCTAACAAAATGTATATATAAATTTGGATAACACCCTTAATGAAATTGGGTGTACCCCAATCCCCTTTACTGAAAGTCGCAAATGCCCCAATACGTCCGACCCACGGCGCGGCCGAATTTCGGGTCCCTTCAACAGAAACATTTACTCTTAGTTGAAAATGACGAAAGTTGGAGCCGTAGCGGGGTCCCGCCGACCATGTGCGATGATTGAGGGTCCGCTGATTCTTTGTACATCGATGCCAAATAAACGGATCTTTTTACGAATATAGACCCAGAAATAAAAGACACTACAATCAAAAGACCGCAAAGCAACCAATCGTCTACTCCAGTATAAATAACATATCGTTGATTGGTGCAAATGAGGATGTTACGAATTCTGACATACTTCTCTGGTCCTTGTCGAAATGGTTCCTAGTTAGAATAATGTAAAGGACATGAAAAAAGGTGACACTCTACCGGTACCTAATCAATATACCGGTATTAACTGACCATCATTGATACTACACGAGAAGGATAAGTAAATCAACATCATTGGCGAACGTCGTTTTTGTTACGATTATGTATAAGCGGCAGCTACACGTGAGACTGCAGCAGTAAAGCCGCTGAGTAGTCTGTCGCTCGAGAAAATGGAGCAGGTTAGGAAAAAAGCAGAGCGCCGTGGTGTGGTGTACATTTCTCGTGTGCCACCCTTCATGAAACCAGAGAAGCTTCGGCACCTGCTGTGCAAATACGGTGAGCTCAATCGCATTTATTTAGTACCAGAGGACAAGGTACTGCAGAAGAAGCGCATGAGTGCTGGTGGAAACCGTCGACAAAAATATACAGAAGGTTGGATCGAGTTTGAGGATAAAAAGTGGCCAAACGTGTTGCCAAGATGCTAAATACCAAGCAAATTGGTGGTCGAAAGCGCGACTACTACCACGACGATATGTGGAATCTAAAATATCTGAAAGGCTTTAAATGGGACCATTTGACAGAGAAAATTGCATATGAAAATCGTATACGAGACCAGAAATTACGTATGTAGATCGCGCAAGCCAGGAAGGAAAACGAGGCGTATTTGGAGCGTGTGGAACAATCGAAACAATTTGAGAAAATGGAGGCACGAAAAGCCGATAAAAAGCAAAGGGAGACGAAGAACAGGCAGGTATACAGCACGTACGACGGACTTTCCAGCAGAAAGCATCGACTAGTAGCAAACAACACCAGTCATTGAAAGATGAAGAGCTAGAAAAAGTCTTTATTGCCAGCAACAAGATCGAAAACTGTCGGGGTGCTTGAAGCAGTAATGAAGATAGGTGGACCCACTGTTGACAAATGACAACAGATGCGATACGAACCGCAAAGGTTGGTTGGTTTCTCTTTTATAACTCGTCTTTGGTCTTGTCGCTGTCGCTCGGTTTCGCTTTACCGGTCGCAGATTGAGCAACAGAATCCACATCGAGTGGTGGCACAGTGACTGTCCGTTTTCTTTCGTCCTCGGCAGAGACCACAAAATCGAGTAGGATATGGTCACCGTCCTTGATAATCCAGCGGTGACCCTCGAACGAGTAGAAGAATTGGCCGCTGTAGGGATCAAGTGTAGTCATCAACGTGTCGAACCAGTAAATCTCCACTGTACGCGACGTAGGGTTTGAAAAATTAATTTCGTACTTATGGTAGTGTGCATCCAGACCACTGCGACGTTTATTCCAGACCCAGAGATTGGCGCCCCACTTGGTGCCTTCAAGTACAGGGCAGCCTCCGTGGAGCGACATGGGGTCCAATTCGCCATTTGGCTTTTGATTGTAGAAAAGCATCGCACCCCCTTTTGAAGGATAGAACGCTAGCTTGCTTGAGCACTGTCGAACCATATCCAATTCCCAGCTACTTGGCTCGAATAGTTTGACGCCCGATGCCTCAAAGTCTTCCACGTTTAAAGGGTGGAGATAGTTGGCGGGCAGGCCTTCCGGCATATTGACTTTCGGAAACACTGTTTGACCGCCAAGTTCTACGTCCGAAAGATACATAAAGACGGTCGCAAAGCGATTCGAGCCGCCCGTATGCGGATCATAGTTGTAGTCAGAGACCGCATCGATTGGAAAATAGTCGTGGTGAGCAATGTACGCTTGCTTTTGCTGGTATCGCAATAGTTGAAGACCATCACACATATCTTCATTGAATTCTCCAAGCGAGAGGACATCAAACACGCGTTTACGAATGTTTACTGCTGTCTCGGAAACGGTATCAAAGGCATTCATACTCGTGCGGGTATTCGACTTTTTCCTTTTGTTGTTGCCATCAAAATCACCTACCGTCGATTCCTGAAGCTTGTATTGTGGATCATCAATCGCCAAGGTGCGTTCAATGAGCTTGTCTGCTTCGTCGCCACTAAAAAAGTTGAGCAGTCGAAAGACTCGTGGAGACTCTGAAATGGATTCAAGAATCATCGGTGCCTTGGTCGAGTTTTCTTTAAAGGGCAGGGTCACACGATGCCCGAGTTCCACAAAAGGCCATACAAACAGTAGCCCTGGGGCGACGAGATAAAGGCGATCCCCGGATAGAAGATCGCGGTACGTCTTGAGTAATTCGCCGCGGCCATTGTACACGCGATCGGCCACTGCACCAGGCACGTTCAGCTCCTTTTCATGACTCGCTTCTTCCGTTTCCTTACTCTCCTGCGCGGCAGGCACGTTGAGGTCTTCCACCGCTATAAATTGAGACAAGTAAGCGGCCAGTTCTCCTTCCCCAGTGCGACTAGACAGCACTTCGGCACTCACTTGCACCTGCACACCGCCCGTCGAGTGGCCGTTTCGATAAATGGTGACGTTCTTAAGTGGCGCATCCCGCTCTGCACTCACCAAACGGTGTTCATACGTGAGGTTGAATGTCTCCCAGAACGTGTAGCCGAATACAAGCGCTAGCAAGACGAGGAGCACGCCACCACCAACACGTGTACCCTTCTCCATGATATAATGCTGCGTAGTAGGTAGTTACGATTTGACGATATAGAGAGCGGCAAATAACGAATAGGAGAGAGGTCTACGAAAACTATACTGCATTTTTATTTATAATCTCTTCAACGTGAAGGACGTAAACAGCTACATGTCCTAGTACCCATAGAGTCGAAAGACGTTAGGCACGTAATGTAACCATGTGATTGCAGTGTAGGAAAGTATATCTAAATAAAGCACACAAAACACATACTAGTGTTAGGCGCAGATAGGTAGGACCTGTTGCGTGAACTTCGCCACCTTGAAACACAAAAGCTCGGTGTAGAAAGTGTATTATGTAGTGTTACCCAATCATGCAATCAGGGATTGGGAATAATATATTTATTGAACAATGTATTATAATATATTGCGAGCAACATATTGTATTGGCCGCCGTCTCCAATAACAATATATTGTATTGCTGCTGTTTTAAAATACCAATACTAGGGGGGGGGTCAAATTAAAGTTTAGCACAAATGAAATAAACGTTTATATCAATCAAATAACATGTTTATATCAAATTTGATATACACCCCTGCCGATCTGAGTGACCCGTTTATTTTACTTCAAAAAAAGTGTTTATTTCACCTCAAATACGCAAAGAGGTTAAAGCAGGAATGTAGAGGTGTATGTACAAGAGAGCGCTATTTGTACAAGGAAGGAGAGTGTAGGGACGTAAGGGACGGTCGTCCGTTGGCACTTCCGTCGCTACACCTTCTTAGGGCCCAGAAATAGGCTCCGTTCGCGTGCCAGCACACCGTGAAAACCCACCAGAACTGCTCATGGGTGTCCGTCCGTCCATTAGGCTGCCTCGCGCGTGTCTCCCACTTCGTTACGCTGACTCACGCCGTATCATTCACCTTTTTCTATCACACAGTTAATAAACTCTTTGTTATCTCACCAATCCTTTGAATCGCCATGGTCCGAGTCCACGGATGCTGGGTAATAAACCCATGCGCCGCTTGCAGAATCGCTTCCTCCGCTCCATTAAAATTAAACACAAGCCTGTCATGTTCCAGCGGGGACCGTAGAAAGAGTAGGAGCAGCTCGACCATCGATATTCACGCCATCATCGGAAGCTGCTGCTCCACCTATCGCAGCATCGTAGTGGGCGGAAATCAGGTGCGAATTGTCTCGTGCTTCACGTGTTGGAGGAGAGCGCGCGACTCGGTCGAGAATGTTGGTCACATTGGCATAATGTCTTGAAATTGCGCGTGAAAGTCCACGCCAAAGGCCCCCGAGGGGCGCTGGACATCGACTTCCACGTGCACGGCTTCCGGTTTGCTGGCCTTAATGTCCTCAATCTAAACCATAGAGTTAGAATACCACACAATGACACAAGAATCCTCAGTGCAATACCCAATCCGATTCTCTCGCAAACCGGTTGCAAAACGCTCGAACCTACTTGTTGCAACAAGTAACGCGCTGTTAACTTTTCATTCCTATTCGAGCCAACAGGGCGGTACCCAAAGCTCATCATCTGCTCGATCACAACGCGCGCTCTTGCTTCGGAAAAGTCGCTAGGTGACGCATGGATTCCTTTCATGCGGCCTGATTTGGCCCGTTCACCAAAGGGGTTATTTCGAAACGAAATAAACGCTTATTTTGTTTTAAAATACCCCCCTTGATGAGCGGGTCCAATCATGCCGCATGAACGGACCCTATTTCTGGGTCCATAGAAGGTGTAGCGACGGAAGTGCCAACGGACGACCGTCCCTTACGTCCCTAGACTCTCCTTCCTTGCACAAATAGCGCTCTCTCGTAGATACACCTCTACCTTCCTGCTTTAACCTCTCAGTAAACAGTCAAATAGTAACCATGCGAAGACAGTCGGCCAGACGTGAACTTCTCACATACCTGCAACAAGCCTGCGCTTTTGCTCTTATAGTCGAAGATGACGATGAATTACTTGATGATCTCAGTGAGGCGTATGAACTGGCTCTTTGCAATAGATACCTGCAAGATCGAACCGCGACTCCGAAGAGCCATGACTACGTGTTGAAGTACCTGTTCTCACAGCCAGAAATCATGTTCAAGAAGCACGTGCGGACGACCCAAAATGGCTTCCGCAATCTTGTCGCCTTGCTGGAACCACATCCTATTTTCCACAAAAATAGTCGGTCTACGCAGGTGAATGTGGCGTACCAGACTGATGTGTGTCTGATGCGCCTTGGCAGCTATGGCAACTGTAACTGGGTTACATTTGAGTTACATTTAGTGTTGGTGTACATGAGTACACTACGGTTGAGGTCACTATTGACCGGTTTGAAAGGTTTTGAACCATTGGTTATTTGAACCAATCAGGGCAGGGGCTCTTAGTGTGGTGGTGTGTCAGCCATCCACGTGTCGGTACACAGGTGTGTACACTTCATTTTAGCTAGGTACGAATTTGGAATATTCTACTTAGTATTACATATAGTTTATATTAGTTTAAATTAATTTAGGCTATTTACATATTAAATATTTTCAGTTTACATTTCACTCTAAAGTGCAGACGCGCGACCTCGACCGGTCGCGCGTGCAGTGAGTGTCGTAGGTAAGAGGGAGTCCTCCCTTTACTTACACCCGGAAAGGGAACACAGCCGTTAAGGCTAAGTAGTAAGTCAACCCTAGAATTTCGGCCCCGAGTAGGAGAGCTCTCCTACTAAGCCCTTTATAAGGGCGTATCGGCTAAGTAGCGGTAGATACCGCTTTAAGGAAATGTATTCCTCTGTGCGCTAGCCGCACCGTGCGTATACGCACCGGCTACATCTGGTAGAACTTGTAGTCAGTCCAACACTTGTGTTGGTAGAATAAGGCATTCTCTGCAAAGGATGAATCAGGACGATTGGGATAGTTTGGCCCTCGTCGAGCAGGAAGCCTTTAAAAGGTTGTTACCCTTAACGGGTGACGAAGTCATGAAGCTCCTAGTGGAGCAGGGCCTTGAGGCCGTAAAGGCAAGGGTTAATGCCCTCATCGCTTATGATGCGAGTTGTAGTGGAGGTCGTTCTACGGGGGTGCGCCCTCCATTATCATTCAAAATAAAGGAGTTCACCGGGGAGAAGGGTGACAACCTTTACGTTTGGTTGCGAGAGGTTGAAACGGCCTTCGCCACAGCGAATGTGATCGCTAATCACTTGAAAGTGGGACTTTCATTGTCCCATCTCACGGGTAAAGCCCGTGCATGGGCGTTTACGTGTTCGGAGTCAGTCACGGACGTGTTCCCAACCTGGGAGGTCCTTAAGCAGAAGCTTATGGACATGTACGCAACGCCTGATCTGGTTTTCCAGAATCAGCAGGCGTTTCTGAGGTCCCATCAGGGCACTAGGGACTTGGAAACATATATCCAAGATCTTAAGACCCTGTTGGCAGGGATGTACGCGAAAGCGTATTCGGACGATGTGTCCATCCCCGTCTTCATGGGTTGCCTGAGAGAAGGGCCAGCACGTTCGCAATTGTTCCGATGCCGACCCTGTGGTGAAGTCAAGTTCGAAATCGAAAACATTAGCATCGATAACGTGACTACCACCATCGCGCAGCCTTCCAACTTTCGGAGAGGGTACTCCGCGGACCACCACTCGAGATCTGGTCCGATCGTCCGCTGCAAGCAGACGACCGGTCGTCATCAGAAACCACTTGGTCCGATTGTTTAGTGTCCATCTCACCTTGTGTACCCGATGGAATGGGCTAGTTACACACTCGGTGGATCGGGATCGCAGATTGGATAGAAGCGGTCTTGAATATAGAAGACCGATCTGGGTAGGTATCTCTGGGGCGGAACTCTTCACCCCAGACACAAACAGACCAAAAACACTTCCAAGAGATAACTTCCAATAGGTCGATCGTCCAAACGATCAACACCTGACCAATACGAAATAATAGAGGGTAGACCGACCGTTCCGGTCTAGCCCCTGACCAATACGAAATAAGACCAAAACCGGTCTAGTTTCCAACCAATATTAAAACAAGCCAATATGTCCGCGTAAAGACCCAATATGCTCGTGAAACTCCACAAACGATATCTCCACGCCAAGACCAATCCAGTGAATAGCACGTTCCAAACGTACTTGAGTTGAGGTGTTGAGATCGCCAAATCGTACTCCCGTCGAGGGACTTCCGGTGGGCCAAAGTGCGCGTGCGGCGCGTCCAGACCGGGTATAATGGGCGAGAGGGGATAATTTGACCCTCTTCCCCCAAACACTCCGCGGCGGGCGGAGGCGACTAGTGTACGAAAAGGGAAGAACGGCGACCCCTAGCTGTGGTGTGAACCAAGACCAAAGGATTTCTGCTTAGAAAAATCCTGCAACCAAAACACTTCTACTTTATTAGGCAAATCCACAACTAAAATACTACTAACCTATAGTCCCTAAATGTACCCACACAAAAATATGTAAAATACCCAAAGTCGGGTGACTCACCAAAACTTGCGTTCTTGACACTTCTTGAGTCTGATAGGCTTAAAATCCCCCTTGTTTAAACCAATCCGAAAT
This sequence comes from Peronosclerospora sorghi, assembly GCA_026184515.1. NCBI lineage: Eukaryota > Oomycota > Peronosporomycetes > Peronosporales > Peronosporaceae > Peronosclerospora > Peronosclerospora sorghi. The sequence goes on from CM047580.1 coordinate 21,620,392, forward strand.
TAGACCAAATTCCTTGACAAAACTTGACCAGAAGTGTGCCAAATTCTGGGCACGCTTTTCCACAGCCGCCCCCGAGTCAGACCGTGTCGCACAACGACAACGTTCTGACCTCGTCCATCAAATTCGGTTAAACCTTGGTCATTCAGACTTTTCCGACATGGAGCAACCATCTTCTTCATCCGTTCCAGGTATTTGCACTGCTGGACTTGACCTTATTGTGTTTCCTTAACGACCGTTCTTGTAGGCACCTCGCATACCACGTCATCGCATGTCACTTCTCCCGTCCGGTCGGTCCGGTCTGGCAGATCCCATCGTTCTACTGCACCTCAGACATCGGCAGGGCATCAGACCGGGACCGACGCGCAGTTGCAAGACGCACTTGAAGAGATCGCACGTCTCCAGGAGCAGATTGCTCAACAGGCGACACAACGTAAGCATGCATGTCCGGTCTTCACCTTGGACCTGTTCTAACCTTCATTTGTCTACCTTCTTTTTTTAATTCCCAAGAACGAGCTTTAAAGCTATAAGGTTTTGAAGTTAAAGCTCCTACTGGACATAAATCAATTAAATTACCAGAAAATTCTTGCAGCCCGTATACCTCCAGCCCGTATACCTCCTGGCATCAGCAAGGCGATCAATGCCCTGCTTGCCGCCGATCGGCAGTCGAACACGCATGACCTCCAGCTGCGTCAGATTTTGACCGGACTAATAAACGCGCGCAATAGGTTGACCCGCTTGGAGGATCATCAGCTTCATCTTCGGGAGCAGCTTGTGCTGGTCCAACAGCAGCAAGCAGAAGACCTGCTTGACCAGACCACGTTGAGCATTCAAAGCGACGACCTCGAGAGGCGTCTCACCGAGCTCCGAATCTCGATTCAAGACCAGACCGAGGAGGTCCGGTCTTGTGAACGCAAGTCGAAAGATTGGACGCAGGCAGCGAACGGTCGTCGGGCGGTATTAAAAGAATGTCATCAGCGCTTGGTTGACCTGTTTCGTCCTCGTCGGCATCCGGTTGCTGCCTCCAGCGTAGACCGGTCTGCGTCGGCCGCCTTGGTGGACCTACACCGGGACCAAGACCAAGGCCGTTCATTGGCCGAAATTCTCCAGCCCGAAATTGCACACAAATCACAGAAGCGCGCGGACGCGCCGGGTAGCTCTAGGGCGCGGGGCATAGCGCGCGACCCTGAACTCGAAGGGAAGCGTGCGGTGCCTCGTAAGCGAGCCAAGATACAGGCGCCCCTCGTGAGCCCAAGCTTGGACGAGGATGACGACAGTAGCATCTCCAAAAATCAAGCGCCCTCGACCGCCGGTGCTGAACGTGCCAAGTATTCAGAGGTCTCGTCCTGGGATGACTCCGGAGAAGACTCCGGTGATTCGGAGTTTGCTGTCCCCATCCCAACCAAGTCGCGAACAAGTCCACATGAAAGTTTTGTTCAAGTTGCATCGAATTCGGATCAGACCAAGAAGACCGGCCCGCATGGTGGCGTTCCACCACCTCATGCGTCGACAAAGTCAACACCTACGGTCTTGCCTGGGACGTCCAAGCTCCACAAAGATGCTTTGTTGGCCAACGTGGCGATCAACAATCTTCCCTTCCGCCACGAACGCGTGAGGATGCTTTGCCGTGGTCGCCAGGGCAGATCGGTTGTTTACGCCGGTCCACCCTGACCAAGCAGCTCCTGACCCGGTCTTTCTCTCGTCCAGACCATTGGCTTTTCCCGCCGGCGAAGAAAGTTCCTGCCGCGTCGGAATGACGGCCGGACTTGGTCACGTCGGCACAGATCTCGTGCTTGTACGCTGACTAGCCGTGGAAGATTTTCGAGCATCCCAATCTGGGGTTTATCTTCCACTCGACTCCGTGGGCCAATGCTTTCATGAGTAGGGTGAAATATTTTAACAAGACTCACGCTCAAGCCATCTGGGAGGCATCCCACTATCTGTTGCTTCCCCCTGAACGAGTTCGGCAAGACCCTGGCTTGGCGACCATCCAGAACAAGCGCAAGCGGCGTCGGATCAGAGCGGGTGAGGCCTGGAAGTCCATGTGCCAATATGTTTTGGACGGGATGCTGGCCCACGAGTGCGACGTCGATGTGTTCTTATATCCAGTTGTACTTCATATGCCGCGGCGTCGCGTCGAGAGGACCCGGCTGCTGGCTGACGGTGGCACATGGTACTCCGTTCTTGGGTGCAATACACCGTTCTTGGACCTCAAGGACGCTTTGGTCCAACTAGACCAACAAGAACCTTGGAGTAACCAGTACCAGGACCAAGTTGAAAAGCATCCGTCGTTGACCGTCGCCCGTCTGTGGGGTGATGGCGAGTGAGGTCGTAAGTAGTCGACCAGATAACACTTAATATATATCATCGTTCTTTTTCACATGTTCGGTCATCAAATCACTTGAGCTAATTCCACCACTTTCTCCAGAGTTGCACTAGACACGTTATCACCAACGGTTCCACTTACATCGCGAAAAAACAATCCACGTTCGTCACTCCACTATTCCAATTCGTCACATATTCACAATACACAAGACACAAGACACAAGACCTTCCACCTCTTCACACCGGTCGGGAAGACCGATGCTACTGCATGTCTTGGTCTTGGTCTTCATGGGTCTGCATCACTGCGAAACGGTTCCGACTGACTCGGTCCCGTTTGAATTTTCGTAGTAGTGCTCCACAGTTCAGGTCGGACTAATCGATCCAAGTTGTTTCATCATGGTCCTTCCATCGGACCAGATATTCTCGGTGGGTCCGGCCAACCCTGGTCTTCTTGACCGATCGGACATCTAAGACCTTTTCCACTTCAAATTCGTCCTTCTCCAGCGGTCGTTCCCAACTGTCCTCCGGCAGTAATGCTTCATCGATATCAAACCGTTCTGCCTCGTCTACTAGACAGGGCATTTTGGGACGATCAGGAAATTCTCGAACCAGTTTTAACTTGGACACATGTACGATCGGGAAGACCTTGTAGTCCGTGCCGGTTGTTACTAGACGGGCAGCGTGTTCACCAATCATCTCAGCAACACGGAAAGGACCGTGCCACATGTGAGCCAGCTTCTTCGCATAGCCCTCCTTCACTCGGTATAGGTACAACCATACCCTCGCCCCTGGTTCTATACCGTGGGGTTGGACCTGGTCGTTGTTCCAGTCTGCCCGGTCTTGTGTAGCTTGACGTAACTTTTCGTTGACAATTTCTCTTGCATGCTGGTAATGTTTCTGGAACTGCATGCGCCAACGTCGAGCATCACGATCGCGGGTTCGAGTGCAGCCAATAGGTATCGCGGCTTCAAGAGTGGACAGGGGGTCCCATCCATACGCAAGATAAAAAGGCGTTTCTCCTCGGACCCGATCGGTCGACGAGTTGAGTGCAAACACCAGTCTTTCTGCGTATTTGTCCCAATCGCGCTGGTCTGGATCGGCAACGTACATCTTGATTGCTCTTGTAATTGTTTGTACCATACGTTCTGCCGATCCATTCGCTTGCGGACGATATGCCATCGTCGCGCTCTGTTTCTGGCCCAGCATATTGTTAAACGACCGGAACACCTCGGCCATGAAACCGGGTTCTCGGTCGTGTCTGATCACCTCGCTGGCGCCGAACCTTCGGAACACGCATTCTTCGTAACTTTTGGCGATCTGCTCGGCAGACCGGGACGCACTTGCCTTCGCAATAACTAGACCGGTGAACAGGTCTACCCAGATCAACAACTCAGTATTGCCATATGTCGATTTAGGCAGCGACGGTATATGGTCCATCGCTATGACCTGGAAAGGGTAGGTAGCTTCGATATTTCCGGGCGATCGCCCCTTGATTACCGGTCCACCCTTTCCGGTCTCGCAATCCGTACAACAACCCACATATTTCTGTACACTTCGGAAAAGACCTCTCCAGTGAAAGTGGGAACTGATCTTGTGATACGTTCTGCCTATGCCCTGATGTCCCCCTTCTAGACTCACATGGTAGTGATAGAGGACATCCGGCTGCAGCAACTCAGGTATCAAAAATTTCGCCAATCGGTCCCGGTCTGCACTGTCTTGGTCGGCATCGCGGCAGTAATATAGTAAACCATCCTCATCCACTTCGTAACTGTCTGCGATCTTGGCACATTCTTTCGCTTGACCAATTGTCAACTTAGACAATTTACCGCGCAGGTAGGTCTTCAAATTCACAATCCATTCTTCTTCGTCCTGCGCCTTGAGGATCCGTTCTGCCCTTAGTCGTTGCACAACAGATTCACTCAACCGTTCCTTTGGGAACGGTTGGTGGGACTTCCGAGCTTTCGGTCTAGTCACGACCATCACATGCACCTGGTCCGAAGCGTTCTTGGGTCCGATCACCTCGGGGAGCCTGTTTATATTCATCAATTCATCAAGAACGGCCTCCTCGGTGATCGTAGCCCCGGTTTGGTCTCGCATGGCCTTGGTCGCGAGGTAGTCGGCGCTTCTGTTCCAGTCCCGTTTCACGTGCAACAGCTCGTGGTTGGGAGGTCTCTCAATGCCTTCATTACCCGATCATTTAACGTCCTTAGTCGTGGAGTCTTGCAGTCGATCTCTCCGGTGATCTGCCTGATCACTAGGTTGGAGTCACCACATATGATGACTCGCCCCTTCTCTTGCTACTACAGCAGGTCCAGACATAGAAGTAGACCTCGGTACTCCGCCTCTTTAACAGTAATATATCCGGCGTGAAATCGGCAGCGGCTGCAACTATAGACCATTGTGGCAACTTCCACAATATGGCACTAGAGGCGCCTACCTTCTTCTTCACGCTTGCCGATACGTCAAAACTTAAGACCAAGAGCTCTTCATCATAGCCGAAGGTCGGTGGCGGTCTCGAAACTGACTGCCGAGGTTGCTTCCTCGGGGCAATCGCTATCAATGCCTCGTCCACTTCAGACCGAGGGGTGATACTGGCAGCTAATGTGCCCAATATCTCTTCCTCGCCCCCGGTGCACTTAACGACCTCGAGGGTCCACTGCGACAAGACCGCCGACCATCTGCCTAGACGTCCGTCCATCCCATTGGCTGATAATAGCCAGGCCAAAGTAGACCGTCTTGACAGGACCTTTATAGGTCGGCCGACCAGCAGGACGTAACACACATACAGAATTCGTAACAACGCCAGAACTTCTTTCTCGACAATTCCATAGTTCACTTCATTTGGTTTTAGCGTCCGGCTCGTAAACGTGACTGGATGATACACACCATCGTGATCTTGCACTAAAGTGGCCTAGATAGCCCACTTACTGGCATATACCATAATGGTCGGCACTTTTTCGGGAGCTAAATGCTTGAGAATCGGTGCCGTCTCCATCTTAACCTTCAACATACCAAAGGCAAACTGTGCACGCTTCATATGATCTTCGGCCTCCACTTGCGGACAAACTGCAGCAAGACCAGAGTCGGCGCCCTCCTGTAAAGTTGCCCGATCTCCTTCGAGCAACATATGATAGTCAACTTCCCGGAGCTCGTACAGCACAGCTGCGTAGATAGCAAAGTCTTCAATGAATCGGCTATAATAATTCAAGCTTCCTAGGAAGGACTGCATTGCCTTCAGCGATCTGGGGAACGCGAGGTTACTCAGCGAATCCAGGTCCTTGGTATTAGCCTCTAGACCATTGTTCGAGACCATATGACCTAAATAGGCAACGTTGGACATACCCCAAAAACTTTTCACGGCACTGATAGACAGGTTCCAGCGGTCGCATGTCTCCAACAATCGTTCAACCTTCTCGCACAGATCGTTCCATGACGAGGCAGGTATCAGAATGTCGTCGATGTACGACCGCCTCCCTAGAACGGACGGTCTTCTTTCCCGATCGGGTTCACCCTCTGTAAACACATCAGAACTTTCGGCAGGGTCCCGATCGGTCTTGATCTTGAAGTGTCCGTACAATGCGTTGTCTATCAGCCTTTGATAGATCTGGGGCGCGTTCTTCAGACCGAACGGCATACGATTCCCCTCGAAAAGACCAAACGGCGTCACAAATGCGGAAATCTCACGGGCTTGATCAGTCACCGAGACCACCCAAAATCCACTTGCCATATCTAGCGAACAATACCACAAGGTCTTTTCGAGGTCTTCCAACAGATCATTAATCAGCGGCATCGGGTACACCATGAGCTTAGTCAACCGATTTACCAGCCGATAGTCGATGCACAGTCTAATGTCAACGCCGTTCTTCTTGATAACAATTACGATCGGCGAGGCCCATGGCGAGGTCGACGGTCTAATTATCTTGGTGACCAACAGTCCTTTAATGAGATCAGAAAGATTTTCACGGTACTGTGGCGCCACGCGTCGACATCGCTGGGCAATCGGCTTGGCATCTCCAACTTCAATATCGAAAATCGCACCACGGGCTGCAGGTGGTAAGGCGTTGCCCTTTCCGATCAGCAGATGTCTTTTCTTCCATATGATATTCTTCAACTGCTCGATCTGGTCTGGACTGTTAAGGTCTTGATCACCCTCTTGTAAATCATCCGTTGTAACTTCGGGCGAGTCGGCAGACACTTCAGGGAGGACTGCCATTTGGCTTTCCAGCTCCTGAATATACTGTTCCCCGCCTTCATGTATACAGACTTGTTCATCTTCTGGGGTGATATCACCTAGACCATCTGGACCGGCTGAACGTCCTTGGTCTTGATCGACGGTCTGTCCTTCACTGATATCGGTCTGATTAGGAATACCGTCATGGCCCGACCTAGCAACTTCATGTTCCCCTTCTTCCGTTTCTTGCTCCGCTGTCGCCTGGTCTTGTGCTGACACCACGTTGACCAGCCTCGGCTCGTCTACTTGATGGTCCACCGTTCCTGGTGACTGCGGAGCCTTTCTTCGGACCAACATCTTTTTTGGGGTGACATAACTTGGTCTTTCCACTAAAGGTGAGGTATCCTCTTCCACCGACCCATCATCGCTGATAAGATCGGTGGTCGATTGGTACGCCAGGTTTTGCCACTCGACATACCGCCTCGACCCAATCGAGACGAACCCCATCTTCCTCGGTACCTTCCCTTCTGCTAACCACATACCGACATAGTGTTATTGTCCAGTGTTAGCGGCTTGTCACCGATATTGGTAACACGGACAAATCACGTCGACCAGCACTCTTTACGAAGGTCGGGACCCACCGATCGCCCCTGGTCAACCATAACTTCCTCGAACGAAAACCTTTCTCGACCGGGGTATCGGCAGACCGACCGACTGGGATAGTGAGGTCTTGGTCTCACAGGACCAGATCGGTATACGAACCATACAGAGGTCTTCGACCAGCCAACTGGACCTGGACCTCATCCGGGAGTGTACGCACTCCATGTGACAGGTCTAGGCGAATACCAGCTGGGACCATGAAATCCATACCTAGTAAAGCGTCCTGACCAGCCAACTTGCCAACCCAAGCGCTGAAAAAGTAGACCAGCGATCCCGACAAAGTAATTTTCCCACTCGTTCTTCCTTCGGTCATATAAGAGTTTTCACCGATCTCGACGCATTCTTGTCTCTGGGTATCGTCTATACGACATCCGACCTTACGAGCAAAGGCGGGGTCGATTATCGAGACTTCAGCTCCAGAGTCGAACAACGTCGTCGCTTTCTGGTTATTAGTCTTGCCACAGGCTTTCGCCTGCTTGAACCATTTATCAGGCGCGTGATACTTCCAGTATCCGCGGGATTCTCCAGGCAGCAAGTCCAACTGCATAACCACCTTAGTCCGGGAGTACTCATCGGTCTTCAGACTGTAGACCGGATGGTCTCGGTCGACGCAATTTGGAATAGAACGTGTATTTGTCGGTCTTATCCTCCTTGCCGACATATGCATAGATGTGAAACGTAGAACGCTCGGCTCGATCCAGATTCCAACCTGGCGAGCGTTCTAGTTTAACGTCTTTTCCGCGTCCGGCGGCAGAATCCCCGCGTGCTTGTCCGGCAAGTACCACTTGCGTATCATGTTAAAAAATTCTTCAATCTTGCAGTGGCCGGCCTCGTGGATCTCTCCACATGAATTGCATACGAAAAGGCAGTGGTCAGTCGGGTGGCCGCGTCTCTCGCTCTTCTTGCACACCATCTTCTTCCAGCAGTTTGGACCATCATGTTTGCTCGACCCACAGTGGGAGCACTTCTGACGAGGTTGGTACGGATCGGACTTGCTTCCGTTCCTTCTCTTCCGGTCTACCTGGTCGGACTTCGACCTGGTCTTCGGGGCAAGTCCCGCAACATAGACGTAACGATACTGGTCTTCATCCGATGACTCCTGGCTGGATGGACTTCCACTTTCCCCTTCTGACCCCGTGCTGTCATCAGCTACAATTTCCTTGACCGCTCGGTTCGGACTGGTCCAGGGTCTCTTGACCGGATCGGTCTGGATCTGGGTCTTGGATCGGTAGCGGCCTGATCCACCAGCACTCTTCGCTCTCATGCTACGCGACTGCTGTAGCGTCCGTAGAGTCTGTTCAACTTCACCCTCGTCCCTAAGACGCAGCAGAGTAAGCTGGTCCGCCAGTTCTTGATCGTCAAGGGTACTAATATAGTGACCCACATGTTCTAAGGCGGCACCGTTCGGCGGGTTATTCTCTTTGATTGTTATGCCGGCGCGAAGTGCAACCACGTTCAACCGATGCAAATACTCGATCGGTGTTTCGTCGGCCCGCTTCTGCACATGGTGGTACTTACGGGCGCTTGAAAATCCGGAGTTACAATATTGACCTTCAAACTCCGCACATAACAGGTCCCATTCATACCGGACGCCCCGACCCAACTGTTGAATCCAGTTCGCAGCCGGTCCTTTTAACAAATCCCGGAAGATTAAACAACGTTCGCTTTTTGGGGTCTGGTCTCGCAGGAACGCAGACTTGACCCGACTGAACCAAGACCGGGCCTGGTCTTCATCAGCATCCTTGCCGGTGAAGTCCTTGAGGTCGGTCGTCGCGGCCATCCGGATGCGCGGAATCGCAGCAGATCCAAAGTCGTAGGCAGTAGTGGAGGCTAGGTTAGCCTTGCGTGGCTTGCCAGCTCCCGTACCGTCTGACCCACAGTGGTCGTCAAGACCGCCGACCGACTCCATGTCACAGTCACTTGTCTTGCTTGGTCTACGCGGTCTGGCCGGTTGCGGCTTGCGCTTCCCTTTGCCGACTTGCTTATCACTTCGAGTGGGCTTTTCCACAGATGTTACCGATTCCATATCCACATCTCGGCAAACATTGGCACTTTGCTGGGTAGACCGGTCTTGGACATGTGGGCGCAGAGGTGTTCTAACCCGTTCTTCCATGAAACGTTGCATCATCGTCTCAAACATGGCTTGGACGTTGGCTGGCGTCTTGGGAAACGTGTTAATACCATCCTTTTGCGGAACTGAGGCCTGTGGGGTTTGCTGGAGCTCCGACTGGCAAACAGCCCCTTGCTGCCGCATGTCCCTTTTTTGTTCAGACCGGGCATGGTCCACCCCCATGGTCATCCGCTCGACACCGGTCTCCAACTCTGATGAGCTGTTAGAAGCCGGTGGAGACTGGTAGATCGATTCATCATCGGAACCAATGTCAACAAGCTCTGTGGAGGCTTCGGCGACCTTCATTGCCGTGGTGGGAGTTGGGCGGCGAACCGCCCCCACCAGTGGCACCAAACGGTCGTGGAGGTTCGACATCGACGCCTCCAGTCTCCAAGCATCAAATTCAAACAATTTATTGACACCGGCGGGGTTCTGCATTTTAATGCCAACCCCCGCCAACATCGCCACCAAATTCTTGACGAGCAGTAATGGTCGATCACTCTGGATCGGCTCGGTAGTGGGACCGAGAAGACGGTCGGGGATATGAAGGTCCAACACCCGAAAGACCTGGTTTTGGCGAACAAATCGCTTCAATTCAAAAACATAATACATCTTGTCCAGGTCTTGTTCGGTGATAGCCTCATCCCCGACCTTCGACTTTTCTTCGAAGTCGTCTTCTTCGGGTGGCATTCCCAGCCCTTTTCTGGGCACCTTGGGTACCTTGGGGACTTTAGGGAGGTAGACCGGATCGTTCCAGTCAGCCTCCCAGTAATTTTCATCTTTTAGTTTTCCATCATTTTTTTCATTCATACACATAGGATCAGGACCTTGGTCCTGATCCTTTCCGGAACTATAGCAAGACCTGCTATAGTGCCGATCGGCTCCGGTGGGAGCCTTTTGGGGAGGAAAAAACTTATTAATCCCGATCTGGTCCTTCGCCAGGCCAGATCGGACATCGCCATCTTTATCAACAACGAGAACGTAAGGCGATAGCCTTTCCTTACGTCCTCTCCAGAACGACTCCATATTCAAATCATTCAAATCTTCGAATCCAATTTTTTATGGAATATCAGCACGGTGATATCCACGATCACCAAGTGATACGGGCACGCGCACCATTGTGGTGGAGTAAAGTTCGAAATCGAAAACATTAGCATCGATAACCTGACTACCACCATCGCGCCCAGCTTTCCAACTTTCTGAGGGGGTACTCCGCGGACCACCACTCGAGATCTGGTCCGATCGTCCGCTGCAAGCAGACGACCGGTCGTCATCAGAACCCACTTGGTCCGATTGTTTAGTGTCCATCTCACCTTGTGTACCGGATGGAATGGGCTAGTTACACACTCGGTGGATCGGGATCGCAGATTGGATCGAAGCGGTCTTGAATATAGAAGACCGATCTGGGTAGGTATCTCTGGGGCGGAACTCTTCACCCCAGACACAAACAGACCAAAAACACTTCCAAGAGATAGATTCCAATAGGTCGATCGTCCAAACGATCTAGACTTGACCAATACGAAATAATAGAGGGTAGACCAATCAACCGGTCTAGCCCCTGACCAATACGAAATAAGACCAAAACCGGTCTAGTTTCCAACCAATGTTAAAACAAGCCAATATGTCCGCGTAAAGACCCAATATGCTCGTGAAACCCCACAAACAATATCTACACGCCAAGACCAATCCAGTGAATAGCACGTTCCAAACGTACTTGAGTTGAGGTGTTGAGATCGCCAAATCGTACTCCCGTCGAGGGACTTCCGGTGGGCCAAAGTGCGAGTGCGGAGCGTCCAGACCGGGTATAATGGGCGAGAGGGGATAATTCGACCCTCTGCCCCCAAACACTCCGCGGCGGTCGGAGGCGACTAGTGTACGAAAAGGGAAGAACGGCGACCCCTAGCTGTGGTGTGAACCAAGACCAGAAGAGGTTTCAGCCACTTATCCGAAAGCTAAAAGATTTCCTTACTTAAAGGTATAACCTCTGTCCTAAAAGGTAAAACCACAACTAAAATACTACTACCCTATAGTCCCTAAATGTACCCCCACAAAAATTTGTAAAATACCCAAAGTCGGGTGACTCACCAAAACTTGCGTTCTTGACACTTCTTGAGTCTGATAGGCTGAAAAGCCCCCCTTGTTTAAACCAATCCGAAATTAGACCAAATGCCTTGACAAAACTTGACCAAAAGTGTGCCAAATTTTGGGCACACTTCTCCACAACCCCAATCCCTGTGGGAGGCGTTCAAAATGGCGTTCAACGCCGAGAGGAACTTCCGTTCCTCTAAGGTGGGTCCCGAACCCATGGACCTTAGTCAGGTCGAAGCGGAGGAGAAACCTCCCGCTAAGAGTCACACTGACTCTTTTTCGCAGAGCTTCGAGGCGGAGATCTTAGCTATGCTGCAGCGACATGGGCCGCTGAGATGCTTCATGTGTGGGAGCACGGATCATCTGAGGAACAGATGCCCGAAAAGTCCCCAGCGAGACACTCGCTACAAGGGACCAAGGGTGGGGAAAAAGCCCTTGTCCAAGCCGTCGGGAAACGACGGCTCCCAGTAGGTGCGGGTCGCCCTACTGGGGGACCCCTCAGTGCTGTTAAGCCCCAGGGTAGGGGACGACAGCACAAAGCCCCGAGAGAAGCGGTACTTTCTAGCACCGAGTTGGTGTACCAGCCATGTTTGCTGGTCGTCCTTGCGGACGTGAAAGGCTTTGATACGCCTTGGAGAGTCTTGATAGACTCTGGAGCGTCCGACAATTATGTCATACGGGCTTCTGTAGAGAAGAGTCGGCTGTATGCCGAGTCCCTAGAGGCACGTTCTCGTGACGTTGTCACGGCCCGACTAGCGACGGGCGTATAGGTTTCTGTACCCAAGGTCCCGATTGACCTTAAGCTGAAGTTTGCAGACTTCGACAGCTTAGAACGTTGCTTAGTCATGGATTTAAACTCGAGGTATGACCTCTTTCTGGGCATTAAGTGGATGGAACGCCACGAGCCATGGATAGACTGGAAGTCTAAATCCATTGGTTCAACGCACCCGCGGTCGGGTGAAGCATTGGCGAGTGATGAACCCACCTTTTCTCGATCGCAAAAGCGATTCTGGCGTGAGATGCCAGAGATTGGGATGTCTGAGATGATCAGTCCCAATGAGGTCAAGGAAGTGTTCCTTGACGAGGGGGATTCGGCGGTTAATCCCCACGCCGATATAGGCGAGACTGGTGAGTCGCCAGTGGTAGAGGTGGAATCCTCTGAGGGTAAGCGCGAGACGATTCCTAGAGAATAGACCCGTAGTTCGTCTCTTCTACAGGTCGGAATTGATTCCGACCACGCCGTGTCCGGCGAACAAGTTGCGACTCCAGTGGTAGGGGTAGAGACCCCTGTGGTTAAGCGCGAGGCGCTTCCAAGCAAAGAGACCCGTAGTTCGTCTCTTTCGCACGTCGTAAATGATTCCGACCACGCCGTTGTAGGTGAGACCGGCGAGTCACCGGTGGTAGAGGTAGAGACCTCTGTGGATAGGCGCGAGGCGCTTCCAATAGATTGGGCAATTGACTCCCCCCATCTGGGTCTCGGGATGAGTCCCCTGGCTAGTAGTCAGCAGTCCTATCGGGTGCTGAATAGTGTGACAGGTATTGTCACAGAAGGCGTAAGCCTGGAACGGTTACCTGGGGTAGGCGAACTGTTGTCGTTGGAGGAGATGTCCTTCGACGAGTTTGAAACTGCTTTGAAAGCAGATGAAATCGACGAGGTCGTCGTGTTGCGTCCGTAAGAGGAGTTGAACTCCTCATCCACGATGGACGAGTCAGTTTTGGTGAAAACCAAACAGGCATTGGATGCCCGAAGCGTCCTCAAGATCCTTGTGGATCCTGAGGACCCTTACCATTCCTTGTTAAAGGAATTCGGAGATGTCATTAGTGACAACCCGCCGATGCGGTTACCACCGGATCGGGGAATCCGACATGAAATTGATTTGGTTCCTGGAACCAAATACTGCTTCACTAGGCAGTGGCCTCTCCCCAAGGAGCAATGCGACGTTATCGACGCATTCTTCAAGGGGAAAGAAGAGGCAGGGATGGTACGGGAGAGCAAGTCTCCCTATTCATCTCCCATTTTTTGTGTTCGTAAACCGAACGGAAGTGACGCATTGTGCATGCGTACAACAAGCTGAATGCATCTACTATACCCATGCATACTCCGATTCCTCGGAAGGATTTCCTCCAGAACAATATGGCGGGCTGTACTGTATACATCGCCTTAGTTCTCGTGGACGGGTATTATCAGGTGCTCATGCGGGCATCCGATATTCCGCTTACAGCGGTCGACACGCCTAGCGGCATGCTGTGGGAGTGGCTTGTTATGCCACAAGGGCTTTCAAATGCACCAGCGACTTTCAATCGCTTGGCGACTAAACTCTTCCGCCCTCATAGGAAGTACGCTTAAACGTACATCGCGATATATTCGTTCATAGTCGTGCTGAAGGTGACTCGTCTGATGTTCAGACGCATCTGATACACCTTCGAGCTGTTCTCGAATGTATGCTAGAGCATAAGTTATATGCGAACGCATCCAAATGTATCTTTGGTGCTGAGGAAATTCCTTTCCTCGGATGCTTCATCGGTAAGGATGGAGTTCGGGAGGATCCCGCGAAGGTGAAGACATTGTGGAGTGGCCTTCGCCTGTAAATATTATAGATTTACGGAAGTGGCTCGGGTTAGCCAATTATCTCCACAAGTACATCGAGAACTACGCTGAAATGGAGAAGCCATTGACGGACCTTCTTAAGAAAGATGTTGATTGGTGTTGGAAAACCGAACACCAAAACGCTTTTGAAGCGGTTAAGGGGAGCTTGTTAAAAGCTCCCGTTCTTTCTCTCCAAGATTCTTGGAAACCATTTAGTGTCGTCTGCGACGCCTCCGATTTCGAAATCGGATGTGCTTTGTTACAAGCAGACGATGCAGGAAGGGAACGCGTAATTTCGTTTGAGTCGAGGAGCTTAAAGCTGCGGAACGGAATTATCCCGTTCATGTTAAGGAGCTACTTGATATCAAGTACGCCCTTCTCAAATTTAGGTTTCACCTATTCGGCTCAAAGCCGTTCGTGGTTTATACAGACCACGCATCCTTACGGACAGCGACGCAGTCGCCTCATCTCTCCCAACGGATGGCCCGTTGGCTCTCCTCCTTTGCGGAGTACAACTTTGAGGTAAAGTACAAACCTGGTAAACAGAATGTACTTGAAGACGCGTTGTCGCGTCGTCCAGATTACGAGCTCGCTCACGCGACATTTATCACCTCGCTGTGGTCGATCTCATATGCCCAGCGTATTGGGAAAGAACCACAATGTACGGCGCTTATCATCGTACTGGATGACAAGGGTCTTGGCTCGTCTGAGCCTACCCTGTCGAGTCGAGCTACAGCTTGGTTACATCGTTACAGTTACTGTGACGGTTTGCTATATTATAGCACGAGCGCGGAGGACACTCCGCGGGAGGTTGTTCCTCCTGACGAGGAACTGAAGTATAGAGTCCTCTTTGAGGCACATGACGCCCCTACCGGGGGTCATTTAGGTCGGGATAAGACCTACCGCGCTTTAAGCGCTTCGTATTGGTGGCCCAAAATGTATAAGTGGGTCGGTGCGTATATTCGCACCTGTGGGACGTGTCAGAGGGTCAAACCCTCTGCAGATTCAGCTGCGCTTTTGGATAGTTTACCCGTTCCTACGGAGTGTTGGAAATCCATCAGTATGGATTTTATCTTCGGTTTTCCGAAGGATAAGGCCGGTAACACCGGCATATATTGGTCTTTGTAGACCGTTTGAGCAAGATGGCTCACCTGGCGGCGGTGCCAGAGTCCATTGATGGACAAGGAACAGCGAAAGTGTTCCTAGACCGTGTCGTTCGACAGCATGGTTTACCCGATTCCCTTGTATCGGATCGGGCTCCTCGTTTCACGGGTAACTTTTGGGGGGCGTTTTTTAAGGTGCTGGGCACCAAGCTCCTCATGTCCACTGCGGATCACCCGCACACGGACGGTCAAACGGAACGCGTTAATCGCGTTGTGGAGGGTATTCTCCGGAGTTTATGTCCGGATTCTCCAAATAGTTGGAGTGAGATGCTTCCGATGGTTGAATTTGCTATAAACAATTCGGTTCATGCATCTACGGGGTTTACACCTTTTTCTGGGAACGGATTGGTGAATCCGAGGGTTCCGTTGACGCCACGTGTGTGTGTCCCAGGGCTTGAGGGGAAGGATTCCCCGATGTCAGCCTTGTATCTGCGAAAGCACATCGATAAGTTTTTATCGACGCGCCTTAGTGTCTTACGACGCGTTTGCGACGCCATGGTGGAAAGCCAAGACAAGCAAAAGGAGCAAGCTGACAGCAAGGGGCTGCGTAACGAAAAGATATATAACGTAGGAAAAAGTGTTTTATTAAACGCTAAAAATCTTCCTACACATGCAGTTTCAAATGTGTTGCGCAATAAACTGCGCCCCATGTTTGTGGGGCCCTTTAAGGTACTATACCGAAAGGGCTTATCGTATACCTTGGACATCCCGAAGGCGATGCGTACGCATCCAACCTTCTATGCGGGTATGGTTAAGCCATACCAGAACCCGGAGGCGGGCCCCCTCCTGGAGGGGGGTGGAAAGGCGGATAACCGTAAGAGCCGTAAGACGCGGCAGGGCCGAGTAACTCCGACACGGTCCAAAATCCGACCACGAAGCTCCGCAACGGTCGACTCGAGAGAGTCAATCCACCTCTCGATGCGGTCGATCGCACTCCCCTCATCGTGAAGTCCCTCTTGAACTTCCAGGGTGCGACGGCTGTGACGATCACAGCTCGCGTAAACCTCAAGTCGCAATTATGCGACCTCCTCCCCCAATTCTCGATTCGGAGGGTACTCCACACTTTCATGTGGAAGCGTCTGATGGCGCGACGCCATCACCGGGGTTAAACCCAGTATCTGGTAAAGTGTAAAGGTTATCCACATTCACAGAGTTCGTGGAAGTCCGAGACTCCACTGCGGCAGTATTGCCGAGACGTCGTTGACGCTTTCGAGCGGGAG
The DNA here is from genome assembly GCA_026184515.1 of Peronosclerospora sorghi. Classification (NCBI taxonomy): domain Eukaryota; phylum Oomycota; class Peronosporomycetes; order Peronosporales; family Peronosporaceae; genus Peronosclerospora; species Peronosclerospora sorghi. Next base: position 21,636,713 of record CM047580.1, read on the forward strand.
AATCCCCCTGCGAGTCGACTACCAAAGGGGCGGTAGAAGCCCCTTCAGCCCCAGTAGTCGGGAATTCGCCGGAGGTAGATGTGGCGCTCGCACTGTTCTCTGGAACCGCGTTGGGGAAAGGGCGCTGGCATAGCGCGTGCGATAAGGGGCACGTAATTTCCCCATCGCTTTGGCTCTATCAAAGGCCAGGCACAACGCCCTCTCCACCCGAACGTCACGGGAGGAATAGCTGTTGTGCAGCTCAGTAAAGCTAGGGAGACGTTTCTCCCCTTCCGCTCAAGCGCGGAACTTTTGTTCTGCCTCTTCTGCATTCTCTCCTTGTAGGAGAGCGAAGGGATCCTCGCGGAGGGTCTCAACATGGGCACCCTGTGCCTGTTTATCGAGGCGCTCTCGGTATTAGGCTCCAGTGAACTGCTTCTGCGTGAGCAGTTTTTCCCGGGGTTGTTTCCGGCGTTCGTATTGATGTGGCTGTTCAGCCGCAGAGCCAGGTGTATAAAAGGCTAAACCGTTCTTTACCTCATTTTTTGCCCACCTTTGGGGGTCACGAGGACCCACAAAATTATATGACGCCCGCGACGGGCGTTTGGGGGCGCGAAACACAGCCTTTTGTGCCTGTGCGGCAAGCTCAGGCTCTTGAGCCGCGTCCAATGCATTGGTAATAATCGCCTTCGGCGATTCGGATTTGTCATCCGAGGTGGGTAATGGTGGCGCGCTTGTTAGAGCATTTTCCCCACATGTGAAAGCTATTGTGGAGTGGCCTTCGCCTGTAAATCTTAGAGATTTACGGAAGTGGCTTGGATTAGCCAATTATCTACACAAATACAGCGAGAACTACGCTGAGATGGCGAAGCCATTGACAGACCTTCTTAAGCAGGACGTAGATTGGTGTTGGGAAACCAAACACCAAAACGTTTTCGAAGCGGTTAAAGGGGAGCTTGTTGAAAGCCTCCGTTCTTGCTCTCCCAGATTCTGGGAAACCTTTTAGCGTCGTCTGCGACGCCTCCGATTTCGGAATCGGATGTGCTTTGTTAGAAGAAGACGATGCGGGACGGGAAGGCGTGATCGCGTATGAGTCGAGGCAGCTTAAAGCTGCGGAACCGAATTATCCTGTTCATGATAAGGAAAGGATTAGGCTGCCGACATCGCCGTTCGGCGTTGTCGGAGCGGTCATCCATAGGGGACTTATCCCCTAGGGCCCCCTCCTCCGAGATATAGGAGTGAGAATAGTCAACATCCTCTTCTCGAGGAGAATCTTCACCACCACTAAAGGTGTTCATTTGATGCCAGAGTTCTGGCAGTTGGGGTTCCCAACTAAAATTGATTATTGCGTAGCAATAGTCTTGATGGGGGAGGATGTAACAGGGTTACATTGAGTTACTTTGGTGTTCGTAAATACACAACGGTTGAGGTCTAGTATTGCCCGGTCCGAAAGGTTTGGACCTATTGGTTGTTTAACCAATCAGGGCGGGAGCCCTTAGTGAAGGCGTGGCAGCCTGCCACGTGTTGGTACACAGGTGGTGTACATTAAATTTCGGCTAGGTACGAATTGAGTAAATTCTACTTAGTATTACATATAGTTTACATTAGTTTATTAATCTAGGCCAATTACATATTAAATAAAAATCAGTTTCCTTTTCAACACTAAACCCAGATAGACGCTCGATCGCAAGGGTCGAGCGTGCTGTGAGTGTTGTAGCAGGGCAGTACCTCCCTTAGCTACTCCCTATTTATGGAAAGCGTTAAGCTTAAGTGTTAGCGTGCGCTAACCGGAAACTGGGTAAATCTTGGCCCCGAGCGAGAGAGCTATCTCACTCTAAGCCCTTTTATAAGGACGTATCGGCTAAGTAGCGGCGAATCGCCGCTTAAGGAAAGCCTTCCTCAGTGCGCTATCCGCACCGTGCGTTTACGCACCGGCTACATTGCTGCTGTTTAAAAAATTTAAATACAGATACAAAATATTTTTGTCCAGACAATTAGGTAGGCTATTTTTTCTCTAACCTTCCACAACTTCTATCATATCGCCGATTGTTAGGATTTTGGGACGAGGGTTGATCGGTGATTGGTGGGATTCTTGGAGAAGGAAATTCGGAAGAAAATAGACAGTATATAAGGATAGGGGGGCGAGGGGAATAAGGGTTAGTCGTGATTGCACCTTCCGTAATCGTCCCAAGGTCCCACCACCAGTTCCTGTTCCTAGCCCTGAGTACAGGGTCCGTTGCGGATTCCTGTCACCGATGAGCAACGCCAGTAGCACTACAACCATCACCAACTCTCGACCAACGGTCCCGCCCTCACCCAAGGCCATATGTCGCCTCTTCTATGGAAAAGCTTGTTCTGATGCCTCATCAAACATCTGTAGGTGCAAATGCGGAGTAGAACGTAAATGTGATGTCATTAAACATGGGTACAATAACTTTATGACACACACAAAGAGCAAGCACCCCGATTATCTTGAGATCTACGCGGCCTATAATCTGCAATCATCGAGAGTTAGCAGACCAAATTGTTCAAATTCAAATAAGGGAGCTCAGCAGACTGCGCTCGATATCTGATTGATTCGAAGTCGCGCGATGTATACAAATGGCCGGATTGGATAGTCATGGACGATCATGAGCTAAGTTTTTGCGAAAAAGATCGCACCAGGGAGAATACCAACCTTCACCGGGTCTTCTCGGAAACTCTGAAGAAGTATGCGTTCCTGCTGGTGGATGACGTTGAAAAAAAAGATCACAGCATTGGCTTCAGGTGCGCCATGCTATGCCTTGATATTTGACGGCTGGACGGAACACTCCGTTAATTTCATTGGTTTATTCATCACTCTTTCCGCCAAGGATGCTTCCGCGTCCTCTTTGGACATCCATATCTTGGCATTTTGCGCCATTGCTGGACGAGACTACTCTCACTGCATCCAACCATCAGGATTTCATTTTGGCAACGCTGGTTGGTAAAATCTGCCTGTCATCAATCTAGTCTGTTTGATTGGTGACAAATGCAACAAGAATTGTGCAACAGCAGACTTGCTCGGAGTTCCACTCTTAGGCTGCCGCAGCTATCGCCTGAACTTGGCAGTTGAAGCCTACATTGAGCAATATCTAGCAGCAGAGGTTGATTTAGTGAGTAACCTGATGTTCAAGCTCTCAACCTAGAAAGAGGCGGGTCGATTGCGCCTTACCACTTCTTTGCGTACTATTAAACGCAATAAAACACGGTGGCTTGGCGTGATCAAAATGCTTGCTCGTTACGAAAGGCTGCGACCGAACATCGACGACACCGATCCTGGAGTAGCTGATCTCCTTCCAACCGCTGCCCAACGAAATAACACTCGCCGACATACTACTGCATTATCTGATCTCAAGTCAGTGACCGAATCGTTACAAAGAGAGGATGCCACCATTGGAGAATCTCAAACTTTATTCCAATCTCTCATAGACATATCCGAATTTCCAGTTCAATTTGCACCTTTCAACTCAAGCGTCCATCGTTCACAGTGGATCATTTGAAAATGCAATTGTAAAGATTCAATTGAGAAGGGAAGAAGAAATGCTATTGAGTGAAGAGGCTGCTGTTCTATGCATTAAAATTCCCAATACCGATAGGGACTAAGAAGTCGAAGATACTAACCTGTCTTTTGCAGAACGGGCACTCAAGCGGCAACGACTGCAGCAATCCAACAAATCTGCCTACATTGATACCAGAATTCTCCTATCTCCTGCCTGCATAAAATCATGTAGAGAGTCTCTTATCTATAAGCAAGCGAATCTTTTCGGAAAGACGCCGGCGCCTGTTGCCCCGTACTCTAGAGTAGTTACTGTTTTTCAAACAGAACCGCACCCTTTGGAACATGGCGCTGGTTTCAATAGTGGTTAATAATACCAATTGTGAAATAGATGACCCGAACGAGTCAGAAGAAAGTGAAACTGAATGAATGGCCTCAAATCAATTATGTCTCATTCTCTATACAATATATTGCAATATATTGTAGTTGATTTCGCAATACCAATCTATTGTATTGTCTTAAAATGCAATACACAATACATTTTATTGTGTTTTCAGAAAAGACAATATATTATCGGATAATATTGTTCCAATCTCTGCATGCAATTATACTAAAAAAATGTATACCGAAGGGTAACCGAAAATGTATCCACCCATTTCAGCCAATGGGGTTTCATCTTCCTGAAAAGGCGCAAAACACAGAATGGGTACATGCGCTTCCAACACTCCTCCTGAAACACCGGAGGCTGCATGCCCATCAAATCAGTCCCAACTTGGTTCGCAACTCTTGAATCCTCGTCGAATTCAGCTCCTTTGTCAATAGGTCAAATATCATGTCAACGCTTGGAACGTGAGTTGTCGAAACGATGCCTTTCTTTGAGAAATCTTTCAAGAACTTTGGCTTCACGTCCACGTGCTTTGCATTCGCTGCGCTTGCTTCATTTTCCATTTGTTTAATGGCTGCTTGGTTGTCCATCATTTGGAAAAGGGGCGTCTTTGCATATATATCCATTTCGAACAGCAATTCTTCTAAACCCAGGGCCTCTCGACCGGCCATCGGTGCTGCAGCAAACTACGCGTCTGCCGTCGATAGTGCCACTGTAGTTTTTTTCTTACAGCTCCAATTCACCACGATACCATTGATAAAAATAACCATAGCGCTAACGCTCTTCCGATCATGCTTATCTGCGGCAAAGTCAGCATCACTATAACACGTAATCCGCAGCGGCAGCGGTAGATCTCCATCGTGAGTCATCTTTAACCGTAAACTACTTGTACCTTTAAGATATTTTTAAAATACGCTTTGCCATCTTGTAGTCGCCGATCGTCGGTGTGGTGGAGTCGAGTTCAACACCGAAGTGTCCTGAACCAGATCACCATCGTGCCCAGCCGACCAACTTACGGGGGGGGGTACCCCACGAATCTTCACCTAATTTCCGATCGGATGACCTATCAGTACTGTATGACGCCTGGTCCGATCTTCGTTCACGCTTCTCACCTTGTGTACCATTGGTTTGGGTGGCTACACACTCGGTGGACCGTCGCGCGATATGGAATTGAGACGATCGATATGTAGCTATCCACATCTGGGGCAGGGTTTATCTAGGGCGGAAATCGTCACCCTAAATACGCAAATATCTACAATATACTTGAACCCAGTATACTTTCAGGTCAGATCGCGTATAGCGATCGTAGAGCCCAACCAAAACGAGAGATCGATAAACCAATCAATAACAACCAAAGAAACGTATCCAGGAGCTTGGGATTACACTAATGAGATCTCCACGTAAACCTTTCCAATTAGTACTAACACGTTCCAAACTTGCGACTTGAAGTGAGTGCTGTGCGAAGTACGCGTTCCCGTAGAGGGACTTCCGGAAGGCCAAGTGCATCTGTAACGCGTACCGGCCGGGTAATTTGAGCTGAAGGGGACTATGTTAACCCTCCGCTCCCAAACACTTCGCGGCAGGCGGAGGCAAATTATGCGTAAGAACTAAGAAAAAATAGACTATTTATATCCATTAAAACCTAATATGTAAACTACATGAAACATCGTGTGACTTACCTAAAACTGCGCACTTGATAGTTCTGACACACGATTGGCTCAAATCACTTTCCCTTCTAGCCAACCCGATCGCTCCAAACCGATCGGCGGTATACCGATAAAAACTGACCATAAAGATTCTTCGCTTCACCACATCGGCGCATGCGTTCTTCTCGTGACTTGGTGCACATCAAATGAAATGTCTGGGAGCGTGCACCGTGAAATCTATAATAAGCTACTGGAAACTCTTTACGCACGGTATGTCCGGATTGGGTTTCACAGGCAATAGCTCGTAATAAATCTTATCATCATCCAGTGCGAAAAATGGCGTGTTAGCTGGGTTCATTTTTGACATCTTGTGCGCATGCACTACTTCGTAGATTGTTGCTTCTTGATCCATCCAATATCCACATCTTGGGACTCCTCCAATCCGTCTACCGAGAGATTTTGTCACGTTCCCAAGATCCTTTAAGTCCATCACTTCCATGTCCTTGAAAAGCTTTGAATCAGCTTCATCGTTGGTGCCTGTGATCAAAAGGTCATCGACATAGGCACCATCTACCACTTTATTGGTTCCATCAGTCCTTACGAAAATACATATGTGTGTAACACACTGCCTACACCCCAAACCTTCCAAAGTATTACATAGAAAACGTGCCATAGACGACCCGCTTGCTTGAGTCCATACAAATTCTTTTTCTGTTTCAGAGACAGCTTGTTTCTTGGGTCCACACCAAAAACGTCAAGTTGTTCTTGATCTATTTGCATACATTGAGAAACTTGCAGGAATATTTTTAAGTAGTCTTCCGCTTTGGCCTTGGGTACTCACTTGGCACGTCTCCGTGTCGTACGGCGACCCACCCCCCCAAATCTGAACCAGCACGATAATAGCTTTAACGTTATTCAATTCCATAACGGTGAAGAAAGTAAAAAAAATAATCGGTGCCATAGATTTCCTTGTCGCCCCTGCCGACAAGCCTTGCCTTGTAACTCTCTACCGACCCATCCGACTTAAATTTGGTCTTATAAACCCACTTGGACGGTAGAGGCATCTTGTTCTGCGGTCGGCGCACCAATCTCCACGTTTGTAAAGCCTCGAGGGACTGTAATTGAGTTCGTTCGGCGTCTCTCCACTTTTGACTATCTACACTGGCATGAGCGTCCCTGTAGTTTTTGGGGTTTTGCCCGGCTGCCGTTATTGCATTGTCATGAGCATTAGATTCGAGTGCAGCGAAAACGCACAGCAGGTTCCATCAACCGGACGGTTACTACGGCCAACGCTTTCGCTGGTTTCTCCAATGTCGCGCGAATGAAAACTGCTTGAATTCCTTCCAGAGTTACGAGAATAATCATAATCTTTTGCTTTTGCGTCTTCTTTTTCTTGCGGCTTTATTTGCGCATACGCAGCTCCGACTCTTTGCAACTTCCATGCGTCTTGTTCACTTTCAACGTTTTGCTAGCTTTATCTTTGTTTTCTTCGTGAACTTCCGTCCTTCCACGCAAACGAGACTCTGCTTGATCCTTCAAATCAGCTTCAGCGTCCCCTTCGAGTCTTTTGTGATCTTATCACTGGTGGCTTTCGTCAGTGTCTCGATTTCTGTCATATGTCTTGTAACCGTGACCACACGGTCTATTAGGAGCAAAACCTTGTAGCCTTTAGTCTCATCGCTTTTTCCAAGTACTATCGCGCGATCAGCATGGCGAGACAGAGCCTTCCGTTTTGGGTCCCTCTATACCATACATTGGGACCCAAAAAACCACAATAACAGTAAGCACTGGACGCTTTCCAGTTAGTACATCAATAGGAGACAGGCGTCCTTGATGTCTTTTCGTCAGTGTCCGGTTGAGTATGTAAGAGGTATACTGAGCCGCATCGGACCAAAAAAATCAGCGGAACACCTGATCCAAAAATCATGCACCAGACCATGTTGAAAATGGTCCGGTTTATCCGTTCTGCTTTACAGCTTAAGGCTGGATTTCCAGCCTCAGTGACTTGGCGGAGAAAACCAGTCTGCTTAGAGAACAGATCAACGTTCCGGTATTCGCCCACGCCATCCGTCCTCAACACATGCACACGGTAGTGGAACTCGTTTTCAAACCATGCCAGGAAGTGCTCAAACATCTTTGCCGCCTTATCTTTCGTGCGGGCGGCAAATACACGTACGTAGTTAGAGAAGTGCTAAAAAACACCATAAATCTATTTCCACGCCGATCGCTAGGGGTGATAGTCTCTTTCAGGTCACTGCATATCACTCCTCCTACCCGATCGATAGGTGCATTGCTTCCTGTGTCCCTCTTTGGTTGAGGTTTACGCGTAGCTTCGCCTTCGGCACAGATCAGGAAATTCGCGCGCTTGGTGTCTGTGAGGATCATGCCTGACCTGACACTAGTAGGCCAAATTGCCTGACCTGTTACGAGGGAATAGCCACGCGAAAGGCTCAACCGAACATGTGGTGGAATCAAGTTCGAAATCGAATACAATTTTATCGACAACCTGACCACCACCATCGTGCCCAGCCTTCCAAATTACGGGGGGGGGGGTACCCCGCGGACCTCCATTCGAAATCTGGTCCAATCGTCCGCTGCTGGCAGACGACCGGTCATCTTCCAAAGACACTTGGTCCGATTCACTTAAGTTCATCTCACCTTGTGTACCCGATGGAATGGTCTAGTTACACACTCGGTGGATCGGGATCTCAGATCGATTTGATTCGGTCTTGAATATGAGACCGGGCTGGCTAAGTGTACCTAGGGCGGAACTCTTCACCCCAGGTACGTACAGACCAGAAACACTTCCGAAAGATATATTCCAATAGGTCGATCGTCCAAACGATCTAGACCTGACCAATACGAAATAATAGAGGGTAGACCAATCAACCGGTCTAGCCCCTGACCAATATGAGAGAAGACCAAAACCGATCTAAACTCCAACCAATGTTAAAATAAGCCAATATGTCCACGTAAAGACCCAATATGCCCGTGAAACTCCACAAACGATATCTCCACGTAAAGCCAAATCCACTTGTTAGTACGTTCCAAACGTACGTGACTTAAACTTGAGGAAGTCGACCAATGCGTGCTCCCGTCGAGGGACTTCCGGCTGGCCAAATGCGCGTGTGGCGCGTCCAGACCGGGTATAATGAGATAGAGGGGATTAATCGACCCTCTGCTCCCAAACACTCCGCGGCGGGCGGAGGCGACTGATGCACATAGCAAAGGTTTAAACGACCTCCTGTTGAGGTGTTAGCCCGAAGGCAAAACCAAAAGATTCCAAACGACTTCTTCTCTTTTAGGCAAATCAACAACTCTAACCGATACTACCTCCCTACGGTCCCAATATGTAGCCACATGAAAATATGTAAAATACCAATGTCAGGTGACTCACCAAAACTTGCGTTCTTGAAACTCCTTGAATATGATAGGCTAAAAAGCCCCCTTTGTTTAGACCAATCGGAAACTCGACCAACTGCCTTGACCAAAAGTGACCAAATTTGTGGTACACTTCACCACAGCCGCCCCTGAGTCCGACCGTGTCGCACAACGATAACGGTCCGACTCACCCATCACTCGACCAACTGGACCTTGGTCACTCACACTTCTTCCCCATGGATCAAACATCTTCGATACCTGCGTCAGGTACTGCCTTTACTGCACTTGATCTTCTTATGCTTCCCTTTGACGCTTGTTCTTGTTGTTCTTGCAGAAACTCTATGCGCCGAGTCGCCCCACCTTGCTTCGCCTGTCCGGTCGGCTCGGTCTGACAGCCCACGTAACTCTCGTGCACTTCAAACATCGGAAGGGCGTCAGACTGAAGCCGACACGCAGATGCAGGATATGCTTGCAGTAAACATGCGTCTCAGGACCCAGGTGGCCCACCAGGCAACACGACGTGCGCATCTTTGGTCTTCGTCTTGTACTTGTCTTGGACCTCGTTTGTCTTCAGCTCTCATCCCTCCCAGCGTCGTCAAGGCAATAGGTGCCTTGCTTGATACCGATAGGCAGTCCGACGATCATGTTGACCAGCTTCGACCAATTATAGAGGAGCTGGTAAGCGTGCGTCATGAGCTGTCTCGTCTGGAGGCTCATCAGTCCCATCTCCGGGATCAACTTGCATTTGTTCGCCGGCAGCAACTGGACGGACAGTTTGACACGACCTCACTGCGCATTCAAGGCGAAGATTTTGTGCGACGCATTGCCGAGCTTCATATTTCAATTCAAGACCATACCGGGAAGGTCCGGTCTTATCAAGACAAGGCAGACGCTTGGACTGTGGATTATTTACATAATTACTATCTCCTAGATTACCTACTTGTATATAGGTTTCGCTCCTTGTGCTAAAGCACCAATTCAAAATGAATAACTATAATACCGGCATTCACCTTAAATATTTTCTACAAAATACTTAAGGACAGGATAATTGATTATAAGGACTGCGCTAGAGTCGGGTCGTCGTCCGGTGGCACTAGACCAGTGCCGCCAGCTCTTGATGAACTTGCTGCATCCGTGTTCAGCTGCTTCCTCCAGCATAGATTGGTCTGCGTCGGCAACCTTAGTCGCCTCGGAGCAAGACCAAGACCGCTTGTAGCAGGACCAAGACCGACATCGTTCATTGGCTGATATTCAGCAGCCCGAAATTGCACAAAAATTGAAGAAGCGCGCGGACGCGCCGGGTAGCTCGAGGGCGCGGGGCACTGCGCGCGGACCCAGACTCGGGGGGGGAGCGTGCAGTGCCTCATAAGCGAGCCAAGAAACAGGCGCTTGTTATGGACTCGTACTCGGACACGGACGAAATTTACAGCCCCTCGGAAAGTCGAGCGCCCTCGCGCCGTACTGCAAATTGCACCAAGCACACAGGTGTCTCGTCCGAGGAGGACTCCAGCGAAGGGTCCTGCGATTCCGAGTCTATGGTCGCCATCCAGTCCAACTCACGAACTAATTTACGTGAAAGTTTCATCCAAGTGGCGTCAACATTGGTGTCAGAACAGAAGACCGGTTTGCCAAGTGACGCCACACCAGTATCGACATCAGCGAAGACGGTGCCTTCGGTTCTCCCCTGGACATCCGAGCTTCACAAGTAAGCTCTACTAAAGAACATGGCGGTTGACACCAGCTCCCTTCCGCAGCGGACGTTTGAAATCACTTTGCCGTGGTCGTCGGGGCAAATCGGCTGTTTGCGCCGGTCTACCCTGACCAAGCAGCTTCTGGCCCGGTCTTTCTCTCGCCCGGACCCCTGGCTTTTTCCACCGGCCAAGAAAACCCCTGCCGCGTCTGCATGGAGGGCGGACTTGATTACGTCGGCGCAGATCTCCCGCCTATACGGCGATGAACCATGGAAAATTTTCGAACACCCCAAGATAGGACTTGTGTTCCGCTTGACTCCGTGGATCGGCACTTTGCTAGTCCGGGTGAAGAATTTCAACAAGATCCACGGCCAAGCAATTTGGGAAGCGTCCCACTACTTGATGTTTCCCCCCGACCGGGTGCGACAAGATCCGGGCCTGGCGACGTTCCAGAGCAAGCGCAAGCGACGTCGAATTCGGGCGGGCGAGGCTTGGTAGTCCCTTTTCCAGTACATTTTGGACGGGATTCGAGCCCGCGAGTGTGACGGCGACGTGTTCTTGTACCCGGTGTTCCTCCACATTCCGAGGCGTCGCGTTGAGAAGACCAGACTGCTGGCCGACGACGGCATATGGTACCCCGGTCTTGATTGCGCTGAGCCGGTCGCGGACCTCAAGGATACTTTTGTCCAGCTTGACCGGAAGGACCCCTGGCGTAACCAGTTTCAGGATCAAGTGGAAAATCATCCGTCGATGGTCATCGGCCGTCTGTGGGGCGATAGCAAGTGAAGTCGCAGGTAGTCGACCAGATAACTAGTAATACATGTCATCATTTATTTTTCATATGTCCGATCGTCAAATCACTTGAACTAATTTTACCGCTCTCTCCATAGTTGCACCGAACACGTTATCGTAAACAGTTCCACCCCCATCACGAAAAATAGTCATCAAATTCGTCATTCCGCTACTCCAATTCGTCACAGTTCATCACAATTTCACATCACTCGGGACCTTCCACATCTTCACACCGGTCTAAACCGACCGATGCTACTGCATGTCTTGGTCTTGGTCTTCATGAGTCTACATCACTGCGAAGCGATTAGACTTACTCGTTCTCGTTCGAACTCTCGTAGAAGAGCCCCACAATTCAAGTCGAGCTCGTCGACCCAAGTTGATTCATCATGGTCCTTCCATCGGACCAGATACTCTCGGTGAGTCCGACCGAACCTGGTCTTCTTGGTCGACCGAACATCTAAGACATTCTCCACTTCAAACTCGTCTTCCTCTAATGGTCGTTCCCAACTGTCCTCCGGCAGTAACGCTTCATCGAAATCAGATCTTTTTTCTTCGTCTACCAGACAGGGAGTTTTGGGTCGATCAGGAAATTCTCGGACCAGCTTCAACTTGGACACATGCACGATCGGGAAGACCTTGTAATCTGTACCAGTTGTTACTAGACGGGCAGCGTGCTCACCGATCAGCTCGGCAACACGGAAAGGGCCGTGCCACATGTGAGCCAGCTTCTTCGCATAGCCCTCTTTCACTCGGTTTAGGTATAGCCATACCCTCGCCCCTGGTTCTATACAGTGGGGTCGGACCTGGTCATTGGTCCGGTCTGCCCGGTCTTGCGTGGCCTGACGCAGATTTTCGTTGACGACTTCTTTTGCATGCTGGTAGTGTTTCTGGACCTGCATGCGCCAGCGTCGATCATCGCGATCGCGGGTCCGGGTGCAACCGATAGGTATCGCAGCTTCCAGTTTCGACCGAGGGTCCCATCCATATGGCAGATAAAAAGGCGTTTCTCCTCGGACCCGATCGGTCGACGAGTTGAGTGCAAACACCAGCCTTTCTGCGTATTCGTCCCAATCTCGCTGGTCTGGGTCAGCAACGTACATCTTGATCGCCCCCGTTATGGTCTGCACCATGCGTTCCGCCGATCCATTTGCTTGCGTACGATATGCCATCGTCGCACTCTGTTTCTGGACCAGCATGTTACTGAACGACCGGAACACCTCGGCCATAAAACCGGGTTCCCGATCGTGCCTGATGACCTCGCTGGAGCCGAATCTTTGGAACACGCATTCTTCGTAGCTCTGGGCGATCTGCTCCGCAGACCGAGATGCACTTGCCTTCGCAATAACTAGACCAGTGAACAGGTCTACCCATATCAGCAGCTCAGTGTTGCCGCGCGTCGATCTAGGCAGTGACGGTATGTGGTCCATCGATATGACCTGAGAAGGGTAGGTAGCTTCGATGTTTCCGGGCGATCGCCCCTTGATTACCGGTCTACCCTTTCCGGTCTCGCAATCCGTGCAACAGCCCACATATTTCTGCACTCTGCGGAAAAGACCTCTCCAGTCAGTGGAAGTGGGACCTGATCTTGTGATAGGTCCTGCCTATGACCTGATGTCCCCCTTCTAGACTCACGTGATAGTGATGAAGGACATCCGGCTGCAGCAACTCGGGGATCACTATTTTCGCCAGTCGGTCCCGGTCTGCACTGTCTTGGTCGGCATCGCTGCAGTAATACAATAATCCATTATCATCCACTTCGTAGCTATCCGAGATCTTGATGCACTCTTTCGCTTGATCGTTCGTCAACTTGGACAGTTCACCACGCAGGTAGGTCTTCAGGTTCATAATCCATTCTTCTTCGTCCTGCGCCTTTAGGATCCGTTCCATCCTTAACTGTTGCACTGCATATTCGTTCAAACTTTCCTTCGGGAACGGTCGGCGAGAATTCTGAGCTTTCGATCTAGTCGCGACCATCACATGCACCTGGACTGGGGCGTTCTTGGGTCTGGTAGCCTGTTTATATTCACCAATTCATCCAGAACGGCCTTCTCGGTGATCGTAGCCCCGGTCTGGTCTTGCATGGCCTTGGTCGCGAGGTAGTCGGCGCTTCTGTTCCAGTCCCGTTTCACGTGAAATAGCTCGTGCTTGGGGTGGTCCTTCAATGCCTTCATTACTCGATCATTTAGCGTCCTTAGTCGTGGAGTCTTGCAGTCGATCTCTCCGGTGATCTGCCTGATCACTAGGTTGGAGTCACCACATATGATGACTCGCCCCTTCTCTTGCGACGACAGCAGGTCCAGACATAAAAGTAGACCTCGGTACTCCGCCTCTTTAACAGTAATATATCCGGCGTGAAATCGGCAGCGGCTGCAACTATAGACCATTGTGGCAACTTCCACAATATGGCACTAGAGGCGCCTACCTTCTTCTTCACGCTTGCCGATACGTCAAAACTTAAGACCAAGAGCTCTTCATCATAGCCGAAGGTCGGTGGCGGTCTCGAAACTGACTGCCGAGGTTGCTTCCTCGGGGCAATCGCTATCAATGCCTCGTCCACTTCAGACCGAGGGGTGATACTGGCAGCTAATGTGCCCAATATCTCTTCCTCGCCCCCGGTGCACTTAACGACCTCGAGGGTCCACTGCGACAAGACCGCCGACCATCTGCCTAGACGTCCGTCCATCCCATTGGCTGATAATAGCCAGGCCAAAGTAGACCGTCTTGACAGGACCTTTATAGGTCGGCCGACCAGCAGGACGTAACACACATACAGAATTCGTAACAACGCCAGAACTTCTTTCTCGACAATTCCATAGTTCACTTCATTTGGTTTTAGCGTCCGGCTCGTAAACGTGACTGGATGATACACACCATCGTGATCTTGCACTAAAGTGGCCTAGATAGCCCACTTACTGGCATATACCATAATGGTCGGCACTTTTTCGGGAGCTAAATGCTTGAGAATCGGTGCCGTCTCCATCTTAACCTTCAACATACCAAAGGCAAACTGTGCACGCTTCATATGATCTTCGGCCTCCACTTGCGGACAAACTGCAGCAAGACCAGAGTCGGCGCCCTCCTGTAAAGTTGCCCGATCTCCTTCGCGCAACATATGATAGTCAACTTCCCGGAGCTCGTACAGCACAGCTGCGTAGATAGCAAAGTCTTCAATGAATCGGCTATAATAATTCAAGCTTCCTAGGAAGGACTGCATTGCCTTCAGCGATCTGGGGAACGCGAGGTTACTCAGCGAATCCAGGTCCTTGGTATTAGCCTCTAGACCATTGTTCGAGACCATATGACCTAAATAGGCAACGTTGGACATACCCCAAAAACTTTTCACGGCACTGATAGACAGGTTCCAGCGGTCGCATGTCTCCAACAATCGTTCAACCTTCTCGCACAGATCGTTCCATGACGAGGCAGGTATCAGAATGTCGTCGATGTACGACCGCCTCCCTAGAACGGACGGTCTTCTTTCCCGATCGGGTTCACCCTCTGTAAACACATCATAACTTTCGGCAGGGTCCCGATCGGTCTTGATCTTGAAGTGTCCGTACAATGCGTTGTCTATCAGCCTTTGATAGATCTGGGGCGCGTTCTTCAGACCGAACGGCATACGATTCCCCTCGAAAAGACCAAACGGCGTCACAAATGCGGAAATCTCACGGGCTTGATCAGTCACCGAGACCACCCAAAATCCACTTGCCATATCTAGCGAACAATACCACAAGGTCTTTTCGAGGTCTTCCAACAGATCATTAATCAGCGGCATCGGGTACACCATGAGCTTAGTCAACCGATTTACCAGCCGATAGTCGATGCACAGTCTAATGTCAACGCCGTTCTTCTTGATAACAATTACGATCGGCGAGGCCCATGGCGAGGTCGACGGTCTAATTATCTTGGTGACCAACAGTCCTTTAATGAGATCAGAAAGATTTTCACGGTACTGTGGCGCCACGCGTCGACATCGCTGGGCAATCGGCTTGGCATCTCCAACTTCAATATCGAAAATCGCACCACGGGCTGCAGGTGGTAAGGCGTTGCCCTTTCCGATCAGCAGATGTCTTTTCTTCCATATGATATTCTTCAACTGCTCGATCTGGTCTGGACTGTTAAGGTCTTGATCACCCTCTTGTAAATCATCCGTTGTAACTTCGGGCGAGTCGGCAGACACTTCAGGGAGGACTGCCATTTGGCTTTCCAGCTCCTGAATATACTGTTCCCCGCCTTCATGTATACAGACTTGTTCATCTTCTGGGGTGATATCACCTAGACCATCTGGACCGGCTGAACGTCCTTGGTCTTGATCGACGGGCTGTCCTTCACTGATATCGGTCTGATTAGGAATACCGTCATGGTCCGACCTAGCAACTTCATGTTCCCCTTCTTCCGTTTCTTGCTCCGCTGTCGCATGGTCTTGTGCTGACACCACGTTGACTAACCTTGGCTCGTCTACTTGATGGTCCACCGTTCCTGGTGACTGCGGCGCCTTTCTTCGGACCAACATATTTTTTGGGGTGACATAACTTGTTCTTTCCACTAAAGGTGAGGTATCCTCTTCCACCGACCCATCATCGCTGATAAGATCGGTGGTCGATTGGTATGCCAGGTTTTGCCACTCGACATACCGCCTCGACCCAATCGAGACGAACCCCATCTTCCTCGGTACCTTCCCTTCTGCTAACCACATACCGACATAGTGTTATTGTCCAGTGTCAGCGGCTTGTCACCGATATTGGTAACACGGACAAAATCACGTCGACCAGCACTCTTTACGAAGGTCGGGACCCACCGATCGCCCCTGGTCAACCATAACTTCCTCGAACGAAAACCTTTCTCGACCGGGGTATCGGCAGACCGACCGACTGGGATAGTGAGGTCTTGGTCTCACCGGACCAGATCGGTATACGAACCATACAGAGGTCTTCGACCAGCCAACTGGACCTGGACCTCATACGGGAGTGTACGCACTCCATGTGACAGGTCTAGGCGAATACCAGCTGGGACCATGAAATCCATACCTAGTAAAGCGTCCTGAGCAGCCAACTTGCCAACCCAAGCGCTGCAAAAGTATACCAGCGATCCCGACAAAGTAATTTTCACACGCGTTCTTCCTTCGGTCATATAAGAGTTTTCACCGATCCCGACGCATTCTTGTCTCTGGGTATCGTCTATACGACATCCGACCTTACGAGCAAAGGCGGAGTCAATTATCGAGACTTCAGCTCCAGAGTCGAACAACGTCGTCGCTTTCTGGTTATTAGTCTTGCCACAGGCTTTCGCCTGCTTGAACCATTTATCAGGCGCGTGATACTTCCAGTATCCGCGGGATTCTCCAGGCAGCAAGTCCAACTGCATAACCACCTTAGTCCGGGAGTACTCATCGGTCTTCAGACTGTAGACCGGATGGTCTCGGTCGACGCAATTTGGAATAGAACGTGTATTTGTCGGTCTTATCCTCCTTGCCGACATATGAATAGATGTGAACCGTAGAACGCTCGGCTCGATCCAGATTCCAACCTGGCGAGCGTTCTAGTTTAACATCGTTTCCGCGTCCGGCGGCAGCATCCCCGCGTGCTTGTCCGGCACGTACCACTTGCGTATCATGTTAAAAAATTCTTCAATCTTGCAGTGGCCGGCCTCGTGGATCTCTCCACATGACTTGCATACGAAAAGGCAGTGGTCAGTCGGGTGGCCGCGTCTCTCGCACTTCTTGCACACCATCTTCTTCCAGCAGTTTGGACCATCATGTTTGCTCGACCCACAGTGGGAGCACTTCTGACGAGGTTGGTCCTGATCGGACTTGCTTCCGTTACTTCCCTTCCGGTCTACCTGGTCGGACTTCGACCTGGTCTTCGGGGCAGGTCCCGCAACATAGACGTAACGATACTGGTCTTCATCCGATGACTCCTGGCTGGATGGACTTCCACTTTCCCCTTCTGACCCCGTGCTGTCATCAGCTACAATTTCCTTGACCGCTCGGGTCGGACTGGTCCAGGGTCTCTTGACCGGATCGGTCTGGATCTGGGTCTTGGATCGGTAGCGGCCTGATCCACCAGCACTCTTCGCTCTCATGCTACGCGACTGCTGTAGCGTCCGTAGAGTCTGTTCAACTTCACCCGCGTCCCTAAGACGCAGCAGAGTAAGCTGGTCCGCCAGTTCTTGATCGTCCAGGGTACTAATGTAGTGACCCACATGTTCCAGAGCAGCACCGTTCGGCGGGTTATTCTCTTTAATTGTTATATCGGCACGAAGTGCAGCCACGTTCAACCGATGCAAATACTCGATCGGTGTCTCGTCGCTCCGCTTCTGCATATGGTGATACTCGCGGGCACTCGAAAATCCGGAGTTACAATATTGCCCTTCAAACTCTGCACATAGCTGGTCCCAGTCAGACCGGACATCCCGACCTAACTGTTGGATCCCGTTGGCAGCCGGTCCTTTCAACAAATCCAGAAAAATCAGACACTTTTCACTTTTCGGGGTCTGGTCTCGCAGGAACGCAGACTTGACCCGACCGAACCTAGAACGGGCCTGGTCTTCATCAGCATCCTTGCCAGTGAAGTCCTTGAGGTCGGTCGTCGCGGCCATACGGTTGCGCGGAATCGCAGCAGATCCAAAGTCGTAAGCAATAGTGGAGGCTAGGTTAGCCTTGCGTGGCTTGCCAGCTCCCGTACCGTCTGACCCACAGTGGTCGTCAAGACCGCCGACCGACTCCATGTCACAGTCACTTGTCTTGCTTGGTCTACGCGGTCTGGCCGGTTGCGGCTTGCGCTTCCCTTTGCCGACTTGCTTATCACTTCGAGTGGGCTTTTCCACAGATGTTACCGATTCCATATCCACATCTCGGCAAACATTGGCACTTTGCTGGGTAGACCGGTCTTGGACATGTGGGCGCAGAGGTGTTCTAACCCGGTCTTCCATGAAACGCTCCATCATCGTCTCAAACATGGCTTGGACGTTAGCTGGAGTCATGGGCAACGTGTTGATACCCTCCTTTTTCGGAACTGAGGCCTGTGGCGGTCGCTGGAGCCCCGACTGGCAAGCAGCCCTTTGCTGCCGCACGTCCTTTTTTTGTTCAGACCGGGCATGGTCCACCCCATGGTCATCCGCTCGACACCAGTCTCCAACTCTGATGAGCTGTTCGATCCGGTGGAGATTGATAAACCGATTCGTCATCAGAACCAATGTCAACAAGCGCTGTGGAGGCTTCGGCGACCTTCACTGCTGCGGTGGGAGTTGGGCGGCGAACCGCCCCCACCAGTGGGACCAAATGGTCGTGGAAGGTCAACATCGACGATTTCAGCCTCCAAGTCTCAAATTCAAATAGTTTTTGGATATCGGCGGGGTTCTGAATTTTAATGCCAACCTCCGCCAACATCGCCACCAAGTTCTTCACCAACAGTAATGGGAGATCACTCTGGATAGGATCGGTAGGATCAGGACCAAGGTCCTGATCCTTTCCGGGACTATAGCAGGACTTGCTATAGTCCCGATTGGCTCCGGTGGGAGCCTTTTGGGGAGGAAAAAAATATTAATTCCGATCTTGTCCTCCACCAGGCCAGACCGGACATCGCCATCTTTATCGAGAACGAAGACGTAAGGTGATAGCCTTTCCTTACGCCCTCTCCAGAACGATTCCAAATTCAAATCTTCAAATTCAATCTTTGATGACACCTAGCGGTGATATCCACGATCACCAAGTGATCCGGGCACGCGCACCATTGTGGTGGAGTCAAGTTCGAAATCGAATACATTTGTATCGACAACCTGACCACCACCATCGTGCCCAGCGTTCCAACTTACGGGAGGGGTGGGGGTACCCCGCGGACCTCCATTCGAAATCTGGTCCGATCGTCCGCTGCTGGCAGACGACCGGTCATCATTCAAAGACACTTGGTCCGATTCACTTAAGTTCATCTCACCTTGTGTACCCGATGGAATGGGATAGTTACACACTCGGTGGATCGGGATCGCAGATCGATCTGATTCGGTCTTGAATATGAGATCGTGCTGGCTAGGTGTACCTAGGGCGGAACTCTTCACCCCATGTACGTACAGACCAGAAACACTCCCAAAAGCAAAGTTCCAATAGGTCGATCGTCCAAACGATCTAGACCTGACCAATTCGAAATAATAGAGGGTAGACCAATCAACCGGTCTAGCCCCTGACCAATATGAGAGAAGACCAAAACCGATCTAAACTCCAACCAATGTTACAATAAGCCAATATGTCCACGTAAAGACCCAATATGCCCGTGAAACTCCACAAACGATATCTCCACGTAAAGCCAAATCCACTTGTTAGTACGTTCCAAACGTACGTGACTTAAACTTGAGGAAGTCGACCAATGCGTGCTCCCGTCGAGGGACTTCCGTCTGGCCAAATGCGCGTGTGGCGCGTCCAGACCGGGTATAATGAGCTAGAGGGGATTACTCGACCCTCTGCTCCCAAACACTCCGCGGCGGGCGGAGGCGACTGATGCACATAGCAAAGGTTTAAACGACCTCCTGTTGAGGCGTTAGCCCGAAGGAAAAACCAAAAGATTCCAAACGACTTCTTCTCTTTTAGTCAAATCCACAACTCTAACCAATACTACCTCCCTACGGTCCCAATATGTACCCACATGAAAATATGTAAAATACCAATGTCAGGTGACTCACCAAAACGTGCGTTCTTGAAACTCCTTGAATCTGATAGGCTAAAAAGCCCCCTTTGTTTAGACCAATCGGAAATTCGACCAGCTGCCTTGACCAAAAGTGACCAAATTTGTGGTACACTTCATCACAAAGACGTATTCAGGTGCAAATTCGCCGATTGACAGGATCGGTGGAGTGATTTGCAGTGACCTGAAGGTTTCCATCACTCCCCGTGATAGGCGTGGAAATAGGTACCTGGTTGTTTTTTCGACCATTTTTTAAGTTACGTTCGGGTGTATACCGCGCGCACCAAAGACAAGGCTGCCAAGATGTGTTGCCATTTGCTAGCGTGGTTCTAGAACGAGTTTTCATGCCGCGTACATGTGCTACGTACGGACGGCGTCGGCGAGTACCAAAATTTCGATCTGTTCTGCAAACAGACTGGTATTCACCGCCAAATAACTGAAGCGGGGAATCCAGATTCAAACGGGAAGGCGGAACAGATGAACCGGGCCATTTTCAACATGGTCCGGTGCATGATCTTCGGGTAGGGTGTGCCGCTGGTTTATTGGTCGGAGGCGGCTGAGTATGCCTCATATATACTCAACCGCACTCTGACAAGATCGAACCAAGGTAGAATATCGCCTCTCGTAGTGCTGAACGGCAAGCGGCCGTCGACCACGGATATAGTGGTTTTCGGGTCCCCGTTCATGGTTTGGAGGGACCCGAAGAAGAATGTGCTTGCGTAACACGCGCGAGCCCTGATTCTTGGCAAAAGCGATGAAACCAAGGTCTGCAAGGTGTTTCCGATTAAGGAGCGAGTGGTCGCGGTGAGGAGGCACGTCACTTCGGTTGAAACACTAAGCGGCAAAATGAGCGAGAAAATTAAGAAGTTCCTGGAAGCCGAAGCTGAAATCGAAGCGTAAAAATTGGTGGAATCCCGTCCGGGCGAATTGGAGGCAAAAAAACGGCGCACTTCGAGCGCAGCGGTGACAAGCCAACGACACCAAAAGGTGCGGCAAAGAGCGTGAATATGGGTGACCAAGGTGCGCGCAAGTCACGCAGGAAGCCGACGAAAACGATGAAGGGAAAGCAATACGAAGCATGAAGACACAAGAAAATGACTTCAAGCGATGAAATTTCCGGAAATATTACTGAAAATGAACGAAGTCCGGAAAGTGCCCTATGCGCTTTCGCGGTATGCGATCAGGGTATCGAAGTGGAAGCTACATCGCAAATGCAGCCTGACCCTAAAACTTTTAGGGAGGCGCAAAATGGTTCGCAGGATAAGATGTGGAGCCGCGCTGAAATGGAGGAGATTAAGTGTCTCCAAGATTTGAACACTTGGGATGTCGTGCGTTGCCCCGAAGAAAAAGTACCTCTCCCGACCAAATGGGTGTAAAATCCAAGGTAAATGCAAATGGGTCGGTGTAGAGGTACAAGGCAAGGTTGCTTGCCAGGGGCGACAAACAAGTTTTTGGCGATGACTATTTTTTTCACTTTTTCGACGGTTATGTAACTTAATAACGTGAAGCATTTATTGATGTTGGCACAAGTATGGGGGGTGGCAACACGCCACGGCGACGTGCCGAGTACCTACCCCAAGGCAAAGGCTGAAAATAATGTGAATATATATGTACAGGTGACTCAAGGGATAAACATAAATCAAGAAAAATTGGATGAGTTTGGTGTGAAATCAAAAAGGGATTTAGCCCTTAAGTTGAAGCGGAATCTCTACGTCCTGAAGCAGGATGGGGGCCTGTGGCATCAGTGTCGATGTGGAACTCTGGCAACTTTGATTTCGTGCAGTGTGTCACTGACACCTGTATCTTCTTTAAACATGTGGAAGGAGAGACAGTTGTGGTTGGTGTATACGTCGACGACCTGCTGGTCACGGGAACCTATAATGAAATCGTGGATCGTTTTTTCGTGGATATGAAGGTTTTGGAACTGAGGGACTTGGGAACTGTTACGAAGTTCCTTTGAATAAGAATTGATGGTTGTGGTGAAGTGTACCACAAATTCGGTCACTTTTGGTCAAGGCAGCTGGTCGAATTTCGGATTGGTCTAAACAAGGGTGGATTTTTAGCCTATCAGATTCAAGGAGTGTCAAGAACGCAGGTTTTGGTGAGTCACCTGACATTGGTATTTTACATATTTTCATGTGGGTACATATTGGGACCGTAGGGAGGTAGTATTGGTTAGAGTTGTGGATTTGCCTAAAAGAGAAGAAGTCGTTTGGAATCTTTTGGTTTTTCCTTCGGGCTAACACCTCAACAAGGGGTCGTTAAACATTCGCTATGTGCATCAGTCGCCTCCGCCCGCCGCGGAGTGTTTGGGAGCAGAGGGTCGAGTAATCCCCTCTAGCTCATTATACCCGGTCTGGACGCGCCTCACGCGCATTTGGCCAGCCGGAAGTCCCTCGACGGGAGCACGCATTGGTCGACTTCCTCAAGTTTAATTCACGTACGTTTGGAACGTACTAACAAGTGGATTTGGCTTTACGTGGAGATATCGTTTGTGGAATTCACGAGCATATTGGATCTTTACGTGGACATATTGGTTTACTATAACATTGGTTGGAGTTTAGACCGGCTTTGGTCTTCTCTCATATTGGTCAGGGGATAGACCGGTTGAGTGGTCTACCCTCTATTATCTCGTATTGGTCAGGTCTAGATCGTTTGGACGATCGACCTATTGGAATTTTGCTTTTGGGAGTGTTTCTGGTCTGTACGTACATGGGGTGAAGAGTTCCGCCCTAGGTACACCTAGCCAGCACGATCTCATATTCAAGACCGAATCAGATCGATCTGCGATCCCGATCCACCGAGTGTGTAACTAGCCCATTCCATCGGGTATACAAGGTGAGATGGAAACGCAAGATGAATCGGACCAGGCGTCTTCTGTTGATGATCGGTCGCCTGCCAGCAGCGGACAATCAGATCGGATCGCAAGCGAAGGTCCGCGGGATACCCCTCCCGTAAGTTGGAAGGCTGGGCACGATGGTGGTCAGGTTCTCGACACAACCGTGTTCGATTTTGAGCTCGACTCCACCACATGGTTATCGAAGGAACGGAAACACTTTGGACCAGCAAGCTACGATTAACGAAGTTTTGGAAGCGCATAAACTCGCAAAGATGAATGCAGCTCGGACACCGGTGTTGGTGTTCGATGACGACAATAATTTTTGTGAACATTTGCCGGTGCGACCGAAGGTCAATATGCCGTGCGTGAAAATATTCAATCACTTGTGGGCAGTTTACTTTGTATTTCACGGTGCACGCGCCCTTATATCTCGTTTGTGGTGCACCATGCTACGCGTAGAACTCACGCACCCATTGTGGGAGATTATACAGCTGCCAAGAGGATCCTCAAGTAGCGGAAGGGTACGAGTGATTTAAAGTTGAAACTAGTGCATGACAATGATTTGCCGCAGCCATTACGCATTTTGATGTTTAGTGACGAGAATTTCGCTGCCGACAAGGCCGATTGCAAGAGTATTTCGGCTATGGTGATTTTTTTGTAAATGGTTTTCTGGTCCACTGGGCGTACAAGAAGTATACAGCCGTGGCGCTTTCAACCGCGAAAGCAGAATTTTTTGCTGCTTCAACGAACGGTAAGGAATCGTTTGGCCTAAGGGAGTTAGTTGATAATGGAGATTGGTTTGCATGCGAAGGCGCCCCTGGTCCTCAAAATGGATAACCATGCGTGCGATTAAGCAAGTGGAAAATGAAGCGAGTGGTGTCAGTGGAATGCACATCGATGTGAAGTTGAAGTTTTTGAAAGACCTTTCACGTAAAGACATCTTTTCGGCTAACCATGTGCCGAGTGAGGAGATGTTAGCGGATATGCTGACCAAGGACCTCAATGCGCCAAGGATTCAAGAGTTGTGTGCAGGCCTGGGGTTGACGTGATGGGTATACAGCCTCCGGTCTTTCAGGAGGAGTGATGGAAGTTCGTGTACCCATTTTGTGTTTTGCGCCCTTACAAGTTGGTGAAATCCCATTGGCTGATAAGGGAGTATATATTTTAGGTATACATTGACGGTTACTTTTAAGTTGCATATCAGTAGGGCTGAACACTTAAATAACTTTACATAATACACTTTTCAATTTTAACGTTCAAGCACAACTTAGCTGAAACTTCTACGGCAGACGATCGTCGCTTGCTAGCTAGCCTCTGCCATAGATCCTACCTGTTCAAAAGTGTTCAGACCAGGTAGTTTAAAATCTGGCATAGAGAAAAAGGAATTCAAGTTAATTTTCCTACACTACAAATAGCGTACTGATGCGTGTGACTCCACGAAGAAACGAAAGTAGGATTGTGCAAAAGTAGTGATAAAACGTAACAAGCTTTATATTCCACCTTAACTCCACTAATAGTTTCACACAAACGAAACGTGACCAAAACTATTTCCACACTCCACGAGATGTACAAATTCCGGTTGAGAAACAACCGTACTAATCGCCACTTGTGTACTTGTGTACTTAGAGTAAGAATTCGAAGTGGGGACGGGCTAAACAGCAGCAAATGAAAGACTAACTAGCAGCAAGTGAGGCAGCGACTAGGAAAAAACAAAAAGTACCAAAAAGGATATACTTTTTTACCTTTTTGGGGCTTTTATGCGCGGATCACGGCATTTAAAGTTTGACATATTCGTACAGGACCAAAAAAAGGTATACTCAATGTTTGTGTATTTGTGTCAGACTATAATTTAGTTATAGTCAAATATGTTATTGTATTGTGCCTCAAGCATGTCGGAGAGCTACTCCAACACGTTCGGGCCTGTGACGAGCGAGTGCAGCGCAAACAGCACAAAAAGGACAGCACCTACAAGCGTAACGGTCCGCTCCGAGATGCGCGTAGCTAGAAACTTTCCACCAATGACAGCAATACCCGTACACATATACACATGGAGTGACCGAGAATGGCGCCCAGGGTGACGCCGAATGCGACCTTCCTTCCTGACAGTGTCACTGTCGCAATCGGCGAGCGATCACCCCACTCCGCCAGGAACGTCATGATGAACGTTTGGGAAAACACCTGAATCATGCCATCCGTCATGCAATCTGCTTTTTTCTTGATTTCTTCCACTTGTCTGCAATAACATCAAATACAGGTAGCAACAACCACCTTTTTAGTACACTAGGATCTCACCAGAAGAGCCAAAACGCCTCCGTACTCATCCTGGATCGCATCTTCATCCTTCTTCCCCATCATTACTTCTTCCTCCTCTGTCAATTCCTCCGACGGGTGTCTTTAAATCAATTGATAGCAGTAACCACAAAAGCCAACGTTAGTGCAAACCTCCACTCTTCCCATCATTTGTTTGCCTCGTCATCTGCTTACTCTGCATTCATCTCCCTCGCATCGTATAACATCTTGAATCCAAACACCACAAACTGAAACGTGACACAATTTAATTCTGTAGTCAGTATTATCAGGAGCTGCAAGATACTTTTCTCCCACTTACCAGCATTACACCCATAATGCGTCAAATTAGGCGGCAGGAATTTTGTAGCCACGACACCCATGACCACCGATAGTACCGTCATCACAATTAAGGCACCAATAACACCCGCAAAAACCACGACACGGTCTTTTTTCATACTCAAAAGAGCTGTAAAAAAGAACGTCTTGTCCCCAATTTCCGTGGACCAAATTGTCAGCAGACCACTCGTAAAGCCCGACCAGAATTTCTGGGGTCCACCAGTACGTAATTTCGGTCGTGCTCCACTAAAAAGTATTCCCCATCCAGTCGCAGCTTCAGCTGGAAATGTACCTAAAAAAGGATTCAGCGCCTGGTTGACCGAATCCGTGAAGGCGAAACAGGGGTATTTTAGGATTTTTGAGAAACAGGGGCATTTTAGAATTTTTGGGCTAAACCAGGACGTTATCTCAAAAGTATAGGCAATTGATATCCGTATCCCCCCCAAATTACTACCCGTATCCCCCCCAAAAAATTACTACCCGTACCCCCCCCCCCTCAAATATAGGCCTATCCCCCTCAATTATAGGCGTATCCCCCCCAAAACTGGAATCGCGTACATTGCAAACCTCCATTACGTTCAATCATGTCGTCCGTGCGAACTCAGTACACAGCAAAAGGCAGAGATTTTAACCGAGTAGGTGACTGGAGGGGCTGATGTATATTGCCGAAGTGTTTCAGTAGCGTAGAGAAGTGTGATCCTTAATGATCTCTAATTATCTCGTGAACAGGTTAGCTCGGAAGTGTAGCAGCAGGCACTGCAGGAGTTGACGCAGAGTCTACTGGAAAAGTGCTTTGACAAGTGCATTACTCTCCCCAAATGCAAGCTATACGGCAAGCAGCAGAATTGTCTGGCGCTTTTTATCAACAGATACATCGACACGATGAAGGTGGTTTCGGAAGCCATGACACAGCGTGGTTCTAGGGGTACGGGGAGTAAATGTCTCTATCGTTTAAGCAGACTGACTAACTCAATGTTTTTCCTTTAATGAAAGGTTAAAATAGGGCTTATTTCTTAGTGTTGACGGAGTCAGTGCAGTAGAAGGTGGCGCGAATCTTCATCTAAATCCAAACAGTTTTTATGCCTTACGTCACGAAGTTAGCCCTATGCGAGGAAAAGTGTTACAAGCTCAGCTTACTGCGCAGTATTACTGTAGTAGAGACAATACATCAAGACAAGAAGTTTGTGTGTACGGGTAAATTGCTTCGTCTTTGAGATCGTTGTCCATATTAAATAGCGAGACTACAACCGACAAAATAAAGGCGAACTTGACCCGAGATAAATGGAATACTAACGGTACCAGCAAGCACGCACGAGTTCATCATCCTGAGAATATCGTGCTAACAGTAAACGCAAGCGTCTGAACTAGCAGGAACGAACTTAAGAAAAAAGCCTTGGTCTGCTTAGTTCTTGGCGTCCGCCTGGCGGGACAGCTCCGTCAATGCCATGTCACCCTCGCCGTGGTGGAGGATATAGACAGCGAGAGCAAAAGTGTCCGATTCACCAGTAAAGATGCCGGGTAGCTATCCGCGTGCACAGATCACTTCACCAGCACGGAACGCCTTGGCAAACAACGGTGTGTTTCTCTTGTCCGTTACACGCTCGATCTCTGAATTGTATGTAAGAAACGCATTATCAACACCCTAGACTCAGCTTTGTTTCGGACGACATTCTGTTAGTCTTACCGTCCAGTATAATGCTCCTCTCCGGCCAAACAAGTCGAGCTACCGCAGGAGATATAGCAGCAAGAGATTTACGCTTGTATGAAACCGAAGTTATGTCAATAAAAGTCATACAGTAACGGTAATTGATCATCATGCCCAAAGCTGTTGTCAACGCTGACGGGGTGGTGTCGGCCATAAAATTGATTTGCTCGACTTGGGCACCGTTTTGTAGATGAAAGTTTGCCACGGGATCCAAGATCTTATCCTGTTTCCGCTCAAAAAGGACATAGCGCGCGCAAGCGGCTGTGACAATGTCGCTAATACCCTTCACTAACTCGGCTTCCTTGTGCCACTCAGGGTCACTGAGTTTCTTCAAGAGCCATTTGTGAATCCCAAGCTGATACGCACCATATTTCATGATTATACGCTGGGCTTGCTCTATCGTAAAGAAACTTCGTTGAAGGAGGTTCAATGCGTTGGAGTTTCATATCCTTATTTCGATCTGTCTTCAGTAAAATTCGAGTGTCCGAGCGATGCTGAGATTGCTGGTCACCTAAAGCAAGTGTGGCTTTAAACCATCGAGCGAAGCCTGTGACGGGAGATAGTGTGGCTGCCATAAATAGATTGCGGAAACATACTGCTTATACGTTGGATTGTTAAGAACAGCAAGTGACGTGCGATCTTCAATCCACGAAGTCCAGTGTTGGACGTCGACACCGTATAGAATATAATGTGCGAAAGGTTCTTTATTTTCGGCGTCTCTTGCTCCAGGATAGGAGTAATGTTGCTGCATAAGTGGTCCTTCACAAGTACTTGCACAAATACCAATGGAGCATGCTGCATATGCATGTGAAAAGTCCAAAACAGTAGCGCTGCTGTCCAATCAATCTGCGCTGCAAATCGTTCCAGCCTCTAATTCGATAAACTCTTTCATTCTTGAGTACGAAAGCAGACAGTGCTTCCGATGACAGGTCAATTTGGCGGAAACGCATGCTGCCTGAGTTGCAAACAGGTCACGCATGATCAAATCCAAAAGTTCCAGCGCTTCCACGCTGTGTTTCAACAGCCTATCGCGATGTCGTTCAATTAAAAAGCCCAAATCTACTCTAACGTTGAGCAAGAAGGACGGGCCCGGGGGAAGAGTGCCAACCAAGAGAAAAAACTGCTCGGCCAGTGGCACAAGTCCGCGCTTAACGCTCTTGAAGATATTGGGGTCATTCTTGCGACTAAATCCCAGCGCTGCGCTGCGGCCGTGACGTTCAGCACCAGTCCCGACCGTTTAATAGAAGGTAATGTCTTCATCATCACAGCCAGATCTCTCACGTTCGCATTCACACGTCCAATGTTGATCTGCACCGCGGCGTTATCCTTGGCCGCAAGGATGCGGTTCGTCCAGGAGCTAGAACACCATAGAGACAAGACCAAGCCCAACAATTAGCAAACTAGTATCTACCGTTTTGTATCGCAATTATTAAGCACCATTTGCGCGGGATATATATATCGGATGGCCGGTCTCGTTCTGCATGGTAACTTGTCTCGGGGTCTGTTGAATTTTTTCTCCGAGAGAGTAAAATGTAGAGACAGCTGAGCTCCGAAACTGCCCGGTCGTCGATACAACGTCAAATATATCAAGCCCTCGCGAATCGAATATCTAGAAAATTGGAAATATTGCAATTTGGGGGGGATACGCCTATAATTGAGGGGGATAGGCCTATAATTGAGGGGGGGATACGGGTAGTAATTGGGGGGGATACGGGTAGTAATTTGGAGGGGGATACGGATATCAATTGCCAAAGTATATCCTTTTTGGTACTTTTTTTATTTTTCCTAGTCGCTGCCTCACTTGCTGCTGGTTAGTCTTTCACTTGCTGCCGTTTAGCCCGTCCCTTCGAAGTGATTATATTGGTATTAAGATTAAAACTTAACTGCCTCACTTGTTGCTGGTTAGTCTTTCACTTGCTGCCGTTTAGCCCGTCCCTTCGAAGTGATTATATTGGTATTAAGATTAAAACTTAAACTAATAATATGCATATATGAAAGTTGGTGTACCTAACATAAGTTAAGTACTACCCATAATGTTTTCATCGAAAAGTCGCAATAATCCATTTGTCCGACGCGTAATGTTACAGCAAGTGCGCGTCCTTTTAACAGTCTGTCGCTCGAGAAAATGGAGCAGTTCAGGAAAAAAGCAGAGATCCGTGGTGTGGTGTACATTTCTCGTGTACCACCCTTCATGAAACCAGAGAAGCTTCGGCATCCGCTGAGCAAATACGGTGAGCTCAATCGCATTAGTACCAGAGGACAAGGTACTGCAGAAGAAGCGCATGAGTGCTGGTGGAAATCGTCGACTAAAATATACAGAAGGTTGGATCGAGTTTGAGGATAAAAAAGTGGCCAAACGTGTTGCCAAGATGCTAAATACCAAGCAAATTGGTGGTCGAAAGCGCGACTACTACCACGACGATATGTGGAATCTAAAATATCTGAAAGGCTTTAAATGGGACCATTTGACAGAGAAAATTGCATATGAAAATCGTATACGAGACCAGAAATTACGTATGGAGATCTTGCAAGCCAGGAAGGAGAACGAGGCGTATTTGGAGCGTGTGGAACAATCGAAACAATTTGAGAAAATGGAGGCACGAAAAGCTGATAAAAAAGCAAAGGGAGACGAAGAACAGGCAGGTATACAGCACGTACGACGGACTTTCCAGCAGAAAGCATCGACTAGTAGCAAACAACACCAGTCATTGAAAGATGAAGAGCTAGAAAAAGTCTTTATTGCCAGCAACAAGATCGAAAACTGTCGGGGTGCTTGAAGCAGTAATGAAGATAGGTGGACCCACTGTTGACAAATGACAACAGATGCGATACGAACCGCAAAGGTTGGTTGGTTTCTCTTTTATAACTCGTCTTTGGTCTTGTCGCTGTCGCTCGGTTTCGCTTTACCGGTCGCAGATTGAGCTGCAGAATCCTCATCGAGTGGTGGCACAGTGACTGTCCGTTTTTTTTCGTCCTCGGCAGACACCACAAAGTCGAGTAAGACCTGGTCACCGTCCTTGATAATCCAGCGGTGACCCTCGTACGTGTTGAAGAGTTGGTCGCTGTAGGGATCAAGTGTAGTCATCAATGTGTCTAACCAGTAAACCCCCACTGTACGCGACGTAGGGTTTGAAAAATTAATTTCGTACTTATGGTAGTGCGCATCCAGACCACTGCGACGTTTATTCCAGACCCAGAGATTGGCGCCCCACTTGGTGCCTTCAAGTACAGGGCAGCCTCCGTGGAGCGACATGGGGTCCACTTCGCCATTTGGCTTTTGACTGTAGAAAAGCACCGCACCCCCTTTTGAAGGATAGAACGCTAGTTTGCTCGAGCACTGTCGAACCATATCCAATTCCCAGCTACTTGGCTCGAATAGTTTGACGCCCGATGCCTCAAAGTCTTCCACGTTTGAAGGGTGGAGATAGTTGACGGGCAGGCCTTCCGGCATATTGACTTTCGGAAACACTGTTTGACCGCCAAGTTCTACGTCCGATAGATACATAAAGACGGTCGCAAAGCGATTCGAGCCGCCCGTATGCGGATCATAGTTGTAGTCAGAGACCGCATCGATTGGAAAATAGTCGTGGTGAGCAATGTACGCTTGCTTTTGCTGGTATCGCAATAGTTGAAGACCATCACACATATCTTCATTGAATTCTCCAAGCGAGAGGACATTAAACACGCGTTTACGAATGTTTACTGCTGTCTCGGAAACGGTATCAAAGGCATTCATACTCGTGCGGGTATTCGACGTTTTCCCCGTTTTGATCTTGCCATCAAATTCAGCCACCGTCGATTGCCGAAGCTTGTTTTTTGGATCATCAATCGCCAAGGTGCGTTCAATGAGCTTGTCTGCTTCGTCGCCACTAAAAAAGTTGAGCAGTCGAAAGACTCGTGGAGACTCTGAAATGGATTCAAGAATTATCGGTGCCTTGGTCGAGTTTACTTTAAAGGGCAGGGTCACACGATGCCCGAGTTCCACAAAAGGCCATACAAACAGTAGCCCTGGGGCGACGAGATAAAGGCGATCCCCCGATAGAAGATCGCGGTACGTCTCGAGTAATTCGCCGCGGCCATTGTACACGCGATCGGCCACTGCACCAGGCACGTTCAGCTCCTTTTCATGGCTCGCTTCTTCTGTTTCCTTACTCTCCTGCGCGGCAGACACGTTAAGGCCTTCCACCGCTATAAATTGAGACAAGTAAGCGGCCAGTTCTCCTTCCCCAGTGCGACTAGACAGCACTTCGGCGCTCAGTTGCATCTGCACACCGCCCGTCGAGTAGCCGTTTCGATAAATGGTGACGTTCTTAAGTGGCGCATCCCGCTCTGCACTCACCAAACGGTGTTCATACGTTAGGTTGAATGTCTCCCAGAACGTGTAGCCGAATACAAGCGCTAGCAAGACGAGGAGCACGCCACCACCAACACGTGTACGCTTCTCCATGATATAATGCTGCGTAGTAGGTAGTTACGATTTGACGATATAGAGAGCGGCAAATAACGAATAGGAGAGAGGTCTACGAAAACTATACTGCATTTTTATTTATAATCTCTTCAACGTGAAGGACGTAAACAGCTACATGTCCTAGTACAAGTGACTCTTAACAAGCTTGCGGTACTTCTGGTACGCTATGCCGACACCACCCGCGATTAGCACAAGCATAAGGAAAAAAGGCAAGCGCCAGCTGGAACGCGCCACGGTCAGCTCCCCCTCCACCTTGGTGATAATTTTCTCATTTACCTTGGAGCGCACATCCGCGAGCTTTTGACCAATCTTCTGATCCATCATGGTCGACATTCGATCTGTCAGCGCCTGGATCTTGAGATGATTCTGCCGCTCCTTCTCCTTTAGTTTGCTAATAGTATTTTCCGTCTGTTCACGGAGCAGCTCAAACCAGTGTTCCGTCTCGATCTGGAAGTTGGTCACGAACGTCTCGAGGATCGATATCTTGCACGCCTGGTCGCATGACGGACTATCTAAGAGAAGATGATAGTCTTTTGAAAAGTTAAGCATCCACGTTTCAGCATCCACCTCGCCTAGATCCGCGTCGTTACTCTGGTCGAACGTTTGCACTTGCAGAATGTCGTGATTGTCAGCCAGTGCACCTGTTGAAGCTGTGATACCAAAGGTCACACGACGTAGCCAGTCAGTCGGGAAGGGGAGAGTGCCTCTGTAGCACTCATTCCACGAGCCACTATTCTTTGGATCGACATCCACTTCAAGGGAATTGCCATTCACGATGACACGAATCCGGGACGAGCTGTAAACTGGATCAAACGTACCGCTGTCTACGTGGTAGCGAAAAGCGGCATCACATCCAATCTTGTCGGCCTCATCGAGGTCGTCAAGCTCCTTCGTACCGTCGTTCACCTGAATGGTCACGTCCTTATGGCCACCCCGGTGTTCCACATTCACAAAAGTATCGAGAATAATGCCAAATCCATAATATTTGTCCGTGAAGCCATGATTTTGACCATATTTCCACGATGGCTCGTGAGTAAACCAGAGCCCGATGCCATCACCAAACCACTTGAAGCCTTGGCCGTGGATTCGGTACGTGATGACAGACGTGATTTCATCGCGCGCCACGACATCATTGGCCCATATGTAGCCAGTTCTGCTTTGACGGTCGGGCGTGAGGCGAATAAAGTTCTTCATGACTTCGGTCGTGCCACCATACACGACATGGTCGGAGATCTGGCGTTTACCAGACGAGTCGACGGTATCAAATGGCTTCTTAAACGTTAGCGCTTCCAAGGGGGCGGCTCGTACAGTGGTCAGTGCCACGCCTAATACCAGCGATAGGATTCGGTACTGCATCCTCGTAATTTTTTTGCTGGAGTGCCACGTGTGGTTAACAACACATACTGGGATTCGTGTGGACCACACGTGCAAAATGGGCTTTATTGTCGTTACCTACAGTAAGTGCGACTTCATGAGGGACTGGTACTTACGGTACAGCAACGCCGCCCCGACCGCCAATCCAATGACGAGCAGCGCGAACGGCGTCTTCCAGCCGCTACTGGCGATATCAGGGTTCGCTTCCAATTTTTTCGCAATCTTTGCGTTCACCTCGTCTCCCAGCGTCTTTTTCGTGTCCTCGAGGGATGTGTCAATGCCCTTTTGCACCTTGGCTTCGATCTCGCGCACACGAAGTTCGTTCTTCGATTCGAGGTCGCGTAGCTTCCTGACGGTATGCTCTGTCTTTTCTTTCAGATCGGTAAAGCGGTGTTCAGCATCGATACGAAAATTGGACATCTCTTTCGACAGCAGCGTAATGAGACAGTCGGTGTCGCAATTGGGCGAGTCCATATACTTTTTATACTCCTTAGACACCGAGTTCGTGACCACTTCCGAGTCCACTGCACCCATTTTCACGTCGGAAAATTCAGAATATGCGTCAAAACGAATAATGTCGTGGTTATCAGCTAGCTCGCCCGTGGACGCTGTAATACCGAGTGTCGCCGTTCGAAGCCAGTCTGCCTGGAGTGGAAGTATCATCTCGTGACAGGCTACCCAGAGACCAGTGGCCTTCTCGTCCACCTCCACCACGAGTCTGGTCTTGTTAATCTGTAGTTTAATGCGCGAAATACTGTGTACCGGGTTAAAATTGGCACTTTTCTCGTGATACCGAACGGCAGCGTTGCAGCCCACGCGCTTTTCGGCATACATTTGATCGTAGCTCTTGGTGCCGTCGTTCACAAAGATACTAATGTCTTTGTGGCCACCTTTGTGCTCTGGGTTGTTAAACGTGTCAATAACAATGCCTACTCCCGTGTACTTTTCCATAAAGCCATGATTGATACCGGGTGTAAACGTCTTTTGATCTGTGAGCCATAGGCCGATACCATCACCAAACCAACGTTTGCCCTGTCCAGAGATGCGGAACGTCAAGATAGCCGAAAGTTCGTCACGACCTACAGGAATTTTTTGCCACAGGTGGCCCCTTTTGCTCTGTCGATCGGTTGTCAAGCGGATAAAATGCTTCTTTACCTCCGCCCACGCACCTTGCGACCACGTGGTATTGACCACACGGCGACCTGCCGAGTCCACAAGATCGAAGGGAGGTTTAAATGAAATATCATCTAATCTTTCAGCACATACGAATAGGCTAAGAGAAGCCAAGCACGCCGCACACAGCAGCAGCAAGAGGCTGCAATCGTTCATCAGAGAGAGATACGTGGCGTGAATCAGAGCTTGTTGAGCGAAATTTAGAGTAATATTTGCAAATTTGTGGTTTATGCTGGCATCTATTATATAAGTAGGTAGGGTCATTGATTGGCTGATAACGGACCAATCACAAGTCCATATTCCACATTTGAGTGGCTCCAAAACAAAAGCTCAATGAAATCCTAGCTCATTGATCCTAGCTCATTGACTGCCGCGACCAAACGTCAGGTTATCCAAGATTTCAACGCCCGCGCACCCATCTCGTAGCGATGCAGTCAAGAGAAAGACCTATTTGTATTCTAGTGTCTGTCAATATCGATTCCCCTTAAATCGATGGTTCCAGGGAAGTTGACATCGCTATCGTAATATGCGTAAGAAGTTGAAGTTATAGCGATCCGCCTACTAATCACCACAAGCAAGGTCAAATTCCTGCTTTCGCTCCTGTATGGAATTGCAAACAAAAGATAGCCTGTTAGTTGACTAGTTGTTGATCCAAACGCGTTTCGTATTCTGGATTCCATATAGAATGACTTGCGGCTCGCTTACGACCACCGCTAGACGAGTGTCGCATCAGGGTAGATATCTTTACACTCAAACAAGGACGTCCTTCGACTAAGTCCACACCTCGTTTCACCCATCATGATACCGATTGATATGGTCGCGCATCTCCATATCTTTAATACAGGATGCATTGAGGGTGGATGTGCTGTTCATTGTTGTGCACCGAAGATAATTCATCAATCGTCGCAAGACTTATTATACTCACGAGCAGTAGCGTGATCCCATGGCGGTTGGAATCCCAGATGTGGAAAATGTGGTCTTCGCGGCTGTATGCTAATCTGTCGTGAAGGAGTTGAAAATTTTAATATTTCCACTTAATTAACAACACAAGAAGGTAATAATCCAGTCCTCCTTGTTTAACTTTCCGGGTCCTTAATACTACCGCCCAAACCACAAGTTAACCAAACACACTAGGGACACACTTCCGAAAAATGTTCCAGGCTGCCCCCAATTCGAGCTAGCTTCAAAAGGCTGCTGCTCCACTTACTTAGATGTTCACTAAACGACTTCTTTGTATTAGACTTGGTTTTTGTATGAGAACAATGGAGAAGGTTGCCAGAGATCTTTGTTGTTCAGGGGAAATTCGATTCTATTAAGTATTACCAAATCCTATACCGAAATCAAGCACTTCTGCTACTTACTACTTTTTTGGTTATTTCAGCGCTGACTCCAATACTTGACAGCTACTTCGGAAACCCTCCTTAATCCGATTGGTCGCGAGACGGCCGGCACAAGTCCCTTCTGATTGGCTGAAAATCTTCATAAAAAAAATCCAGATTCATACCAATCACATTTCAATCAGGCGCGAGACGGCCGGTACGAGACGGCCGGCACAAGTCCCTTCTGATTGGTCGAAAATGTTCCTTCTCAATTCCAATATTTAACAACACACTCAATCGAAAGCGTCAGTCACGGCGAGGGGCGCTAGGGCGCGGGACGTAACAAGTGAACCAGACCATGAAATTGTGTAGATGCGTGCCCAAAATTTGGCACACTTCTGGTCAAGTTTCGTCAAGGCATTTGGTCTAATTTCGGATTGGTTTAAACAAGGGGGGCTTTTCAGCCTATCAGACTCAAGAAGTGTCAAGAACGCAAGTTTTGGTGAGTCACCCGACTTTGGGTATTTTACATATTTTTGTGTGGGTACATTTAGGGACTATAGGGTAGTAATATTTTAGTTGTGGTTTTTCCAAGTAAGAGGCTTTTGGTTGTGGTTTTTCCAAGTAGAAGTCTTTTGGTTGTGATTTTTCTAAGTAGAAATTCTTTGGTCTTGGTTCACACCACAGCTAGGGGTCGCCGTTCTTCCCTT
>CM047580.1:21678799-21821637 GCA_026184515.1 Peronosclerospora sorghi
CCCTAATTGTATTGCGCGCTTCCTCGAAAAATACAGTGTAAGCCTGTAACAGGATCATTCCTGTTACACATATGGACCACGAGCTAGAACAATTTCTTTTGTCGCCACATCTCCCCGTATCACTTTCATCTGGTCCGTTTCTAACGTATGTTGAGATTCTTTATACACACGTGTCTGTTACATCTAAGCTATCACTGATGCAGCCCTCAGCGACTCAACAGTCTCTATTCTAGTCATTAATTGTAACAATAAAGATGGCGGATATCTAGTTAATTTATCCACCATGCTGAATCTTCTGGCATATTTCATAATATTGACTATGGGTAACCATCGTAAACCGTAGATGTTTCTACATATATTCTTTCCACTAGTGGTGGTTAGAATAATGTATCGGAATCCAATGGAACATACTATTCCCCAATCCAAAAATTTCATCTTATTGTGCCATAGGATACATAGTCTTCCATAATCCCATCTCCTCAAGTTGACTGTACCTGTGGTTACATGTTCATTCACGATATCTCCGGTTTCATGCAGATATAATACCCCTGCATGAAATGGTCGGTACCATGGTCGTTGTCGTAGGTCTTCCATTTTTTTGCTAGACACTGCCCAATCCCGTAAGATGAAACATGAAGCTCCGTGGTCGACACAACATATTTTGTCTTCCACTCGTATTGAATCGGGTTGGTAACGCAAACTTCTTCTAAACGTGTTATCAAACACATAGTGAGAAGGTAGTCATTCCCTTACGTGTACTTATCCATGTACATATCCCGAGATTTGAGATATAGTCAATGTCCGCATTTTACTTAATGGCTAAATGGTGGTATAGTTACATCATTTTTCAGACAACATAAGTCATCTCTACAAGGTCCATTAACACCACCCCAGCACTCCCGAAGGAAGACCATTAAGGATTCTGAATCTCGTAGCAATAGTGTAACCACGAATAATACGTTTCTTGTATCTTCTGGAGTGATTGATTTGAGTTGTTGTCTTACACCAAGTTCTCTGTGTAAGTCCAAAGACTTGGTTCCACTAATAATAGTTCCTGGGTCAATAGTGATTTTATCGACTTCCTGACACCATTATATTTCAACATCTGTCATACGTGTTATCACTCGCCTCGCGGTTGACCCTGGTTTACATCCACTATGCCAGACTAACTCTGGTTGTGTGGCGAAGCGGAACCAAGAATTTTGGTCGTTTCCGGTCAGCAGCATACCGATCGGCCTATCGGCGATCTGATTGGTGGAAATCCAGGAGGCTTTTAAGCCGGTCATGTGCAAGGGGTGTCAAGAACACGGATTTGGGTAAGTCACATGAGATTGCGTGTACTACATATTTTCATGTTTGGTACATATTGGGGACTATAGGGGGTAGGTAGTTTGGTTTTTGGTTTTGCCTGTTGGGAAAAGGTTTTGTTTTGGCTTCGTCTAAGAAGAGCGTTTTGGCTTTACGACTTAATTGTCGGACCTCTAACTCAACCGGGGTCGTTTCGCCTTGCACATCGGTCGCCTCTGCACGCCGCAGAGTGTTTTGGGAGCGGAGGGTCGAATAATCCCCTACTGCCGGCCGGGAAGCGTCACAGACGCACTTGGCCCGCCGGAAGTCCCTCGACGGGAATGCACTTTGGTCGACCTCTCAAGTTTAAGTTGCGCACGTTTGTAACGTGCTATTACGTCTTTTGGATTATTACGTGGAGATATAGTTCGTGGAATATATCACGTTCTCATCTGGATCTCCCTACTGGACTATTGGATTATTGGAGTTTTGTTCTCGTATTGGTTGGGATCTACGATCGTTTGAGCGATCTTCCCTTTAGAGCATATTAAATTCGAATATAACTGGTCTGCCCGTACCCAGGGTGAAGATTTCCGCCCGGGGTACACTACCCTGCACGGTCTACCACATTTAGACCACAAGTCAATTCCCATCACCGATCCACCGAGTGTGTTACCAGCCCAATCCATCGGGTACACAAGGTGAGATGAAGAATAAATCGGACCGGGCGTCCTGTGTTGATGATCTGTCGTCATCCAGCAGCGGACGATCCGATCGGATCGAAGACGAAGGTTCGCAAGGTCCCCCCCCCACGTAAGTTGGAAGGACGGGCACGATGGTGGTCAGGTTCTCGACACTACGGTGTTCGATTTCGAACTTGACTCCACCACAATGGTGCGCGTGCCCGGATCACTTGGTGATAGTGGATATCACCGCAGCGATATTCAGCAAAGAATTGATTACAATGAATTAAATGTGGAATCGTTCTGGAGAGGACATAAGGAACGGCTATCGCCTTATGTTCTCGTTGTCGATAAAGATGGCGATGTCCGATCTGGCAGGGTGGAGGACCAGATCGGGATTAATATTTTTTTCCTCCCCATAAGGCTACCACCGGAGCCGATCGGGACTATAGCAGGTCTTGCTATAGTTCCGGAAAGGATCAGGACTTTTTTCCTGATCCTATGCATTTGAATGAATATTTTGACGAAAAGAAAATAAAAAGCGAAAAAGATTTGGAGGCTGATCGGAACGATCCAGCCCACTTCCCTAAGGCTCCCAAGCAGAGGCTCAGAATGCCGTCCGAGGAAGACAACTTGGAAGAGAAGTCGCAGGTCGGGGATGGGGTGATCAAAGAAGAAGACCTGACTAGGAAGTACTACATCCACGAGTTGAAGCAATTTATTCGCGAAGACCAGGTCATGCGTATTATAGACCCCCAGATCCCCGATCGCCTTCTCGGACCCACCACCGAACCGATCCAAAGCGATCGGCCGTTGCTATTGGTGAAGAACATGCTGGCGATGTTGGCCGAGGTCGGCATGAAAGTGCGAAACCTCGCCAACGTGCAGAAACTCTTCGATATAGATACTTGGAGGCTGGAGATGTTGATGTCGACCTTCCATGACCATTTGGTGCCGTTGGTGGGGACGGTCCGCCGCCCAACTCCCACCGCGGCTTTGAAGGTCGCTGAGACCACGGCAGTATACGACGATGTGTGCTCCGACAATAAGTCGTTGTATCAGTCTCCACCTGCCTCTAATAACTCATCGGAGTTGGAGGTCGGTGTCGACACATGACCATGGGGCCAAACCATACCCCATGGGAGCATAAACAGGACGTGCGGCAGCAAAGGGCTACATGCCGGTCGGGGCCCCAGGAGCCCCCACAGGCTTCAGTACATCCAAAGTAGGACACCAACACGTTGCCCATGACCCAAGCCAACGTCCAAGACATGTTTGAAGCGATGGTGGAGCGTTTCTTGGGAGATCGATGTCGATCGCCTCCGCGCACGCATTCCCAGGACCGATCTGCCCGGCAAAATGTCAATATTTGCCGGGATGTAGATATTGAGTCAGTAGCATCAGTGGACAAGGCCACTCGAGGTGTTAAACCAATTGGCAAAGGAAGACGCAAGCCGCAACCAGCTCGATCGCGCCGATCAAACAAGAACAGTGATTATGACATGGAGTCTATCGGCGATCCGGATGACCACTATGGGTCAGACGGTGCAGGTGCGGGAAGAACTCGCAGGGCTAATCTAGCCTCCACGACCGCTTTTGATTTCGGATCTACTGCGATCCCGCGCATTCGCATGGCTGCGACTACTGATCTCAAGGATTTCACCGGAAAGGACACCGACGAGGATCAGGCCAGGTCGTGGTTTGGTCGGGTCAAGTCTGCTTTCTTACGGGATCAGACACCAAAAAAGGAACGGTGTTTGATCTTTAGAGATCTGCTGAAAGGACCGGCTGCGAACTGGATCCAACAGTTGAGTCGGGATGCCCGATCTGACTGGGATATGCTATGTTCAGAATTCGAGGGGCAGTACTGCAACTCCGGATTCATTAGCGCTCACAAATATCATCACATTCAAAAGCGGGGCGACGAGACGCCGATCGAGTACTTGCACCGTTTGAACGTGGCTGCAATTCGCGCTGGGATAGTGATCAAGGAAGGCAACCCGCCGACCGGTGCCGCTTTGGAACACGTGGGTCACTATATTAGAACCCTTGATGACCAAGAGCTGGCAGATCAGATCACTCTGCTGCGCCTCAAAGATGTGGGGGAAGTGGAGCAGACGTTGCTTACGTTGCAACACTCACGCAGCATGAGGGCGAAGGGCGCCGTTGGATCGGGTCGCTACAGATCTAAGACCCAGACCGATCCGGTGAAGAGGCCCCTGACCAGATCGGCTCGTGCTGTTAAGGCGATCGCGACTGAAGACAGCACTGGATCGGAAGTAGAAAGTAGCGGTCAGTCCAGTCGGGAGTCAGACGAGGACCAATATCGCCACATCTTCGTCACGGAATCTGCTCCAAGAACCAGATCGACGCCTAACCAGGCAGATCGGAAGGGAAGGAGCGGGAACAAGTCCGACCCGGACCGACC
Source organism: Peronosclerospora sorghi (assembly GCA_026184515.1). Taxonomy (NCBI): domain Eukaryota; phylum Oomycota; class Peronosporomycetes; order Peronosporales; family Peronosporaceae; genus Peronosclerospora; species Peronosclerospora sorghi. Next base: position 21,683,198 of record CM047580.1, read on the forward strand.
TCGCAAGAAGTGTTCTCACTGCGGGTCGAGCAAGCATGACGGTGGGGATTAATGGAAGAAGTTAACCTGCAAGAAGTGCGAAAGACGCGGCCACCCCACCGATCACTGCCTCTTCGTGTGCAAGTCATGTGGAGAGATCCACGAGGCCGGCCAGTGCAAGATCGAAGAGTTCTTCAATCCCATGCGCAAGTGGTATGTGCCGGGTAAGCACGCGGGGATGCTTCCAACTGACGTTGAGAAGATGTTAAACTAGAACGCTCGCCAGGTTGGAATCTGGATCGAGCCGAGCGATCTACGTTTGGCATCTATGCATATGTCGGCAAGGAGAATAAAACCGACAATACATGTTCTATTCTCAATTGCGTCGATCGGGATCATCCGGTCTACAATTTCACGACCGATGAATATTCCCGATCGAAGGTGGTCATGCAGCTGGATCTGTTGCTTGGGGAGTCTCGCGGATACTGGAAGTATCATGCACCCGACAAATGGTTCAAGCAGGCGAAAGCCTGTGGTAAGATAACCAACCAGACGGCAACGATGTTGTTCGACTCTGAGGACGAAATCTTAATTATCGACTCCGCCTTTGCTCGTAAGGTCGGATGTAGTATAGACGATAGCCAGATACAAGAATGCGTTGGAATTGGGGAAAGTTCTTACATGACCGAAGGAACGACGCGCGTGAAGATCACCCTATCGGGTTCATTGGTTTACTTCTTCAGCGCTTGGGTTGGCAAGCTGGCCGGTCAGGATGCCCTGTTAGGCATGGATTTTATGGTGCCAGCGGGTATTCGTCTAGATCTGTCTCATGGAGTGATTACACTCCTGGATGAGGTCCAGATCCAGTTAGCTGGTCGGCGGCCCCTATACGGATCTCACACCGATCTGGTCAGGTGGAATCAAGATGTCACCATTCCAGTCGGCCAATACGCTGATACCCCGGTCGATAAAGGTTTTCGATCAAGGTAGTTATGGGTGACCAGGGGCGACCGGTGGGTGCCGACCTTTGTGAAGAGCGCCGGCCGGTTCTATTACGTTCGACTCACTAATATCGGTGACAAGCCGCTTACGCCCGACAACAATACTATTGTTGGCATGTGGCTAGCGGAACGGAAGGTGCCAAGAAAGGCGGGGTTCGTCTCGATCAGATCGAGACGGTATGTCGAGTGGCAGAACTTGGCATACCAAGCGACCACCGATCTGGTCAGCGATGATGGATCGGTGGAAGAAGACACCTCACCTATGGTGTAACGACCCAGCTATGTAACCCCGAAGAAGATGTTGGTTCGAAGAAAGGCACCGCAGTCGCCGGACACTATAGACCATCAAGCAGATGAGCCAAGGTTCGTCAACATGGTGGTTTCACAAGAACAGGCGACAGAGGAGCCGGAAACAAATACAGAAAAAGGGGAACATGAGATTGCTGTGCCGGACCACGATGGCGCGCCTAAGCAGATCGACGTCGTCGAGGAGCAGCCCGCCGATCGGGAACAGCAGTGTGCAACCGACCAGGACGGTTTGGATGATATTGCCCCAGAAGATGACCAAGTTTGTATACATGAGGGCGGGGATCAGTACATTCAGGAGCTGGAGAGACAGATGGCAGTCCTTCCTGAAGTGTCCGCCGATCCGCCCGAAGTCACCTTGGACGATCTACAAGTGGGTGATCGGGATGTCAACAGTCCCGACCAGATAAATCAGCTTAAGAAGATCATCTGGAAGAAGAAGCATCTGCTGATCGGGAAAGGCAATGCCTTACCCCCTGCTGATCGCGGAGCAATCTGTGACATCTATGTTGGTGATGCCAAGCCGATCGCCCAGCTATGCCGACGTGTGGCGCCACAGTACCGCGAAAAATTGTCCGATCTTATTAAAGGACTGTTGGCTACCAAGACTATCAAACCGTCGACCTCGCCTTGGGCCTCACCGATCGTGATTGTGATCATGAAGAACGGCGTATACATCAGGCTGTGCATCGACTATCGGTTGGTAAACCGGTTGACCACGCTTATGGTGTACCCGATGCCGCTGATCAGCGTTCTGCTGGAAGATCTTGACAAAACCCTATGTTATTGCTCGCTGTATATGGCAAGTGGATTTTGGGTGGTTTTGATGACCGATCAGGCTCGCGAGATTTCCGCATTTGTTACGCCGTTCGGTCTGTTCGAGTGGAACCGTATGCCGTTCGGTTTGAAGAACGCGCCCCAAATCTACCAGAGGCTGATCGACAACGCACTGTATGGACACTTCAAGATCAGTACCGATCGGGACCCCACCGAAAACCATGATGTATTTACAGATGGTGAACCCGATCGGGAAAGTAGACCGTCCTTTATGGTTAGGCGATCGTATATCGACGACATTCTGACCCCTGCTTCGTCATGGAGCGATCTGTGAGAGAAGGTTGAACGGTTGTTGGAGACGTGAGATCGCTGGAACCTTTCGATAAGTGCTGTGAAGAGTTTTTGGGGCATGTCCAAGGTCGCCTATTTGGTTCATATGGTGTCAATCAGTGGGCTGGAGGCTAATCCTAAGGACCTGGAGTCACTGAGCAACCTCCCGTTTCCGAGATCTCTGAAGGCAATGCATTCCTTCCTAGGGAGCTTAAATTACTACAACCGCTTCATTGAAGACTTTGCGATTTAAGCGGCCGTGCTGTACGAGCTCCGGGAAGACGACTACCATATGTTGCGCGAAGGAGATCGGGCAACTTTACTGCAGGGCTGCGACTCTGATCTGCCCGCAGATTTTCCGCAGGTGGAGGCAGAGGATCACATGAAGCGTGCAAAGGTTGATTTCGGTATGCTGAATGCCAAGATGTCGACGGCACCGATTCTCAGGCACTTCAATCCGGAAAAAATGCCGATCGTCATTGTGTATGCTAGTAAGTGGGACATTTCGGCCACTCTAGTGAAAGAACATGATGGTGTGTACCACCCGGTCACTTTTACGAGCCGGACATTAAAGCCGAACGAAGTTAACTATGTGATCGTCGAAAAGGAAGTTCTGGCTTTACTACGGATTCTGGATGTGTGCTACAACCTACTGGTCGGCCGATCTGTAAAAGTTCTTTCGAGAAAGTAGACATTGGCCTGGCTGTTATCAGCCAATGGGATGGACGGTCGGCTCGGCAGATGGTCAGCGATCCAGTTACAGTAGTCCCTCGAGTTCGTCAAGTTCACCAAGGGAGAGGAAGAGATATTGGGCACATTGGCTGCCAGTATCACCCCTCGTTCTGAAGTGGATGAAGCTCTGATGGCGATTGCCCCAAGGAAGAAACCCCGACAATCAATCTCACGGCCGCCGCCGATCTTCGATCGGGATGAGGAACTCCTGGTCTTTAGTTTCGACGGATCGTCTAGCGTAAAGAAGAAGGTCGGCTCCTATAGTGCCATACTGTGGAAGTTACCACAATGGTCTATAGTAGCAACCGCCGCCTATTTCACGCCTGACATAACGGTCAACGAGGCGGAATATCGGGGTCTCCTTCTATGTCTTGATCTTCTGTCATCACAAAATAAAGGGCGGATCATCATATGTGGTGACTCCAACCTAGAGATAAGGCATATCACCGGGGGGATCGACTGTAAGGCGCCACGGCTGAAGTTGCTAAATGATCGGGTGATGAAGGAATTGAAAGACTATCCCAACCACGAGCTATTGCACGTGAAACGGGATTGGAAAAGAAGCGCCGATCACCTCGCGACCCAAGCTATGCGGGACCAGATCGGTGCGACGATCACCAAGGAGGCCGTTCTACAAGAACTTACGAACATAAACAGGCTACCGGAGTTGATCAAGCCCAAGGACAGCCCTGATCAGGTGCATGTGATGGAGACAACTAGATCGAGAAATCGTAAGTCTCGCAGATCGTTCCCAAAGGAAAGGATGAGTGAGCGCGTTGTACAACAGCTAAGGGCAGAACGGATCCTCAAAGCGCAGGACGAAGAAGAGTGGATCGTCAACTTAAAGGCCTATCTGAGCGGTGAACTGTCCAAGCTAACAAATGATCAGGCGAAAGAGTGTACCAAGATCGCGGACAGTTACGATGTGGATGACAATGGATTGCTATATTACTGCCGTGACGTTGACCAAGACAGTGCCGATCGAGATCGACTAGCCAAATTGGTGGTCCCTGCGTTGCTACAGCCGGATGTCCTTCATCACTACCATGTGAGTCTAGAAGGGGGACATCAAGGCATAGGCAAGACATACCACACGATAAGTGCCCACTTTCACTGGAGAGGACTTTTTCGGAGCGTGCAGAATATGTGGGCTGTTGCACAGATTGCGAGAACAGAAAGGGCAGACCGATAATCAAGGACCGATCGACCGGAAATATCGAGGCTACTTACCCTTTCCAGGTGATAGCAATTGATCACATACCGTCGCTGCCCAGATCGACACGCGGCAACACTGAACTGCTGATCTGGATCGACCTATTCATTGGTCTGGTGATCGCAAAGGCTAGTGCATCCCGATCTGCGGAGAATATCGCCCAGAGTTACGAGGAATGCGTGCTCAGAAGGTTCGGCGCCAGCGAAGTTATTAGACACGATCGGGAGCACGGTTTTATGGCAGAGGTTTTCCGATCGTTCAATAGCATGCTAGGCCAGAAGCAGAGCGCGACGATGGCATATATCGTCCGCAAGCGAACGGATCGGCTGAACGCATGGTGCAGACAATCACAAGCGCGATTAAGATGTATGTGGACGATCCAGACCAACGTGACTGGGATGAGTATGCAGAGAGACTGGTATTCGCACTCAACTCTTCAACCGATCGGGTCCGAGGAGAAACGCCTTTTTATCTGGCGTATGGATGGGACCCTCGATCGACACTTGAAGCGGCGATACCGATCGGCTGCACTCGGACCCGCGATCGCGATGCCCGTTGTTGGCGCATGAAGGTCCAGAAGCATTACCAGCATGCAAAAGAAGTCGTCAATGAAAAGTTGCGTCAGGCCACACAAGATCGGGCAGACCGGAATAACGATCAGGTCCGACCTCACGGTATTGAACCAGGGGCGAGGGTATGGTTATACCTCGATCGGGTCAAGGAAGGCTATGCGAAGAAGTTAGCTCACATGAGGCACGGTCCTTTCCGTGTAGCCGAGCTGATCGGTGAGCATGCAGCCCGTCTGATCACGATTGGCACGGATTACAAAGTTCTTCCGATCTTGCACGTGTCCAAGCTGAAGCTGGTCAGAGAATTCCCGATCGGCCTAAAAATGCCCTGTCTGGTGGACGAAGCGGGGAGATTTGATTTCGATGAGGCTCTGCTGCCGGAGGACAGTTGGGAAAGGCCATTGGAAGAGGACGAATTCGAGGTGGAAAGGTGATAGATATCCGATCGGTCAAGAAGACGCGTTTCGGTCGCACCACCGAGAATATCTGGTCCGCTGGAAGGATCATGACGAAGAAACTTGGGTCGACGAACTTGATCTAAATTGTGGAGCACTGCTACGAGAGTTCGATCGAGAAAGAGTCAGTCGGAATCGCTTCGCATTGATGCAGACACATGAAGACGAAGACCAAGACACAGTTTCACCGATCAGTATATTGAACGGTGTGAATATGTGTAAGGTCGGAATTTTGTGAATTTGTGATGAACTGTGATGAACTGGAGTAGTGGAATGACGAGCGTGGTGATGATTTTCGTGATGTGGATGGAAAATGTATATGATAACGTGTTGGTGCAAGTTTGGAGAAATTGATGAATATGATTAAGGGATTGGATGATCAGGAACGTGAAAAGAATGATGGCATGTATTACGAATTATCTGGTCAGCTAACTGTTGCATCAAGAATCACTATCGCCCCACAGACGGCCGATAGTCAGCGCCGGATGGTCTTCGATCTGGTTCTGGTACTGATTGCGCCAGGGCTCCTTCCGATCGATCTGGGCCAAAGAGTCCTTGAGATCTGTGACCGGCTCGTCGCAATGAATACCGGGATACCAGGCGCCGTCGTCAGCTAGCACCCCGGCTTTCTCAACCCGATGCTTGGCCATATGGAGAACCACAGGATATAAGAAAAGATCGAGGTCGCATCCGCGGGCCAGCATCCCTCCCAGAACAAAATGGCATAGGGTCTACCAGGCCTCGCCTGCCCGACTCCGGCGCCTCTTTCGGTTTCTCTGGAACAAGATCAGGCCTTGATCATGTTGCGCTCGACCAGGAAGCACTAGATAGTGCGTAGACTCGCAGATCACTTTTCTGTAAGTTTCGTTGAAGGTCTTCACTCGACCTAAGAACGAGTCGATCCACGCAGTCGACGCAAACATGGACCCCAGCTTGGGGAGGACGAACACCTTCCATGGCTTATCTGCGTACAGACGGGCGATTTGTGGTGCTGTGACCAGGACCGCCCGCCATGAAGAAGCGTCAGGATCCTTGGGAGCTGGAGGAAAAAGCCAGGAGTCCGGGCGCGACAGAGATCGGGCTAATATCTGCTTGGTCAGGGCAGACTGTTACAAGCTACCGATCTGCAACGATGACCATGGCGAAGTGGCATCCGAAGTCAACGATGGGAGAGGCCGACCTCCGGCCAACAACCCTTTCAATCGTGCGCGCTTGTGCAGCCCAGATGTGCCGGGCTGGAACGAAGGTACCGATCCGGTCGACCCGCGCGTCGGTGCAGCACCAGCACCCTGGGAGCAGATCGTCTTTTAAGCCCCCGATGCGGGCTTCACAGGAACGGAACCTCGGCGTTGATCTGACCGGTACTTGGATAACGCAGTGACCAAGAACTCGGAATCGCTCGATCCGCCGCCCGAATCCTCTCCGATAGAGACCTCTATACACTTGGTGCGAGCGGCGCGGGGGGTGCACGAGATTTGGTGGGGATAGACTCGTCATCTGCGACTGATCTGGGGTTTGGGAGATGCGCTAGCGTCTTGGCTTTCTTCTGGGGCACCGCTCGATTCTCCTCGAGTTCGGAGTCGCGCGCTATGCCCCGCGCCCTTGAACTCTTCGGCGCGTCCTTACGCTTTTTAGACTTGGAAGCTTTCGAAATTTCGGGGTGGTCACTTTTGGCCAATGAGTGGCGTCGGGTCCGGTCTTGATGCAGATCGGCCAGAACGGCCGATGCAGGTCGGTCGGCGCTAGAACATGCAGCCGGACGCCGGTGCAACAAGTCAGTCAGATGTTGATAGCACCGGTTTACGGCCGCCCAGCGACGATCTGATTCCTGGGTCCAGGCGCCCGATCGGTCCTGGAAGGACTCGACCCTCCCGATATGCTCCCGGACCACGACCTGTAACTCGCTGATCTGGCTCTCCAGGTCACCATGTTGGGTGCGGAGTAAGTTCCGATCGGACTGGTCCTCCAACCTCTGCCGGTCGACCACCGCGAGCTGTTCCAGGAGGTAGGACCTATAGGCCTCCAAGCGAGACAGATCGTGTCGTGCGCTGATCAGCCCGTCCAAGATCGGTTGGAGCTGATCGCAATGGTCATGCGACTGCCGATCAGCCGCGAATAAAGTGTCGAGCGTTTGGCGATGTCGGTGGACAATTGATCTGCGCGCAAAAGAAGGTTATACCAGACCCAAGACGGAAAGCAGACCGATCAGCTTACCTCGCGTGGTTTGTTGGGCGATATGGGCCCGGAGACGTGCGTTTTCAGTGTTTACCTCCTGCAACTTCGTGGACATGGGGATCAACGTATCCACCTCCTTCCGCAGTTGCAGGAGTGAAGAATCCCTGATGTCTAACTGGAACTGGAGCTCACGGACCGTTTTCCGGAGCTTTTCGGTCTCGATCTGATGCTTGCCCGGTGTGTCGGACTCTGAATTGCTGAGGAAGCTGTCAGATCGGGCCGATCTGGTCGGCGAATCAATATGGGATGGTGAAGAACGCAGGACACCTGCAGCAAAGAAGGTCAAGAGAGGTCACAAGGCGATCGGGTATGCAAGGCAAGTACCTAGCGAAGGTGGATTCGGAGATTCGTACATGGGTGAAGTCCGCTTCTGTGAAGATCTGGACATGATGATATCGGGTCGCTACCGTTGCGCGGCTGCGACACGACTCAGGGGCGGCTTTGGCGAAGCGGACCCAAGAATTTTGGTCGTTTCCGGTCAGCAGCATACCGATCGGCCTATCGGCGATCTGATTGGCGGAAATCCAGGAGGTTTTTAAGCCGGTCATGTGCAAGGGGTGTCACGAACACGGATTTGGGTAAGTCACATGAGATTGCGTGTACTACATATTTTCATGTTTGGTACATATTGGGGACTATAGGGGGTAGGTAGTTTGGTTTTTGGTTTTGCCTGTTGGGAAAAGGTTTTGTTTTGGCTTCGTCTAAGAAGAGCGTTTTGGCTTTACGACTTAATTGTCGGACCTCTAACTCAACCGGGGTCGTTTCGCCTTGCACATCGGTCGCCTTTGCACGCCGCAGAGTGTTTTGGGAGCGGAGGGTCGAATAATCCCCTACTGCCGACCGGGACGCGTCACAGACGCACTTGGCCCGCCGGAAGTCCCTCGACGGGAGTGCACTTTGGTCGACCTCTCAAGTTTAAGTTGCGCACGTTTGGAACGTGCTATTACGTCTTTTGGATTATTACGTGGAGATATCGTTCGTGGAATATATCACGTTCACACTGCTCTCTGGCACCGTGGTGGAGACAGGGGCGCTGGCGTAGCGCGTGCTATATGGAGCACTTAATAGCTCCATCGATTTGGATATGGCGAATTCCAGGCGCAACGCCCTCTCCACCCAAATGTCGCGACGGGAATAGCTGTTGTGCAGCTCATTGAAGCTGGGGAGAAGCTTCTCCCCTTCCGCCCAAGCGCGGAACTTCTTCTCCGCATTATCAGCACTTTCTCCCGGAGAAAGAACGATAGGAACCTCGCGGAGGTTCTCAACAGAGGAACCCTGTGCCTGCCTGTCTAGGCGCTCTCAGTATGAGACGCTAGTGAACTGCTTTTGTGTAAGCAGTTGTTACCGGAGTTTCTCCCGGCGCTATCATTGATACGGCTGTTTAGCCGCGGGGGCAGGGGTATAGGATGCTAAATCATTCCTTACCACACGCCTAGCCCACTTTGGAAGGTCACGAGGACCGTCAAAGTTATAGGCCGCCCTTGGCAGGCGTTTGGGAGCGCGTAGCGCAGGCCTTAGTCCTGTGCGGAAAGTTGGCTTTCATGAGCTGCGTCTAGCTCATTGGTGATGATCGCCTTCGGCGATCCGGATGTATCATCCGACATTGGCAGGGGAGGCGCACTAGTTAGTGCATTTTCCCCAAGTGTGGGGAACGGATTAGGCTGCCGACATCGCCGTTCGGCGTTGTCGGAGCGGTCAACCGTTGGGGAGATATCCCCAAGGGCATTCACTTCCGAGTTCTCGGAATAGTCTACCTCCTCTAGAGGAGACTCCATAGCACAACTAATGGTGTTCATGGATAGCCAGAGGTACTGGCAGTTGGAGTTCTCCAACAAAATTTTGTTTATTGCGTAAGCAATAGTCTTGATGGGGGAGGATGTAACATGGTTACATTCGAGTCACATTTAGTTGGTGGTGTACGTGGGTACACTAGGGTTGGGGTCAGTATTGACCGGTTCAAAGGGTTTTGAACCATTGGTTATTTTAACCAATCAGGGCAGGAGCCCTTGGGGGTGGCGTGTCATCCATCCACGTGTCGGTACACAGGTGGTGTACCATACATTTTAGCTAGATACGAATTTGGTAAGTTCTACTTAGTATTACATATAGTTTACATTAGTTTAAATTAATTTAGGCTAATTATATATTAAATATACATTCAGTTTACGTTTCACTCTATCCCCCACAGACGCACGACCTCGACCGGTCGCGCGTGTAGTGAGTGCAGTAGCGTAAAGGGAGCCCTCCCTTTATCTACACCCTTAGTAAGGTAGCCTTGCCGTTAAGGCATTAGATAAGGCTAACAGTAAACCAAACCGGGAATCTTGGCCCCGAGTAGGAGAGCTCTCTCCTACTAAGCCCTTTATAAGGGCGTATAGTCTAAGTAGCGGCGAACGCCGCTTAAAGGAAAAGTCTTCCTCTGTGAGCTAGCCGCACCGTGCGTATACGCACCGGCTACAATATCACCACGATTCCCGCAAAGAATATCAAGACAAATTCAAGGACTTGATGCGTGCTGTGGCTGATTGCTCATACCTCCGGAGCGTTCCGTCTCGACTCCATTCTCCAATTATGTGTCGTTATCCACGTGACTTTTCACACTTATTTTCACATCATCCTTCGAAAGCTTTTACCGGATAATGCTCTCGTAACTTTCTCGCTTGCTCTGTTATCCAATGTTTCGATCTGGGGGTAGCCATTCCTCCGTAAGGGCCTTCAGTGCGACGGACTTTTGTGGTCCGGTCAGTCAAATGGGGCGATCGGGGCATGATGAGGGAGCACCTGGTCACGGTGAAGGGAGCCCTTCGGGGGGTTTGGCATGTAGCAGACGGTGGTAGGGGTCACCGAAGGCAGCTTTGGTGGCCCCACGTGGCTACACGGGCGAGGCCGATGCCCAAGTCCGGGGGTCCCCTCGATCTAGCTGCTCGATCCGCTGTGTCGCCAACACAAGACGGCGTCTGAAGCTGGTGGTGGGGATCGTGAACGTGAAACAAAATATTGGGCCTCATGTCGTAATTGGAAGAGAGAGCCATGTTGTCGCATGAATCCTCAATAAATTTGATGGAGAAAAGTACGTTCTTGTCACGCACCAGATGGATACTGGATCCTTTATCAAAGCACTACCAGATGCTGTCGTCGACGTGAGTTTGCCGTGCACGTCCAAGTCGTGCACGGCAAACTCACCGGATTGCTGGACGTCTGTCGCGATATCCTCGCAGACGCCGTGCTCGGCGAACTCCGTAATCAGTTAACATGCAGACTCTTGCTTAGCGACTCGTTAGACCTTGCCAATATTATAACTCCTACTGGCGAACTATTTTGAAAACAATCGTGTTAATCAATCATGTTTGCAAGAACTTTTCAAAACACGTACCCGAATCAAAAAAAAGATGTCAACTTCAAACTCCAAACCAGAAAAATTAACTCCATTGCTGGCGACTTTGCCTGCCTTGTGTGTCAAAATATCGTACACTCCAACGTATATAACCATCCAATTCAACTAACCCTTATTTATTAGTTCACTTTATTTGGCTTCAGAATGCGGTCTGTGGCATTAACGGGATTTTAAGGCCATGACATCCTTGCATTGATTTGCCCATATGGCCCATTTGTTGGTATAGATTGTTACTACCAGCTGCTTTGTCTGATTGAAATGGATTAAGATCGCTCATTGTTTTTAGCGTCTCAAATTCCTAGTCTAAAATATTGTCCGATTGACCAGCACTATCGTCATTATAATAGCAAAGAAGCCAACCTCCCGGAGATCTTACAACACCTCTACGTAAGCTTCAAATCTTAGAAAAAAGCAACTAAAGTTTAAAATGAATGGTAGATCATTGATTGACTTTAAATCCTTCATGTTAGCTTGGAGTCCAAATGATGAAGTTCCCTTTTCCATCCGCAAATGGCGGCGCTTCGAGATGTTGCTCTACAATTGTTCAATTTCCGCTGAATTAACTTCTGAATTACCAGCTTGCAAGTATTCATCACGTCTTCCTCAGTGTGTGGATATACCTGCCCATTGTTTCCCCAACTTTTCGGCATAGTGGTAGACTCATTCACGAATACAAATGGGGTCTTCTTTCATACTATTAAATTATTGCTGGGTTATGGAGCTGTCGTCTGCTAAACGTGGCTTACGGCTGAGGATGAAAAACCGAAAAGTGAGCTTTATTTAATTCGCTTTTGTCTCAAAAATGAATGGCCATCAGAAGCCGTAGACTCGCAGCCACTGATATTGCGCCCTGTCTCCATTACTTATAGTAATTACTAACGCTAGGTAATTACGCTTTGTAACATACCTTGGTAAAAACTATGCTGTGTCATAAGTAGAATGAAAGCGATTGCGCGGTTGGGGGACGTAACTTCGGAAGGGGCGAAGTTATGGTGAACCCCAAACACCAGGTCGTGATGGTCAGTCACAATTAACTTGACGACAGCGGTATTTGAACGCGCACCCCACCCGCGTGGGACCCTTCTTCCCAAACGACTGAGCCAATCTGTTGCTTGCCAAAATCGTTAACATCCTACAATATAAGTAACCATCATCATGGAACTAAAGCTAATATGCAAATATACATCATGCACATGTCGCCGCAACATCACTCCTTAATACTCTCGCTTAATGTGCGCGCGAAACGTGCATACTACACTGCCATGCCCAGGCCCTTGATAAACTTGTTATGTTTGTCCTTTGTAAGTGCCTTGGTGAATCCGTCCGCGACCATTTCTTCTGTCGGCTTGAACTCGAGCGTAATCACCCCACTTTCAACCTTTTCACGGAGAAAGTGAAACTTGATGTCGATGTGCTTCGTGCGTGAGTGATACACAAGATTCTTAGCTAGCGCGATGCATCCTTGATTGTCTTGAAAAATCTTCGTCTCCATCTTCGTACAGTACTCCATGTCCTTGAGTATACGTCGAAGCCAAATAACTTCTTGCGTCGCGCTGTACAAACTCATGTACTCTGCTTCGGTGCTTGAGGTCGCGACGGTTGGCTGGCGCTTAGAGTTCCACGATATCGCGCTCCCATTCAAAACGAAAACGTATCCTGTTTTCGATCGCCGCGTGTTGGGGTCGCCGGCCCAATTAGCATCCGCGTATCCAATGAGCTCTCCCTTGTTGAAGCCGTTAAACACGATGCTCACGGCTTGCGTCGTCTTCAAATACTTGATAATTCGCTTCGCCGCTGTCCAGTGAGACCTGTTGTAGCGCTCGCAATGTTTCGCAACTTCGACAACCGCGTGCGCGATGTCCGGTCGCGTACATGTAGCGATTTACATCAATGCGCCCACAATCTCGCGATACGGGTACTTGGGAACAAAAACTTCTTCTTGATGCATCTTCATCAGCTTCGAGTTGCTGTCCGGTGGTGTGTGCACGTCCTTGCACTTATCAACGCCAAACTTCTCCGAAAGTCGCTTGATATACGCCATTTGATTCATCTTAATGACGCGTTCTTCACGCTTGCGATGAATCGCGATCCCGAGGCAGTACTTAAGATCTCCGAGATCTTTGATGCTAAATTCCTTTTTCAGCGCATTCTCGATACTCGCGATGTGATCCTTAGTTTTGCAAACAGCATCAAGTCGTCCACGTAGATCACGATGATGCTGTACTCCTCTCTCTCTTGTCAATCGAACAAACGCACACGGGTCAGCCGTACTGCTCTTGAATCCTTGATCTTCTAAATGACGATTCAACTTTTTGTTCCACTGGCGTGCCGCTTGCTTGGTCCCATAGAGTGCCTTCTGCAGCAAACACTTCTTCGTTGGACTTCGTTCGTCTTCAAAGCCGTCAGGTTGGTCCATGTAGATCTCCTCTTCCACATCACCGTAGAGAAACGCTGTATCAACATCGACGTTCTCCGTTTCTAGATCCTCAGCTGCAGCGATGGACAACACTGTGTTGATGGTTTCCTTGCGCGCCACTGGTGCAAAAGTCTCATTGTAGTCGATTCCAGGCCGCTGTGTAAGCCTTTTTGCGACCAGACGCGCTTTGAACTTGATAATCGCTCCACTTGGATCACGCTTGATCCTAAATACCCACTTGCATCCGACAGATTTTTTGTTTGGTGGCATGTTCACCAGCTTCCATGTGCTGTGTTCTTCGAGAGACTTCATCTCGCTCTTCATTGCTTCCAGCCATTGTTTCTTGTAGTTGCTTTTCAGCACTTCTCATAACTTGACGCCTGTTCTCCATCTTCTTCAGCTGAGAAACAGTAGAAGGAGTCACAATCACCTTCATAGTCGTCCAGATTAAATTGACCGCGACGGATATTTGGAAACTTCTCTTCGTAACGAACCACGCCGCGCTTCTTCCGAATCGGTCGCACCATCCACTCTTCTTCTCCATTCCGTCCTGGCGTGTTGGATGCGCGAGTTGGAATGGAACTTCTTGTTCGATTTTCCAGATTATTAACAGATCTTTTGTGAGCTCGTGATAGTGGCGTATGCGGAACTTCTTGTGACGTCGGTGCATACATGTTCTGGTAAAGTGTACCGAAATATTGGTACAATTCTGGGCATAATTGTGGGTGTGATCGTCGGCACAACTGTGTGTGTAATCCTGTGTACAACTGTGTGAACAATTGCAGATACATAGACGGGACATAGACGGGGCATCGTGAGAAGGGACGACTAGGTACGAGTACCTAACGGTTAGCGACGGACGACAAATAAATCAGGTTGACTGGTCGACGGAGTACATGGGAATGGGTAGTTCTGATTGGTTGCTATTAGGTAATTGGTAGTTCTTAGGATATAAGTGCTAATAAAGTTCTCCTTTTGCGTCTGATCACGCATATCAACCCACGGGGACGGCAACTTAGCGCCTCCCTCAACTACACACACCTCTACGTCCCGGGCGGGAGCACCTAGTGCATTTTTGGCCCACCGGTAGGCGTAGAGTGAAGAAGAACTCGCCCGTAACTCCGCCCGCTGTGACAGCGGTACTCTTTTAAAGGTTTCCTTTGGTTTTGGGAACGTTATCGAGCAGTGCCCTCTCACCTTTTCCCCATTGGTCCACGTTTTTTGGCCCCTAGTAGTTCGGCTGCTCTAATCACCCCACGGGAACTCTAGGTGGGTATTAGTGGAAATCGTCGATCAGCCCGTAGGACGCGCTGATCGACCTTCCCTCTAAATTTTAAGTTTAGAATACAAGGTACTTTGTGTATTCTATTGGCGAAGTAAGCTTAAGAGGCTTGGCGATCGGGTGGTGAAGACTTCCGCTGCCTGATCAAGTATCCCTTCGCTGATCACCACCCAGATCATCGATCTGCAATCAGCGACCTGCGATCACCTGTTCGCAAGTCGTGCCAATTTGTGGGGAATCAACTAGACCAATCCGCGGTCCTGATCATCGACTGTTTGCGTCTGATCAAGCCTTATCAAGCCTGATCACCCCTGATCGTCGATCAGGCCTTGATCAGCGACTATCGACCCTGATCATCCCTGATCATCGGTCATCGACCCTGATCATCCCTGATCATCGGTCATCGACCCTGATCATCCCCTGATTATCGATCAGCAACCCTGATCATTGACTTTTTTTGTGCCTGATCAAGCCTAATCGACATCAGTCGATTCGTTACGGATTACCCCAATCTTGCACCAAGGAATCGCATTGTGAAACCCCTTCCACCTGGAGAGCGACCCACGCCCAATCCGTCGGGTACACAAGGTGAGCAGGAACACAAGCAGTCACAGGACAACCGGAAGACCCACTTCGTTATACGGCAGTCCGGGCGCCGTGGTAACGCCTGATCAAGCTTCAAAACTTTGATCAGCCGCCTCACCACAATGTCTTCATCATGTATTGGCGCGTCCACAGTTTCCATATCTTCGACGACGTCGATGATTCATGTGTCCTTGTTCTTCAACACTTTTGGGATTAGGTGTTTAACTAACGTTACGCTTCTTGAAATCACTATCGAGCCATCGTCAGCGTTAAGAAGACGATACGCCTTTTGGTCCTTGGCGTAACCGAGAAAGAATCATCTTACGCCCGAGTCGTCCAGCTTGTGTTTCTTTTCCTTCGCCACATGCGCATAGCATTGCGCACCAAACACGCGCATATGCTCGATGCAAGGGACCTTCTTGAACGCTATCTCGAAAGGGCTCGATTTCTTGTTCGATGCATTTGGAAAGATATTGAGGATGTTTGCCGCGGTCATAAGTGCCTCGCACCAATAAGACTTGTCCACATCGCTGTCCATGAGCATGCAGCGCGTCATTTACAGTAGTGTGCGATTCATACGCTCCGCCATCCCATTCTGTTCTGGATTGTAAGGGACCGTGAACTCTTGCTTGACGAAATTTGCCTTGCAAAAGTTCTTTATCTCCGCATTACGGTACTCGCCTTCGTTGTCGCTACGCAGTACCTTGACTGTTATTCCAGGCGAAGTCTTGATTTCTTGGTAGAATCGCTTGAACGCACTCGCAACTTCGATCTTCCTTCGCAACGGATAGACTGTCACGAATCGGCTCTTTATCATGATAAAGCCACGACATACTTGAAGCCGGACCTGGACGATGGTGTTATCGGTCCTAGAACGTCAGAGGACACCACCACGTCCGAACGCGAACTCTCCCTGGCTTCGTCATCTTTCTCACTTTTCTTGTATGATTTGCGCACTTGCTTTAACGTTGCGCATACGTCGCACACGCTGTTCGACTTCATCTTTGCGTCCTTGATTCTTCCGTTCTTGACCATGACGTTCAATGTGTCATACGACGCGTGACCCAGTCTTCGGTTCCATAGCTCGGTCATCTCTTCAACAACGTGGCACTCCGCATTAGCAGCAATATTTATATACATAAGAGAGCCTTGCTTCCTCCCGGTAGCGACCGGTATCCCATTACGTTTCACCACGCACTCGTTTCGCCTGATCTCGACTTTCATCCCACGAGCTGCCACGGCCGTGAGCGAAAATAAATTTTTCGACAAATCTTGTACGTGGATGGTGTTCTCAAGACGAGCATCGATCCACGTCTGCCCATTCCAAACGCTCAACTTCACCGTCCCGTGGACAATGACTTCCAGCTTCACATTACTCTTCGCGCTTGAAACAACGCGCGCATGCTGTAATTCCTCGTACTCTTCAAACGCATCACGATCCTTGCACATGTGTGCCGACGCACCGCTGTCCATGACCAAGCAGTCGCTATCGAACCCTTCACAGACGTTGAATGCGACGTTTGACTGATCATGTACTTGCTCTCTTGGACCTCGACTTGAGCGACAGTCCCTCGCGTAGTGTACTACCTTGCCACAGTTGTAGCTGGATCCCGATGGTGCTTTAGCGCGCCGCCCTTGCTGCTTCTTCATATGATGCTTGACCTTCTTCTTCCCGGTGTAGAGTGCCGTTGCTTCTTCAATGCGTGTCGCCTCCTTTTGACGAACTTCCTCAGACATCAGCTTTCTTACGATATCGATAAAGTTGAAGCTGGCCATTACCATGCGGAATGCCTGCACCAAACTCTCGTAGCATGGGGGCAGACTACGTAGCATCACCGCGCAAACATCCTCTTCGCTTGGGCCGCAGATTACGTGCTTCATCTTCATCACGAGGTCTTCCATCTCCGTGACATGGCCGCTCATACTTGATGCCGTATACGAAAACGAAGCAAACTTCTCCTTCAACCATAGCCGGTTCGCCATGTCATGAGAATGATGAAACTTCGCCAACCTTCCCCATGCCTCTCTCGCAGTAGACGAGTCAACAACGTGAATTAACTGCGAGTCGCTGAGGTTCAGCACGATTGCGGCGTGGACTTGCTGTTCCTTGACCACGCTTGTTGTCTCGTCGCCCTCTATCACTCCCCATAACCCCTTGGACATCGAATATATCCTCATCTTGTAGCTCCACAACCCATGATTCGAACCGTCGAAAGGCTCAACCTTGAATCGGGAGTCGTTACTTGGGCTCATAACCTATTAAATTATTGCTGGGTTATGGAGCTGTCGTCTGCTAAACGTGGCTTACGGCCGAGAATGAAAAACCGAAAAGTGAGCTTTATTTAATTCGCTTTTGTCTCAAAAATGAATGGCCATCAGAAGCCGTAGACTCGCAGCCAATGATCTTGCGCCCTGTCTCCATTACTTATAGTAATTACCAACGCTAGGTAATTACGCTTTGTAACATACGTTGGTAAAAACTATGCTGTGTCATAAGTAGAATGAAAGCGATTGCGCGGTTGGGGGACGTAACTTCGGAAGGGGCGAAGTTATGGTGAACCCCAAACACCAGGACGTGATGGTCAGTCACAATTAACTTGATGACGGCGGTATTAGAACCCGCACCCCACCCGCGTGGGACCCTTCTTCCCAAACGACTGAGCCAATCTGTTGCTTGCCGAAATCGTTAACATCCTACAATATAAGTAACCATCATCATGGAGATAAAGCTAATATGCAATATATATCATGCACATGTCGCCGCAACATCACTCACTAATACATACAAGTTGTTTTGACGTGCCTGATCCTACCTGGTTATCTCAGCTTTCTACATTATTCGCCTCGCTGTTGGGGTGATTACTGTCGCGATGTATCGTACGCTGGTCTAGATGATCGATGAGACCCACCCATCACTTGGTCCTCCAACACTTCGACTTATCTGTCGTTGGCTTCATTTCTACAGTTTAGGCGATGCAGCCCGTTGTCCGACCGCCATACAAACTTGTATGTGACCCAGCGTACCTGTATCGCGTAGGAATAATCCATGAGCAAGACCCCTGAGAACGATAACATCCATTACCAATATAGCTTTTTGACTCGACAATTTTCTAGTCCACGCATCGAAATAAAAAAATAAGCCAATGATCCGGGAAGAGTGTCTATAATTTTTGTGCTTTTTATCTATAACCACGCAGTCTTGCTGTCGGCTCAAATCGACGTAATACCTACCCATATAAGATAGGTTGAGTCGATAATCGACAATTCAGTACCCAAGTCAAACATTAGAGTGTTATACTATCGATCAAAAATGTTCCAGCCGCGGCAACACGTGAAGACGTTACGAACTTTATAAATACCTTGTATGACGTTGACCTGGATGGTCAGCTAGAGTTGTTAAGGTTGACCGATATTGAGGACCTAAAGAAATTTTTGGACGAGGAAACGCAACAGGTAGAAAAATAATAAGGTATGTATGAGGTTGGAACTATGTCATCAGAAAACGGCACAAGCCTATCACTAGTCAGACAGCAGGAGCTAAGATGATCAGGCCTAGCAATGGAGAATAAAACTTAGGGACAGATGAGTTCGAAAATTATCGCCGCTTTTCATGATGGGGCGGCCGTTGAAATGACCTCGACATGATAAACCTGAAAAACTCCGAATCCGGTTTACCTGATTATGGGATGTGCGCAATGCGGATCAGGTAGATATGATGATCGGAATTTCTAGAAGCGTCTGATGTGCCCAAATTGCAAAATGAAATGATATCCCAGAGATCATAGTCTGTTTTGGTTCAGTGCCAGTGGGGAGGTCCATGAAGCGAGAGAATGTCAGTTCATTCTGATTTCCCCCTGATCTCCACGGCGGAATGCTGCAGAAAAATGTTAAACTAGCGCGATCACCAGGTTGGAATCTTAATCGATCTGTGCTTTTAGAGCTTTATATGATCAAAAGGGCTTGATAAACCTGAAACACATAAAAGAACCTCAATAATACATGTGAACGAAAAATGATGTGATTCCTATGGTCCCAAGTGTAGGTGTTGATGATTATTAATTGGACCTTTTTCCTGGAGAGACGCGAGGATATTTGAAAGGTTGAGGTACCGAAAAATGGTTTGAACAAGGCCAGGCAGCCAGTAAGATTAAAACCAAAAGTAGAGCAGGCGACGAACGGAGAAAGCAACAATAACAAGCTGCAGAACCAGCGGATCCGTGGTATGAAATATGATACGTAGTCAGTACGATTTGAATTGAATGATACTAATCAATACTACCCAAATGATTTGGGGGAATATTAACGTAGAATTCCCACTATAGAGACAACGAAGAGCACGCGTTAGTTCCCCTTAGCATCATAGTTTCAGGTGTCAGTATTTTTCTGGAATGTAGATGGATGAAGATCAGACAATAAGGTAGTTAGTCCTCTGTAGTCCGCTTTGATACTTGTTGAGGTCCCTATAAAAAATGTCTGATATTAGGCAATTAACCGAAAGGACTACACGTAACCGGTTTCAACAATTGGATCAAGGTACGCGAAACGGTTGGAGGTTCTCCTCCACGAGTATGAGATCCAATATTTTGGTCGTGGAGTGTCGCTAGCCAGGAATGTAATCAGCTGGGTAAAACACTCTTGGGATATTTGCATCGAATTAATGAGTCTGGAATGCGTGTATAATAATTAATGCTGCGTCGCAGCGTTAAAAACGCTTTTCATATGCGCAGGATTAACTTGATCAAGGGTCTTGCGTGGTGGATCAGTGATTGTACCTGATCGCCGCTGTTGGCGCAAGACTGCTTCCGCCTGAGAGCCATTGTCAATCGTATTTTCCCCAAGGAACTACGGCATGATGATAGGATTGATCCGGCCACAGTAAGGCTGAATTGTATTGTTGAATTATTTTGAAATTTATTATATATGGAAACATTATTTTATTAAGTTTTACCTTATTTTGATCGGTTAAATTATTTTTAGATTAAAATTAGCAAAAACAGTTTTTCAATTTAAAATTAAAAAATTACTAATATTTTTTCCTCTTCTTAAAGTATATTTAAAGAATAAATAAAATTCAAACTATAGTATTATTGATTAATACTCAATTTATTTTATTTTTATTTCTTTTTCCTAATATTAAAGATATATAACATTTTAAAAAGGTTGAATAATCAAAATCCCATAAATATTTTTTATAAAACATACTAGTTTAATTTTTAGATATAATGGTTGTATTACCTTTTGTTGTTTTACATAAAAAATACCGTTAAATTGTTTATATATATATATATTTGAGGAAACCTAATAACGATATTAACATTAATATAGTTATTTCATATGAATTTATTTTTTGTTAAATTAAATATTTTTTGTCTTAAAAAACAAATACAAATATATAGGGAATTGCTAACTTACATACCGTATGTATCGTGCATACCCCCTATGATTGGCTGTTTTTAGCCTGCAGGATTTAGGGTTTAGGGTTTAGGGGGGTATGTACGTACATACGGTATGTAAGTTAGCAAAACCCAAATATATATTACCATGTTAAGAAAAAAAACCTTTTAAAAAAATAGATAAAATTTTACACAATTTATTAAACAATTTTAATATTTATTTAAGCATACCGATAGGATTTATTCTGAACAGGATCAAACTCTTCAGGGGGATTTTTTAGGTCGTGGTAATAAACTGAGATTCATGTTTATTATCCTAAAATTTTTAATTCAGAAATTTCTGGCCGTAAATCTAGGAAAAACTTATTTGACCGGCACTCTTTCCCTACCCCTGCTCCTACCCATTCAGCAATACCAATATCTCGTTTTACTTTATTGTGATATTTAACCTTGAATGTTATTCCGCGAGGCCGTTGGAGATTCCAAGGGATGGGACGCGTGCCGTCCAGCTTTGTCGCACTTTTAGTCCAGACTATGATCACTATGCCTTTGCGCCACAGAGGAACAGTCGATCTTCCATGCCCGTATTAAAGCTATCCGCAATGCACAGAACTACATTTTTATCCAGGATCAGTATTTCATCCTCGTTCCTAAATTAATCGAGGCCGTAATGGATATGATGCCCAGCATCGAGCGGCTCAATGTCATTGTGCAGCGCACGGTCGAAGCGGGGTACACTGGGTATGCCAAGTACTTGTACGACATGGTGGCTCCGATCGAAAAGGCGTATCCGGATAAATTCAAGATGTACACAACCAAAGAGTCCAAGGAATTGTATATTCACACGAAACTCGTGATAATTGATGACGTCTACGTCTCCGTTGGCTCGTCGAACTGGAACCGTCGCAGTATTACCAGCGACAGTGAAATCGGCATTAATATCGTGGACACGGAACTGGTCCAGTCGCCTAATAAGATCACCGTGAACAAGTTCGCGCGCACCTTTCGGATTCAGAAGTTTATGGAAGTTAAAAGCAGTCGTTCCTTGTGTTGGATGCCATGGCCTTCCTAGAGGCGTGTGACGCACTCGAAGCTGCTGCCCACGATGACGGATTTAGTCTAATTGAAGGCCTAGTTTGATTTCGTCCAGGACGCTCTACGCCAGTTTGTTGATCCGGACGTCGAGGGATGCGAGTAAGCTTTCCGATGCTGAATGTCGTCCGTCAGTGATTGCACTGAATTCAAATCATGAGTAATCTAAGCTTTCCTTTGGCGTCATTCATCCATTTTCCCTGCTGCCGCATGTAAATTGACCAACTTAAATGTTTTCATGCTTTTATATATTCACATTCAAGGTTAAATATCACAATAAAGTTAAACGACATATTGGTATTGCTGAAATGGGTAGGAGTTGGGGTAGGGCAAGAGTGCCGGGCAAATAAGCAAATCAGGCGGGCAAATAAGTTTTTCCTAAATTTAAGGGTATCTATGCTCTAAATGTATTTCATAGCATGAATATATCGAATTAACCATCAACAATTTACATCTCTCATAATATGTTCAATACTATTAAAAGCGAAATCTATATGTGGTGTATAATGCATTACTAAAGAGTACCAGTCTTGCCAAGGTTAATGTTGAGGGTTAGAGTCCCTTTTTTGCTTTTAAAAGATAAAAATGGACACAAAGGCAGTATTTGGTATTTCCATTTGCATTTATGGAAATAATAAAAGTATTGACATTTCTATATGGGAATATGGATTAATCACAGATAGAAATGTCAATTCTTTTATAAAATTTATTTAATGATTTAAAATAATTATTTATTTAAAATAATCTATATTTTAATTTATCTAAATCAAAATACTTAGAAAGTAATTAGTAACTTTGATGAAGTCGCATCAACTACTCGACCTAAGATTTCAGATCCTACAGGTACACTAACAATTGATCCAGTTCTTTTTACAAAATTACTTTTTTGAATCCCTAAAATCTTTGAAAGTTGTATGCATGAAAGTGTATCAAAAATTTTAATACATACTGATATTTCTTTTTTATTACTGGGTGGACAATTTATCCACCATTATAGATCCGGGTAAAAAATTAATAAATTTAAGAATACATTAAAATATGATATAATATATCATTTATATTATGATTTTTCAGGAAATTTTTAATAATAATTTGGCACTAAATAAACCACCAAAACTTAAAAGAACAGGTAATAGTTTAAAAAATGTTGATAAAAACTTTTCAAGAATTAATTAAAAAAATCATAAAATATGATGAATCAACTTATTTTTTTATAAACAACTATTGAATGCTTTAATTCTTTAAATGAAACCTTCCTAAATCAGGAATCGCTTCATATTATACTTATTAAACATATTTTTTTATAATTTACTAATCCATTCAATTTTAAAAAAATATTGAAAGTTTGATGTCGACTTATCAAAAAAAATCCATAAAGGTAATGAATGACATATTAATTATTAAAAAAAAATTAGGTAAAGCTGGTCATTCGGTGGTTAAATAGACGACCTAGTGTAAGAGGAGTGTCTAAAAATCCTGTAGATCATCCTCATGGTGGCGATGGGGATGACGTCATGTCTTCATGGCCCTTATGGCTTGGGCTACACACTATGGCTCTTATGGCTTGGGCTACACACGTGCTACAATGATAATCAAAAAGAGAGGCAATAATGACTAAGGTGGCGCAAATCTTTAAATATTATCTTAGTTCGGATTAAGAGCTTAGACTCGCCCTTATGAAGTTGGAAACGCTATTAATCGCAAAACAGCATATAATTAAAAATAATACGTATTCCGAATAAAAAAGAAAACAAAAAAGAAAGATAGATATTTTAATGTTATTAAATGAAGATAATCAAATTGACAATTTCATGGCTATTTTCAAATTCAAAAAGATCTTTTAGTATAAAGTTTATTTAATCAATTAATTTATTCACTAATTAAATATTTAATATTTTTTCTTATTGTCATAATTTCATATTATTTAAAATATTAATGTTCGATAGAATTAAAAAAATATGATTAAAATTTAATGAACCTATAATAGCATAAATAATAGAAGACATAGAGATTTCAATATCCTTTTGGTAGGAAAAATTATTTTTCAAATTTTCATTTTGAACATTAAAAGTAATAATGATTTCATTAAAAAAAATCAAATAAATCCTCTTTTTTATAATTGATTAATTGTTGACACATTATATTAATAAAAAATACTTTTATTTGAATAATAACGGATTATAACCGATAACATTTTCAGTGTAAACGAAATACTTTACCAATTGAGCTAATTACCTTTTGTAGAAATTGGTGATATAAGTATGATATATTATTTTTTATTATTATAATTATACCTTTTTAAGTAAATTCGAAATGTATTTATTTCGTTATAATAAAATACAAAATCTACCAGTTAAGTTAAAACTTATTAAAATACTTGCAGTATATAAAAACCAACTTAATGTAAAAGGTAATCAGTCGACATATATTGTAAAGAATATAAATGAACTAATGTAGAAATACTTGTTATAACAATAAGCATTATCATAGTTAAACTATCAGATAAAAAATCAATTACAATTAAACAAACCACTACTAACACTTTGTGACACTCTGGTAGCCTTCGTGGTGCCTTGGACTTTGTCGGTCCTGCCTAGTATGGGTACCAAGAGGTCGTGGAAAATACTCGTCACCTTGTTGATGTTCTGAAAAATATCTTGTAAAGCTGATCAGAGCTCAGCGCGCCCGGGATCATCTCAGCCTACTTCAAAATGTTCAACAAGTTCATAATAGCGGCAAATACATTATCTAGCAGACTTTTCTCCGTAGATGGGCCAGTATGCGACCCTATAACTGGTAATTTCATGATGACCATGACTATGTTACTTAAAAAGAACACCGTTACCTCTACCTTATAGAAGTAACCGTCCCTGATGCCGTGAATGTTTCCCACGGAGCATCATCGTTTCCTTGATCATTCAACCAACTATCTAGGTGATCTTGTTTTGTTCATTGAGTGGGTTGATATTGATCTTGATCATCCGTCGCCTTCATCTTAGTTTTTTTCTGGCGTCAGGATTGTTTTCTTATCGATTGGTGTGTTTAAGGTTTTCCCAACCATCACAAACATATAGGGCAAAGTATAAGATTTCTTTTAATCTGCCGATGACCCTGGGAGAATAAATGGAATATTCTCTTCCACCTTGTCACCAAGATTTCTCCCGTAACTACACTGATCGGTGAGCACCTATTCCTCACTGCCCCTCGACGCTTCCATCCCTGATCTATCCGCGTGTTGTCCAGAATGATCGTGCTATTTAATTTCCTCGGGGTGACTGTGGTGAAGTGTACCACAAATTTGGTCACTTTTGGTCAAGGCAGTTGGTCGAGTCTCCGATTGGTCTAAACAAGGGGGGCTTTTTAGCCTATCAGATTCAAGGAGTATCAAGAACGCCGGTCTTGGGTGAGTCACCTGACATTGGGTATTTTACATAATTTTGTGTGGGTACATTAGGGATCATAGGGAGGTAGTATTATTGGTTAGTTGCGGTTTTTCCAAGTAAGAGTCTTTTGGTTACGGATTTTCCGGTAAAGATTATTGGTCTAGGAATAAGTGGCAAAAACCTCTTCTGGTCTTGGTCTACGCCGCAGCAAGGGGTCGCCGTTCTTCTTTTCACGTACACTAGTCGCCTCCGCCCGCCGCGGAGTGTATGGGGGCAGAGGGTTGAATTATCCCCTCTCGCCTATTATACCCGGTCTGGACGCGCCGCACGCGCACTTTGGCCACCGGAAGTCTCTCGACGAGAGTACGATTTGGCGATCTTGACACTTTGACTCAAGTACGTTTGGAACGTGCTATTCACTGGATTGGTCTTTACGTGGAGATATCGTTTGTGGAGTTTCACGGGCATATTGGGTCTTCACGTGGACATATTGGCTCATTGCAACATTGGTTGGAGTTTAGACCGGTATTGGTCTTCTCTTATATTGGTCAGGGGCTAGACCGGTTGATTGGTCTACCCTCTATTATTTCGTATTGGTCGGGTCTAGATCATTTGGACGATCGACCTATTGGAATTTATCTTTTGGAAGTGTTTCTGGTCTGTACGTACCTGGGGTGAAGAGTTCCGCCCCAGGTACACCTAGCCAGCACGGTCTCATATTCAAGACAGAATCAGATCGATCTGCGATCCCGATCCACCGAGTGTGTAACTAGCCCATTACATCGGGTACACAAGGTGAGATGAACTTAAGTGAATCGGACCAAGTGTCTTTGGATGATGACCGGTCTTCTGCCAGCAGCGGACGATCGGACCATATTTCGAGTGGAGGTCCGCGGGGTACCCCCCCCCGTAAGTTGGAAGACTAGGCACGATGGTGGTGGTCAGGTTGTCGATACAAATGTATTCGATTTCAAACTTGACTCCACCTTATGACTTTCCAGTATAACGCTTGGCGAAGAAGGTGATTAAGCCCTGATCCTATCGCACCTTAAAAGCAACTTAGCCAGACAATCAAGATGGCACCAAGGTTATTTAGTCGGAAAAAGAGCTGATAGTAGCCTGTTTTGCGGATTAATCAGTGTTAATGGGGTGTGGAGCGATCAGTGCTATCCTCTGGATGTTACCTAGCTTCAGTGGCGGAGTATATGGATGGTCAAATTGTTAATATGCTGAGTATAGTAGTCTGATCAAGGCTATCAATTTGATCTGTTCGATCCTGAACGTATATGATAGTTAAGTTTTGATTATTCCGGAGAGGTCACAGCGTATGTGATGCATCACTACCATAGTCTCATAGTTTTCAAGGAGGGTCAGAAGAACCTACCAGTGAATCCGCCTACGTTTTTGGCTGGCGTGGCTTATACCGAAGTGTACAATATTTCGCCTGTAAATACGTAGACTGCAAAACAAGAAAATAGAGAACGTTGACCAGGCAGAATTAAAAACGACACCTATTTCAAATAATCACGATAGATCAGATTCCGTCGTTTATGGGACACATCGAGATACGATCAGGGTCAATCTCTTCGCGGTCTCGGTGATCACGAATGCTGGACCGTCTAATCAGAAACTGAGAACTAGTAGAGTGTCTATTCCTGTAGCCGGTGCGTATACGCACGGTGCGGCTAGCGCACAAAGGAATACTCTTCCTTAAAGCGGTATCTACCGCTACTTAGCCGATACGCCCTTGTAAAGGGCTTAGTAGGAGAGTTCTCCTACTCGGGGCCAAGATTCCCAGGTTGGTTTACGACTTAGCCTTAACGGCTGTATTCCCTTTACGGGATGTAAGTAAAGGGAGTGTGGTGAAGTGTACCAAAAATTTGGTCACTTTTGGTCAAGGCAGTTGGTCGAGTTTCCGATTGGTCTAAACAAGGGGGATTTTTAGCCTATCAGATTCAAGGAGTATCAAGAACGCAGGTCTTGGGTGAGTCACCTGACATTGGATATTTTACATAATTTTGTGTGGGTACATTAGGGACCATAGGGAGGTAGTATTATTGGTTAGTTGCGGATTTTCCAAGTAAGAGCCTTTTGGTTGCGGATTTTCCAAGTAAGAGTCTTTTGGTTGCGGATTTTCCAAGTAAAGGTCTTTTGGTCTAGGAATAAGTGGCAAAAACCTCTTCTGGTCTTGGTCTACGCCGCAGCAAGGGGTCGCCGTTCTTCTTTTCACGTACACTAGTCGCCTCCGCCCGCCGCGGAGTGTTTGGGGGCAGAGGGTTGAATTATCCCCTCTCGCCTATTATACCCGGTCTGGACGCGCCGCACGCGCACTTTGGCCACCGGAAGTCTCTCGACGAGAGTACGATTTGGCGATCTTGACACTTTGACTCAAGTACGTTTGGAACGTGCTATTCACTGTATTGGTCTTTACGTGGAGATATCGTTTGTGGAGTTTCACGGGCATATTGGGTCTTCACGTGGACATATTGGCTCATTGAAACATTGGTTGGAGTTTAGACCGGTATTGGTCTTCTCTTATATTGGTCAGGGGCTAGACCGGTTGATTGGTCTACCCTCTATTATTTCGTATTGGTCAGGTCTAGATCATTTGGACGATCGACCTATTGGAATTTATCTT
The DNA here is from genome assembly GCA_026184515.1 of Peronosclerospora sorghi. Lineage (NCBI taxonomy): Eukaryota > Oomycota > Peronosporomycetes > Peronosporales > Peronosporaceae > Peronosclerospora > Peronosclerospora sorghi. Next base: position 21,710,978 of record CM047580.1, read on the forward strand.
TTGGAAGTGTTTCTGGTCTGTACGTACCTGGGGTGAAGAGTTCCGCCCTAGGTACACCTAGCCAGCACGGTTTCATATTCAAGACAGAATCAGATCGATCTGCGATCCCGATCCACCGAGTGTGTAACTAGCCCATTCCATCGGGTACACAAGGTGAGATGAACTTAAGTGAATCGGACCAAGTGTCTTTGGATGATGACCGGTCGTCTGCCAGCAGCGGACGATCGGACCAGATTTCGAGTAGAGGTCCGCGGGGTACCCCCCCGTAAGTTGGAAGACTAGGCACGATGGTGGTGGTCAGGTTGTCGATACAAATGTATTCGATTTCGAACTTGACTCCACCACAATGGTGCGCGTGCCCGGATCTCTTGGTGATCGTGGATATCACCGCGAGGTGTCATCAAAGATTGAATTTGAAGATTTGGATTTGGAATCGTTCTGGAGAGGGCGTAAGGAAATGATATCACCTTACGTCTTCGTTCTCAATAAAGATGGCGATGTCCGGTCTGGCCTGGTGGAGGACCAGATCTGGATTAATAATTTTTTTCCTCCCTTAAAGGCTCCCACCGGAGACGATCGGGACTATAGCAAGTCCTGCTATAGTCCCGGAAAGGATCAGGACCTTGGTCGTGATCCTATGTATGTGCATAATGATCCTATGTATGTGATGGAAAATGAAAAGACGAAAAATACTTGGAGGCTGATCAGAACGATCAGACCAACCTCCCCAAGGTCCCCACGGTCCCCAAGGTCCCAAAGATTCCCAAGAAAGGGTTGGGAATGCCGGCCGACGAAGACGACCTCAAAGAAAAGTCGCAGGTCGGAGATGGAGGCAACACTGAAGAAGACCTAAACAAGATGTATTACATTTTTGAGCTGAAACGATTTGTTCGATTTGACGTGGTCTTTCGGGTGTTGAACCTCCAGATCCCCGACCATCTTCTCGGTCCCACTACCGAGCCGATCCAGAGTGATCGCCCATTAATGTTGGTGAAGAACTTGGTGGCGATGTTGGCGGAGGTTGGCATTAAAATGCAGAACCCCGCCGATGTCCAAAAACTATTTGAATTTGAGACTTGGAGGCTGAAATTGTCGATATCGACCTTCCACGACCATTTGGTCCCACTGGTGGGGGCGGTTCGCCGACCAACTCCCACCGCAGCAGTGAAGGTCGCTGAAGCGTCCACAGCGCTTGTCGACATTGGTTCTGATGACGAATCGGTTTATCAATCTCCACCGGCCTCAAGCAGCTCATCAGAGTTGGAGACCGGTGTCGAGCAGATGACCATGGGGGTGGACCATGGCCAGCCGGAACAAAAAAAGGACGTGCGGCAGCAAAGGGCTGCTTGCCAGTCGGGGCTCCAGCGACCCCCACAAGCCTCAGTTCCAAAAAAGGAGGGTATCAACACGTTGCCTATGACTCCAGCTATCGTCCAAGCCATGTTTGAGACGATGATGGAGCGTTTCATGGAAGACCGGGTTAGACCACCTCTGCGCCCACATGTCCAAGACCGGTCTACCCAGCAAAGTGCCAATGTTTGCCGAGATGTGGATATGGAATCGGTAACATCTGTGGACAAGCCCACTCGAAGTGATAAGCAAGTCGGCAAAGGGAAGCGCAAGCCGCAACCGGCCAGACCGCGTAGACCAAGAAAGACAAGTGACTGTGACATGGAGTCGGTCGGCGGTCTTGACGACCACTGTGGGTCAGACGGTACGGGAGCTGGCAAGCCACGCAAGGCTAACCTAGCCTCCACTATTGCTTACGAATTTGGATCTGCTGCTATTCTGCGCATCCGTATGGACGCGACGAACGACCTCAAGGACTTCACTGTCAAGGATGCTGATGAAGACCAGGCCCGGTCTTGGTTCGGTCGGGTCAAGTCTGCGTTCTTGCGAGACCAGACCCCGAAAAGTGAAAAGTGTCTGATCTTCCGGGATTTGTTGAAAGGACCGGCTGCCAACTGGATCCAACAGTTAGGTCGGGATGTCCGGTCTGACTGGGACCAGCTATGTGCAGAGTTTGAAGGGCAATATTGTAACTCCGGATTTTCGAGTAACCGCAAGTATCACCATGTGCAGAAGCGGAGCGACGAGACACCGATCGAGTATTTGCATCGGTTGGACGTGGCTGCACTTCGTGCCGGCATAACAATTAAAGAGAATAACCCGCCGAACGGTGCTGCTCTGGAACATGTGGGTCACTACATTAGTACCCTGGACGATCAAGAACTGGCGGACCAGCTTACTCTGCTGCGTCTTAGGGACGCGGGTGAAGTTAAACAGACTCTACGGATGCTACAGCAGTCACGTAGCATGAGGGCGAAGAGTGCTGGTGGCTCAGGTCGCTACCGATCCAAGACCCAGACCCAGACCAATCCGTTCAAGAGACCCTGGACCAGACCGACCCGAGCGGTCAAGGCGATCGTAGCCGAAGACAGAACGGGATCGGAAGGGGAAAGTGGAAGTCAATCCATCCAGTAGTCATCGAATGAAGACCAGTATCGTTACGTCTATGTTGCGGGACCTGCCCCGAAGACCAGGTCGAAGTCCGACCAGGTAGACCGGAAGGGAAGGAACGGAAGCAAGTCCGATCCGGACCGACCTCGTCAAAAGTGCCCCCACTGTGGGTCGAGCAAACATGATGGTCCAAACTGCTGGAAGAAGATGGTGTGCAAGAAGTGCGAGAGACGCGGCCACCCGACCGACCAGTGCCTTTTCGTATGCAAGTCATATGGAGAGATCCACGAGGCCGGCCACTGCAATATTGAAGAATTTTTTAACATGATACGCAAGTGGTACGTGCCGGACAAGCACGCGGGTATGCTGCCGCCGGACGCGGAAAAGATGTTAAACTAGAACGCTCGCCAGGTTGGAATCTGGATCGAGCCGATCGTTCTACGGTTCACATCTATGCATATGTCGGCAAGGAGGATAAGACCGACAATACACGTTCTATTCCAAATTGCGTCGACCGAGACCATCCGGTCTACTGTATGAAGACCGATGAGTACTCTCGGACCAAGGTGGTTATGCAGTTGGACTTGCTGCCTGGAGAATCCCACGGATACGGGAAGTATCACGCGCCTGATAAATGTTTCAAGCAGGCGAAAGCCTGTGGCAAGATTAATAACCAGAAGCGACGATGTTGTTCGACTCTGGAGCTGAAGTCTCGATAATTGACTCCGCCTTTGCTCGTAAGGTCGGATGTCGTATAGACGATACCCAGAGACGAGAATGCGTCGGGATCGGTGAAAACTCTTATATGACCGAAGGAATAACGCGTGTGAAAATTACTTTGTCGGGATCGCTGGTCTACTTTTTCAGCGCTTGGGTTGGCAAGTTGGCTGGTCAGGACGCTTTACTAGGTATGAATTTCATGGTCCCAGCTGGTATTCGCCCAGAACTGTCACATGGAGTGCTTACACTCCCGGATGAGTTCCAGGTCCAGTTGGCTGGTCGAAGACCTCTGTATGGTTCGTATACCGATCTGGTCCGGTGGGACCAAGACCTCACCATTCCAGTCGGTCGGTCTGCCGATACCCCGTTCGAGAAAGGTTTTCGTTCGAGGAAGTTATGGTTGACCAGGGGCGATCGGTGGGTCCCGACCTTCGTAAAGAGTGCTGGTCGACGTGATTTTGTCCGTGTTACCAATATCGGTGACAAGTCGCTGACACTGGACAATAGCACTATTGTCGGTATGTGGTTAGCAGAAGGGAAGGTACCAAGGAAGATGGGGTTCGTCTCGATTGGATCGAGGCGGTATGTCGAGTGGCAAAACCTGGCGTACCAATCGACCACCGATCTTATCAGCGATGATGGGTCGGTGGAAGAGGATACCTCACCTTTAGTGGAAAGAACAAGTTATGTCACCCCAAAAAATATGTTGGTCCGAAGAAAGGCGCCGCAGTCACCAGGAACGGTGGACCATCAAGTAGACGAGCCAAGGTTAGTCAACGTGGTGTCAGCACAAGACCAGGCGACAGCGGAGCAAGAAACGGAAGAAGGGGAACATGAAATTGCTAGGTCGGACCATGACGGTATTCCTAATCAGGCTGATATCAGTGAAGGACAGCCCGTCGATCAAGACCAGGGGCGTTCAGCCGGTCCAAATGGCCTAGGTGATATCGCCCCAGAAGATGAACAAGTCTGTATACATGAAGGCGGGGAACAGTACATTCAGGAGCTGGAAAGCCAAATGGCAGTCCTCCCTGAAGTGTCTGCCGACTCGCCCGAAGTTACAACGGATGATTTACAAGTGGGTGATCAAGACCTTAACAGTCCAGACCAGATCGAGCAGTTGAAGAATAACAAATGGAAGAAAGGACATCTGCTGATCGGAAAGGGAAAAGCCTTACGTAATTGTTATCAAGAAGAACGGCGCTGACATTAGACTTTGCATCAACTATCGGCTGGTAAATCGGTTGACTAAACTCATGGTGTACCCGATGCCGCTGATTAATGATCTGTTGGAAGACCTCGACAAGACCTTGTGGTATTGTTCGCTGGACATGGCAAGTGGATTTTGGGTGGTCTCGATGACTGATCGAGCCCGTGAGATTTCCGCATTTGTGACACCTTTTGGTCTTTTCGAGTGGAACCGTATGCCGTTCGGTATGAAGAACGCACCCCAGATCTATCAAAGGTTGATAGACAACGCACTGTACGGACACTTCAAAATCAAGACCGATCGGGACCCTGCCGAAAGTTATGATGTGTTTAGAGAGGGTGAACCCGATCGGAAAAGAAGACCGTCCGTTCTAGGGAGGCGGTCGTACATCGACGACATTCTGATACCTGCCTCGTCATGGAACGATCTGTGCGAGAAGGTTGAACGATTGTTGGAGACATGCGACCGCTGGAACCTGTCTATCAGTGCCGTGAAAAGTTTTTGGGGTATGTCCAAGGTCGCCTATTTAGGCCATATGGTCTCGAACAATGGTCTAGAGGCTAATCCCAAGGCCCTGGATTCGCTGAGTAACCTCCCGTTCCCCAGATCGCTGAAGGCAATGCAGTCCTTCCTGGGAAGCTTGAATTATTATAGCCGATTCATTGAAGACTTTGCTATATACGCGGCTGTGCTGTATGAGCTACGGGAAGTTGACTAACATATGTTGCGCGAAGGAGATCGGGCAACTTTACAGGAGGGCGCCGACTCTGGTCTTGCTGCAGTTTGTCCGCAAGTGGAGGCCGAAGATCATATGAAGCGTGCACAGTTTGCCTTTGGTATGTTGAAGGTTAAGATGGAGACGGCACCGATTCTCAAGCATTTAGCTCCCGAAAAAGTGCCGACCATTATGGTATATGCCAGTAAGTGGGCTATCTAGGCCACTTTAGTGCAAGATCACGATGGTGTGTATCATCCAGTCACGTTTACGAGCCGGACGCTAAAACCAAATGAAGTGAACTATGGAATTGTCGAGAAAGAAGTTCTGGCGTTGTTACGAATTCTGTATGTGTGTTACGTCCTGCTGGTCGGCCGACCTATAAAGGTCCTGTCAAGACGGTCTACTTTGGCCTGGCTATTATCAGCCAATGGGATGGACGGACGTCTAGGCAGATGGTCGGCGGTCTTGTCGCAGTGGACCCTCGAGGTCGTTAAGTGCACCGGGGGCGAGGAAGAGATATTGGGCACATTAGCTGCCAGTATCACCCCTCGGTCTGAAGTGGACGAGGCATTGATAGCGATTGCCCCGAGGAAGCAACCTCGGCAGTCAGTTTCGATACCGCCACCGACCTTCGGCTATGATGAAGAGCTCTTGGTCTTAAGTTTTGACGTATCGGCAAGCGTGAAGAAGAAGGTAGGCGCCTCTAGTGCCATATTGTGGAAGTTGCCACAATGGTCTATAGTTGCAGCCGCTGCCGATTTCACGCCGGATATTACTGTTAACGAGGCGGAGTACCGAGTTCTACTTCTATGTCTGGACCTGCTGTCGTCGCAAGAGAAGGGGCGAGTCATCATATGTGGTGACTCCAACCTAGTGATCAGGCAGATCACCGGAGAGATCGACTATAAGGCTCCACGACTACGGACGCTAAATGATCGAGTAATGAAGTCATTGAAGGAACACCCCAACCACGAGCTATTGCACGTGAAACGGAACTGGAACAGAAGCGCCGACTACCTCGCGACCAAGGCCATGCATGACCAGACCGGGGCTACGATCACCGAGAAGGCCGTTCTGGATGAATTGGTGAATATAAACAGGCTCCCAGAGGTGATCGGACCCAAGAACGCCCCAGTCCAGGTGAATGTGATGGTCGCGACTAGATCGAAAGCTCAGAATTCTCGCCGACCGTTCCCGAAGGAAAGTTTGAGCGAATATGCAGTGCAACAGTTAAGGATGGAACGGATCCTCAAGGCGCAGGACGAAGAAGAATGGATTATGAACCTGAAGACCTACCTGCGTGGTGAACCGTCCAAGTTGACGAACGATCAAGCGAAAGAGTGCATCAAGATCGCGGATAGCTACGAAGTGGATGATAATGGATTATTGTATTACTGCTGCGATGCCGACCAAGACAGTGCAAACCGGAACCGACTGGCGAAATTAGTGATCCCCGAGTTGCTGCAGCCGGATGTCCTTCATCACTATCACGTGAGTCTAGAAGGGGGACATCAGGGCATAGGCAGGACCTATCACAAGATCAGGTCCCACTTCCACTGGAGAGGTCTTTTCCGCAGTGTACAGAAATATGTGGGCTGTTGCACGGATTGCGAAACCGGAAAGGGTAGACCGGTAATCAAGGGGCGATCGCCCGGAAATATCGAAGCTACCTACCCTTTCCACGTCATTGCGATGGACCACATACCGTCACTGCCTATCGACGCGCGGCAACATCTGAGCTGCTGATCTGGGTAGACCTGTTCACTGGTCTAGTTATTGCGAAGGCAAGTGCATCTCGGTCTGCGGAGCAGATCTCCCAGAGCTACGAAGGATTGTGTGTTCCGAAGATTCGGCTCCAGCGAGGTCATCAGGCACGATCGGGAACCCGGTTTTATGGCCGAGGTGTTCCGGTCGTTCAATAACATGCTGGGCCAGAAACAGAGTGCGACGATGGCATATCGTACGCAAGCAAATGGATCGGCGGAACGCATGGTGCAGACCATAACGGGGGCGATCAAGATGTACGTTGCTGACCCATACCAGCGAGATTGGGACGAGTATGCAGAAAGGCTGGTGTTTGCACTCAACTCGTCGACCGATCGGGTCCGAGGAGAAACGCCTTTTTATCTGCCATATGGATGGGACCCTCGGTCGACACTGGAAGCTGTGATACCTATCGGTTGAACCCGGACCCGCGATCGCGATGCTCGACGCTGGCGCATGCAGGTCCAGAAACACTACCAGCATGCAAAAGAAGTCGTCAACGAAAAGCTGCGTCAGGCCACACAAGACCGGGCAGACCGGACCAATGACCAGGTCCGACCCCACGGTATAGAACCAGGGGAGAGGGTATGGCTATACCTAGACCGAGTGAAAGAGGGCTATGCGAAGAAGCTGGCTCACATGTGGCACGGACCTTTCCGTTTTGCCGAGCTGATTGGTGAGCACGCTGCCCGTCTAGTAACAACTGGTACAGATTACAAGGTCTTCCCGATTGTGCATGTGTCCAAGTTGAAGCTGGTCCGAGAATTTCCTGATCGACCCAAAACTCCCTGTCTGGTAGACGAAGAAAAAAGATCTGATCTCGATGAAGCGTTACTGCCGGAGGACAGTTGGGAACGACCATTAGAGGAAGACGAGTTTGAAGTGGAGAAGGTCTTAGATGTTCGGTCGACCAAGAAGACCAGGTTCGGTCGGACTCACCGAGAGTACCTGATCCGATGGAAGGACCATCATGAATCAACTTGGGTCGACGAGCTCGACTTGAATTGTGGGGCTCTTCTACAAGAGTTCGAACGAGAACGAGTCAGTCGTAATCTCTTCGCAGTGATGCATATTCATGAAGACCAAGACCAAGACACGCAGTAGCATCGGTCGGTCTAGACCGGTGTGAAGATGTGGAAGGTCCGGAGTTGATGTGAAATTGTGATGAACTGTGACGAATTGGAGTAGCGGAATGACGAATGTGATGACTATTTTTCGTGATGGGGGTGGAACTGTTTACGATAACGTGTTCGGTGTAACTATGGAGAGAGTGGTAAAATTAGTTCAAGTGATTTGACGATCGGACATATGAAAAAGGAATGATGACATGTATTACAAGTTATCTGGTCGACTACCTGCGACTTCACTTGCTATCGCCCCACAGACGGCCGATGACCATCGACGGATGATTTTCCACTTGATCCTGAAACTGGTTACGCTAGGGGTCCTTCCGGTAAAGCTGGACCAAAGCATCCTTGAGGTCCGCGACCGGCTCAACGCAATCAAGACCGGGGTACCATATGCCTTCGTCGGCCAGCAGTCCGGTCTTCTCAACGCAACGCCTCGGCATGTGGAGGAACACCGGGTACAAGAACACGTCGACGTCACACTCGCGGGCTCGCATCCCGTCCAAAATGTACTGGAACAGGGACTGCCAAGCCTCGCCCTCCCGAATTCGACGTCGCTTGCGCTTGCTCTGGAACGTCGCCAGGCCCGGATCTTGTCGCACCCGGTCGGGAGGAAGCACCAAGTAGTGGGACGCTTCCCAAATTTCTTGGCCGTGGATCCTGCTGAAATTCTTCACCCGGCCTAGCAAAGTGCCGATCAACGGAGTCAAGCAGAACAAAAGTCCTATCTTGGGGTGTTCGAAAAATTTCCATGGTTCATCGCCGTATAGGCGGGGGATCTGCGCCGACGTAATCAAGTCTGCCCTCCATGCAGACGCGGCAGGGGTTTTCTTGGCCGGTGGAAATAGCCAGGGGTCCGGGCGAGAGAAAGACCAAGCCAGAAGCTGCTTGGTCAGGGTAGACCGGCGCAAACAGCCGATTTGCCCCGACGATCACGGCAAAGTGATTTCAAACGTCCGCGGCGGAAGGGAGCTGGTGTCAACCGCCATGTTCTTCACTAGAGCGTACTTGTGAAGCTCGGATGTCCCGGGGAGAACCGAAGGCACCGGCTTCGCTGATGTCGATACTGGTGTGGCGTCACTTGGCAAACCGGTCTTCTGTTCTGACCCCAATGTCGACGCCACTTGAATGAAACTTTCACGTAAATTCGTTCGTGACTTGGACTGGATGGCGATCATAAACTCGGAATCGCCGGACCCTTCGCTGGAGTCCTCCTCGGAAGAGACCCCTGTGTGATTGGTGCGATTTGCAGTACGGCGCGAGGGCGCTCGACTTTCCGAGGGGCTGTAGATTTCGTCCGTGTCCGAGTCCGAGTCCATAAGAAGCGCCTGTGTCTTGGCTCGCTTATGAGGCACTGCACGCTTCCCCCCGAGTCTGGGTCCGCGCGCTTCTTCGATTTTTGTGCAATTTCGGGCTGCTGAATATCAGCCAATGAACGATGTAGGTCTTGGTCCTGCTGCAAGCGGTCTTGGTCTTGCTCCGAGGCGACTAAGGTTGCCGACGCAGACCAATCTATGCTGGAGGAAGCAGCTGAACACGGATGCAGCAAGTTCATCAAGAGCTGGCGGCACTGGTCTAGTGCCACCGGACGACGACCCGACTCTAGCGCAGTCCTTATAATCAATTATCCTGTCCTTAAGTATTTTGTAGAAAATATTTAAGGTGAATGCCGGTATTATAGTTATTCATTTTGAATTGGTGCTTTAGCACAAGGAGCGAAACCTATATACAAGTAGGTAATCTAGGAGATAGTAATTATGTAAATAATCCACAGTCCAAGCGTCTGCCTTGTCTTGATAAGACCGGACCTTCCCGGTATGGTCTTGAATTGAAATATGAAGCTCGGCAATGCGTCGCACAAAATCTTCGCCTTGAATGCGCAGTGAGGTCGTGTCAAACTGTCCGTCCAGTTGCTGCCGGCGAACAAATGCAAGTTGATCCCGGAGATGGGACTGATGAGCCTCCAGACGAGACAGCTCATGACGCACGCTTACCAGCTCCTCTATAATTGGTCGAAGCTGGTCAACATGATCGTCGGACTGCCTATCGGTATCAAGCAAGGCACCTATTGCCTTGACGACGCTGGGAGGGATGAGAGCTGAAGACAAACGAGGGCCAAGACAAGTACAAGACGAAGACCAAAGATGCGCACCTCGTGTTGCCTGGTGGGCCAACTGGGTCCTGAGACGCATGTTTTCTGCAAGCATATCCTGCATCTTCGTGTCGGCTTCAGTCTGACGCCCTTCCGATGTTTGAAGTGCACGATAGTTACGTGGGCTGTCAGACCGAGCCGACCGGACAGGCGAAGCAAGGTGTGGCGACTCGGCGCATAGAGTTTCTGCAAGAACAACAAGAACAAGCGTCAAAGGGAAGCATAAGAAGATCAAGTGCAGTAAATGCAGTACCTGACGCAGGTGTCGAAGATGTTTGATCCATGGGGAAGAAGTGTGAATGACCAAGGTCCAGTTGGTCGAGTGATGGGTGAGTCAGACCGTTATCGTTGTGCGACACGGTCGGACTCAGGGGCGGCTGTGGTGAAGTGTACCACAAATTTGGTCACTTTTGGTCAACGCAGTTGGTCGAGTTTCCGATTGGTCTAAACAAGGGGGGCTTTTTAGCCTATCAGATTCAAGGAGTATCAAGAACGCAGGTCTTGGGTGAGTCACCTGACATTGGTATTTTACATAATTTTGTGTGGGTACATTAGGGGCCATAGGGAGGTAGTATTATTGGTTAGTTGCGGATTTTCCTTGTAAAGGTCTTTTGGTCTAGGAATAAGTGGCAAAAACCTCTTTTGGTCTTGGTCTACACCGCAGCAAGGGGTCGACGTTATTCTTTTCACGTACACTAGTCGCCTCCGCCCGCCGCGGAGTGTTTGGGGGAAGAGGGTTGAATTATCCCTTCTCGCCTATTATACCCGGTATGGACGCGCCGCACGCGCACTTTGGCCACCGGAAGTCCCTCGACGGGAGTACGATTTGGCGATCTCGGCACTTTGAATCAAGTACGTTTGGAACGTGCTATTCACTGGATTGGTCTTTACGTGGAGATATCGTTTGTGGAGTTTCACGGGCATATTGGGTCATTACGTGGAAATATTGGCTCATTGCAACATTGGTTGGAGTTTAGACCGGTTTGGTCTTCTCTCATATTGGTCAGGGGCTAGACCGGTTGATTGGTCTACCCTCTATTATTTCGTATTGGTCAGGTCTAGATCATTTGGACGATCGACCTATTGGAATTTATCTTTTGGAAGTGTTTCTGGTCTGTACGTACCTGGGGTGAAGACTTCCGCCCTAGGTACACCTAGCCAGCACGGTTTCATATTCAAGACCAAATCAGATCGATCTGCTATCCCGATCCACGAGTGTGTAACTAGCCCATTCCATCGGGTACATAAGGTGAGATGAACTTAAGTGAATCGGACCAAGTGTCTTTGGATGATGACCGGTCGTCTGCCAGCAGCGGACGATCGGACCAGATTTCGAGTGGAGGTCCGCGGGGTACCCCCCCGTAAGTTGTAAGGCTGGGCACGATGATGGTGGTCAGGTTGTCGATACAAATGTATTCTATTTCGAACTTGACTCCACCACAGGAGGACTCCCTCTTACCTACGACACTCACTGCGCGCGCGACCGGTCGAGGTCGCACGTCCGCATAATAGAGTGAAATGTAAACTGCATATATTTAATATGTAATTAGCCTAAATTAATTTAAACTAATATAAACTATATGTAATACTAAGTAGAATATTCCTAATTCGCCTAGCTAAAATGTAGTGTACACACCTGTGTACTGACACGTGGATGGCTGACACACCACCACACCAAGGGCCCCTGCCCTGATTGGTTAAAATAACCTAAGGTTCAAAACCTTTCAAACCGGCCAATACTGACCTCAACCGTGGTGTACTCATGTACACCAACACTCAGTGTAACCCGAATGCAACCCCGTTACAATTCATGTGTTTCGAGATTAGACATGACCCAGAACCTGGGTTCTTGGTGGACGTTTTCGCGCGTTCAACCGCACGATTGGCCAACGCTAGAGCGCTGCTATGGCCTATTAACCACAACAAAATGAGACATCCAAATAAAAGGTACGCCTCACAGCCAAGATGAATGTAACGAACCCTGATCAATTCTATCTCAGTTCAAGTTAAATTTGTCATTATAGGAGATACACCGTTTATCTCGTGTATGTTTGGTGGACACGATCAACATTGGAATAAGCTCTCCCAACTGTTTTTCGTAAGGACGGGATAATGTCGCTCGTACATATCGTACCCACAAAACAGTGAGAAAGTTCCAAGCACTCTAAATCGAAAAGTTACCGAAGACAGGGTGATAACTATAATGATTAGCTGAACCTTTATCAGATCGAGGTCGGTTCGAAAGTATGGATGTATGTCATATACGGTTATTCTAGGATCTCACCCACATGTACATTAATTGTTTCGAGTCACAAACCTGATGGAGGGCCTTGTCGCCAAGAAGTGCAGAGTCCAGACTACGCAATAACCCCTATGGTGCATTTGGCGTAGCTGAAGATGGATAAAGAATGAAAGACTTATGGCCGCAGAAACAGCACATCACTTGGAATTTGACAAAAAATGCCAGATGATTGCTTACAAGCCATTGGGTCCGGATGCAATATAATATACAAAAGATTTTAGATTTCAGATAATGGTACAGGACGCGGTATAGCGCATTAAGTATACTGGAAAGGATACGGTTAACCCACCTGGGCTGATCTAAATGATCAAAATTGCGTAGCACTATTCAAAATTTTGAAGGTTCTCTCGTGAGTAAGAACGGTAAGTAGATCATGCGAATTCAGGGAAGGCAAGGACACCATGCCGTAATTCTGTTTAATCACAAAGATGATCATCGCGATATGTGATCCTTGAAGTACAACTATGGCAGCAAATAAGGTTTAAAAGTGCTGAAAAGCGTAATGTTCGTGATGATGATCAACATTATTATGGAGTTCGCGATGACTGGTGTAAATCATCCCGTTGATTTGACTTAAATACTTTTTATTGGTTTGTATACGCGTATGGATAAGTTGGCTTGGAGAATTTTATGACAAGGGAATAAAGGGGACAAGTAAGTTCGAATTATATTGGAGTTGTGTTAGATGAGTCAGTGGTCAGTCTCATAACCAGGGGGATCGGCAATGAACTGGTGATGTTGATTGCGTCAAGTTTTTTTCGCTATAATGGCGTGATCCAAACCAATCTCTATGATTTTAGCCGGCAAGATTTTCAAAACACATGTAATGATTCGAAGGGTATTGAATTTTGAAATCGAATATGAGTAGTCCCAAGAATGACTATAACTTCAGAACCGCATCTAGCTCCTTCCAATGCCCCGCAGCGTCTTACGCTTGAGAAAAAGGCGTTGCAGCCCTTCTTCCTTAGGATTATGAACTGTTGAATATTGGTCCTTTGCGTGAGTCTTACACTACCTGATATGACTGTTTTGATCAGGTAGGATGCGTGTAACTAGGGGCTGGTCAGTTGATTACACCCAGGACCGAAAGATATTTATGCTCTTAAATAGAATTTTTCACCCAAATCTACAACATAGTTGCATACAACTTCAACAGAAAGACGGACAAAGTCAAGCGGCGCCAACGGATTCATGCTCTTTATCGTTGTTTTATTAATTTGGTAACGCGTTCCTGTCGGTTGTAATGTAAAAAAACTTAGATTTGGCACAGTCTTATATCTGATCTGACAATTATGATCAGATAGTACACGTGTATATACATATGTCAATAGTACTACCAAGAATAAGATTCCAACAGAGCAACGATTTTTAGAAGCCAAAATTGTTTTTTTTTGTCAGATAGAGTTATTCACTTCACTCTAAAGCGCTATTTCTAACCAATGCTAAAGTGGAATACAATTGAGAACGATTTATAGTTCAAATTCGATTAGGTACGTGTTCGCGACAGACAGACAACATTCTATTATATATTTAGCTTAGCAAAATATCCATATGCTTTAGCCGATCGTTTCCGTCCTTTGAATTTACATTTCAACAGAGCTTCCAACATGGGTACATGTAAATTCAATACTCCTTCTGAAACGTGACGAGATATAACTCCTTTAATTCAATCCAATTTGTTTTTGTAAATTCTGAATCCGTTGCGCATCGAGATCTTTTGTCAATAGGTCTACAATCATTTCCATACTTGGAACGTGAATTACCTTGATAACTAACTCCATTGCATAATCTTTCAAAAACTTCAACTTGTTGTCGACGTGGTTTGTACTTCTAGCAATAGCTTCGGTTTCGACATTCTTGATGGCTGCTTGACTATCGATCTTCAACAAAGTGGCGTATGCATTCTAATTTCGCAAAAAAAGTCTTTCAATCCTATCGCTTCGTTACCACCGACTGCTGTTCAATTAATTGGCTTCTGAAATAGAATATGCTACCGAATTTTGTTTCCTGTACTGCCAACAAACAACATTTCCATTAACGTAACCACGACAGCACTAACACTTTTCCGGTTCATCTTGGCTGCCAAAAAATCTTCATCCGTATAGCATGTAATGCGAATTGGCAAACGTAAATCCTCGTCATGCTTCAGATGAATCTTCAAGGACTTGGTCCCTTTTAGATACTTGATCATCATCGTCGCTGCCTTGTAGTCTCCCAACGTCGGTGCATGAGCGAGTCTCATCGCTAGATGGAGAGCAAAAAAAGTCATGTGATATACAACGGGATATGTCATGTACAACGGGATATCCGGAAGATACATCCAACCAAAGAATGAAATTTCATCACACAGGGTGAATTCTCCCGAGATTTGACAGGCATAATAGTTCTTCGAACTCCTCAACACATTCCACATCCCGAAACAGATATTTTTGCTGGGTTTAGCTTATTCAAGCAATGTACTTTCAGGAGCTCATCAATAGTCGCTTCTTGATTCATTGTGAAACCTTCACTAGGACTTTCGGCAATTCTAATGCCCGAAAACTTGTCAACTTCATACCCAATTTCAATGGGAGAATATCCATATCTTTGAAAAAATCAGTGACTTCAATCGTAGTCCCCGTGACCAATAGATCGTAACTAAGCTCCGACCAAAATAGTGGCATTGTTCAACTTTTTAACAAAAAACACGCGTGTACGTGACACACTGCATTAAATCCAGTCATTATAAGTTCTCAGAAGCAGCTGGTACCAAAGCCTTCCAGATTGCTTTAAACCATACAAACTTTTACGTAATTTCAATGCTTGTTTATCACTGGATTCCACACCAAAATATTTCCAGGGTGTCAGGTGTGATTTTCTTACCTGAGGTACTTTCAGTTGTATGTCATAACAATCTTCGTTTTTTTCTTTGGGTAAGCGCTAGGCACCTCACGTGGCCGCACTGACACACCCCAAATTTGATCCATTTGCAAGAATAACTTTCACATTGTTAATATCCATAACGTAGAAAAGTGAAAAATAGTCTTGGCTATACACTTCTTTGTTGCCCCTCGCGGCCAAGAGGGATTTGTACCGCTCGACAGTACCATCAGAGGTAGCTTGGTCTTATAGGCCCATTTTGTTGGCAGATGTTCCTTGCCAGGTCGCCTCTTACAGATTCCAGGTTCCCAGATTCTCGAGAGATTTTAATTCGACTTGTTCAGCCAATTTCTTCATGTCAGCATTCTGCTTTCATGGTCTTCTTTGAAGGATCTCGGAGCTGGGTTTTGTTGTTTCTTCAATCGATACACCCGAGCGTTTTTTTTCTGTTTCATTTTGGTACTTTCAAAGGCAATCACCTTCGGAGTCTTTTTCTTTTTCCGTCTATACCTCCTAGGACGTTCATAAGTCTTGAGTTCCATTCCCATTCAAAAATTCATCAATTTGAGAATTTTTCTTGACTTGATGCATCTTATTCCGGCTTTCTGCAAGCTGTTTAAACTCCTCCTCGTAAGCACTTTCGAGACTTTTCGCAATCTTGTCACTTGCCTCTTTGTCTAGCATTTCAATATCGCTGACATGCAAGGTGGTAGTCACGACTTTATCCTTGATTCTAGTCATTTTTTCCAAAATTAGGACAGGCTCAGCATGTTATGCAAGAACTTGTTTTCTTCAGATACCTCCATACCAAGCAGGGCGAACCGAAAACGTATATATCCATCAGTGGAGGTTTTTTTTCAGTCAACATCTCGTATGGAGACAGGTTCCCAGAGTTGGCATGTGTCGGCACGACGTTGAGTATATGAGAGGCTAATCAGCCGCCTCCAACCAGTACATCAACGGGAAACCTGATACAAAAACATACACCGGACCTTAGTGAAAATGGTCCGATTCACCCTCTCCGATTTTGCATTTGAGGCTGGATTTCCAGCCTCCGTAACCTCGTACCCCGATTTTTTTACAGAACAAACCATCATTATGGTACTCCACACCTCCGTCGGTTCGTAACACAAGAACCCGACATTCGAATATCTCTCTAGGAAATGCTAAATATTTTGCTGCTGCTACAAAAGATTAGGCAGGCAAAACTCGCACTAATTGGAAAAATAATCCACTAACAGAATAAGGAAGTGGTTCCTCGACAAGGAAACTGCGTGTTGTGATCGGACCTTTTAGGTCACTGCAGATCACCCCATCAACATGTTTAATAGTAGGGTTCTTTACGAATCTTTCTTCAGGTTGCTTTCTTTGTGTTCCCAGCCTTCCATACAGATTAGGATTTGGTCGACTATTTTCTTTCAAGCCCATGCCTGACCAGGAGGCTTTGGCCGGTTTTTCGACTGTGTCTTATGCCAAATGACCCAAGCGGACATGGAAATGATAAATGCTATCCTTTTGTACATCATTTTCCAGCACTTTGCATCAACAGTATTCAGTATTCATCAATATGCTGCAAAACTGTTTAGTACATCCGCTCGATTTTTCCGGCATCAAACTTTCAACGAAAATCGAACCACAAATTTCCAATCGAAAAAAAAACTTTTTTTTCACTTAACAACCAAATAGTTTTCATTACCCTCTATAGTACATCCTCCATCCCGTAATTTTTTAAGCGATATGAGATTCTTGGATAGGTTCGGAGGGTAATGCACTTCAGCTAATTCGATAGTCGTAGAATCATCCCCTGGCGTGTGCAGCATTATCTTTCCGATTTTTAGGGACCGGTAACGTGATATCATCTGGGAGCGTTGAGCCATCACTTGGTCTACAGTTGACGACTTCATTCAAGAGACTCCCGCCAGAGACACGGTGACGGCGAACACCGTTGTCAATAATGTATACCTTTTTTGGGTGAATATCCCATGCAATTTTTTCTGCCGATAATTTGCCACCATTTCCGTTGTCGATAAGGCAACCTTCGATTCCATGTTACATCGGATTTCTTAGTCTTGTTTGCTTGATAGTCTTTCTTCTTTTTCCCGTTTTGGGGACAATTTTGTGCTTGTGACCGGTTTTTCCACATTCACAGCAAGCCTTCTTTTTCTCGGAGTCAACTACCGAGCTCACGTGCATTTTCATCTGGTTTCTGCCCTTAAGACATAATCCTCCAGTTCCTGCACCACGTGCATTGAATGTGGAACAGGTAATCCGGACGCATTGAATCATACCTGGCCACGATCGCATTTTCGAATGAGCGCAGCAAACCTTACGATATTTTCCTCTACTAACCTTTCCCTCGACCTAGAGCTACTAGGTAATGTTAAAAACAGTCTGTATACTTAATTATTATAATTAGATAGGACTATTTGTTTTTTAGTTAGCAATCTGTATCTCTTATCTTTTAGGTGCTAAAAATAAGGTGTCCGTACTCGGTTCTGAGTACTGCCTATTTTTTGTGCTGATAAGGTATGTAGGTAACACAACAGCTGTTAGCGGTATAGTATACCTTCAACAGATCATGTATATTCATTTTAGGCTAGCTAATCACTTTTAAATAAACTTTTCATTAGATAATCATCTACTTGCATTCAATTCGTCGGGCGTTCAGCAATCTCTCAAAGGGTGTCACTCTCGCAACCTAGCTGTAATTGGTTGTCGATGCACACACCTTTCAACAGGTAAAGGCAAAGCTGTGTTCCAATCCTTTTCGGACTCTTCTCCGAGGCAAACACCATAGCCGCTTGATGGGGGTATATATTTGTTGAAATGTGTCTCTGACCGTTTGCGCAAGAAGTTAGGAAACTTGAGTCGTAGATGTCTACGATAACCTTGAGGATACCGAATTTGTCTTTCTTGAATTTTGTAGCGACTAATATCCGTTCCGAGCCGGGGTGTGCGGTATTGGTACCGGTATCGCACTATACCGGTAAATACCGGTATTTTTTATAAATTTATACCGGTATTTACAATACTGTTACCGTATACTGTGGGCGGCAAAGATGGTATAGTTTGTACCGTACCACTACCGGCGCTACCAAAGTCGGTATCATCCCATACCTTTGGCGGGAAGTCGCGGTATCGTGACTGATGGTATTCACCGATTCTGGATGCAGTCGGTAATAAAAACCGGTATACCTACCGATTTGTATCAATCTCGGTATTGACGGTAGAGTCTGTGGCTGCAAGTCGTCTACGTAAGCTGGCCAGGATGACGGCGGGTGGCGCTGCTGCTGGTGACGACAAGGCAATCGATGACAGCAATAATAAAGGCCCCGCTTCTTCTTCTCATCATGATGAGAAGAGAAAGTTGGAGACGTCGGGGAGCGACGAGGGAGGAGGAAAAGATCTCCAGTGCGAAAAGGAAGATCAGAGCCATCCTTCACAACAGAGTACGAGCGGCGGTATTGACGTAGTAGTAGTTGGTGACGATGGCGCTACTACAACTAGTCCCAGAAGCAACAACTTGAATGAATCTGCTGGATACTCGAAGCAAAAGAGAGGCTATAAACAACCAAACTTTAGTGATTCGAAGTCACCTATCTGGAAATATTTCAAGAAGGACCGCGTTAATAAGGAACACTCAGTCTGCAAGCTCTGCTCCAAGGTACTCCCTATCCAGCATGCGTGTAGCCGGTGCGGCTAGAGCACAGGGTAAGACTTTCCTTTAAGCGGCATTCGCCGCTACTTAGCCGATACGCCCTTTATAAAAGAGCTTAGTAAGAGAGAACTCTCTTACTCGGGGCCAAGATTCCACTTTGGTTTACCAGTTAGCACAAGCTAACGCCTTAGCACAAGGCTCTCTTAATAAGGGGGTAGCTAAGGGAAGAACTCCCCTTACGCTACTACACTCACTACGCGCGCGACCGGTCGAGGTCGTGCGTCCTGTAGTCTTTTGAGTGAAATGTAAACTGAATGTATATTTAATATTTAATTAGACTAAATTAATTTAAACTAATGTAAACTATATGTAATACTAAGTAGAACTTACTAAATTCGTACCTAGCTAAAATGTAGTGTACACCACCTGTGTACTAACACGTGGCTGGCTGCCACGCCTCCACCAAGGTCTCCTGCCCGGATTGGTTAAAATAAACAATGGTCCAAAACCTTTCGGACCGGTCAATACTGAACCCAGCCGTAGTGTACTCACGTACACCAAATACTAAATGTAACCAGAATGTAACCCTGTTACAATGCGAGCAATCTTTTGTCCCATCTAATCTCTGCAGGGAGATCAGATAAGGAGCACGAAGAAGCTGCCGAGGACTGTCGTTCAAAGAGAGAAGCAAAGCGCACTCGTCTCTCTTCCAATGCTAGGATCTTAAGTTGGCACGCTGCTGAAGAAGACATAGCTTCCAAGACGAAGCAAGTTTTTTTGAAGCTGACGGATCATTTCTTTAAGAGGAAGAGGCTTAAGACAAACATGCTTGCTCGTGATATAGGTAAATTCTACAATCAGCCGTGATTATGGAGTATTTTCTACAACTACGTGCGGGTTAAACAGTCCTTTCTTTCTCCAGCTTTGATGGTCACTCTGGACAACTTGCCTCTGACATTTGTACCAAAAGCAGGATTTTCGCACCTTATTAGAAAGTACATTTTGCCTCACAATGACGGCATGGAGCTACCAAGTAGGGAAAGGATACGGAAGGAGGTCCACTGCCATCCCCAGACAGACATTCTGGAGAAGCTCAAGAAGCTCATGGCCAAGACTAAGGCGGTGAGTATTATTACCAGACGTGTCTTATGTTCGTAGCAATGACTGATTCGTTCCTCTTATTTTTTGCCTTTAGGTTAGTGTCACCTTAGACGGCTGGAAGGCCAAAAATGCAAAAGCAGATTATATTGGCATTACAACTCATTTTATCGTGAACTTCGTTCGCCAAGATATCCTTATCGGGTGCATTAAGTGCTAAGAGAGGCAAACCGCGGATAACATACTTAAAGTCTTATATGATGCCCTCGAGGTTGGATGCGATGCTTTTTAGCCTCATTATACATAACTCTAATAATCTGTATGATATTAAAGAGGCTGGGTGTTAGGGATAAGCTTATCGCTATGGTCACGGACGGCGGAAGCAAAATGGTCCGCACTGGAAATTCTACAAAGATTCACTTTAGTCAGCATCGGAAGGAGTCTAGGAGGACATAACGGAGGATGAGGAACACAATAACGGGCATCAGACTAATATGTTATTCTCGATGGAGGATCTATCAGGGAAAAGCGATGATTCAGAGGATGATGACGTGCTGCGCATGCGCATGACCGACGCTTGATATGGAGACTTTTAATTTGATCAGAAAGGACTCCGGAACGTTGTTTCTTCGTGCTTTACACCTCTGCCTTTTGCGGTGCACAAGCTTCAGCTTTGTCTTAATGCGAAAGTCCTTGCTGCAAACTTTCCGCATATCAAGGATGTCAAGGACTTTGTGGAGCTCTTCAATCGTAGCGGTACTACTATAGCGGCTCTAAGGAGGGAGTGTAAGATCAGCTTACTCACTTGACTCATTCCAACTGTACTCATGCCCTTGCGTCATTGCTGTTTTTACAGGAACTGACGAAGAGCTAAAGACGTCAGCGTTGCGCCAGGACCAAGCTACTTGTTGGAACAGCACCTTCTACATGCTCTGTAGGGTCAATCAACTATTGGAACCGATTATGAGGGCATGTATTTCCTCCGACATTGAACTTATCAGTCTGGGGGCTAGAAATGTTGTATGCACTTTGGTGAAGGAGCTGCTGCCTTATTGCAGGTACTCAGAGGCGTGCTCGGGAGAGCTCAGAAAGGAGACAACGATCGACACGGAGCTCTTCAAGACTTCAACTTCAAGTGTCTCGACCATAGCAACTAGCATGATGAAGCACACTACTCGTCGCGCTCACAAAGTTTAAACTAAAACGGATCCCTCTGCTCGTCGTCTTTCAGAGCCGGAACTCAAGCGATTGGTCGACTTCCTCCAAACTCTAGTGGAGTCTCTGTTTCGAAGGTTTTCCAGTCTTCCGGACATCTTTTACGCAGCATCACTGTTGTATCCTAGGTACAAGGACACGGAAGCACTTTACATCAACTTCCAAAGCGATATCACCAAAGGCAAAGCCTTTCTAAGAAAGATGGTTGAGTCCTCCAACGTCCTTCAAGATCCCGTTAAACAATCACAACAAGTACAAGCAGAAGAAGTTGCTGGAGGAACTGCGGAGATGAATAGATCGGTGCCGGATTCTACGACAACCACTTCTGCTGATGGCGAGGCTAGCAAGGAGGAAGATATAGTCAATACCGCCAACACTTACGATTCTGAGGGAGAAGAAAAGGATGACGATGATGACTTCTCCCGTGATTTTCTTGACGATATCTTCAAAAGTGCATCAACGTCGGGCACTGGCAAGCGGACAATGGCCTGCTGGGAAAAAGAATTGAAGTCATTTCTGTACGATCATTACCCAAGCGTCGCTCGCAACACGGATCCTTTGCTATGGTGGAAACAGAATCAAGGTCGATTTCCCCTTATAGCTCAGCTTGCTGAAATTCTCTTAGCAATTTCTGCATCTTCGGCACCAGAAGAGCGTCTCTTTTCCCAGGCGAAGCTTGTTCTAAGCGACTTGCGGACCCTTCTCGGGCAAGAAGTATTTGAAACAACTCTCTTATTTCGAGTGAACAAGGATAAAGTGAACAACTGGTACGAACTGATAAGCAGCGACGGTGACGAAAAGAAGAAGAAGAAGAGGAAGAAGAAGAAGCAACTATGACTAATTCACGTGGACCTCTGATCATCTAGTAGGATGATCCAGAAATTTTTAAGACAAAATGTTAACATCACCTTCGGTGGTTGTTGAGCTCTAAAGTAAGCCTGATATGTAAATAAGGAGCATTCATACGAAACACAGTATCAAGCTGCACCAGCAGCCCACATGATGATGATGATGATCATAGTAGATGGCATCATCAATAATGAATGCTTTTATAATTGTTGGTGCAACAGCAAACAACATTGAACTTCAACACTCAGCTCGTAAATGATAACGGACGCTAATACCGGTATTGATACCGGTATACGACCAAATTTCGGTTTAC
Source organism: Peronosclerospora sorghi (assembly GCA_026184515.1). Lineage (NCBI taxonomy): Eukaryota > Oomycota > Peronosporomycetes > Peronosporales > Peronosporaceae > Peronosclerospora > Peronosclerospora sorghi. The sequence goes on from CM047580.1 coordinate 21,733,423, forward strand.
CGTCTACCCTACCGATACCGCTGTGGACAAAGTCGGTATCACTTTCGGTATACCGATGAGTTAAATGTCGGTATCACTACCATACCGACAGGGAGTATTTCGGTACCGGAGCCGAAGTACCGTACCAGTCACTACCAATGTCGGTGATGACCTCTTCCCTACCGTACCGACGGCCGATACCAATACCGCACACCCCTGGTTCCGAGGCTCAGTATCGAATGACTCTTGAGATATTTTTGTATCCTATATATATGCATCTTGATAGAAACTACACCCCAAGATAGTTCGTAGAAAGTAGATCAGATGACCAACTCAGGGACTTGTTCGATTGAATGTGTATTAGGTAGTGATCATCTTTCCTAACATGTAAAATGCATGATATTATTTTGAAGCCAATTTCTATCCTATATCTATTTTGTAAATAACACTAATATAAGAACCTAGTTTTAGTGCCTACAAGGGTTGAAATTAGCATTGCTAAAATGAAAATTACCTTGGTACCGTGTGCCACGAAATACGGTACAATTTACAATTCAACTTAATAGCTATGCATTTGATCCAGTGCGAATTGTAAATAGGGGACATCCGCCATCTCGTTCCAATTTTCGACAGAAAAATATTCGGGAGACGTTCCTTCCAAATGTTCCCCCAACTTATTCACTTTCAAACGTGTTCCTTCCATGCAACTAGATGAATCTCAGCGATATCAATCGCTTCCATAAAAAGATAAGTCCATTGTTTGAATCGGCACCAAGACCCGGGTCTATTTCTGCACCCGAGAACTTTTCGATACACAGCTCCGGAATCTTGGTGCACCCGGCCTGACCAAAAGTGGAAATTGCACATTTTCGGCTGGTGCATTGATGCCGCCTATATTTCGCATACATCTGGTGAAGGCCTTGGGAAGATTCCATGCGGCGGCCTCACCTATCTCAATCCACAGTCCCTATTTAAATCGTTCAAGGTCATTTGCTGACCAAACGGACTGTGACGTTTCACTGTTTTCCGGAAAATGCAGTTTTGGGAAGCTATCGGGGAGTCTTTTCTCGACCCGGACCTGTACTAGCAACCAAACGCTTCCCTTGAGCCACTTCAATAGACACAAGCCGTGTTTGAACTTCTTTAAGGATTTCAAGAACTTAGGTCCACTCCCGGGTCCGTCTAACAGTCATCACTGCGTTTTTTTATATATTCGTCGATCTTGTAAACACGAAAATCGAAACGAACCACAAATCAAGAGGTGAACAACACGCTTAAAATTAATATTTAATTCTTAATAAAAACAATTTCATGTCACATTTCCAAGGTGTTGGACCAGACGACGAATTTGAGCAGTGGTGCAGACGGCATCACCCACGATGACGACTAGTACTGGCTGTAGTACTGTATGACGCCAGGTGGACTAGTGGCTGTGGCAGCACGAAGTCTTGAGTCATCATGGGTGGCAGGACAGAAGGGATGGGAATGCTGCAGAGGCAGCAGAAGAGAGCGAGCACAGGGTTCACAAGGTGCAAGTACTTTACATCAGTCAAGTAGGGTTTATTATTATCTTTAGCGCTCTAACTAAATTCACTTTCCAACTCACCGCGTCAAGCTCAAGTGTCTCTTCACCTCCTTATAGGTCGTCGCCCTCCTTTTGATCAAGTGCTTTAATAGTTTATGACGTCTATCGCTACGGCCTCGACCTACGCGACCAATCTGAAGTTATTCAGCGGTACTGGTTTCCCAGCATGGGGCACCCAGGTGAAGCCGGTCCTGGAGATCAAAGGGCTGTAGGATGCTATCCAGCTCCCCGTGCCAACGGACCAAGAGCTGAAGGAGGAGAGAGCTTCGGCATCGGTTGCCGGAACGGGATCGTCAACGGCGCCAGGGACGCCAGCATCGTTGGTATCGGCAGAAAAGCGATGGCGCAGATTAAGGCTGTTGTCAGTAATACAGCTACGCCTGTTTATAAACTCATGATCAAGAAGAAGATGGCCTCATCAATCATTCTCGCGGCGTTGAACGAGAAGATTGCTGCTGAGGTGCATCTTCTGGATCATCCGATGGCTATGCTCCGTCACTTGCGAATGACATACAATATCAAGTGCAACGCCAATCTGGGTGCTGCCAAGCGCGAGTATATCGGGTTGTACCTGTATGGTGAAAACTCTATGATTGAGAACATCAAGAACACGAAGCAGGAGGTCGATGAGATGCAGGAGCAGCGTGTGACTTTGTCGGATGAAGATAAACGAAAAAACTTTATGCAGAGTATGGGACCTGCATGGAACGGATTCTTTGGTGTACTGGAGTCCTGTCCGACGTTCGAGTTAATGATGCAGCGGTGCCAAGATGAGGCGATACACCGAGAGCATCAGAAGAACCGAAGTGGAAAAAACGGGCCCAACGGTGGCAAAGCAGCTGCCGCTTTCAGTGCCGAACAAGCGGTGGGGAAACAAAAAGGGGTCCAAGTCCAAGAAGAAGCGGGAAAATGACTAAAATAAAGGGTTACAAGTGCGACAAACTCGGACACTTTTCTCGGGAATGCGGACTGCACGATCAAACGCCCTTCTCAAAAGAAGGAAGAAGAAGCTTCCAGCATGGCTTTTACTGTGGACGACGCCGTGGATGACGGGAAAAGAGGGTGGATTGTGGATTGCGGAGCTACGAGTCACATGACTGTCCATATGGGCAAATTGATTGAAGTGCGTGAACTCGATGAACCCCGTGTTCTGACAGTAGCATCTGGCGACAGTTTGGTGGGAACAGCAGTCGTACAAGCTTCATTAGTGAAGAATGGACGCGAAGTCTGCGTGCTACATGATGTACTGTTCGTGAAGGGAATCGCTCAAAACCTAGTGTCGGTTGCTGCTGCATCTCGGCATGGCATGACAGTGGAGTTTAGTGGAAAATCGTGCATTATCAGTTCTTCTAGTGGAGAAACATTGTCAGCGTCGCGAGAAGGCCACCCGATGTACGTGGTAGATGCCGTAAGTGAAGACACGTAGTTAGTGGCTATGATGAAGAGTGAAATGCCGCACATTGTGACGTGGTACCGTCTCTTAGGTCATTTAAATTCGCGCAGTGTAAAGGAGCTACTGGAAGATTTAAATGCTCCATGGCAAGGGACCATTAACCAGTCCTGCCCGACGTGTGTCAGTGGAAAATTGGCTCAAAACCCGTATGCAGCGAAACCGAAGCTAGTACTCAAGAAGAACCAAGCTCTACTGACCATTGACTACATCGGACCAATGCAAGTCACCGCCCGCGAAGGGTACACTGGTTTGGCGAACATTATTGTAGAGCCGTTTCATCTGGAGATGGCGTACCCGTTACGCGAGAAGAGCTCTCGTGCACAACTTGATGCAGTAAAAGACTGCATTGCAAAGCTGAAAGCATACATACCGAGCTACCGCGTGGTATTCATTAAGTCGGATAATGCTGCTGAGTATGTTAGTGGACAGTTTGCTGATTATTGTACTAAGAACGAGATCGTGCAGGAATTTTCGACTCCTTACAGTCCTTAACACAATGGAAAAGTTGAGCGTGGAAACAGAGTGATCGTGTAGATGGCGCGTTCAATGATGATTGGAGCTAATTTGCCACTGACTTACTGGGATGATGCTGTTGTGTGCGCAGCCTATGTCAGAAACCGCAGTCTGACAAAGGTGATGGATGGCAAGACGCCCATGGAAGCTTTTCTAGGTCGCCGCCAAATATAACTAACTTGCGTATTTACGGTTGCAAGGTACAAGTATTATTCCCGAAAGAGCACCGCAAGAAACTGGTCTCGGAGACGCGCAATGGGATCCTTGTTGGTTGCGCTAATTGTGGTGCGTATCGCGTTCATATTCCTCACAAAGGAACAATTACTGCTCGTTCCGTGGTGTTTTACGAAGATCAGTCTTGCCACCTCGAGTTGGAGAAGAGATTACTATTACCACGCAATTGGACACCAGTGTGCAAGAGACTGTGGAGGACGTAGAGATGAAACCTACAGTCAATCGATCGCTTGACTTCGGTGAGCAAGTAGCAACTCCGTCTCAAATGTCAGATTCAGTGAGAGCCATTAGACAGCAAGCTAGGGAGAGAGGTGATCCACGTGCAGAAAAAGCTATTCCCCACCACGTCTTTCTAGCAGAATCCCTAAACCCAGTCGACGGCGCTTAGATTACGAAGAAGTCCACGTATCGGTGGAAGAAACTTGCGCCATGGTTGAAGAAGGTCTGGCACCCCTTACGTTTAATGGCACTAACCTTAGTGATGGCTACATCTATCGTGCGATGACTCTTACTAAACTCGAAGAGTGGGCGTTCTCATTAGAGCCCATGAACCTGGCTGAAGTCCAGAACAGTGATGAACAAAGCTAGTGGGGGCGAGCTCTGGAGGAAGAAATTGCAAGTTTGCTCCAAATGGGGACGTTTGTAGAAGTTCCGCTTCCTCCAGGACGCAAAGCGGTGAAGTCCAAGTGGGTGTTCAAGAAAAGACTCTTGCTGATGAAAGCCTCGACAAGTCTAAAGCGCGTGTTGTGGCCAAGGGGTTTAGTCAGCGTTATGGAGAGGACTACACGGAGACTTTTAGTCCAGTATTACGTCACAGCACTGTGCGTGTGGTTTTAGTGGTGGTTGCGAGTCGACGCATTAAACGCCTTTAAATGGACATCAAGACGGTGTTCCTTAAGTCACTACTTCAAGAAGAAATTTATATGGAACATGTCCAAGGATACGAAAATGACAATGGGTATGTGTGTTTGCTGAAGCGGGCTTTGTACGGACTTAAACAGGCTTCGCGCTTGTGGTACGAAAAGCTCCTTGTGTACCTGATAAGTTTGGGTTTTCAATGTTGAAAAGCTGACAATTGCATCCTTATTAAAGGCGCAGATGAAACTCTGATGATTGTTCTAGTCTACGTCGATGACATACTGGCGTTTGCTATGTGTTATGCGGACCTGTTTGATTTTAAGGCGTCGATGGAGGCAACATTTGAAGTTAACAACTTTAATGACGTTAATTACTTTCTGGTTTTAGAAGTGCAGTGGTCGTCCAGTGGTGATGAAGTGCGAGTGTGCCAGCACAAGTACGCTGACAAGATTTTAGATCGGTTTGGAATGAAGAATGTACGTTCTGCTGAAACACCCATGGAAGAACGGTACAGAGACCGTCTCTTCTAGGAGAAAGATTTGACCACTTTTAAACCCCGATCAGCACTCGGCGCTTTGTTCTATCTGTCGGTGCTCACCCGGCCAGACATTTCTACAGCCGTTCGTCTTCTAGCACAAAAAACGGAGCGTCCGACAGCCGCACTGAAAGCTGGGATTGAAATGTTTTCCTCTATCTGAGATCAACTAAAGAACATGGCCTGGTGATTCGTGATGGTGCCGAGCACGATGGTCTGGTTGTCTTGCGATGCAGCGTTTGCGGTTGAAAGATAGCGCAAATCTTCCACAGGATTTTCCATCTTCTATGATGGAAACCTTGTGGAATGAGGTTCGAAAAAGCAAGGCACAGTCACTTTGTTGTCGACTGAAGCTGAATATATTGCGATGACCACCGGATTGCAGGAGTGTATTGGGATCATGCTGGTATTAAAGTACCTGTGAATCATGACCAAAAAATAGTGGTAATGGAGGATAATCAAGGAGCGCAGCACCTGGCAGAAAGTAAAGGTGTCACTCAGCGTTCTCGCCCTATCGACACTAAGTACCATTGGCTACGTGAGAAGGTATCAGATGTACTGGTACGCATAAAATGCTGTCCTACCAGCGAAATTATTGCAGAACATTTACTAATCCTTTCGGTCGGACGAAGTTCAGCTACTTTCGAGAACTGCTCGGCTTTCACCGAGTGGGAGTGTTGGACCAGACGACGAATTTGAGCAGTCATCACCCACGATGACTACTAGTGCTGCCTGTAGTACTGGATGACGCCAGGTGGACTAGTGGCTGTAGCACTGGATGGCGCCAGGTGTACTAGTGGCTGTGGCAGCACGAAGTCTTGAGCCATCTTGGGTAGCAGGGCAGAAGGGATGGGAATGCTGCAGAGGCAGAAGAAGAGAGTGAGCACAGGGCGCACAAGGTGTAAGTGCTTTAAATCCGTCAAGTAGTTTTTTTTAATTATCGTTAGCGCTCTAACTAAATTCACTTTCCAACTCACCGCGTCAAGCTCAAGTATCTCTTCACCTCCTTTATAGGTCGTCGCCCTCCTTTTGATCAAGTGCTTTAATACAAGGCACTGTGTGGCTATTGGTGAAGCCAAGAAGACATTCTTTTCACCCCGTTACCGTCAAGAAAGTTTTATGGTACGTACTAAAGTTTTGCCATCGTACTACAATTGAAATAGTCAAGTAGAAAAAAATGTACTACGGAAATGATCCTGTGTAAGTACCGTATTTGTGCTACAATTGGGTCGAACTGAGTATTTATTGCTCAAAGCCAGTGCAGCAGACTCTCAAAAGTACAGTAAAGACCCAAAATAGACGTAAAAGAAGCTCCAAGTAACAGTTAGAGCCCTGGACGACGTAAAACGTGCTCAAGTGTACCAAACAGTAGCTCGAGCTCAAGTTCTCGAAGTCTTTGTCGATGGAGAAGAAACACACAAGAAAAAAAACACACGAGCAACTCCTCTGTTGTCTGCAAATCAAAAGCAAATCAGAGATAAAGGGACTGGAAGCTTGTTTGGAATTGAAGAAAGCTCAGCATCTTAAAATAAATGTAGGCACTTGTAATCAATTAGATCTTAAACTATCTGGACTGAACACTTTTGACCAGGTAGGTGTTGAATTTGGATGTAGTCACTTTGACTTTCAAGCAAATTCTTGTCGTGGAAACGGATTGGCTATAATTAATGGATTTATGGTGAAAATATTTCAAGCTTATAACGCTTAGTGGACTTAAGTGAATAGTATAGGCTTAAATTATTTTAATTTTATAATATATTTCTCACTTTCGTTTTTAACTAACTAGTCCCCAAGTTTCTCCAGGTAGTGGACCAAGCAGCGGTCCCTCCACGTCCCACGCAGCGTCTACTACCTGACAAAAATTGTCGAACGCGGCATATCTGTGCAACAGGTTATGAGACCAAGGTTGCAGACGTGTCTGTAGTGATTTGTTAACATGTGACTTGAATTTTCGAGTGGAATTTCTCGTGTGGAGTCAGTTTTTTTTTCTCTTGTGGAGTCAAGTTTTATCGCTAGTCGAAGTTCCTTCGTCATAGAAGGGTTACTGGTGTTATTTCTCTTTTCCGCGGGGAGTATCGCTCGTTTCTTTTGTGGTATAAGGATGAGTGATGATAGCGGTAAGCAGAGTGATGATGCAGGTGGGGACCAGGTAGTGGCCCTCCAGGTGATCCTGGACTGTCTGAAGAAGGTGAAGGCACGGCTTGTGTCTGTGGAAGAGACACAAGACCGCTTGTCGGAAAGTACAGCTACAGAGTCGAGGAAAGGCTTCCCGGTTTCTGCCCGGGACAATGTGTTCCGGAAAATTTTAAAAAAATATCGCCCGTTTGGTCAACAAATGACCTTTAACGATTTGAAAGGAGAGGTTGGGATTGAGATGGGTGGGGCGCCGCATGTAAATGTGGCCAACCCCCACCAAATCCCCAAGTTGCAATGCCCCAGATGGGTGGGGCGCCGCATGTAAATGTGGCCAACCCCCACCAAATCCACAAGTTGCAATGCCCCAGATGGCAGGAACGGGTGCGCCGCGGATGGGAAAAATCTATGGCTCGCTTTTCGGGCGGGCTGGCGGCGCCAAGATTCCGAAGTTCGGGATCGCGAAGATCACGGGTGTGGAAATTTACCCGGGGCTTCGATCAGGTTTTAAGAAGTGGGTCTTATGTGGTAAAGTGTGCCATAAAATTGGGCCTAATAAAGGGCTTAATTGGGGGCCTAATTAGGGGTGCGACTGCGGACACAAATCGGGTGCGTAATCGTGTACGATTGTGTGTACCACGGTGTACACAGTCGCGTGTACAACTGCGAGGTACATAGACAGGACATAAACGGGACATTGTGAGATGGGACGATTACATACAGGTTCTCAACGAACAGCAACGAACATCGAAGAACGACGGATAAATCAGGTCGACTGGTCGACGGAGGACGCTGGAATGGGTATTTCTGATTGGTGGATATTAGGTGATTGGTAGTTCTTAGAATTTAAGTGATAATAAAGTTATCCTTTTGCGTACGATCGAGCAGATCGTTTCAGGGACGGCACCTTTGCGCCTCCCTAACTAATAAATACCTCTACGTCCCGGGCGGGAGCACTGAGTGCGTTTTTGACCCACCGGTAGGCGTAGAGTGTGAGAACTCACCCCGCAGATCCGCCCGCTGTGTCAGCGGTTCTTCTGTAAAGGTTTTTTGGTCTTGGGAACGTGATTGAGCAGTGCTCTCACCTCTTCCTCGTTTGGTTCACGTTTGGCCCCTAGAGTTCGGCTTCTGTAAGCGCCCCACGGGAACTCAAAGTGAATTTAGTAAAAATTCCCCTTCCTCGTAAAGTCTAGGCTAAGAATACATATATTTGGGTGTTCTTTTAGCCGTTTAAGACTCCAGAGGCTCCGTGATCGGGCGGTGAAGACTTCCGCTGCCTGATCAATTACCCCCTTCGCCGATCAACACCTGATCGACACTCTGCAACTTGCGACCAGCGTTCATCTGTTCGCAACTCGCGCCGACTAGTCCCTGATCGACTAAATCGATCAGACCGATCAGACCGATCAGACCGATCAGGCCGATCAGGCCGATCAGGCCGATCAGACCGATCAGGACTATCAGGTCGATCACGATCTGACTTTTGGATCTGATCACCCCTGATCATCCCCTGATCAACGACCGGAGGCCCTTATCATCGACCATTTGCGCCTGATCAAGCCTGATCAAGTGTGATCAAGCCTTATCGCAACAGTTGCTTCATCACAAGTCAACTCAATCTTGCAACAAGGAAATGCAGCGTGCCATCCCCTCCACCTGGAGAGCGACCCACGCCCAAGCCGTCGGGTACACAAGGTAAGCAGGAACACAAACAGTCAAGAGACAACCGGACGACCCCCTTCGTTAGTCGGTAGCCCGGGCGCCGTAGTAACGCCTGATCAAGCGTCAAAAACTTTGATCAGCCGCTCCACCACACTTACCTGTTTATGGAGGCTGTGGCAATGGCCAAAATCGTTTTTGGATTCACATGGTCGGAACGTTCGAAGGTTAACAAGTGGGGGGGAGTAACTGGAAGGCACGGCCTCTGAATAGTTTCGTACAAACATTAGGACATGGTGGCCGATGTCTCCCTTCTTGCATTCCGTTCTAGACCGAATGAGTGGATCTTTTCGTGTGAATATTTCCCACCACTAGGCGTCGATATGGTTTGCTTCGAAGAGTACCAAAAGGACTTGTACCAAGCATTACCTGTACCTAGTAGCTCTTTCTCGGGAAAGAGGGTTGAGCGAGAAATTGGTGGTCGAGAAAATTGCGAAGTTCGTTGCACCTGTGGTGGAGTCAAGTCCAAAATCGAACACCGTAGTGTCGAGAACCTGAACACCATCGTGCCCAGCCTTCCAACTGACGGGGGGTTACCCCGCGAACCTTCGACTACGATCCGATCTGATCGTCCGCTGCTAGCAGACGACCGATCATCAGCATAGGACGCCTGGTCCTATTTCTGCGTCTCCATCTCACCTTGTGTACCCGATGTAATGGGCTGGTTTCACACTTGGTGGATCGTCGCTGGGAATTCATGTGGGTCTAAAAATGTGAGACCGTGCTGGGTGGTGTACCCTGGGCGGAACTCTTCACCCTGGGTACGGGCAGACCAATTAAACTCCGAGTAATTATACTCCAAAGGGCAGATCGCTCAACGATCGTAGAGCCGAACCAATTCGAGAATAAAATATCAATACTCCAATATAGAGATCCAACTAGAACGTGATAAACTCCACGAACGATATCTCCACGTAACAAAACAAAAACTTGATTACACGTTCCAAAAATGTGTGACTTGGGCTTGAGAAGCCGACCAATGCGTACTCCCGTCGAGGGACTTCCGGCGGGCCAAGTGCGTCTGTAACGCGTCCCGGCCGGGTATAATGAGCTAGAGGGGATTACTCGACCCTCTGCTCCCAAACACTCTGCGACGTGCAGAGGCGACCAACGTACTTAGAAAAGATGCTAACGACTTCCTTGTTGAGTGTTAAAGACCAAAAAACAACAACTAACCAATCCTATCTCCCTACGGTCCCCAATATGTACAAACATGAAAATATCTAAGTACACGCAATATCATGTGACTTACCAAAGTCCGTGTTCTTGACACCTCTCGCACACGATAGGCTTAAAATACTCCTCGATTTCCACCAATCCGATCGCCGATAAGCCGATCGGTGTGCCTCTGACACAAAGTGACTGAAATTAATGAGTCCGCTTCACAACAGCCGCCCCTGAGTCTGGTCATAGCCGCGCAACGGTAGCGACCCGATCTCACCACATCCTAGATCTTCACAGTAGCGGACTTCACCGATGGACAGATCTTCGAAACCGCCTTCGCCAGGTACTTGTCCTTGTGCACCTGATCATCTTGTAACCTCTCTTGACACTAGTTGCTGCAGGTGACATGTATTACAAACGACTCATATCAATTCGCCTCCCAGATCGGCCCGATCTGACAGCCCTCGCAACACTCCAGATTCCGACACACCGGATGGGCATCCGATCGGGGTCGATCAGCTACGGAAAACAGTCCGGGAGCTTCAGTCGCAGTTGGACGTCAAGAACTCATCACTCCTGCAACTGCGGAAGGAGGTGGACACCTTTATCCCCATGTCCACGAAGTTGCAGGAGGTGATCGCCGAAAATGCGCATCTTCGGGCCCAGATTGCCCAAAAAACAACGCGAGGTAAGCTGGTCGGTCTGTTTTTCGTATTGGATCTGCTATAATCTTCCTTCGCGTGCAGATCGGTTGCCCACCGACATGCCAAAGCGTTTGACGCTTTACTCGCGGCTGATCGGCAGTCGCATGACCACTGCGATCACCTCCGACCGATCTTGGAGGGGCTGATCGGCGCACGGCATGATCTGTCTCGTTTGGAGGCCTACAACGCACACCTCCGGGGACATCTCGCGCTGGTCAACCGGAAGAGGTTGGAGGATCAGTACGATCGAACCTTACTCCGCACCCAACAGGGTGACCTGGAGAGGCAGATCGGCGAGTTGCAGGTCGTGGTCCGAAACCAGATCGGGAAGGTCGAGTCCTTCCAGAGCCGATCGGACGCCTGAACCCCGGATTCAAACCGTCGTTGGGCGGCCATAGATAGGTGCCACCAACAGTTTACTGACTTTTTGTACCGACGTTCGGCGCTGCAGGCTCTAGTGTTGGCCGTTCTGCATCGGCCGCTCTGATCGATCTGCACCAAGATCGGAAACGACGCCATTCATTGGCTAAAAGTAAACACTCCAAAATTCCACAAACTTCCAAGACGCGTAAGGACGCGTCGAAGGGCTCAAGGGATCGGGGAGTAGCGCGCGACTCCGAACTCGAGGAGAAGCAAGCGGTGACTCAGGAGAAAGCCAAGACGCCGACGCATCTCCCAAGCCCAAGATCGGACGCAGGTGACACGACTATCACCGTCAAATCGCATGCGCCCTTACGCCCCCGCGCTGCTCACACCAAGCATGTAGAGATCGCGTCCGGAGAGGGCTCGGGAAACGAATCGGGATATTCTGAGTTCTTGTTCACTGCTTTGTCCAAGTCCCGATCCGATCAACGCCGAGGTCGTGTTCCGACGAAGCCTGCATCGGGGGCTAATAAGGTGATCCTAGGGTGATGGTGTTGCACGGACGCGTGAGTCAACCGAATCGGCGCCTTAGTTCCAGCCCGGCACATCTGGGCTGCGCCATCACGCCCGATTGAAAGGGGTGTAGATCGGATATCGGCCTCTTCCATTACACTTTTCCATGGCCACCGGGACATATCGGTAGCTTGCACCGATCAGCCCTGACAAAGCAAGATCTAGCCCGGTCGATGTCCCGACTAGATTTCCGTCTCTTCCATCCAGCTTTGAAAACCCCTGACCCGTCTGCGTGGCGGGCGGATCTGGTCACAGGACCGCAAATCGCCCGTCTGTATGTAGATCGACCACGGGAAGTGCTTCTCAGCGCCAAGTTGGACTCCATATTCGCGTCGACTCCTTGGATTGATTCGATTCTGGGTCGACTTCGGGATTTTAATACAGCCCACTGCCAGGCGATCTGGGAGTCTACCCATTAACTACTCTTTCCCGCGGGTCGGAAGTTACGTGACCAAGACCTGATCCTGTTTTAGAAGCGCCGGAAACAGCGCCGGAGTCGGGCGGGCGAGGCCTGGCTGGCCCTATGCCATTTTTTTCTGGAAGGGATGCTGGCCCGCGAGTGCGAAAAAGACATCTTTCTGTATCCGGTGTTTCTTCATATGGCAAAGCGTCGCGTTGAGAGCCCCGGGGCGTTGACTGAGAACAGCATCTGGTATCCCGGTCTTCACTGATACGATCCTATCGCAGACCTGAAAGACGCCTTGATCCAGATCGATCGGAAGGAGCCCTGGCGCAATCATCACCCAAACCAGATCGAAGACCATCAGGCATTAGCTATCAGTAATCTGTGGGGTGATTGCGAATCTTGATGCAGCAGTTAGCTGATCCGATAATCCATAATACATATCATCTTTCTTTCAAAATTCCTGATCACCTGATCACTTGACCAAATCTCATCACTTTTTCCAAACTTATACCAACGCGTTATCACACACAGTTTCCATCCACATCGCGAGAATTATCACCGCGTTCGTCACTCCACTACTCCAGTTCATCACTGTTAATCACACTAATTCACAATAGTTCAGACCTTACACATATTCACACCGATCGATATACTGATCGGTGCTACTGCGTGTCTTGATCTTCATCTTCATGGGTCTGCATCACTGCGAAGCGATTCCGACTGACTCGTTCTCGCTCGAACTCTCGTAGCAGTGCTCCACAATTTAGGTCGAGTTCGTGGATCCAAGTTCCTTCGTCATGATCCTTCCAGTGAACCAGATATTCTCGGTGGGTGCGACCGAAACGCGTCTTCTTGACCGATCGGACATCTAGCACCTTTTCCACCTCGAATTCGTCCCTTTAAAATGGCCTTTCCAAACTGTCTTCCAGCAGCAGAGCCTCATCGAAATCGAATCTCTCCGCTTCATCCACCAGAGAGGGCATTTAGGCCTATCGGGGAATTCTCTGACCAGCTTCATTTTGGACATGCACGATCGGAAATTTTTTTTATCCGTGCCGACCGTGATCAGACGGGCAGCATGCTCACCGATCAGCTCTGCTACACGGAAAGGACCGTGCCACATATGAGCCAACTTCTTTGCATAGCCTTCCTTGACCCGATCGAGGTTTTTAACCATACCCTCGCCCCTGGTTCAATACCATGAGGGCGGACTTGATCTTTATTCAGATCTGCTCGATCTTGCGTGTCCTGACGCAACTTTTCATTGCCGACTTCTTTCTCATGCTGATAATGCTTCTGGACCTTCATACGCCAACGACGGGCATCGCGAGCGCAGGTCCGAGTGCAGCCGATCGGTATCGCCGCTTCAAGTGTCGATCGAGGGTCCCATCCATACGCCAGATAGAAAGGCGTTTCTCCTCGGACCCGATCGGTTGAAGAGTTGAGTGCGAATTCCAGTCTCTCTGCATACTCATCCCAGTCACGTTGGTCTGGATCGGCCAAATACATCTTAATCTCCCTTGTTATTGTCTGCACCATGCGTTCAGCCGATCCATTCGCTTGCGGACGATATGCCATCGTCGCGCTCTGCTTCTGGCCTAGCATGTTATTGAACGATCGGAACACCTCATCCATAAAACCGGGTTCCCGATCGTGTCTAATAACTTCGCTGGCGCCGAACCTTCTGAATACGCATTCCTCGTAACTCTGGGTGATCTGCTACGCAGATCGGGATGCACTATCCTTTGCGATCACCAGACCAGTGAATAGGTCGATCCGGATTAGCAGCTCAGTGTTGCCGCGTGTCGATCTGGGCAGCGACGGTATGTGATCCATTGCTATCACCTGGAAAGGGTAAGTAGCCTCGATATTTCCGGGCGATCGGCCCTTGATTATCGGTATGCCCTTTCCGGTCTCGCAATCTATGCAACAGCCCACATATTTCTGCACGCTCCAAAAAAGTCCTCTCCAGTGAAAGTGGGTCCTGATCTTGTGGTATGTCCTTCTTATGCCTTGATGTCCCCTTCTAGACTCACATGGTAGTGATGAAGGACATACGGCTGTAGCAACTCAGGGATCACCAATTCGCTAGTCGATCTCGATCGGCACTGTCTTGATCAACGTCACGGCAGTAATATAGCAATCCATTGTCATTCACATCGTAACTGTCCGCGATCTTGGTACACTCTTTCGCCTTATCATTTGTTAACTTGGACAGTTCACCGCGCAGATAGGCCTTCAAGTTGATGATCCACTCTTCTTCGTCCTGCGCCTTGAGGATCCGTTCCGCCCTTAGCGGTTGTACAACGTACTCAGTCAGCCTTTCCTTTGGGAACGATCGGAGAGACTTCTGAATTAGCGATCTAGTCGCCGCCATCACATGCACCTGATCATGGCTGTCCTTGGGCTTGATCAACTCCGGGAGCCTGTTTATGTTCATAAGTTCATGTGAACGTCCTCCTCGGTGATCGTAGCCCCGATCTGGTCCCGCATAGCTTGGGTCGCGAGGTGATCGGCGCTTCTCTTCAAATCCCGTTTCACGTGCAATAGATCGTGGTTGGGATAGTCTTTCAGTGCCTTCATCACCCGATCATTCAGCAACTTCAGCCGTGGCGCCTTACAGTCGATCTCCCCGGTGATCTGCCTTATCACTAGGTTGGAGTCACCACATATGATGAACCGCCCTTTATTTTGTGATGACAGCAGATCAATACATAGAAGGAGTCCCCGATATTCCGCCTCGTTGACCTTTATGTCAGGCGTGAAATCGGCGGCGGCTGCTACTATAGACCATTGTGGTAACTTCCACAGTATGGCACTATAGGAGCCGTCCTTCTTCTTCACGCTAGCCGATCCGTCGAAACTCAAGACCAGGAGCTCCTCATCTCGATCGACAATCGGTGGCGGCAGCGAGATTGACTGTCGAGGTTGCTTCCTTGGGGCAATCGCCATCCGAGCTTCATCCACTTCAGACCGAGGGTTGATACTGGCAGCCAATGTGCCCAATATCTCTTCCTCTCCCTTGGTGAACTTGACGAACTCGAGGGACTACTGTAACTGGATCGCTGACCATCTGCCGAGCCGACCGTCCATCCCATTGGCTGATAACAGCCAGGCCAATGTCGACTTTCTCGAAAGAACTTTTACAGATCGGCCGACCAGTAGGTTGTAGCACACATCCAGAATCCGTAGTAAAGCCAGAACTTCCTTTTCGACGATCCCATAGTTAACTTCGTTCGGCTTTAATGTCCGGCTCTTAAAAGTGACCGGGTGGTACACACCATCATGTTCTTTCACTAGAGTGGCCGAAATGTCCCACTTACTAGCATACACAATGACGATCGGTATTTTTTCCGGATTGAAGTGCCTGAGAATCGGTGCCGTCGACATCTTGGCATTCAGCATACCGAAATCAACCTTTGCACGCTTCATGTGATCCTCTTCCTCCACCTGCGGAAAATCTGCGGGCAGATCAGAGTCGCAGCCCTACAGTAAAGTTGTCCGATCTCCTTCGCGCAACATATGGTAGTCGACTTCCCGGAGCTCGTACAGCACGGCCGCGTAGACCGCGAAGTCTTCAATGAAGCGGCTGTAGTAATTCAGGCTCCCTAGGAAGGAATGCATTGCCTTCAGAGATCTCGGAAACAGGAGGTTGCTTAGTGACTCCAGGTCCTTAGGATTAGCCTCCATCTCACTGATTGGCACCATATGACCCAAATAGGCGACCTTGGACATGCCCCAAAAACACTTCACAGCACTGATCGACAGGTTCCAGCGATCGTATGTCTCCAACAACCGTTCGACCTTCTCGCACAGATCGCTCCATGACGAAGCAGGGATCAGAATGTCGTCGATATACGATCTCCTCCCCAGAACGGACGGTCTCCTTTCCCGATCGGGCTCACCCTCTGTAAATACATCATGGTTTTAGGTGGGGTCCCGATCTGTACTGATCTTGAAGTGTCCATATAATGCGTTGTCGATCAGCCTCTGGTAGATCTGGGGCGCGTTCTTCAAACCGAACGGCATACGGTTCCACTCGAACAGACCGAACGGCGTAACAAATGCGGAGATCTCGCGAGCCCGATCGGTCATCGAAACCACCCAAAATCCACTTGCAATATACAGTGAGCAATACCATAGGGTCTTGTCGAGATCTTCTAGCTGATCGCTGATCAGCGGCATCAGCGGCATCGGGTACACCATAAGCTTGGTCAACCGATTTACCAACCGATAATCGATGCACAACCTGATGGCGACGCCGTTCTTCTTGATCACAATCACGATCGGCGAGGCCCACGGCGAGGTCGACGGCTTAATGATCTTGGTGGCCAACAGTCCTTTAATAACATCAGACAATTTTTCACGGTACTGTGGCGCCACACGTCGGCATCGTTGGGCGATCGGCTTGGCATCACCAACATCGATGTCACAGATCGCTCCGCAAGCAGCAGGGGGAAAGGCGTTGCCTTTCTCGATCAGCAGATGTTTCTTCTTCCATATGATCTTCTTAAGCTGATCAATCGGTCGGGACTGTTATCATCCCGATCACCCACTTGCAGATCGTCCAAGGTGACCTCGGGCAGATCGGCAGACACTTCAGGGAAGACTGCCATCTGGCTCTCCAGCTCCTGAATGTACTGATACCCGCCTTCATGTATACAAAATTGGTCACCTTCTGGGGCAATATCATCCAAACCGTCCTGGTCGGTTGCACACTGCTGTTCCCGATCGGCGGGATGCTCCTCGACGACGTCGATCTGCTTAGGCGCGCCATCGTGGTCCGCCCCAGCAATCTCATGTTCCACTTTTTCTGTTTCTGTTTCCGGCTCCTCTGTCGCCAGTTTTTGTGACGCCACCACGTTGACGAACCTTGGCTCATCTGCTTGATGGTCGACCGTGTCCGGCGACTGCGGTGCCTTGCTTCGAACTAACATCTTCTTTGGGGTTACATAGATGGGTCGTTCCACCATAGGTGATGTATCTTCTTCCACCGATCCATGATCGCTGATCAGATCGGTGGTCGATTGGTATGCCAAGTTCTGCCACTCAACATACCGTCTCGATCCGATCGAGACGAACCCCATCTTTCTTGGCACTTTCCCTTCCGCCAGACACATGCCAACAATAGTATTGTTGTCGAGTGGAAGTGGCTTGTCACAGATATTAGTGACTCGAACAAAATCATATCGGCCGGCGCTCTTCTTAAAGGTCGGCACCCACCGATCGCCCCTGGTCACCCATAACTTCCTTGATCGAAAACCTTTGTCGACCGGGGTATCAGCGGATTGGACGACTGGAATGGTGACATCTTGGTCCTACCTGACCAGATCGGTGTGCGATCCGTATAGGGGTCGCCGACCAGCTAACTGGATCCGGACCTCATCCGGGAGTGTAAGCACTCCATGAGACAGATCAAGGCGAATACCTGCCGGCACCATGAAATCCATGCCTAACAGGGCATCCTGACCGGCCATATTGCCAACCCAAGCGCTGAAGAAGTAGACCAACGAACCCGATAGGGTTATCTTCACGCGCGTCCTTCCTTCGGTCATGTAAGAATTTTCCCCAATTCCAGCGCATTCTTGTATCTGGGTATCATCTATACGACATCCGACCTTACGAGCAAATGCGGAGTCGATAATCGAGACTTCGGCCCCAGAGTCGAACAAAATCGTTGCCTTCTGGTTGTTTATCTTACCACAGGCTTTCGCCTGCTTGAACCATTTGTCGGGCGCATGATACTTCCAGTATCCGCGAGACTCCCCAGGCAGCAGATCCAGATGCATGACCACCTTCGATCGGGAATATTCATCGGTAGTGAGATTGTAGACCGGATGATCCCGATCGACGCAGTTGAGAATATAACATGTATTGTCGGTTTTATTCTCCTTGCCGACATAAGCATAGATGCCAAACGTAGACCGCTCGGCTCGATCCAGATTCCAACCTGGCGAGCGTTTTAGTTTAACATCTTCTCAACGTCAGGTGAAGCATCCACGCGTGCTTACCCAGCACATACCACTTGCGCATGGGATTGAAGAACTCTTCGATCTTGCACTGGCCGGCCTCGTGGATCTCTCCAAATGACTTGCACACGAAGAGGCAGTGAAAGGTGGGGTGGCCACGTCTTTCACACTTCTTGCATATCAGCTTCTTCCAGCAGCCCCTATCATCGTGCTTGTTTGACCCTCAGTGAGAACACTTCTTGCGAGGTCGGTCCGGATCGGACTTGTTTCCGCTCCTGCCCTTCCTATCTGCCTGGTTAGGCGTCGATCTGGTTCTTGGGGCAGGTTCCGTGACGAAGATGTGGCGATATTGGTCCTCGTCTGACTCCCGACTGGACTGGCCTCTACTTTCTTCTTCTGATCCAGTGTTGTCTTCAGTCGCGATCGCCTTAACAGCACGAGCCGATCTGGTCAGGGGCCTCTTCACCGGATCGGTCTGGGTCTTAGATCTGTAGCGACCCGATCCAACGGCGACCTTCTCCCTCATGCTACGTGAGTGTTGCAACGTACGCAACGTCTGCTCCACTTCCCCCACATCTTTGAGGCGCAGCAGAGTGAGCTGATATGCCAGGTCTTGGTCATCAAGGGTACTGATATAGTGACCCACGTGCTCCATAGCTGCACCGGTCGGCGGGTTGCCTTCCTTGATCACTATCCCGGAGCGAATTGCAGCCACGTTCAAACGGTGCACGTACTTAATCGGCGTCTCGTCGCCCCGCTTCTGCATATGATGGAATTTGCGGGCGGTAGAGAATCCGGAGTTGCAGTACTGCACTTCAAATTCTGAACATAGCAGATCCCAGTCAGATCGGACATCCCGACTCAACTGTTGGATCCAGTTCGCAGCCGGTCCTTTCAGCAGATCTCTACAGATCAAACACCGTTTCTTTTTTGGTTTCTGATTCCGCAAGAAAGCAGACTTGACCCGACCAAACCACGATCTGGCTTGCTTCTCGTCGGCGTCCTTTCCAGTGAAATCCTTGGGTTCCGTGGTCGAAGCCATGCGAATGCGTGGTATCGCAGTAGATCCAAAATCAAAGGCGGTCGTAGAGGCTAGGTTAGCCCTGCGCGTTCTTCCCGCACCTGCACCGTCTGAACCATAGTGGTCATCCGGATCGCCGATCGACTCAATGTCGCAATCGCTGTTTTTGCTTGATTGGTGCGGTCGGGCTGGATGCGGCTTGCGCCTTCCTCTTCCAACTGGTCTTCCACCTCGGGTAGCCTTATCCGTTGATGCCACTGACTCCATATCAACATCCCGGCAAGTATATATTGACATTTTGCCGGGAAGATCGGTCCTGGGCATGCGGGCGCGGAGGCGATCGGCATCGATCTCCCATGAAACGCTCCATCATTGCCTCAAACATGGCTTGGACGCTTAGATTGGGTCATGGGCAGCGTGTTGGCATCCTCCTTTGGAGGTACTGAAACCTGTGGGGGCTCCTGGGGCCCCGACCGGCATTCAGCCCACGGCTGCCGCAACGTCCTTTTTATGCTCTCATGGGGGGGTATGATCGGCCCCCATGGTCATCTGCTCAACGCCGACCTCCAACTCCGATGAGCTATTAGAGGCAGGTGGAGACTGATACAGCGATTTATTATTGGAGCACACATCATCGTGTGCTGCCGTGGCCTCA
This sequence comes from Peronosclerospora sorghi, assembly GCA_026184515.1. Lineage (NCBI taxonomy): Eukaryota > Oomycota > Peronosporomycetes > Peronosporales > Peronosporaceae > Peronosclerospora > Peronosclerospora sorghi. The sequence goes on from CM047580.1 coordinate 21,753,287, forward strand.
GCGGCCTTCAATGCCACGGTGGGAGTTGGGCGGCAAACAGCCCCCACCAACGGCACCAAATGATAATGGAGGGTCGGCATCGAAATCTCCACCTTCCAAGTATCCAGATCAAATAGCTTCTGCACGTTGGCGAGGTTTTGCATTTTTATGCCGACCTCAGCCAACATCGCCAGCAGGTTCTTCACCAATAGCAACGGCCGATTGCTTTGGATCGGATCGGTTGTGGGTCCGAGAAGGCGATCGGGGATCTGGAGGTTTAAGATCTGCATGACCTGGTCTTCATGAATAAATCGCTTTAACTCGTGGATGTAATACATCCTGGTCAGGTCTTCTTCCTTGATAACCCCATCCCCGACCTGCGACTTTTCTTCCAAGTCGTCTTCATCGGATGGCATTCTGAGCCTCTTCTTGGGGACATTGGGACAGTCGATCGGATCGTTTCGATCAGCCTCCAAGTCGTTTTCATCTTTTACTTTCTCATCAAAACATTCCTTCAAATGCATAGGATCAGGACAAAAGGCCTGATTCTTTCCGGAACTATAGCAAGACTTGCTATAGTCCCGATCGGCTCCGGTGGGAGCCTTATGGGGAGGAAAAAAATATTAATCCCGATCTGTTCCTCCACCCGGCCAGATAGGACATCGCCATTCTTATCGACAACGAGAACATAAGGCGATAGCCGCTCCTTATGTCCTCTCCGGAACGATTCCACATTTAATTCGTTATAATCGATTTTTGACGAGATATCATCTCGGTGATATCCGCGATCACCAAGTGATCCGGGCACGCGCACCATTGTGGTGGAGTCAAGTTCAAAATCGAACACCGTAGTGTCGAGAACCTGACCACCATCGTGCCCAGCCTTCCAACTGACGGGGGGTTACCCCGCGAACCTTCGCCTACGGTCTGATCTGATCGTCCGCTGATAGCAGACGACCGATCATCAGCATAGGACGCCTGGTCCGATACTTTCGTCATCTAACCTTGTGTACCCGATGGAATGGGCTGGTTACACACTCTGTGGATCGTCGCCGGGAATTGATGTGGGTCTAAAAACGTGAGACCGTGCTGGGTGGTGTACCCTGGGCGGAACTCTTCACCCTGGGTACGGGCAGACCAATTAAACTCCGAGTAATTATACTCCAAATGGCATATCGCTCAACGATCGTAGAGCCGAACCAATACGAGAATAAAATAAAATACCAATACTCCAATATAGATATCCAACGAGAACGTGATAAACTCCACGAACGATATCTCCGCGTAACAATCCAAAAACTTGATTACACGTTCAAACGTGTGTGACTTGGGCTTGAGAAGCCGACCAATGCGTACTCCCGTCGAGGGACTTCCGGCGGGCCAAGTGCGTCTGTAACGCGTCCCGGCCGGGTATAATGAGCTAGAGGGGATTACTCGACCCTCTGCTCCCAAACCTCTGCGACGTGCAGAGGCGACCAAAGTACTTAGAAAAGATGCTAACGACTTCCTTGTTGATTGTTAAAGGCCAAAAAACAACAACTAACCAATCCTATCTCCCTACGGACCCCAATATGTACAAACATGAAAATATGTAAGTACACGCAATATCATGTGACTTACCAAAATCCGTGTTCTTGACACCTCTCGCACACGATCGGCTTAAAATCCGCCTTGATTTCCACCAATCCGATCGCCGATAAGCCGATCGGTGTGCCGCTGACACAAAGTGACTGAATTCTTGAGTCCGCTTCACCACACCCCACCTGAAGATAGCCATCATGGCCAAGTATGACCCAATGCTTACGGATTATTTAGGCCATGCGCAAGAACTGATATTGTGGATGCAGGAACTCGAAGTTGATGTGCCCAAAGGGAGGCAGAATGCAAGGTTGCACGCGAACGCGGTCACCGAGACTGAATATGTGAAAGTGCTACGGGTGTGAAAAGCCCGGGCACATCAAGTGGAATTGTCCTCAAAAAAGGAATAAGTCCAAGAAAGGCGGTACGGAAAGGACGCCGGTGGTTCTTACGGTTCGTGAAACTGAAAGGTTGCATTGACAACCGTAAAATTTTCCGATGACCCCACTGCTGGATTTTTTCCAGGTGGTGTGTCGTCGGAAAATACTTGGATTATCGATCGCGGTGCCAGCCGACATATGATTGCCGCCGAAAGTTTATGGGAAGACGCGGTAGAATGCAGGTCGACCGACGGGTTCACTCTCCCAGATAGTGGCAGGTTTCCGTAGCCAACGTTGGAAAGATAAATCTGCGTACACCGGAGAATGAACCCATCACGATTCAATTATCTGAAGTTTTTTTGCGCCCAAACTTGCCAAAAATCTTATTTCGCTTGGCAAGTGGAGAGAAAAAGGGTGCAAAAGAGTGGATAGTGATGGATTACTTTCAATTAAATGGAAAAATGAAGTGTTGTTTCCTATCCAAGTTTGTGGTTTTATTTTTTGTCGCAAATTTACTGCCTGAAAAGCAAGTCGGATGCACGCAACAGTTTTCAAATATGTTACTGAATACTGTTGCGGGCGATACTGGGAATGATGCGCAAGAAGGAACTTTGCATCATTTCCATGTCCGAATGGGTCACTTTCCGTTCGATGCAGTTGAGAAAGAGGACAAGGACGCCAGGTCTGGCATAAGGTTGACGGAAAATACTCGACCAAATTGCTTGACCTGTGCAGAGGATAAAGCCACCAGAAAAGCTCAGCCGGAACAAGACGCTGGGCAGAATTCGCTCATTGAGCGCGTTGGCGGCGTGATGTGTAGCGCGTTGAAGGGTCCGATCACGCCACGTGACAGGCAAGGCAATCGATACCTGGTGGTGTTTGTGGATCATCATTCGAATTATGTTCGTGTTTTCGCTTTTCGAAAGAAAGAGCTGCGAAAATGTTTGAGCATTTTTTGACTTGGTTTGAAAATAATTTTTTAAGTAGAATTCACGTTTGGCGCACCGATGTAGGTGGCGAATATAGGAATGTTTACCTATTTTGCAAGCAAACTGGGGTTCGAAGATATGTTACGGAGGCTGGGAATCCATCCTCAAACGGGAAGTCCGAAAGGATAAATCGGACCATTTTTAATATCGTCCGGTGTATAACTTTTTGCTCGTTGATACCTCTAATGTATTGGTCGGAAGCGGCTGAGTATGCGTCTTATATACTCAACCGCACACCGACAAGAGCCAACACAGGTAACATGTGGCCATACGAAGTTTTGACAGGAAAAAAGGCCGTCTCTAAAGGAAATTGTGGTTTTTCGGCTCGCCCTACATGGCTTAGAGGGATCCGAAAAACAAGACCCTCGCAAAGCATGAAGTGCGGGAATTAATTTTGGGTCGCAACGATGAGACCAAGGGATACAAGGTGCTTCTGATGAAAGATCAAGTGGTGACTGGGGTGACTGGCACTCGTCATGTCAGCGAAATAGAAGCGATTGACAAAGGGGCAAGTGAAGAGATCTCAGAGTCTCGAATTCAAGGATGAGGAGGAGCTTGAACATCTCGCGGAACGTCGAAGCAGAGCTTATCCCTCCAGTGAAGTTAGTCAAGTACGAGCGCAATTAGGCTCGAAGAAACCGGATAAAACCAAGCGTCCCAGAAAGTCGGGAAGATCACGAAAGAAGATGCCGAAAGCGGTTGCTCTCGAAGAATCGAAGCAGCAAGCAGAAGTGGAAACAAAGGACGTATCAAGTGAAGAACGTCAAGGGACAATTATCGAAGATCGCAATAAAAGTAACGGTTCTGCAAGAAGTACGCTATATGTGTAAGCGGTGTGTAGCGACACACAGGATGAAAATGTTTCTCTAATCAGCGTGCCCGATCCAAGGTCTTATCGGGAGGCCCATGAAGACAGAAACGCCGGTATGTGGAAGAAGGCAGAGCAAGAAGAGCTCAAGCCGCTTGAACATCTCGTAACCTGGAAACTAGTGAAAATAAGACAAGAAAAGATCCCTTTGCCCACCAAATGGGTGTACAAGACAAAGTTGAGTTCGGATGGAACCATAGAGCGATACAAGGCTCGGCTTGTCGCGAGGGGTGACAAGCAGTTTACGGGCAGGATTACTTTTTTTACGTTCTCGACGGTTATGGAAATTAATAAAGAAAAGTAATCCTCGCCATGTCGCAGATTTGGGAGTGCCAGCCCGCCATGGTGATATGCCAAGTTCATATCCGAAGGCGAGGACTGAATATGGGTATGATATCCATTTGAAAATTCCATAAGGAATGGAAATTTTGGGTGAAACTATGGAAGCTTTCTATGCAGTTTCAATTGATGAACTAGTATTAAAATCGGAGAAGACTTTGTACGGGTTGAAGCAGACTGGTAGACTATGGCACCAGACGCTTTGTGAAACTATGGAGAAAATGAATTTTTCGCAGTGTGTGACAGACACCTGTGTGTTTGTTAAGCGTCCAGAATTGTATTGGTTGGCGCATATGTGGATGACCTTCTCGTGACTGGAACCACGATTGGAGTGGTCAATGGTTTTTTCCGATATGGCTGTTATGGAGCTTAAGGAATTGGGTGTGGTGGACAAGCTCCTGGGGATCCGGATTGAAGGAAACCCAAAAGACGGTTTCATGATGGATCAAGAGGCTGCTATTGATGAGCCCCTGATCGCCCATGGACTCAGGCAGGTGAACGATGATCGTACACCTGTTCTGGATGTTGGAGATGCAAAGGAGTTCCAGCAACGTTTGCCAGTGAAGTCACGAGAAAATTTCTAAGTACAAAAAGTTTCCAGTGGTTGGCAGTTTACTGCGGATTTCTCGTTGTACGCGGCCGGACATTGCCTTTGTCGTACATCGTGCAACGAGGCGCACGCATGCACCTACGCTTGGGGACTACAAGGCAGAGAGACGTATTGTGAAATACATGAAAGGGTTTAAGTTTCTGAAGATCCGGTTGAAGCGCGATGGTGAATTGCTAATGCCAATTCGCATATGTGCTACACCCATATTTCGCCGCCGATAAAATGGACCGCAAAAGTGTTAGCGCGGCAGCGGTTTTCGTTAATGAAGTTATCGTTTTGTGGCAGTGCAAAAAGCAAGCACGGTTGCATTGTCCACAGCTGAAGCTAAATTTGTTGCTGCAGCGGGCGGTAAATAAGCATTCGGATTACGGGAACTACTCATGAAAATTGGTATTTCTGAAAGAGCACCGTTGTTGATGAAAATGGATAATCAAGCGGCTAATAAACATGTGCAGTGAGAGGCTAGCGCTTGAAGCACTAAGCATGTTGACGTCAAGTTGAAGTTTCTCATGGATTTCGCCAAAAAAGGCGTGCTCAAGGCGACATATGTGCCAAGCTTGGAGATGGTGGCTGATCTACTGAAGACTTAAGTGCGCAGCGGATGCAAGACTTACGGATCTAGATTGAATTGTATTAATGATGTTATAGCGCGCGCCGTTTCAGAAAGAATTTTGAATTTGGATGTAATCACTTTGACTTTCAAGCAAATTCTTATCGTGGAAACGGATTGGCTATAATTACATGGATTTATGGTGAAAGATTTCATGCTTATAACGCTCGGGGGACTTAAATGAATACTATAGGCTTAAATTATTTTAATTTTATAATATATTTTCTCACTTTCGTTCCTAACTAACTATCCCCCAAGTCGCTCCAAGTAGCGGACCGAGCAGCGGTCCCTCCACATCCCACGCAGCGTCTACTACCTGACAAAATATGTCGGGTCAGGTAGTAAACTATCTCTTACGTCTAACCCGCATATTTGTGCAACAGTAGGATTTTTCACAAGGATCAACAACTGCGCGACACTTAACAAGGGGTGGAAGTTTTAGCCAATTTGTATAGCAGATAAAAATGAAAAGTGTATTATGTATAATTACCTAAAAATATAACCATACCAAACGATATACTAAGAGGTAACCAAAAATGTACCCACCCATTTCAAACAATGGGGTTTCACAATCTTGGAGAGACGCAAAAAACACAAAAATGGATACATGTACTTCTAACACAGCAAACCAAGACGAAAGAGGCAGCCCTTAGGCTCTAGAAAGAGGCAGAAAATGTTTTTTTATGGGAGTGCTACAAGGCGAGAGATTGAGATAGCTATTGTGCGTGAGGCGGAAATATTTACAAAGGATCATTAGACAACTGGAAGATTGTTAGAACCGATATGTTCTTTCCGTTTCACGTCCATTCAATATTTGAAGTGGACCGGGCGGGGGTTTTGTCCCGAAAGGTCGCCCGGTGGCCCTGAATACGATGGAGGAGCTAGAGAGAGGAAAGGGAACTTTGCTCCCAATACATTCAGTTTCTATTCTCCCACGTGGCTCTCATTTACGCTTTCTCACAGGGTTACGAGCTCAAAAGTGTCGTGAAAAATGTCGACAGTACCGTTGCCGCCGTCGCCTCCAACGACACCGAAGCACTTCCAACAACCACTCTGGACGATCAGCGCTCGCGAGAAGCGGCTGATCGACGAGTACAGGGAGGCGAGAGAGATAAAGTCCGAAGTTCTGCTCACCAACTGGGACGGCAAGGATTTCCGTAAATACAAGTGGACCATGATCACGGTCATACGCTAGCACGGCCTGGATGATATTGCTCTGCAGAAGCTCACGCGTGAGGAACTCACCATCGAGGAGGGCAGGCTTGCCTTCGACAGAAGGCAGTTCACGACCATGGGATTTATCAGGACGACATTACCGACGGACAAGTTCCAGCAGGTCGACCATCTCGAGTATGGATCGGACATGTGGGCTAGGACGTGCGAGATCTACGAGAAGCGCTTGGATCCAACTATCCGCGAAAGCATCATCGTGACGAAGACGGATGAGATGCGTTCCATAAGGTGTGTGACCACGGAGGATGTTGAAGCGTACTTGACTAAGATGTTCCGACTACTTACCGAAATGGCAAGCTACAACTACATTGTCAACGACATCATCATGAAGTCGATATTGCTCAATGGGCTCCCAGATCGGTATGAATTTGAGCAACTTCGAAGATTCACTAAGTTCGGCGGGAATTTTGGTCAATTGGAACCTGAAGACCTGCGGGCTCTTATCGAGCAAGCCGCTGAGCGACAATCGAAACGACCAAGGAACGGTGGTCACAACACCAGCGGAAACATGTCCGGGAGGAACGGCCGACGTGGCGGTGGAAATAACGGTAGTCGTTGGCAACAGCAGCAAGGTAATGGTGGCAGTGGTCAAGGTCACCGCGGAAATGCCGAATCTAGCCAGCTGAGTGATGGTCAGACGACCGAGAAGATTTGCTACAAGTGAAAAAAGCCTGGGAACCTGCGGACCTATTGTCCGTAAAGGACAAAGGAAATGGCGATGGAAGTGGATGGAGGCGTCAAAATTGCGCCAACTTCACGTGCAACGACGGAATGCGGCGCGAGCAACAGGATGGTGACTCAGGAGCGGCCGTGATCGTTGAAAATGACCTTGGAGTTGCTACTGGTGTCGACGTCACCGGCGGTGAGCAACGCCGCGGAAGATCAACACATTGCAGTGGAAAGCACGGCCGGTACAGCTTGGTGGTGTTTTGACACTGGGCAAACAGTCACATTGTCGGGGACAAGAGTCTCTTTGTCCACATGGAAGATGTTGACCCGGATAGTGTCGGTGCAAGTGTGTACGTAGTTTCAAGGAAAATGCGCGCGAAGGCATCGGGCATCGGTAAGGTGAGAATTGTAACACAAGTGGGTGACAAGGAGATCGAATTGTTCGTGGACAACGTGCTCTACGTCGAGAATTCCGACCACGGGCTGTTTTCCATTCAACAGGCTATCGGACAGGGTTCGAGACTGATTTTGGGTGAGAAACATGCACATTAATCGCGAGGATGCGCGTCCAGGACGCGATTCGTGCTGTGGTGGAGCAGGCAGTGGATGTTTAAGGTCGAAGGCGTGGACCATGCGTCTCCACCAGGCCATGGTAGCCGTATCATTGCCAACTACACAGTGACCGACGGCATTGCGACTATGGATGATTGGCACAAGCGCGTGTTTCACACAAACTACCAGTATCTGAAGTTGATGGTGGACAAGGCCTTGGTTAAAGGAATGATGCTCAGCCGACGTGAGCAAAAGGCTTGTGATGCATGTCATGTTGGGAAACAGAAACGCAAACGGTGACAGAAGAAAATCGATCGTGGAGTGACGGGACCCAACTAACTGATCTACGCAGACCTATTGTTTCCTACAATAAATAATGGAACGGATTACACGGCGTTTTTCGTTTTGATGGATGCGTGGAGTCGTTACGTGAGGCTGCGACCACTGAAGGACAAGTCTTCTGCAACAGTGAACAAGCACATCCAGCAATACGTGGTATGGGCGGAGCGACAGGCTGGTCGCGGCATCAAGAAGATCGTACAGCGTGAGTTTAAGATGGTCGAGAACACGCGGTTCCGAGTCCTCCAGTTCCTCACGGAAAATGGCAATGAGCTCCTGAATAAGAAAATGGCTGCATGGTACGCGGCGCGTGGCATCGAGCATGCGAAAATGGGACCGAAAAAATCTCACACCTGAATGCGTGTGAACGCACACACCAAACTCTCGTGGCTATGATGAAGGCTGGCATGTACTCAGCAGAATTTCCAAAGTCATTCTGGATCAACGCGCTGCTGAACGCCGTGTACATTAAGAATCTTATCTATTGAAAGGCAATAGAGGGGATCCCGTATCAGCAAATGTTCGGTGTGGTCCCGGACATACACCACATCAGGCCATTTGGGTGCCTCGTGTATGTGCAAGTTCCAGTGTCACCGGACAAGTACAAGAATGATCCAAATGGTATGATTGCTTTCCTTCTTGGATATCGAGAGGACACAGTTGACTGTTTTGTGTACATTCCCAGTGAAAACACGGTGAAGTTCGTTGCTGAAGTTTGCGTACGTGAGGATATCACGTATGGTGATCGTCACAATGTTGCTCCTGCCGATCGTGGCATCGGCGAGTGGCTGCAAGTATAAAGAAATCCACCCGAGAATGTTGATGACGCGGTTTCAACGGGCACAAAGGATCCCAGACAAGATGACTATATGAGCACGGCTGGGGATGACCAGGAGGACAACGAAGGCGTCACTGCATCTGTTCTATTTGAGGTCATCACAGTTTTTCTTCGACCCAGCCGACGAGAACCAGGTCGACGACAATGCAGAGGACGAGCATGGCGTCGAGGATGACCACAGTCCAAGTGAGCATGAGCACGCTACTGGCGAGGAAGATGACAACGTATCCGTGTATTCTCACTATGGATTTGAGACAGAATCTGTGGGAAATGATGGTCGTGTTGACCGCTCGGGCTTATCGGTCGATGGTTCGGCCGAGGGGTGCAAAGAGACAACAGAAGCAGCAGCAACAGAACGAGCGGACGAGCAGCGCGAGGCCGTAGCAACTGCAGAGGACGCGGGCGAGTTATCATCACGCAACAGCGAGTCCGGCTCGTCACAACATCCGGAGACTGTGGTGCTCCCACCAGTACTGCGCAAGCGTGTCGATCGCAGCGAAACCTCACCCGAATTGGAGAGGAACAGAGTTGATATCGACACGAAGGTTCGTCGTACGGGACTTTGTGAATGGTCAAATATCCGTGCTCCGATGAGATATGATGACTTTGTTGGAGTTGCTAATATGGCTGCACGAATTAACGGAAAGAATGGCAAGGCGATCAACGCTAAGAGCCTCAGGATCCAAAGAACCGACGGCAGTTATGCGTTCCAAGTATGCGGATTTCTGGCGACAATCACAATGGCTGGATATGGACGCGTTAAAAGACAAAGGTGTTCTCGTGGAAATCGACGCGAAGATTATGCCCAAAGGATCACGAACTTTTAGAAACGACATGGGTGTATACGTTGAAAACGGACGCCCATGGGTACATAATCAGGTTCAAGGCGCTTCTCGTCGCCCTCGGCAAGTGGCAGAGACCAGATATTGACTCCAAGGAGACATTCTCTCCGGTGGAGAGGATGTCGTCGTTCCACCACTTAATCAAGATTTCGGTGAAGAGAAGACTCCGTCTGTACGGCGGTGACATCAACGCAGCCTATCTGAGCGCGATTCTGAAGATCAACCAATACATCCAATCCATCGAGGGATTCCCATGCAGTAAACCTAGGCATGTCTACGCTGTGAATAAGGCACTGTATGGCCTCCGACAATCCGGAGGGAATGGAAAAGTGAAATCAACGGATGGCTGCCTGAACGTGGATTTGTAAGATGTGCTACCGAACCCTGCCTATACTACCTCTTCGAAGATGAGACGATCACGTATTTGCTCGTTTACGTCGACGACGTTATATGCGCGACGAACGATGATCAGTTCAAGTGTGAATTCTTTGCCGATCTCGATCGCGAGTACGGTCTAAAGGTTCAAGGTCTACTGACGGAATATCTCGGTGTGGAGATTGTTCAGAACGATCACGGTGTGCTTATTTTCCAGCAGAAGTATTCTCGAGAGATCCTGCACAAGCTTGGTTATGACGGTGCAAGCAAGTGTGGAAACCCAATGGAAACGAATCCACGACTTACACCTAGTGATATGGACGAGGCTGTGGACACTAGTTTTGACTACCGTGGTGGTCTGGGTATTTTAATGTACCTAGCAACGAGCACCAGGCCAGATCTTGCCTACTCGCTCGGCCAGATTAGTCTATTCGTCTCGCGACCGACGGTGAAGCACGCTGGGGATCTAAAGCGAGTCCTCCGGTACATGGTCGGTACCAGCACGCACATGATTTGGTACAAGAACGATTCCCTAGGCTACAATAATGATGCAGTTTATCTCGTGAGATATTGTGATAGTGACTGGGGCAGTGACAGTGAAACCAGGAAGAGCACGAGCGGCTTCGTGCTCACGATCGCGGGTGGAGCGGTCTCGTGGATATCTCGATGCCAACCCATTGTTTCCCAGTACACAACTGAGGCCGAGTACGTGGCGGCCTGGAAGGCGAGCATGGAGGCGATGGCTCAAGATAACATTCTGTCGGAGATCATGCCTGGATCAAAGATCCGACCGGTGATCAACATCGACAACAGCGCTGCTCTCGTCATGGCAACGAACCCTACGTACTCGAGACGCACTCGTCACATCGAGTTGCGATGGTACTACGTTCGCGACCAAATCCAGCGTGGACTGATTAAGCTTGTGAAGGTCAAAGGTGAGGAGAATCCAGCGGACGAATTCACCAAGCCGCTGGACAAGGCGCGACTGGGGACTCTGTGCAAGATGATGGAGGTCTCGACAGTGGAGTGAGGATCGAAGCGTTCGGCTTCGAGGAGGACGTGTTAGAAACCGGATATGTTCTGTCCGTTTCACGTCCATTCTATATTTGAAGTGTCCCAGGCGGGGGTTTCGTCCCGAAAGGTCGCCCGGTGGCCCTGAGTATGATGGAGGAGCAAGAGAGAGGAAAGAGAACTTGGCTCCCAATACATTCAGTTCCTATTCTACCACGTGGCCCTCATTTACGCTTTCTAACAAAGATGAAAGTGGTACTTGTTCTATCGTACCAGCGAACGCACTGCAGAGAATAGTGACAAAATGCTTCTCTGACAAATGTAGTAATAAGCGGTTACGAGAATAGTCTCGCTTTTAAAATAATGTAAATGTTGATAAAAGTCAAACGGATCCTGGCTGGTTCATTAGCCGATCTACATAATGAGAAATCAGGGCCTGCAGTGCCATTGGATACTTTTCTGGAGAGATTACGACGACTAACAGGTGACAGTGAGACGGCGGAAGCCATCCGTGGGGCTGATAGGTTTCATTCCGAATAGAAGAGAGAGGTGGACCGTGTGATGGAGCGCGTAAAGGAGGAACTTGCTCTGGGTATTGATGATGATGATTTCGGTGTCCTGACCGGAGAGATATGGAAGGAAGGTGAGTGGGAGCACTATAGCTTGAATGAAGCAATGGAAGTGGCAAGGCGGATTACTGTTACGAATGAACTGTTGCTTTGCTATTATTTTGGTTGGCATGCTTTGAAATCAAGTATGCCTTCTATCTTAACGTTGGAAGATTGATTGGTACATCATTGGTTGGGTGCGACTTTACCAAAACAGCCCTAAGGCAGCAATAAGTGCCAACCTGCAAATCGCCTTTATTCCGAGAAGGGGTTCTAAAGCTTTTGACGCCGAATACGATTCACACCGTCAAACGGAAAACTAGCCCGTTCTCAAATGTCTTCCAGAACAAAAAGGGAAGGTGCACGTGGGCTGTTTGTACTCATAGAAGAAACAATTGAATCGAACGAGAAAGAGTATAACAACAACTGTTGAAAGGTGTTTATGTCCATCGTAGCACAGTAGTGTAGGAAACTTGAGGTCGTAGATGTCGAATAATAACAGAAATATTACCAAATCGTCTCAAGTCAATATCTCAGCAACTAATTACAGCTAGGTTGCGAGAATGACACCCGTAGAGAGATTAATATGTGTCCGACGAAGTAGATTGAACCAGGGACTTGTTCAATGCAACGTTTATTCAGAAGTGATTATCTAGCCTAACATGCATATGTATAAGAAGTTGAAGGTATACTATAACTCCAACAGCTGTTGTGTTACCTACATTACTTATCAGTGCAAAAATAGGCAGTACTCAGAATCGAGTACGGATACCGTATTTTAGCACCTAAAAAGTAAGAAATACAGATTGCTAACTAAAAAAAATAGTCCTACCTAATTTTAGTAATTAAGTATACAGGATATTTTTAACACTCCTCCTCAATGTGTATTTCTAAAATCACTCATGTTGAAGGCAGAGCGCGGCGCGTAGCTCCTCGAACCTTAAAGCAGGTAAAGCCTTGGTAAGTCTATCAGCTAGCATATCTTGAGTCGAAACGTAGGTAGCCTCGATAAGTCCAACCTCTAACTTAGAGATAATAAACATGACTCGAATGTCGACATGCTTCATTTTTGAGATTGTTTGGTCGCCCTTGAAAATCTTGATCGCTGCTTGGTTATTCATGTAAAGTTGCATGGGCAGCTTCATCTTGACTTGCACTTCCTCAATGAGTTCTTTAAAAACCAACAACATTACCACGTTTGTGAAGCCGCATAAAATTCCGCTTCCATGGTTGATAATGAGACGGAACCTTGTTTCTTGCAAATCCAAGCCACTAAAACGCCATCGAGAAAGATGAGTCCACCTGAGGTTGACTTTCTGTCGAAATTGGAACCTCCGTAATACGCATCGTTGTACGCCTTGATGCTCAACTCGTTGCTCGCCACCTCACCACGCCCCATACAAAACTTAAGATGTTTCGTACCCTTAATGTAACGCAAAATATTATTTTCAAGCTGACAATCTGCGGTGGTGGGGGAATGAGTACGTCGAGTAGCCTTATGAACGGCGTACACAATGTAGGGTCTGGTGTAGCGAGCGATCCAGAGCAAGCTGCCGACCAAAGACTGGAAATCCTTGATAGTCGTTATGTTAAACCAGTACTTTTTAGAGGATCACTTGGTTGAAGCGATATATCCTCGAAATCCATACCGATCGGAGTGCGTACCGGGTTGGCGTCTTCCATCTTGAAGTATTTAATGACTTCATCAATTGTGACCTCTTGATCCAACTCGTATCTGGAGTGTCGTTGAACGTCACTCGCATGCCGAGAAATTTCGATACCTTACAGAGGTTTTTAATCTCGAGGCACTTCAAATCTTGAAAAAACTGCTCTATGAGCTCCTCCTTTGTACCAGTTACTAGTAGGTCATCAACATAGATGCCTACTACAACGGTTTCACCATTTAAGTACTTGACGTGTAGACACATGTCCGTCAAGTACTGCGAAAAATCCAAATCCAGCAATTATCCATGAATCAAACGATTCCATAATCTTCCCGCATGTTTAAGGTCGTATACTGTTTTCTTAAGCTTCAACACCTTGTTTTCTTGAGAACCTTGAACTTCCTCACTTGTCTTCAAATTCATGCCTTGGGGGATGAACAGAAAGATGTCATGATCGTTTTCCTCGGCCTTAACATTGGCGTTCGGAATATCCCCGTGCCTCGCAGGCACTTGCCACATGGTCGCAAACGACAAAACCAACTTCACCGTGTTCATGTCGATAACGGCGGCAAACGCTAAGATTTAGTCGATACCAAAGCGTTGCTCGTTGCCACATTCAACTAGTCTAGCCTTAAACCGTTCAATTTAGCCATCTTGGTCCAGTTTCGTCTTAAACACCCACTTGGTATGAAGGGGTCGACAATCTTGAGGCTTGTCGACGATGCTCCAAACTTTGTTACGCTCCAAATAATTTAGCCCGTCCTTAACTGCAATCGTCCACTTGTCCTTGTTGAGGGACTTCATCGCCTCGTTAAAACTTTTAGGGTCCATTTCACTGACGAAATGTACCGACCCATCATCTTCGACTGCACTTGGAGTTTCAGTCGTATCTTCATCAATATTAGCTGAATCTTTATTCTTGGACTTGGAAACACTTCGCGTAACGCAACGCTCGCTTTGACAACTTTTCTTCTTGCGAGCCTTCATCTTCTTGGGGCTTAGATAGAGGTAGTCGCATCCCATCCGATTGGCGATCTTCTACCATAGTTTGTTGAAGTTTACGGTTTTGGTCAGGGGTCAGAGTTTCAACGTTTTTGATATGTTGAGTGACAACAACCTTACGTTCACTCTTAAGGTAAACCTTAAACTCTTGACCTCTTTGCTTTTGCCAACCACAACCGCAACCTGGGCACGATGTGCTAGTGAATCATTTCCAGGATTTCTATACAAAGCGCAGATCGAACCGAAAGCAACGATCTCACCAAGGTTGGGTTGCTTGCTTGTCAGCACCTCTAAAGATGACTGACGGCGAGAATTTGAATTACTCGGGCTGCGGTTCAATATATATGCAGCATATTGAACCGCATAGCCCCAAAAAGTAAGCGTCAAACCACTAGCAAGCAGCATGCACCATGCCATGTTCATAACCGCGCGGTGCATGCGTTCTGCCTTTCCATTGATCGACTGGTTCTTGGCTTCACTTATTTGTCGCTCAACACCAGTCTGCATAAAAAAAACATCCAGGTTCTTATATTCGTACCGACCATCGGTACGTAATATGTGAACCATGCAGTTAAATTGCCGTTCGAAAAACGCCATAAAATGTTCAAATTTCTTCGCCGCAACGTCTTTGGTTTTGGCGAGAAAAACACTCTCATTGCTAGATTTTTGATCAACAAAGTTGATCAAGTAGCTGTTGCCAAGTCGGTCTTTAGGGGTAAGTGTACCTTTTAGGTCAGAACATATGACACCACCGATACGATCAATCGGTGAATTGGTGCCACTGTCCTTGACAGACCTCAGATTTTTTTGTCTGCTTGCCATGTGCACAGGTCAAACAGTTCATCCTTTTATGGTCTGTCAATTCGATCCCACTCGACGCATCCTTAGCCAAACGTATTATGGCGTCGTAATTCAGATGTCCAAGTCGTGCATGAAAATGCATTAACGACCCGTTTTGGACATCTGATTGTCGGGCCAATTCGGTGTCATTTTCTTCAACAATGGCCATAACGGACGAAAAAGAGTGTCGTCATCGATGATCACCGAGATATTTACCGTTAAGACCTTGTAGGTCTTTTGGATACCAAAAATCTGAGATCGGGTGTGTAACAGGGTTACATTCGAGTCACATTTAGTAGGTGGTGTACGTGAGTACACTACGATTGGGGTCAGTATTGACCGGTCCGAAAGGTTTTGAACCATTGGTTATTTTAACCAATCAGGGCAGGATACCTTGGGGGTGGCGTGTCAGCCATCCACGTGTTGGTACGCAGGTGGTGTACACTACATTTTAGCTAGGTACGAATTTGGTAAGTTCTACTTAGTATTACGTATAGTTTACATTAGTTTAAATTAATTTAGGCTAATTATATATTAAATATACATTCAGTTTACATTTTCACTCAACGGCTACAGACGCACGACCTCGACCGGTCGCGCGTGTAGTGAGTGCAGTAGCGTAAAGGGATCCCTCCCTTTAGCTACACCCTTAGTAAAGGATCCTTGCGTTAAGGAATTAGCGAAAGCTAATTTTAAACCAAAGCGGGAATCTTGGCCCCGAGAAGAAGAGCTTTCTCCTACTAAGCCCTTTATAAGGGCGTATTGGCTAAGTAGCGGCGAAGGCCGCTTAAAGGAAAGTCTTCCTCTGTGCGCTAGACTCACCGTGCGTATACGCACCAGCTATATCTGGTAGCACTTGTAGTCAATCCAACACCTGTGTTGGTAGACTAAGGTATCCTCTGCAAGGGATGAATCAGGACTATTGGGATAGGTTGACCCTCGTCCAGCAGGAAGCCTTTAACAGGATGTTATCCTTACTGGGTGACGAGGGTATGGAGCTCCTAGTGGAGCAGGGCCTTGAGACCGTAAAGGCAAGGGTCATGCCCTCATCGCCCATGAGGCGAGTTTAGGTGGAAGTCGTTCCTTCGGGGGTGCGCCCTCCGTTGTCCTTTAAGATAAAGGAATTCACCGGCGAGAAAGGTGATAACCTTTATGTGTTTCTTCGAGAGGTCGAAACGGCCTTCGCCACAGCGAATGTGGTCGCGGATCACTTTCAAGTGGGACTTGCACTGACCCATCTTACGGGTAAATCCCGTACATGGGCGTTTACGTGTTCGGATTCGGTCACGGACCTGTTCCCAGCCTGTGAAGTCATTAAACAAAAGCTTATGGACATGTATGCCACGCCTGATCTGGTTTTCCAGAATCAGCTGGCGTTTCTGAGGTGCCGTCAGGGCACTAAGGACTTGGAAACATATATCCAAGAACCTAAGACCCTGTTGGCAGGGATGTATGCGAAAGAGTACACGGACGATGTGTCCATTCACGTGTTGATGGGAGGCCTGAAAGAAGGACCAGAACGTTCGGAGCTCTTCCGATGCCGACCCCAATCCCCTGGGGAGGCGTTTAAGATGGCGTTCAACGCCGAATGGAACTTTCGTTCCTCTAAGGTGGGTCCCGAACCCATGGACCTGATTCAGGTTGAAGTGGAGGGAAAACCTTCCGCTAAGAGTCACTCTGACTCTTTTTCGCAGAGTTTCAAGTCGGAGCTCTTAGCTATGTTGCAGCGGCGTGGGCCGCTAAGGTGCTTCCTGTGTGGAAGCACGGATCATCTGCGGAACAGATGTCCGAAAAAATCCCCAGCGAGACACTCGATATAAGGGGCCGAGGGTGGGTAAAAAGCCCTTGACCAAGCCGTCGGGAAACGACGGCTCCCAGTAGGTGCGGGGCGGCCTACTGGGGGATCCCTCAGTGCTGTTAAAACCCAGGGTAGGGGCCGACAGCATAAAGCCCCGAGGGAAACGGTGCTTTCTAGCACCGAGTTGGTATACCAGCCAGGTTTGCTGGTCGTCCTTTCGGACGTGAAAGGCTTTGATAAACCTTGGAGGGTCTTGATAGACTCTGAAGCGTCTGAAAATTATGTCAGACGGGCTTCTGTTGAGAAGAGTAGGCTGTATGCCGAGGCCCTAGAGGCACGTTCTCGTGACGTTGTCACGGTCCGTCTTGCGACGGGCGTACAGGTTTCTGTGATCAAGGTCTCTATTGACCTTAAGCTGCAGTTTGAAGACTTCGACAGTTTAGAACGTTGCCTAGTCCTGGATTTGGACTCGAGGTATGAACTCATTCTGGGCATGAAGTGGCTGGAACGCCACGATCCATGGATAGACTGGAAGTCTAAATCCATTGGCAACGCACCCGCGATCGGGTGAAGCATTGGCGAGTCATGAACCCACCTTTGCTCGATCGCAAAAGCGATACGGCGTGAGATGCCAGATATTGGGATGTATGAAATGATCAGTCCCAATGAGGTCAAGGAAGTGTTCCTTGACGAGGGGGATTCGGCGGTTAATCCCCACGCTGATATAGGCGAGACTGGTGAGTCGCCAGTGATAGAGGTGGATTCCTCTGATGTTAAGCGCGAGGCGCTTTCTAGAGACGAGAAGAAAGGTTTGTCTCTTCTGCAGGTCGGGTCTCCCGACCACGCCGTGTTCGGCGAATAGTTGCGACTCCAGTGGTAGGGGTAGAGACCCCTGTGGTTAAGCGCGAGGCGCTTCCAAGCGAAGAGACCCGTAGTTCGTCTCTTCCACACGTCGGAAATGATTCGGACCACGCCGTTATAGGCGAGACTGGCGAGTCGCCATTTGTAGAGGTGGATTTCTCTGAGGCGACTCCAGTGGGAGGGGTAGAGACCCCTGTGGTTAAGCGCGAGGAGCTTCCAAGCGAAGAGACCCGTAGTTCGTCTCTTTCGTACGTCGGAAATGATTTCGACTACGCCGTTGTAGGTGATACCGGCGAGTTACCGGTGGTAGAGGTAGATACCTCTGTGGATAGGCGCGAGGCGTTTCCAATAGATGGGGCAATTGACTCCCCCTATCTGGGTCCCGGGATGAGTCCCGAGGCCAGTAGTCAGCAGTCCTATAGGATGCTGAATAGTGTTACAGGTGTTGTCACAGAATGCGTAAGCCTTGAACAGTTGCCTGGGATAGGTGAACTGTTGTCGTTGGAGGATATGTCCTTCAACGAGTTTGAAACTGCTTTGAAAGCAGATGAAATCGACGAGGTTGTCGTATTACGTCCGGAAGAGGAGTCGAACTCCTCATCCACGATGGACGAGTCAGTTTTGGTGCAAACCAAACAGGCATTGGATGCCCGAAGCGGTCTCAAGATCCTCGCGGATCCTGAGGACCCTTGCCATTCATTACTAAAGGAATTTGGAGATGTCATTAGTGACAACCCGCCGATGGGGTTACCATCGGATTGGGGAGTCCGACATGAAATCGATTTGGTTCCTGGAACCAAATACTGCGTCACTAGGCAGTGGCCTCTCCCGAAGGAGCAATGCGACGTTATCGACGCATTCTTCAAGGGGAAAGAAGAGGCAGGGATGGTACGGGAGAGTAAGTCTCCCCATTATTCTCCCACTTTTTGTGTTCGTAAACCGAACGGAAAGTGGCGCATTGTGCATGCGTACAACAAGCTGAATGCAGCTACAGTACCCATGCAGACTCCGATTCCTCGGAAGGATGTCCTCCAGAATAATATGGTGGGGTGTACGATGTACAGTGCCTTAGATCTGGTGGACGGGTATTATCAGGCCCTCATGCGAGCATCCGATATTCCGCTTACAGCGGTCAGCACGCCTAGCGCCATGCTGTGGGAGTGGCTTGTTATGCCACAGGGGCTTTCGAATGCGCCATCGACTTTCAATCGCTTGGTGACTCAACTCTTCCGCCCTCATAGAAAGTACGCTCAGACGTACTTCGACGATATATTCGTTCATAGTCGCGCGGAAGGGGACTCGTATGATGTTCAGACGCACCTTATACACCTTCGAGCTGTGCTCGAATGTGTGCGAGAGCATAAACTCTATGCAAACGCATCCAAATGTACTTTTGGTGCTGAAGAAATTTCTTTCCTCGGATGCTTCATCGGTAAGGATGGAGTGCGGGCGGATCCCGCGAAGGTGAAAGCCATTCTGGAGTGGCCTTCGACTGTAAATCTTAGAGATTTACGGAAGTGGCTTGGATTAGCCAATTATCTCCGCAAATACTGCGATAACTACGCTGAAATGGCGAAGCCATTGACGGACCTTCTTAAGAAGGATGTTGACTGGTGTTGGGAAACCAAAACACCAAAACGCTTTTGCAGCGGTTAAGGGGAGCTTGTTAAAAGCTCCCGTTCTTGCTCTCCCAGACTCTGGGAAACCTTTTTGCGTCGTCTGCGACGCCTCCGATTTTGCAATCGGATGTGCTTATTACAAGCAGACGACGCGGGACGAGAACGCGTTATTGCGTTTGAGTCGAGGCAGCTTAAAGCTGCGGAACGGAATTATCCCGTTCATGACAAGGAGCTACTTGCAATGAAGTATGCTCTTGTCAAATTTAGGGTTCACCTACTCGGCTCAAAGCCGTTCGTGGTTTATACTGACCACGCGACTTTACGGACAGTGACAAAGCCGCCTCATCTCTCGCAACGGATGGTCCGTTGGCTCTCCTTCTTTGCGGAGTACAACTTTGAGGTTAAGTATAAACCTGGCAAGCAGAACGTGCTTGCAGACGCGTTGTCGCGTCGTCCCGATTACGATCTCGCTCTCGCTACATTCGTCACCTCGTCTGTGGTGGATCTCATACGCCAGGCGTATGAAAAAGACCCACAGTGTACGGCGCTTATCAGCACGTTGGGTGGAAAGGGACTTGGCTCATCTGAGCCAACCCTGTAAAGTCGAGCTAAAGCTCGTTTACACAGTTACAGGTACTGTGACGGTTTGCTATATTATAGCACGAGCGCGGAGGACACTCCGCGGGTGGTAGTTCCTGTAACAGGACTGATCCTGTTACATTCTTACACTGTATCTTGCGAGGAAGCGCGCAATACAATTAGGGCAGGATTAGTTGGTAACAACTAATCCTATAATAAAAGTAAATATATTAATATTCACTTATCTGTTAGAACGCAAAATTAAGAGTGTTTATTTAATGGGTGGTTTAGAGGCTAATAGTATAGTAACTAACTAATTAATATAATAATATCAAGTCTTTAACTAACTGTACTATTAGTTAACCTGCAAGATTAGGTATTTATACCGAATCGACTTTTCCTTCTTAGATTATAATAACTTATAATATCTTATTTAAATTTCAGACAACGCGTCTGAAATTAAACTGTGATATTCTAACTTGAATATCAATTATGTAATGGCACCCCATTACATCACCCCCCACTTAAGGTGGTTGGCCAATAATAATTCTTATTTTGGCCAATCATGGGTGGCACTTGTTGGTCGGAATTTCTCATTCACCAACTGATTGACCATCGACTCGATGGTCAAGACACACGGTGGCGGCGCTCTAAAGAGCGCTGCTGAAAACATTGAAGGAGCTTCTTCCTCCACCTCAGCACCTAGTGCTGAGGTGTTGAGTGACAACGGTGACGCTGCTGATGCAGCGTCAACTACGCAAAGGTCGGAAGACGTACCGTCTTCGACCACAGATGCTACTAAGGCGGCATCTGTCAAGGAACAGGGAGATGTTGCTAATGCAACATCTCGCATGATGGCAACTTCCGAATGGCGTGTTGCCAAGAGGTCCATGTTCGGAGTTCTGACTCCGAACAAAGTGATGGGGATACAGATGTCCCCACTAAAGGATCTAGCGAGTTGAAACTCGCTAGGTTCTCATCGCCTAACAGCGATGACGACTCTGGTGTCGCTGTCAGCTATGACAGCGACAATGATTATCACAGGTGGTTGCGGGAACGCAGAGCCCCACCTGGACCAAGTACTTCTCCACGTCGGGGTGATTTAACCCCGGCGCGTGGTGTTGAAGCAGGCGGTGCTCGCCTGCTAAAAGGGCTCGAACAGAAGCGGCGTCTGCCGCTTCTAAAGCGTATCATCGTACGGAACCACATGTTCCGTACAAAGTGGGTTTTTGGACCCCTGGCTGGGCTATTGCCCCCAACAGTGGCGGTCACCGTAAACGGGACTGCCAGTATGCGTTGTTCGATATCAACGTGCTGTATGACTGCGAAGACATCCAGTCACGTCAATTCGATCGAAGTACAGACGATAGACGTCTGTACTTTATTGACCTCTTTTTCCAGGTTCGATATTATTCGAGCCGGAAAGGGTCAAGGAAGAACAGGGACAATAAAGACGCCCTGACTCAGAGTTGGAATGCTTTTGTTGACAACTACAACAAAAGCCCAGATGATTACGTGAATTAAGTTCACGTAATGCGCGAGCGCTTTTTAAAGCACTCACGAACAGGCAAAATGGCATACATCCATTTTGCTTGCATCAAAAAAGGGTTAAAGTGTGGTGTCCCTTCTCACCTTGTTTGCCCGCGGTGTCCGCAGGTCTCTCCTCGTCTGTCAGAGGAGGAGTTGCGGGGGTACGGTGGCTTTTCCGTACCCGCCGAAATTCAGGGTTTAATTGATACCCTGAATGCATCAACACCTACTGTTGATGCTACTTCGCATTATGAGCTTGAGACTTCTTCTCAAACTCAGTCAAAAGGTCTGGGGAGTCGGCCCTCAGAACCTCAATCGGCTCCCAAGAGTCGAACTCTTGGGGATATCCCAGCCAGCGTACCAAGTACTCGGTACGCTGCCCCTTCTTCAAAGGCACCGAGCGCTTCGAGATCAAGCGCTCGAGGATATATCGCTTATTCCCTTGATTATCAATCAGGGGCGGCGGAGGTTGAGAATTCCCTCTCCGTTGTTGTTGCGGAGCATGGTTCTTCGCTCCGCAAGCTCGAGGAGGGTTATTCCTCCTTGAGCAGCGATATGTCTCACTGTGTGAAGACATATCGGTATCTTCGCGAGGATGTCCGCAACATCCTCGGGGCGCACACTGCCCTCCGGCAGAAGAATGATCTTCTTTACATTGAGCTTTCCCCTATAAGGAAGAGCTCGATCGGCGCACGACTGATCTTGAGCAGTGGAGGGCGGAGGTAACGACTCTCCGCTCTGCTCACCAACGGCTGGAGGCCGATTACAAGTCTCTCTTGGAAGACTTGGAGAAGCACGGCATCTTCCGTGGCTATGCGTCTCGTCGTAAGACGAAGACGAGTGATACGGCTTGAGCCGCCCAACATAGAATGTTGGGTGAAGCCGCATTGCTGTGTGAATGTCTAAGGTATAGGCATTCCCCCGAATCTCTTGGACCTTGAAGGGTCCAATGTACTTAGGAAGCAACTTCCGTGTAGGGAAGTTGCTTATTGCATGTGTAGGCAAATTAGTAGTACTTAATAATACTAATTCACCTTTAAAAAAAGGAGTTTTTGTTCTTCCTTCCTTGTTTATCTGTATTTTGCTTCTGCTTATCAAAAGCAGAGGCAAGTGCATCCTTTACATAGCATATTACAGCTTGTCGCTGTAATACGAATTCATCTACTGCTTTATCAGCAGTAGGTGCATTGTCCTCGTTGTCTGGAGATATTGCTGCAGACACATATTCATCGTATGCAGCTTCAGTTTTAATTGAAGCTGCTTCCGCTTCTACTCTATTTTCAGTAGAAGGGCCATAGTTTTGTTCACAAGTTGCAGTCGCAACTTGCGCATTGACTCGCTCAAAATTTGAGCGGGTCCCTCCCCCACTTAGATTTGGCGTACCGCCAAGTAAAGATGGGGTTCGTGGATGCCTTAAGGCATTCACGTAGAATGGTGTATGCTTAGTTGAAGCATGCACCGAATTGTTAATCGCAAATTCAGTGAGTGACAGGTAGTCACTCCACTGTTCAAAGGCATGTGCGTATGATCGCAACATGTCTCAGAGAACGCGGTTAACCCGTTCCGTCTGCCCATCCGTTTCCGGATGGTCCGCAGTTGACATCTTCAACTGGGTTCCCAACAATGAGAACGTTTCTTGCCAGAAACGTCCTGTAAATCTCGGATCTCTATCCGAGACAATGTCTTCCGGCATTCCGTGCAAACGGAATACCGTATCAACGAATATCCGCGCTGTTTGATCGGCGGTTACGTTCGCTGATACTGCAGTAAGATGTACCATCTTACTGAAACGGTCTACAAAGACCACTATTCCAGTCTTCCGACTATTATCGGGTGGAAGACCGAATACGAAGTCCATTGAAATGGACTTCCAACACTCTGTCGGAACGGCAGAGATTGCAGCGGAGCCTGTGCAGACTGCGCAGGCTTAACGCGCTGGCAAATCTCGCAAGCGCGTACGTATTTTCGTACCCACTTGTACTGGTTCCGCTAGTAAAAGTCACGTGCGAGAGAAGCGTATGTCTTCTCTCGACCTTGATGCCCCGAAATCGGTGCATCATGATACTCAAACATAATTTGATGTTTGAGATCATCGTCGTTTGGAACGACGATGCGACTTTCATCTTTTTGGTCTGTGCTGTAGAGCAGCAGACCATCGTGCAGTCGATATCGATGCACGCAAGCGCGGAAGAACTCTGGGAGTTCGTCGCGTTTCTCACTTGATTGATTACGTAAGTAATCAATCAACAGACGTGTCTCCTCGTCTGTTTTGTACGCCTCGCGTACTTGTCGTATAATTGACGACGACAAAGCAGTGCAACGGATCGCGTTTGCACTGGCCCCTTCGGTTACGGACGGTTTAGTCTCGTAATCGGTCCTTCGTGATAGCGCATCCGCTATCACGTTCAACTTTCCGGGTTTGT
Organism: Peronosclerospora sorghi; assembly: GCA_026184515.1. NCBI lineage: Eukaryota > Oomycota > Peronosporomycetes > Peronosporales > Peronosporaceae > Peronosclerospora > Peronosclerospora sorghi. Next base: position 21,777,423 of record CM047580.1, read on the forward strand.
AGTCAACCGTGAAGTTGTACTCAGCAAAGAATGACAGCCATCGATCCATTCTTTGTGAAATATGTGGTGAATTCACGGCCGTGCCTAGTGACGCATGATCCGTGTAAACCACAAACGGTCTATCGCCCAATAGATAGTTCCGAAACTTAGCCAGTGCGTACTTCATGGCAAGGAGTTCCTTGTCATGCACTGGATAGTTGCGCTCGGCTGGGCGCAACTGACGCGATTGATAGCAGATTACGCGATCACGATCATCGAGATCACGCTGCATCAAAGCACAGCCGATAGAAAAATCGCTCGCGTCGCAAACGACGTGGAACGGACGCTCGTTATCGGCTATAGCCAAGACAGGCGCTTTAGTCAAGCTTTGCTTGACTGCATCAAAAGCATCTTGACATTGGGTATCCCAATGCCATTCGACATCTTTCTCAAGTAATTGAGAAAGAGGTCGTATCAACCCAGCATAGTTGCACGAATAATTGTGCAAATATGTTGCCAACCCAAGGAACTTTCGAAGTTCCTTAACTTTGTTTGGAGTAGGCCATTCAACGATCACCCTGATTTTTCTGGATCAGGACGCACCCCGTTCTTGCCCACAAAGCATCCAAGAACGGGTATCTCAGGTGCGCCAAAGGTGCACTTCTTCAGATTTGCATAGAGCTTATGCTTACGCATAAGCTCTAACACTCGACGTAGATGCTCCCTATGGACATCTACATCGCTTTTATCATGTTCACCCTTGCTATGGATGAACACGTCATCGAAATAACTTGGTGCGAATTCTCGCACCGGGCGTAATAGATGCGTTACGCATCTGTTAAACGTAGCAGGGGCATTTCGAAGCCCCTGTAGCATAACAAGCCACTCCCAAAGCATTCCGCTTGGGGTGCTTACCGCCGTGAGAGGGATATCCTTCTCACGCATTAGTATTTGATAAAATACATCTCTTAGATCGAGAGCACTAAAGATGGTGCTCCCGCACATGCCATCTATGATGACACCCTTCCGCGGTATCGGTGTCTGTGCCGGTACCGTCGCTGCGTTTAGCTTGTTGTAAGCGTGAACGATTCTCCACCCACCTGTGGACTTCTTCACACAAAAGGTGGGGGTAGAGTGCGGTGAGGTAGACTCCCGCACTTGGCCTGATTTACGACGAGCTTCGAAGAACTCGTCGATAGCTTTTACCTGATCACGCGGCAACGGCCATTGCCGCGTAACACAATACTTCGTGCCTGGCACGAGGTCAATCTCATGACAAGTTCCCTTATCCTTAGGGAGCTCGCTAGGTACTTCTTCTGGGAATACGTCAGCGTATTCTCGAAGTACCTCATAAAATGGGGAGTTCGCTTTAAGCGACTCCTAGCTCTGCGCTTCAAAGTTCTGAACTCTGGTTTGTTCATTGGGAACCTCTTTCCCAATGTTTTCCACTTGTAATGTGGATATTCGTTCACGAATATCCACTACATCATCTGTTGCAACGATGATACAGATCTGTTCGATCTGACCATCGTGCAAGTTTCTCATAAACTTCTTCCAGCTTAGCGCTGGAAGAGCCATCACCTCCAAACCTTCTTTAGGAGGGTGTTCCATCAACAGAGACTGGGTAGCTAATCCGGTCTCCGTTTTCGTCAAGACGTTGATCGTCTCGACGGAACTGCCCATGCAATCAGACGCACTCGTCTGATTGACTGCTACACGGTGATTACGATTCACCGTGTGCGAATACTCATCATCATGGTGGCCACTGCCTACCATGGAATTTTGGCGATCAGATGTGCTCGTCTGATCGGCCGCCTGTTATGCGACACGGTGGTCTTTATCACCCGTGCGCGTGGCTAACGCAATGTGGTGGGCACTGGACACCACGGAGTTTTGCTCACGATTGCACTCGATCGTAAGTTCACTCTCATCAACACGGAATTCATTCGTCGTGTTGGAACCTTCGGTCGCACAGTGGGTGTTTCCCACTGTGGATACTATTTCATTCTCACGGTGGGTGTTTCCCAACTTGGATATCACTTCATTCTCACGGTGGGTGTTTCCCACCGTGGATATAACTTCATTCTCACGGTGGTCTTTATCACCCGTGGAATGTTTCTCTCCAACACGCAACGACTCTTCTGTTGCGTGTGGTAGTCCCTCTGGACTCTCACCAGCGTAGGTACCTTCCGCTGATCGTGTCAGAACAGACCTGGTGGCGCCATCGCTATCCACCAGACTGTCTGACGCTGCGGTTGTATCCTCTGATACAGCCGGATTACACACAGGGTGATCAGATCCTGTGCGTCGGCCGCAGTCGATCGATAGGTTAACCCAGTCGATCGAAGGTTTAAACTTGGACATCCATGGGATTCCAAGTATCACATCGAACTTGTCATCTAAATCGAGGACGATAAATTCATCCTCGAATGACAGTTCATTCAACTCGAAGCGTGTTTTAATCACACGCTTTGGAATAGTCACGGTTGAACCTGTTGCTAACCGGACTGACAACATACTTCGTGGGGTCTCTACCTCCACGAAGATCAACAGCGTTAGACTCTGAGTTCTAACGAACTTGTTTTACGCTCCTGTGTCAAACAAAGCTCGCATGCGGACATCGCTCCCGTGCGGCTTAACCTCCAGGGTGATAAGAGGCTTCCCATCACCCTGCACCTTTTGACAGGACATAGTCCCGTCTGGGGCTATTACCCTCACATGCCCTATGTCGACATTCCCAGTAGGGCGCCCCGCCCCTACTGGCGATTCTCGTTTTTTGCACCAACAGGGTGATGTCCCTGTTGGTATCGCCGTGCAGCGGACGGTTCCGTCCGCTGACTGCTTGGCACCGGACGCGGTGCCATACACTCATGGGCAAAATGCCCCATTTTCGCGCATCTATTGCAGCGAATATTCTTCTTAAATTTCGGTTGCTTCGTGTTCGAAGCAACCGCAACCGATAGGTCCATCGGCTCTGGACCTTCACCGCCCATGCTCTGGCGCGGGTGGCTGTTTCTTGAGACGAAGTGTGAGCTTCGTCTGACTGACTGCTGATTGTTGACATGCCGTTGCGGCATGTCAAAAGCGAACGGGGTGTTGAGCCCCTCGGCTGTACCCAGCATGCGATGACGCTGATCGCATGCTGAACTCCTCACGGATGCACATATCAATGGCATCCCTTAGAGTCTTTGGAGGGTGCCGGTTAAGACTCTGTTTGACGGGACCATCATTGAGTCCCTTCATGAGGCCAGTGACCTGCATAGCAGGGGGCACCGGCTCATACACAATATTTGACAGCAAATATTTCGTCTTTTGAGCGTAAGCTTGAAGGTCAAGCTTACCTTGCCGGAGTTCCATAAACTCCTGCCGACTACTTAGCTCCATTTCTGGAGCTTCAAAGTTGAGCTTTAGCTCAGCTTTAAATTCCTTATAAGTAAGGAACGCAGAGTCATCAGTGGCTCTGCGACTCATCGCCCATGACCTGGCTCTGCCGACTAGACATGTTGTGGCGAAGTACGCCTGTTGATGTTCGTCAACAATATGTTGCGCAGAGATGGCATCTTCCACCTCTGCGAACCATCTACGAAGGGGCTCGCCCCCTTCGCCGGTAAAGGGCGGTACTCGCGCCTTTACTACTTCAACGCTATGCGTTGCAGGTGCAGTTGCGGTCCGCGCTGCCTCTGTCGCGGGCCGTTCTGACTTTTCTAGGTGGTTTCGCCTAAAGCGATTCACCACCTATACCACTTCCTCCGGGGACTTATTCTTGAGGAAGGTAGTGATGTCGGTCCCCATAGACCGAATCATTTCCACCGTCGCGTCTTTACTACGCGACGAGAAGTGAGCGAAGTGTTTATTCACCTCTTCCAGCGTTCTTTCTCGCTCGCCAGCCGTCATGTCTCGCGACATGATGCCGAGCGGCTCTTAATCTTCGCTCCGCTAGTTAACTAGCAGAACGGAACTGTGGTCGTTAAGACGGACCACAAAGTGCTACCAGGTGTAACAGGACTGATCCTGTTACATTCTTACACTGTATCTTGCGAGGAAGCGCGCAATACAATTAGGGCAGGATTAGTTGGTAACAACTAATCCTATAATAAAATTAAATATATTAATATTCACTTATCTGTTAGAACGCAAAATTAAGAGTGTTTATTTAATGGGTGGTTTAGAGGCTAATAGTATAGTAACTAACTAATTAATATAATAATATCAAGTCTTTAACTAACTGTACTATTAGTTAACCTGCAAGATTCGGTATTTATACCGAATCGACTTTTCCTTCTTAGATTATAAAATTTTTAATCTCTTATTTAAATTTCAGACAACGAGTCTGAAATTAAACTGTGATATTCTAACTTGAATATCAATTATGTAATGGCACCCCATTACAGTTCCTCATGATGAGGAACTGAAGTATAGAGTCCTCTTTGAGGCACATGACGCCCCTATTGGGCGTCATTTAGGTCGGGATAAGACCTACAGCGCTTTAAGCGCTTTGTATTGGTGCCCAAAATGTATAAGTGGGTCGGTGCGTATATACGCACCTGTGAGACGTGTCAGAGGGTTAAGACCTCTGCAAGTTCAGCTGCGCCTTTGGCGAGCTTGTCGGTTCCAACGGAGTGCTGGAAATCCATTAGTATGGATTTTATCTTCAGTTTTCCGAAGGAAGGCCGGGAACACCGGCATTTTGGTTTTTGTAGACCGTTTGAGCAAGATGGCTCACCTGGAGGCGGTGCCAGAGTCCATTGATAGACAATGAACAGCAAAAGTGTTCCTAGACCGTGTCTTTCGACAGCATGGTCTACCCGATTCCGTTGTGTCGGATCGGGATCCCCGTTTTACGGGAAAGTTCTGGGGAGCGTTGTTTAAGGTGCTGGGCACCAAGCTCCTCATGTCCACTGCGGATCACCCGCAGACGGACGGTAAGACGGAACGCGTTAATCGCGTTGTTGAGGATATTCTCCGGAGGTTATGTCCGGATTCTGCAAAGGATTGGTGTGAGATGCTTCCAAAGGTCTAATTTGCTATAAACAATTCGCTCCATGCATCTACGGGGTTTACCCCGTTTTACGTGAACGGATTAGTGAATCCGAGGGTTCCGTTGACGCCACGTGTGTGTGGCCAAGGGCTTGAGGAGGGAAGATTCCTCGATGTCAGCCCTGTATCTGTGCGAAATCACACCGATAAGTTTTTATAGACGCACCTTAGTGTCTTACGACACGTCTGCGATGCCATGGCGGAAATCCAAGACAAGCAGAAGGAGCAAGCTGACCGCAAGGGGCGGAGTAACGAAAAAGTGTACAAAGTAGGATAAAGTGTTTTATTAAATGCTAAAAACCTTCCTACACATGCAGTTTCCAACGTGTTGAGGAATAAACTGCGCCCCAGGTTTGTGGGCCCCTTTAAGGTACTAGCCCGAAAGGGCTTGTCGTATACCTTAGACCTCCGAAGGCGATGCGTGCGCATCCAACCTTCTATGTGGGTATGCTTAAGCCATACCAAAACCCGGAGGCGGGTCCCCTCTTGGAGGAGGGTGGGAAGTTGGATAGCCGAAAGGCACGACAGATCGGAACATCTCCGACAGGGTTGAAATACGACCCTGAAGCTCCGCAACAAGAGACTCGAGGGAGGCAAGCCGCCCCTCGATGCGTTCATTCTCACTCCCCTCGTTGCGGAGTCCCTTCTGGGAGTCTTGGATGCGACGGCTGTGTCGATCCCAGCGCTCATGGAACTCACGTCGCAATAGCGCGACCCCCTCCTCCAGTCCTCGATACGGAGGGTACTCCACATTACCATGTGGAACGCCTGATGGCACGACGCCATCACCGGGGTGAGACCCAGTACCTGGTGAAGTGGAAAGGTTATCCACATTCCCAGAGCTCGTGGGAGTCCGAGACTCCCCTGCGGCAGGATTGTCGTGACGTCCTTGACGCTTTCGAGCGGGAGCATCCCACTGAGAGTCAACGACCAAAGGGTCCGAAGAAGCCCCTTCACTCCCAGTAGATGGGAGTTTGCCGGAGGCAGATGCAGAGCTTGCATTGCTCTCCGGCACCACATCGAGAGCAGGGCGCGTGTAGTAAGAGGCAGGTAATTGCCCTTGCGCTTTGGCCTGGGCATAGGCCAAGCGTAACGCCCTCTCTACCCGAACGTCGGGTTCGGAAAAGCTGTTGTACAGCGCATCAAAGCTGGGGAGGCGCTTCTCCCTTTCCGCCCAAGCGCGGAATGCCTGTTCTGTGTCCTCGACGCTTTCGTCCCGTAAGAGAACAAAGGGAATCTCGTGGAGGATATCCACGAGGGCACCGCGTGACTGTTTCCCGAGGCGCGTCCGGTAGGACCTAACAGTAAACTGCTTAGGCGTTAGCAGTCTGGCCCGGAGTTGTTTCCGGCGCGCAATTACACGCGGCAGTATAGCCGCTGGACCTGGGGTATAGGAGGCTAAACCCCTCTTGACCGCTTTCTTAGACCTCTGTTGAGGGTCACGAGGTCCCTTCCGTGCCCGTACGGCAGGTCGGGCCTCATGAACCGAGGCCGGTTCATTGGTGATGGTCGCCTGCGGCGACCCGGATGCATCACCCCTAGTGTGTAAAGGTGGCGCACGAGTTAGTGCGTTTTCCCCACGTGTGGGGAATGGGTTGGATGACCGACAGCGCCGTTCGGCGCTGTCGGAGTGGTCAGCCGTTGGGGAGATCTTCCCAAGGGCATTCACTTCCAAGTTATCGGAATAGTTTTCTTCCATAGCACCACTAAAGGTGCACATGGTCAGCCAGAGGTTCTGGCAGTTGGAGTTCTCCAACAAAATTTTGCTTATTGCGTAAGCAATAGTCTTGATGGGGGAGGATGTAACATGGTTACATTCGAGTCACATTTAGTAGGTGGTGTACGTGAGTACACTACGGTTTGGGTCAGTATTGACCGGTTCGAAAGGTTTTGAACCATTGGTTATTTTAACCAATCAGGGCAGGAGCCCTTGTGGGTGGCGTGTCAGCCATCCACGTGTTGGTACACAGGTGGTGTACACTACATTTTAGCTAGGTACAAATTTGGTAAGTTCAACTTAGTATTACATATAGTTTACATTAGTTTAAATTAATTTAGGCTAACTATATATTAAATATACATTCAGTTTACATTTTCACTCAACGACTACAGACGCACGACCTAGACCGGTCGCGCGTGTAGTGAGTGCAGTAGCGTAAAGGGAGCCCTCCCTTTAGCTACACCCTTAGTAAGGGAGCCTTGCGTTAAGGCATTAGCGAAAGCTAATTGTAAACCAAAGCGAGAATCTTGTCCCCGAGTAGGAGAGATCTCTCCTACTAAGCACTTTATAAGGGCGTATCGGGTAAGTACGGCGAAAGCCGCTTAAAGGAAAGTCTTCCTCTGTGCGCTAGCCTCACCGTGCGTATACGCACCGGCTACAGGGTGGATATATGTAATAACATACGGTTGCCATTGACATATGCCATCTCACACACTTTATCCTCCAAAAGACCATACGACAAGATGTTTTTCGCGAGAATTTCCACGTAATATGACGTTATCCACTCGCACCGTCTTTGGTTTACCATTGGCGTGGATTTTTTTCAAAATCCAGCCTTTAAACGTAATTTCCAGCTGTTTTCTATCAGCCTGGAAAAACGTGCCGTCAACTGGCTCGGTATCACGCAGATACTTTCGCTGATTAACCAAATGCATGCTGGCACCGGAATCAAGAATACAAGTGTTTTGCAACAGATTTGGGTGCAAAATTCGAACCAGCCAGCGATAAATCGACTTTTTTGTTGAGCTTGTTTGGACAATTCGGTCTAATATGACCTACTTTGCCACACCCATGACACTTCACCACTTTTTTCTTCTCCTCGACCAAATTGAATGTCGGGATTGTATGCCTTCACAGTTCTTGTTTCGCCTTCAAGAGCTTGCGCAAAGTGCGTCAACTCTTCAGCATGTCGAAAGAAAATCAGTCCACGTATGGTCGTACTTAGCCATTAAAATTGTCTTCAAATCAGGTGACTCATAATGGACCACATTGTCCAGTAGTCGAGCGGCTCACTGCCGCCAACTGCCTCGGATATCTGCACCAAGTACAAAAAATGTTCGTTCCACGAACGCTTGGGGCTCTTTCGACTGGTGATTAATTTCATCGCCTGTGCAGAGGTGATGGTTATATGAAATACATTGAGCATATTATTCATCACGTGCACGAGAGTGGGCGATTCGTTCCACCATGTGTCGACCCGTCTGTTGTAGTACTTCTCAGCGGTACCACCGAGATAGTGGCCTAGCAAATCCACCTTGTCCTCGCTAGAATAGTAACCGCAGGCAGATTCGGCTATTGAAATCTGCCGGATGAATCTTGTTCCCCAGTCCTTGAAACCCGCTCCAAGTCCGCGGTACACCTCGGTACCATCAAATATCTTGATTTAGAGCTTGCACTCTTTTGCGGAAGGCGTCTTGTATACCGGGGGCTGATTTTCCATCGGTGCACCCATACCAAAGTTATTATGGTGAATATTCGGATGCACCTCCGGCTTCTTCTCGGGAGTGCTTCAAGCGACTCCATTCGCATACGCGTACCAAGACGCATTGAGTTGTTGAAGCCGAAGTTGTTCGGCTCCGGTTGGACCCTGCTAGCTTCAAGCTTGTCCATCCGGTCACACAATTTCTGGAAAATCTCCAGTATCTTCATCCCTTCGGCGCCCATCGCAGCCGGTTTCTCCTCCTGGGATCCGTCGTCGCTCGAAACATCATGACCCTTTGGGCTCATAACCTGTTGAAAGGTGTTTCCGTCCATCGTAGCATAGTAGTGTAGGAAACGTGAGGTCGTAGATGTCGAATAGCAATATTACCAAATCGCAAGTCAATATCTCAGCAACCAATTACAGCTAGGTTGCGAGAATGACACCCGTAGAGAGATTAATATGCGTCCGACGAAGTAGATTGAACCAGGGACTTGTTCAATGCAAAGTTCATTCAGAAGTAATTATCTAGCCTAACATGCATATGTATAAGGAGTTGAAGGTATACTATAACTCCAACAGCTGTTGTGTTACCTACATTACTTTTCAGTGCAAAAATAGGCAGTACTCAGAATCGAGCATGGATACCGTATTTTTAGCAGCTAAAAAGTAAGAAATACAGATTGCTAACTAAAACAAATAGTCCTATCTAATTTTTGTAATTAAGTATACAGGCTATTTTTAACAACAACATGTGGCCAGTAATGTCGAAACTCGCAAGGCGGAAAAAAGGATGACTCCTGTTCCCGACTGGTAGTAGTGTTTGCTACTCATGACATTATAGGAACCAGAGTAAAAGAAAACGAGACGTGTGAGCAATTCCAACACAAAATGCCTCGTTGTCCCATAGAGTTGAAGCTCCATGGCTTCGCCGTTATTTCTTCTTCTCTTTCAGCCCTTCCTTTTTCTTCTCCACCATTTTTTGCAGCAAACTCAGAGCGGTAACTTAACGTTGGTGATCTTCTTCCATTTTAAAAACTCGTTGTGCGTTCCTCTTTAAATTCTCGACTTTGGTCACGTTCAACCTTCCTCTTCTCCAACCATTCGTTCTGTACACAATCAAGATACCAACAATCTTCTTAAGCATGCTCGTCGATTGCGACGGCAGCTACTGTTGCGCCCACATCCAAGCAAAGCAGGGTACTGTTGTGGGCGAGACCTAACGCTAAGTGGCTACCACATTCTACGCCGAGACGGGTGCGCCTCAAATTTAACGTGCGTAACGTTCTGTTTTTGGCAAGCTTATTCCCGAGTGCTGCAATACCGGAAAGTCCTTCTCTTCATTTTCAGGGGATTGCTCTCCAGTTTATCAACTCCAGGCTCTCGTTACTTATTCGAGCATCAGCAAGTTCTTTGCTGCCAACTGTCCTAAGACGACAAAGTAACGTGTTGCAAATGAGAAGCATAGCGAGCCACTTCCCAGTCGCATCATTTAGAGGAATGCCGCTCAGATTTAGTGATGCTAGCGAAAGTGTCACTTCCAAAGTGCACGAGCTCCAATGTGGTGGTTACACGCCAATCTACATGCTTTAGTGCTTGGCAAGAAAGACTAAGCCACACCTCTAGGTGAGGATTTCGAGCAATCTCTTGGATTTCTTCACGCACTTCTTGTACGCATTCCTGCTATCGCCAATGCATAGTTTTTACAAAAGTAACTTCTAACTGCGTATTGAATCTTCTGTTGGATGCGCAGGTCCTTTTCTGACGCGTGGCTCACGGCGAAACTCTTGTCGTAATCGAGCTGCGTCATCGTTGTAGAATCCTTGGGTGATCGATCATCTTACTATCGGTATATCCCCGATGCTCGTGGAATCAAGACTTTTCTTGCCAACAAACATCAATATGTTACGTACCTCGGCGAATTTCATTCTGGGGATGTCGAGAGGAGCGCTGCCTTCAGGACTTTACCTTTAGCATGATGATATCGCGGTCTTCATCGGGCAGTTATGAGAATTCAATGTTCTTATCACCGTCTACTACGGCTTCATTGCCGTCCACGCCAAGTACCGGTGATAGAACCAGCATTTGGACTACGAGTTACCGTCAGCCCAACCTTTAAAACAGGCGATGTTTCCCAATAACACAAAGACTCAAAAATTAGCACACGTATGAGCAAATCATCAAGTCTGGTAACCCTGAATAACAACACATTTGGCATATTGCTTTTCTCTAAACATATTAGTTCTACTTCACCTGCTCGTAATTTACTCTTCAAGAGTACCGGTCCGCTTGGACATTAGATACTCTGTCGACGAAGGGGTAGACAACGGAGGAAAAACATCTTCTGTTTCATCTACTGCAGTAGAAACAGATTCTGGAGTTGCCGATGCATCACTGTTACCGGTTCTGGCGGCATCTTCAACAGCATTCGATTCACCTTCGTCTTCGACGGGACCCTGGCCAAATTCATTTGTGCGCTTGGCGTCGACTGGGTATTTCCAGCGCTGATATAAGTAGATGAAGAAGATGAGATCATCGCGGAAGCAACTGAGGCGGTGCATCCACGGCATTTTGATAACAAAAGCAAAAAGATCGTCAATAAATGTGTTTAAAGACTTGTAAACCATGGCGCGCCACGGCAAATGCGCAACCGACTTCAGCTTGTAATTGATATATAACTGAGGCGTCATCATGATAAACCCAAAGGCGTATACGAAGCTAGTCAGACTTGAAATAACCCACGAATACCAGCTCTTGTGCACGCCATACATTAGGGTGTATGAAGCTTGGCCGACAATAAGCGGATACAAAACATACGACAAGTGGGCGATAGCCACACGATCATGCTCAGCAGTAGGCGAGTCTTCGTAACTCTCCACGCCTGATACAACGAGTTTATTGTTGGTATCGCGCGAAAACACAATTGCTTTCTTAATTTTCCAGATTTCAATGACAAGTCCAATACCCGACTGAGCAAGGATTAGCCACGACGTATCATTGTCCATCAGGTATAAAAAAATCACGAGCTGAAAAAATGTATTGAGCCCGATAGTACGCAGGGACAAGCCCTCTAGTGATTTTTGATTTTTCCAGAAACTCACGTCATTTTTAAATGCCAGAAAATCAAAGATCGAGTGCAGAAGCGATACCATCATTGTAATTGCCAGGAGATATGGATTCGTTTCCATGAACATGCTCTTCATATTATCTGTATCTCGTTTAGAAGACGCGCCAGTTGCTTCTTGGTTCCGGAAATTTTGCTCCATTTGCGTGTACAACGCATATTTGTACATGGGCAACGGGTAAAACGAAATTTTCAATGGCAACGCAGTTACGGTATCGTTAATTGGAATTAAATGTTGTTCGAGTAGCCAGAATTCATTCAGAAACAATACAGACGAGTACAGTCCCGCTTCTTTATCCATATTCATCTCTGTCAGCATAAATGACGGTGGTGGCTGGCTTGCAGAATATGTCGTTTGATCCAGTACAACATTCACATAAAAGAATGGTTTCCACATTGCAATGTACAAGTTTGCGTCGGGACGTGATTGCTCGTCTTCGTTGGACTCTTTTGCCTCCTCTTGCGTCTCAAGCAAATTGCGCTTTTTTATTATTTTAGGCGGTGGACGAAAGGTCGTGAGCTCGAGGGCGCGATGGATGGAGCTCATCGCGTCGTACATTCTGTCCGCTGGGTTGGGGGAATGGCCTTCCTTGGTTAGAAAGACGTGAGCATAAAGCGAACCATTACTGAGCAAATGATCATCTACAGTCACATTCAACTCACGTAGCCACACACCATCCTCACGCTCTGGATTGGGTGTGGCATCGTACGTTAGTGAGTCGTCGAACCATCGCAGTGTTTCCTGTTCCCTTTGACGTGCTGCAGCGTTTCTTTGATCAGCGAATGAAAAGTGAGCATCACGAGTGACATACACTCTCAAATTCATGCGGTCACCCAAGTGAAAAGAGTTTGTCAAAGGTTGCAGCTGGGAGGGGCTACTGTTTGGGGTATCCGCATTCTCGGCAACTCCATTACGGTGGTGTTGCTGTTGGGGGGAAAAGAAAAGGTTCATGGTGGACGTGATGGCGTAGTAGATGCAAACTATACGTAGCATGGGCCATATACGGTCCAGGAGGCTTTCCTGGGCGGGCGCCGCGACGCCATTTGCCGCAGCAACTTCGGTCATCAATGTGAGTGAGGTTACGGCTAGATCTCGAATGGATAAACGTCGTGCTATTCTACATTGTGATCTACTCCATTTTGTAATGACCGTTCCTTTCCGATTCAATCACACGTATATATATGAAAGGTAAGAAAGGGCTAAAGCTACTCACATACTAGGCATTGACACCATTATGAGAGGAAGGCGCGTCGCAGGTTCCCTAGTGCCTGCTTTTAAAGCGACGTCAAAGCCGTCAAATCTAAGTCGACGGGTGGCCCTCGCTCGGTCGCTTGTCCTCCGCATATCCGCGTGTCATCCGGTCGTTCCCATCTAACGGATTCACAGGGTATCGCTGCTGCCACCCGTCGCTGCTACTGCTACTAAAAATTGCCAAATTAAATCCACACACCTTCATCTTCCTCCTCTTCTTCCTCCTCTGCTGTTCCTCCGTCTCTCTCCCCTCCCGAGTTTGAATCGGAATCCGAGTCCGAGTCATCTTGCGGGTGGAGGCGGTCCACCATTGACATTCGTTCGTCCGCCTGACTCGTTAGTTTCTTAAATAAACTAATTTGCTCGTCGCTCAAGCCGTCGACAACTTCATCGTCGTCGTCGTCCCCACACATGCTCAGAGACATACGAGCACGCTCAATGACACTGTGCGCTTCGTCCAATTGCCGCGCCAGCGCAAAGTTTTTCTCCTCCACTTCTCGAAGCACGTCCTCTTCGTCCGTCATTGGCATTTGATCCTCGGCTTCCTCATCCGAGTTCACGTCCGTGTAGTCATGACCACCAGATGAGGACGCGGTAGCATCTGCAGTTGCGCTAGGTGAACCAGGGGCATCTGTCGCTGCGGTAGCTGCAGCAACAGGAGACGGCGCGTGCTCGGGTGACGCAGCTGCCGAGGTAGAGGCTGGCGTAACTTTACTGGGTGAATCACTAACGGGCAGTGAGGCATCGGTCTGCTCTGGGGATGCTGACTTTGATTTCGCCAGATCACCATGTCTATTTCTAAACTCGCCATCAGTACTGAAAGACGAGGAGAAGAGACTTTCGCCCGATGTCTCAGCCACTGTACGCGCGCGTTGAGCATTGAGCTTCTTCGCCAGTCCAAGGTTGCCTTCTGCGCGAGCACGTTCCTCTTCCTCAAGGAGCGCTTGAGCAAGTTCTTCCAGACCGCGACGCTCCCGTCGCGAACGATCTGCATTGTTCTTGTGTAATTGTCGCTCCGGCACAATCGATCCAGAGCGACGAAGCTCTTCAATTTCAATAAGCTTGCGCTCGGCCTCAACACGCGCCTTCTCTTCCTCAGCTTCACGGTCCTCAGTAGCCATGCGATTCATACCCCGCGGCCCATCCGATACCGACGCACCCGATACTTCCCCATCTTCAACCTCACCTGGAGATGAGATATGCTCTGTAGCCTCGTCAACCGAAATTGATGGTTCCGGTTCAACAACTGGCACAGAGGGAACCTCCGTTGGTTCCTCTACTGGAGTAGATACCCCCGGTTCAGCAACTACAGTTGGTGCTTCCACCGGAGCAGATCCTGATACGGTCAAGAACTTGTCCCAACAGTCCTTGCAGTAATACTCGCCATCACCATCCATGTCTAGCTTCGACTCGTTTTCGGTTGCACCACAATCAGCGCAGAATTTCGCTGTTGGAACAACCACTGGAATGTTCATCACATTGTGCAGGTCGTCCATTATCTTTTGCACTTGTGCATCCTCTTCGAGAACAGGTGGCACTATCTCTACATCCGCGTAATCATCGCGTTTAAATCCAGAAATTACACCTGCCAACTCGTGAATCACATTGTTCTGGCGCTTCACCACCTCTTCTGGCTTGTGTCGCACTGCCAGTGCGAGTACACGCTCGCGTGACTGCGCTTCAAGAATTTCTTCATACTTTTTCGCTTGGTTTTTAACCTTCTCCAGTGCTTCCTGAAGTACCTTAGCCTCCCTCTCGGCACGTGATAGCGCCTCCTTGGCGGGTGTGTTTCGCGCAGCTTTCCCCTGATTTGAAATACATAGTTTCGCCTGAACGCGAAGAAGATGCGCTTCCTTAGAACCTTCTTCAATGGCAGTGATAGGGATGCCAGCAAAAATGGCATGGTCCAAGTCTGATCCTTGAGACGCTGCGACCAATTCTCGTGCTACGTCCAACGGAATGCGTTTTTTACGCTTTTGCCGCTCACGCTCAGAACGTTCATGCTCGGAACGTTCACGGTCCAATCGGGAGGACCTAACTGGAGCTATCCCATGATCAGATCCACTAAAGTTATCGTAAAGAGGAACATGATGGCGACTTGAAACATGGCTTACTTCACGCTGTGTACTCGGATTGGAGCGAACCGATGCCACCGACATCATTGACTCACGGCGAGTTTTTCCAGGACGGAAGCGCAATACTGCGGGTTTTGGTGAGTGTTTCAACATTCGAAGCGTGTCCTGATACGCTTCACCTTCAACAGGCGTTCCATTCACTGAGACTAGCTCATCGCCAACTTGAGCATTTTGCAACCCACTAGCATTTCCTTTTCCTGTAAGTTTACTAAGTACTGGAACATCACGATATCCAGGTTTCAGTTTAAGACCAAGATCGCCTTCACGCCAAACGATATCATACGATCCAATTTCACTTGGAATACCACTCACACTGCGACTACCTCCCGATAATTCCAGAGACGATTTCTTTCGTGAAATTCGTCGCCCCATGCGTTTAAACTTCAGCACTGCTGGTTTCCGAATCGTCTTTAGCAATGAAATTGTGCTTCGAAAACCTAGGGACTTTGTTTCCTGTCCATTCACAGCAACTAAAATGTCTCCCACTGTCGCACGCTCCATGCCTGTGCCGGCACCTTTACCTGTAATCTTGCGAATACAAGGCACATGACAATCATCGTCATCGGGACGAAGTATCATACCTAAAGGACCTTCGGTCCATACGACTGTATACTGCTCACGTCTACGCGCCGTTGAGCTGGCACTCGAAAGAGATTTTCCAACCACAACATCTCCATTTGAGGCACGAGTGCGGCGCGAAGAACTGCGCGACTGGTCGCGATAGGCGCTCGGGACGCCTGTGATTGCACGTGGTACGCGGAATCGCAGCGTTGCTGGTCGCGGGATTGTCTGCAGCGTTTCCACTACAAGATCATAGCCTTGTCGGGCTGTGTCCCTCCCGTTGATACTCACGAGCATATGACCCACTGCCACCTTCGCTATTGCCGCAGCTGAGTCTTGACGTGTGATACGGCCCACAACAGGCGGCATATCTTCTCCTAAATCAGGCCGCAGCGTCAGACCCAGTGGTCCATCGCCCCACATCACTTCATACTCCATCGCCTCGTAACGGCTGCCTTGGCTTGTCTCTTGTCTTACACGCTTCTAAATGACGCCGGAGTTGCGCGTGAACCCTTTACTGCACGGAGGTTTCGTACGCAGCGACCGATACGTTATCGGCTGCTGCTTGGGCGGTGCGAGTCGTCTCGTTCTTTTTAGCAGCGCTCGCCTTCTGCTTGCTGCGTAAATAAGTCCCCCGTTTTTAAGAAGCCGGAAAAAAACCTTGAGGGTGGGGTTTTACCGTCTTAAAGACACATGGGATTGGTTGATACTCTGATTCTTTGTACTTTTAAACCAATCATGACGTACGACCGAGCGAGCTACGGTGGACCTGCATTAGCTATGAATACAATGTCGCTGTGCAATCGCTCACGAGCGTTACGACATGGAGACGAGAATTGATGAAATTGAGGAAAAGGAGGAGACAGCACGTCTCTCGATGACGTAAAAACAGCAGACTTTTAATCGAGGTCGCGCAGCGAGTAGTTATAATGAGCACATTCAGGTTTATGCCGACAACAGGTCGTAACGAGCAAGTCTAAATTTTTTAGCCGACATGGTCGAGTCCTTAATTGTTCGACACATGCATTCAAGTACACAAAGTAATGTCCAAACCCTTAAATATTTATTAGCGGCGATGTTAAGACTAAAATAAAAAAAGAGTAATTACATAAAATACCACGGTTTTGAGCAAAAATTCACAGCCTACTACCCTTTTCCAAATTTTCACAGAATACCACTGTTTTTCTCCACAGAATACCGCCGTTTTTGCACTACAGTAGAACCTGTCCGATTTAATACTGTCAAAACTAATAACCTGTCATAATTAATAAAAAACGTCGGTCCCGACTTGGGCCACGCCAAAAAACTAATAACTATTAATTAATAGGTTTCGGTCAGTCCCGACCAGTATAAGATTCATAATTCCAGATATTTTTTCTGTAACTTCTACTAAAAGTACTGTGTTGTGCTAGTTTGTGTAATTTTTTTCTGGCGAATACTAAATGAATGATCCTTCATCATCTGAAGCGTGGCAGGAAATGATGCTGAAGTAGAATCTGCTTGTTGCATCCAGTAAATCTGCAGCTTTACCAACATCTGATTTGCCTCCGCGTCGGAGATCGTTGGAGGTTCTTCACTGTCATCCTCGCCTTCTGGATCTTCTGGAACTCCAAAGTTTTGTACGTGTTGAGAATCTCCGCAACAATCTCCTCTTCATCCGGAACATAACTGACTTCCTGCTTGGCGGGATAATTGAGCAGGTTGCGGATGTCCATCGGATTGCTGTACCGAAGCTGGCGTATTTGCTCCTCTAGTTCCTGGATGACTTCCTGCGGAGGCTCAACTTCAGCTGCAGCAACAGTTTCACTGGAAGACTCAGAACGAATTGAGCAATGTCTGAAGCAGTTTTGAATCGTCTGCGGCTTCACATCGTTCTTCCATGCTGCCACGGCCATGCGATTCCCATCCAGAACGTTGATTTTTTCGGGATTGGCAACACTTTCCTCAATCCGCTCCAAAAGCATCCGGTTGAACCGCCGACGATATTAGGCCTTGAAGTTGCGAATGATGCCAGCATCACAAGGTTGAATCTTCGATGTGGTGTTCGGCGGCAGGTAGACAACTTTTGTGTTGACCAAGGTGACCTGCGCCGGAAGGTTCTTGATGGGGATGTGAGCGCTGCAGTTGTCGAGCAGCAGCAGAACTTTGCGTCCATGCATTCTTTTGTCGAAATCCGTCAGCCAAATTTTGAAAAAATTCTGCGTCATCCATGCTTTTGCGTTTGCATGGTATTTGCAGCCGAATGAGTCTCGATTGACATTTTTAAAGCATCGAGGGTTCATTGACTTGCCAATCACCAACAGCGGCAACTTGTCAGAACCATCCCCGTTGCTGCAGACAGCAATCGTGATGCGTTCCTTGTTTTGCTTCCGTCCTTCCAGTTGTTGTGTTGCAAGCGAGTTGTCGGCTTGCATTCGATAAAAAAGGCCATTTTCATCCATGTTGTAAATGTCTTTCCATTCATATTGGTCAATACATTGGCGAAGTTCGGGCAGGATCTCAGCAAGAAGCGTCATGTTGACGGAGCCGCTTTCTCCAAAGCGGCGGTATGATTGAATTCCATGACGTTTTTGAAATACTCCAGCCAGCCATTTGAGAACTCGTACGTTGGCGACGCATCGGGATAAAGCCGCCGTAAAAAAGGCGGCTTTCTCACGAATGAGGTTCTCTGAGATGTTGATTTGTGCCTCGTAGAGTTTGACCCACTGATCAGGGCCTCTTCGACAAGAGGATAAGTGACTGTGCGGTGCGTCTTGATGCTGACATTGGTGTTTTCAACATCAATGCGAAGCAGAGCATCTGACTGCTTCAGCGTGTTTGAGATCGTGCCTTGGCTAACTAAGATGTTGTGGGTTTCTTCTAGCCACTTTATCAGCTGACTGTGTTTGAGCTTGGGGTTTGTGCGCTTGTGTTGACAAGAGCGATGCGGATGGCATCAGTCATTGTCTTACGAGCTGGTTTGTTGACTCTAGGAGGGAGGCATTGGAATGGATGGATGAGGGGGGGTGAATGGAGTGAGGAAAAAAAACAGGAGAGAAGTGCCCATTTTATATGCAAAAATCAGGGCAAAATTTCGCTTTTTTTGCCCTTAGTAAATAGATGACATCAGCGGTTTACTAACTATTGCATGATGTCAGCAAAAAATCATACCTCTCAGATTTAATAACCTGTTAGAATTAATAACCTAGGGGTCGTCCCGAGGCTATTAAATTTGACAGGTTCTACTGTATCATATTTGCAAAACGCCGAATGGGTAATAGAAATATCTTGACAAAATACAAGTACAACCTATACATGTGCTTCCCTGCAAGTACGGCGATTATGCCCGGTATGTCCACAGGTTTTGCAAGCCCTGGTCGATCCTTGCGGTTGGCCTTGGACTACCTGCGCACCCTTTTATCTCCTTCGCGTTACAGGACGTCCTCGGGGCCTTTGAAGGCGCGGGGGCTGCAGTCCATCATCAACCAGCGCAGTCATGACCACTGGTTTGTAAGCATTAGCATAAGTCGCTTTGTAAGTATCAGTGGTGTAGCAAGAGTGAACCAAAGAGATTGGTGGTCTTTTGATGCACGTCGCCCATGCGCAGGCTTGGAGGCAGGGCATTAGTGTACTCTGGTAAAGCATTACAAGTGCATTCACCGCCAGGCGTACCATCGGTAGCGGGAAGAGTGACAACGAATTGTTTGGTGCCTTTGATGACTACCCCCGTTGTTTCATCTGCAGGAGTCACTTTCCACTCACGCTTGCCCTGCATATTCCTCTTGAATATCTCAAGTAGTTTGGGAGGAAGAGGGCTGTTCATTTCCTCAGCAGCAGTTTTTCTACTGTAGATTTTCTTCATCTGATGCCGATACAAAGTGTCAATCATTTCAAGTAGAGGCAGTTCCCTTGCTTCCCGTAGGAATGAATTGGTAATTTCCGCCAGATTGGAGGTACAATGACCGAAACGTAAACCTTTCATCGCGTAAGTAGCCCAATGTTCATGGGGAATTTCATTCAAGTAGGTTGCCGCATCTGCTTTGAGCGCACGAAGCGCAGCAATATGTTCCTTGAAACACTCCTCTGCGTCTGCATAAGCACATTGCTAGAAGATCCTGAATGTAGCATAGTACTCAGACTTATCTATCACCATCTTACACGTAAAAACTTACTTTTTGGCTGCAAGACTATACTTCGTCTGGACGTTGTGGAAAATGTGCCACCAGCACCAGGCGTTGAATGTATTAGGGAGATCTTGAGCAACTGCATTCAATATCCCCTTGCCACGATCATTGATAACCACACAGTCCGACGAGTCGATGGAGGGGAACGCTTGCTTAAAAAAGCGCATGAACACTTTCCAGCTTGCTTCATTCTCACCGGGTACCACAGCCGATCCAAGGACCTCAAGGCTGTTGTTACCGTCCATGCCCACTGCCAACAGAAAGGTCTGAACAAATCGGTTCTTAGTGAAAGTACCGTCTACCGCAAGATACTTTATGAGACTGGGAAACGCGCCGCGTGCCGCTCCTGGGGAATGGAGATACTGTGGAAACGTCTAGGGCCATGTAGAGGGTTTCCTGGATTGACAGCCTGCGTCTTGACCTCTGCAAGAGTATCCTGGTCAGCTGCCTTTAGACGCTCTGTATATGAGTTTAGTAATGCACACAGTTGGCGCTGCGCGTCTGCGCTCTATTGCATGCGAGCTTCAAGAGCTTTATGGGTGGTAGTCTATGGGATGCTTTATCCTAACTTTCTCTCGAAGTAGCGCTTCACATGAGCAGGCTTGGTTTGTCCGTCGGATGGGAAGTCTTCCTCAAGTATAGATACCAGATACTCGTGATCTCTTGGCTTCCCCTGGGCTTCTACAAAATTCCCTGGTAGGAATGTTCGTCATTCAAAAAGCGCAAAGTGATCAACCCAGTCTTCTTCGAAAGCGCGAACCGGACGTAAGCTGGACAATCGTCTCCTTTACATTTCAAGTAGGGACGACTTTTGTTTCTGGCCGCAATGTTGTAAGATATCTGCTGATCTTTCGAATGCTGTCGTGCGGCATTTATCGAATCATCGAACCAGTCATAAGTCTTCCCAACATCCAAAGGAGGTAGTGGTGCCAGAGTTGTGGACATGGTATAAAATAGGGGACAATGTTGTGTAGATGTAAGTATTGGGTATCGTACACGAGAGCTGTGTTTCGTTTACGCGCTAAATCTGAGGCTGGATCTGAGAGGAGATCCTGACGTGAATGTTTCTATGGGAACGTATATGATCCTAGCAAAACAATGTTATTCAGTGAAAAAGGGTGGTATGCTGTGATTTTTTGCACAAAACCGTGGTATCTTATATAATTACTCATAAAAAAATCGGTTCGAATAAAGCGCACCACACTCCCACAAAGTTTACGCAAAATCCTAACTAAATTCAACTATGGGACACCTTTTCCCGTCCAAAGTGAAACGTTTTGTGACCAATGTGAAACGGGTAGCGAAGTAAAATATAAATTTCATAACTTTCGTAACCAATGTGAAATGGCACCCAATAAAAACAAAAAGTACAGATGTTTTATGTGTGAAAGGCGATATTTTTGACAATTCGCGCCCACGCTTACAAAGCATCGATCGTATGCTCCTTCTCGAGGGCGCCGCTGGTCAAGCTATCAGCGTTATCTATAAGATAAAGATCTCATTAACTCGATCGCAATAAACGGTATTAATGCATTCAGCGCCGCTCTACGCTTCGAAGACATGCAGTATGGAATGTAAAGACTGTGAATACATTTTTGTGTTTAATTGTGCCATTTAGAATTGGTTGAAATGCTTTTCACTTTGGTTACAAAAGTTATGAAATTTATATTTTACTTCGCTACCCATTTCACATTGGTCACAAAAATTTTCATTTTGGACGGGCAAAGGTGTAGAATTTTATCGGAAGAAGAGTTTGGAAGAATATACAAGTAAAATATCATCTACCACCTCCTTATTATACACTACCAAATCGTAGTAGCTCATGACCGTCATTATAACTTTGAAAACAATTCCTTGATATGACGTTCAACGCACCAAAATTCATGTATACCAGCTTCTCAACACGTTCGATGGATAAAGAATTGCACATCTTCGAGCGAATGGAGCCAAATTGGATTAAAAACTATTTCTGTGAGAGCTAGGTTTCATTGCAAACCTAATTAAACCTCATGCATTTAAACCAGTCCTCTTTAATTTTGGTAATCTATTAATAGTAACCAGAATTAAAGAAAATAACTTCTGAAAAATTACCAAAAATAAAAAATAATTTTGGAAGGGATTTTTTCCACGGACTGCGCGTTTACCGAGAGATTGTAGATAAGCTGTCTAGACCTGGCGTTTTTGCAGTCTTCAGACCCATTCGACGTATTCCCAATGAGCCGAACGCCGTTTCAACCTGCTCACGAATTGAAGTATGGCATCGAGGTCATGCATATTGACCCAGCTACCAAGCGAATCGTCTCGGTTCGATGCCAGTTTTGTGTGTATTTCGGAAAGGAAGACTCTGGGGAGCCCCGAGCTCGGAAACAGACAAACAGAATCAAGAAATGGGAGTCGTTCCGTCCAGAACTATACGAAAGTCATCATAAGGGACAGCACGCTACCCATTGGTCTGCATATCAAGCACTTGATCACGATGCCAAAACGAAGTTTTTTGATAACGTTCAGCCGCACACTAACACGTTGCATTTCAATTTTGGCTCCAGAGATCAGCCTTTGTCTTTCGTCCTCCATCGCGGGGCTATCGAGGTGATTATCGGCGATGTATTTTTCAATCCGGATGATCACGGCTCTGTATCACATCAACGAGTTCTTGCACTCTTTGTGCCTGAAATTGGAAGTGACAATTCAGTTCATCACTACACTGTACGAATCAAGAATCCACTCCAATTTCAACTCGTTACAGCTCACTTATCCCACGGGCTCTCTTTCCGACAGGTGGCGGCCGTTTTGGAATCTTCTAAACTGTTGTTAGGAGTCGGCAAAATTGGGTCCATCTCCGACGGTCAAGTTTCGAATTTTGCCCGTATCTTGGTTGCTGTCAATCTCACGATCCTTAACAAGATTCTTGAATCCCCTGAAGTTCTTCGATTTTCCATTGCTCTTGATTCCTCCACACATCGTGGTGTTTCTTACTTAGCGATACGGATTCTGTTTTATTATAAGAATCTTCTCCACAATATTCATGTGGCTGCGTTACTAATGTCAGAGAGACATACTGCGGTGAATATTTATGACCTCACCGTGAAGGTTTTTAACGTTTTGTGCCCATCATAGAGAAAGAAGGCGTTAGGAATTTCTTCAGATGGCGCAAACGTCATGACTGGACGAATTGGGGGTGTGGTAACATTGTTGGAGCGTGAGTGTTTGTTTCCAATTCACAGAACATGGTGCATGCTGCACCAAATTGATCTTGTCGTTAAGGAACGAGTCAATAATCTTTTGGGGGGCGAGTTCATCTCCATTGTCAACAAAATTTCACATAGCTTACGCAAACAAGAGAATCTGATTCGCGAAATGGTAAGTAAGTGCCCCAAGATGACAACGCGTTGGCTCGCTCTTGGCTCTTGGTCGCGGTGGCAGCTACAGCATTATAAAAAAATTGAGCACTTTCTTCACCCGTCGTCGACCCGATCAAGTCAGGCCACCTGAATGGTATCGGCCAATCGTTGCCGCTGTATTTGCGCTATTTGAGACCGTCAATCGCACAATGAGGGCTTTACAGAATCTAAATCTTCTTATGACCCAGCAGAGAATCGAAATTTGCAGCATGATTGACCGCATTAAGAAGATGACAGAAGTGGAAGGTACACTGACTGATGAAGAGTTGCGATCAAAGCATGATAACGAGTTTATTGGAGACTGGACAATATCATATGAATCTATAACCGGCTTCCTCGATGACCAAGGTCTGTGGATTCATGACATTGTCGCAAATTTGTCTGAAGACAACCAATTGTTGGTGAAACGAGAGGTTGAACAATTAATCCCTGGGTTGGTACTTGGCGTCAGTCGTATATGTACGATTCGGGACTCAGAAAATTGCCCGATAGAAGACGATTTCCCTTCGTTGTTTCCAAGTTTCTTGTGCAAGTTGCGAGGCAGAGATTTCGGTGCACTACTTGCGAGATACCGAGAACGCTTCGCGGCTATTTTGCATCAAATATGCTCTGAGAAAACGGAATTGTTTAAGGCCTGCGAAAATGACAATGCGTTGCAACAGGAAATCCAGCAGAGTGGCGACCGGGACTCGTTCGAGGAACAATGGAATATTAACGCTCTTGATGGACGATTCACTTCACTTCCGTCGTTTGCTGGGGCGCTTTTTACAGTGTTTCTGAATACTTTTTCTGTTAAAATCGACTTTTCAGTCTTGGGATGGGAAAAGAATGAGAACCGAGAGTCGCTATCAAACATCTCACTCGAAGGCGTTTTGCAAGCTAAGAAGTTTGATCAGCTGCGACAGCTCAAATAAATTTAATAAACGGATTTCATTTCTTTGCTTTGTTTAGATAGCAAAACATTGATCATTATAGAACTACCAAATTTAAATAAAATAAGGTCCGTAAATATACCAAAATTAGCTTATTTTTTATTAAATTTGGTAAATACCAAAATTAAAGAGGCCTGATTTAAACCTATCTTGGCCACCATGACTTCAAGAGGTTCAAAGCATTCAGTGTTTTACACTAATGAGACAATTAAGTTGATTACACTAGTTTTAAACGAAGAGATCTCCGTTGGTTGCGCCGCGTTGGCAGCTATCACTGTTGGAAGAGTGTGTACCCATTTTGGAGTTTACACTCTTCCGTATAGTGGAAGACCATTGGCTGATGCAGATAAAACATACATTTTTTCATATGAAAGCAGTTACGAGATTTGAGTTGCATTAGTACCGAATAGTGACTTAAGTAACCATACATAATATATATCAGTTTACATTTTGCATTACGAAACAGACTCTGGACTGAATATCTGCTGGTCCTGACGCGACGTACACGCAGTTCGCTACCTTCCACTGATCCTCCCGCGCTGAAACTTGGTCAGCGGGTAAGTCTTGATCGTGTGAAGTGATTGCAATCTTTTCTGTGCATTTCTAACAGGTTATGAGCCCAAGTTGCGTCAAGTAATCCAGTGGAGTTTCTTGGTCGTTTTTGGAGTATATGTGATACATTTTATATTGTTACGTTACGTTTGGAGTTTGTGGAAAGCCCTCTGTTGATGGGGAGGCATTTGACGGACGTGACTGAAGTGTTTTGATTAAGTTTGAAATGAATGATTTTGATGGAGATGATGTGCCCTTCGTGGACGAGTTTCAAGACTTGGTGCGCGATTTGCGCAATTTTGCTGTGAATTCGGATCCGATTGATGCTGGTCGAGCGAGGACCGCAGTTCAAAACAGATCCCCTGAGCGTAAAAGGGAGGTACCAGTGCGCATTCCCCAAGATGAGTTCAGAGAGAGCCTCCGGAATTACCGTCCGTTTAGCCAGCAGATGACAATGGATGATCTGGCCGGGGACGAAGGGGTGGAAGCTGGCGCAAAGCCACGCCCGAGAACATATGATGCACCTCGCAGGGCGCCCGCTGCGGCGCAAGGTACAGGCGGTGCCCAAGTGCCCGCCGCGCAGCCAGGTGTACCGGTGCAATAAACCGGGTACAAATACCCAAGTTGTGTATAGATAAATTTTCGGGACGCGAGCTGTATCCCGGTTTGGGTGCAGGCTACCGGCAATTGGCCTACCTGTTCATGGAGGCACTCGATATTGCCGAGATGAGCTCTGGTTTTCAATGGAGTGAACGGTTGAAGGTAAATAAATTTGGCGAGCATTTGGAGGGCACCGCTGCTGAATACTATCGAACGAATGTGGCATGGTGGTGGCGGGTGCGACCGACTTTGGTCCACGTAATGGACCAGATGTATTTGGGTTTTCGAACGACCATATCGCATCATCAAGACGCCACAAGGTTCGCGATGGAGAAAGACCCAAAGCGCAGCTGGACGGAGCACTACTTATACTTAGTAGCTCTGGCTCGTGAAAGCGGGTCGAGTGAAAAGTTAATTGTTGAAAATATTGTGAAGTATGCCGCACCACGCTTCAAGATAATGCTGATGGATAGATATGACCCCATACGGGGGGATTATCTTAGTCATTCTCAAGAGTTGATCGCATGGGCTCAAGAGCTCGAGGTTGATGCGATGAAGCCGAGGACCACCCCTAAGTTGCACGTGCATGCAGCAACATCTGGTCAGGGGCGGCGCGTGTGCTACAGCTGTGGTGGCGAGGGGAACATACAAAGGTATTGCCCCAAAGGGCCGTAAGAATGGGGGTGAACGCACCCAAAAGCAAAGCCGTGGCGCAAACGAAGGGTCGTCAAAGCGTTTCGTGCTTTCGACCGTGGATAGATATTTGAATACGTGTGAAATTGGAAATGCAGATGAAGACATCTGGATCATCGATAGTGGGGCTAGTAGACACTTGGTGTCGAACGCTAGTCTGTTGGAAGATGCCAGGGATTGCAGTCCCGACGATAATTTTACCTTGCCGGACGGTGGAAAACTTCAGGCAACCAAGGTTGGGCGGCTTACGTTGCGAACGTGCAACAATAGTGAAACAGTTATTGTTTTAACTGAAGTATACTATGCGCCGCAACTAGCCAGAAACCTGATCTCGCTTGGCCGATTACGCGAAAAGGGTTGCGAAATTGTCGACGACGGCCACAAGCTGCGAGTTATGGTAAAAGGGCAAAAGTTGTTCGATTGGTGACTCACGGGTCAGTTTTTGTAGCCAGGTTGAAGGCGCAAAAAACAGATGGTATTTCGAAAGGGTTTGAAAGTGGTGATGAACAGTGTGCTGGAAGGTGTCGATTCTGACGCGCACCATGGGAGCTTGCATCACTTCCACGTGCGCCTGGGTCACCTGGCCTACGATACTGTAGAAAGTCTGGCGAAAGACCCCAGGTCAGGCATCGTACTCACGGACACGAGTAGACCGAACTTCCTGACCTGTGCTGAAGGCAAGGGCACAAGGAAAGCGCAACCAAAGGCGGACTCTGGTGCAAACGCACCGATTGATCGCATCGGGGGTGTTATATGCAGAGACCTTAAGGGTCCTATCACCCCCCGCGATAGGCGTGGAAATCTATACTTGGTCGTTTTCGTCGACCATTTTTCGAACTATGTACGCGTTTTTTCAGCGCGCACGAAGGACAAGGGCGCACGGATGTTCGGGCATTTCATTGCATGTTTCGAAAACGAGTTCTCCTGCAGGGTGCACGTGCTGCGTACCGACGGTGGCGGCGAGTACCAGAACGTTGATCTGTTCTGCAAACAGACTGGTATCCGTCGTCAGGTTACCGAAGCCGGAACCCCTGCGTCGAATGGCAAAGCGGAGCGCATGAACCGGACCATTTTCAACATGGTCCGGTGCATGATATTCGGATAAGGCGTACCATTGACGTACTGGTCGGAGGTGGCTGAGTATGCAGCATATATACTCAACCGCACTCCGACAAGGTCAAACACCGGTCGAATTTCACCTCTCGAAGTACTCACCGGCAAGCGACCGGCGGTGAATGACATTTGTGGTTTTCGAATCCCCGTGAATGGTTTGGAGGGACCCGAAGAAGAAGGCGTTATCGAAGCACGCCGAACGCGCACTTATCCTTGGAAAGAGTGACGAAACCAAGGGATATAAAGTGCTGCTACTTAAGGATAGGGTGGTCGTGGTGACCAGGCACGTCACAGCGATTGAAACGCTGAGTGCCGAGGCTAGCAACAAGATCAACAAGGTATTAGAAGGTTAATGCAGCCAAGAGCTTGAAGAGTTAGCAGAATCTCGTGCCAGGGTCACCGATTCAAATACACAGATTTTAGGACATTCAAATGATGGAATACCGGAGTCTGAAGCGACGCCCAAGCACGCGGAAACCACTGGGCAGGGTGTGAGAAAGTCACGCAGGAAGAAAAAAAGGACACCCAAGGGACGCGACTATGAAGCGTCGAAGTCTAGAAGGGCGGTTGCAAGCGACGTCGTTCCGGAAACGGTTGACAAAAATGGTGAAAATGGTGGAACCGCCCTATGCATTTATGCAGTCTGTTAAACGAATGCTGGTACGGCAAGTGCACTACCGATGCAGCCGGATCCAATGAATTAAAGGGAGGCGCATGGTGGCCATCATTCGATGATGTGGAAACGCGCCGAAATGGAGGAGATCAAGTCGATCCAAGAACTAGGCACATGGGACATCGTGCGCCGTCCCGCCGGCAAGGTACCTCTTCCGACCAAGTGGGTGTACAAGACGAAAGTCTGTGCAGATGGTTCGGTTGAGAGGTACAATGCCAGGTTAGTTGCCAGAGGCGACAAGCAAGTATTTGGAGATGATTACTTATTCACGTTTTCAACCGTTATGGAGTTGAACAACGTAAAGTTGCTCCTGGTGCTGGCTCAAGTATGGGGGGTAGCGGCACATCACGGCGATGTGCCAAGTGCCTACCCCAAAGCAAAATCTGAAGACAATGTGGAAATATACCTGCAAGTGCCGCAAGGTATGGAAATTACAGACGAAAAATTGCGTGATTATGGTGTGCAATCACCAAAAGAGCTTGCGCTCAAGCTAAGGCGAAACCTATATGGTTTGAAGCAGGCTGGACGCCTGTGGCATCAGTTTGATTTTCTGAAGTGTGTCACGGACACATGCATTTTTGTAAAGCATGTGGGAAATGAAACAGCTGTAGTCGGAGCGTACGTTGACGATCTCCTGGTCACCGGTACCAGCGATCAAATAGTTGATGAATTTTTCGACGACATGCAAGTGCTCGAGTTAAAGGATTTGGGTTGTGTTACCAAGTTTCTCGGTATTCGAGTCGCAGGGGATCCGAGAAATGGATATACTTTGGATCAAGAAGCGACGATTAAGGAAATCCTGGTTTCACACAAACTGGAAAAGATAAACCCAGCACGCACTCCGGTGCTGGTACTTGATGAAAGCAAAGAGTTTTCAAGAGCAATTGCCGTTGCAACCACGGGGCAACATGCCCAGTATCAAGAACTTCCAATCGCTGGTGGGCAGCCTGCTGTGGGTCTCGAGGTGCACACGTCCTGACATTTTGTTCGCTGTGCACCGCGCCACCAGAAAGACCCATGCACCCACCTTAGGCGATTACAAGATTGCTAAAAGGATCCTCAAGTACCTTAAGGGAACGAGTGACCTGAAACTGGTTTTGAAGCATGACGAAGATCTGCCGATGCCGCTGCGCATAATGGTATACAGTGATGAAGATTTTGCGGCCGATAAGGCGGATCGAAAGAGTCTTTCGGCGATGGTGCTCTTCGTAAATGGTATGCTTGTGAGTTGGGCCTGCAAGAAGCAGACAGCGGTGGCATTATCGACCGCCGAAGCGGAATTTGCTGCTGCTGCTGTAGCTGGCAAGGAGGCGCTTGGCTTGCGGGAGCTACTTGCGGAAATTGGCATGCATTCGAAGACACCGTTAGTGTTCAAGATGGACAACCAAGCTGCCATTAAACAATTGGAAGATGAGTCGAGCGCTGCTAGCACGAAGCACGTCGACATCAAGCTTAAATTCTTGAAAGACTTTACGAGGAAGGGCATTGTTTCAGCTAGTCACGTGCCAAGTGTGGATATGCTGGCCGATCTACTGACCAAGGACCTCAATGCGACAAGGATTCAAGTGTTGCGTGCAGCGCTATGGCTACAGTGACGATGGTGCAGCCTCCGGTCTTCCAGGAGGAGTGTTGGAAGAGTGTGTACCCATTTTGGAGTTTACACTATTCCGTATAGTGGAAGCCCATTGGCTGATGCAGGTAAGACATACATTTTTTCATATGAAAGCAGTTACGAGATTTAAGTTGCATTAGGACCGAATAGTGACTTAAGTAACCATACATAATATATATCAGTTTACATTTTGCATTACGAAACAGACTCTGGACTGAATATCTGCTGGTCCTGACGCGACGTGCACGCAGTTCGCTACCTTCCACTGATCCTCCCGCGCTGAAAACTTCGTCAGCTGGTGAGTCTTGATCGTGTGAAGTGATTGCAATCTTTTCTGTGCATTTCTAACAATCACGGCATCGGATGCAGCCGCACACAGTATTTTGTACAACTCGTAAATTATCATCATCTGAACTTTCTTCGATGCACTCTATAATGAGCAGATTAGGTAAAATAATCTATGTCAACCGGACATCAGCTTAGGGATAGATCGGGTGAAGACGATCGGATCTAAGACTATCGTTCCTCAACCGGGCCCTTAGGATAAATGCATATGATTTATAGAGCATATCCCGCTTGGAAGGTGTAAATCATGTCAAACGATACCGATCTCTTAACTCTTGGTACCATAAGGATTACAAAATAAAAACTGGAGTATTCAGCCCACACCAACACGAATGATTGGTATAAGGATAATGATTTTGACCTAAACTATTCACAAAACCAGATCGATCAAGTTTAGTGGCTAATCTGGTTAATTTAAGTTGCATATCGGATGGAAGTAAGAAGTAATGGACACCGCTGTGAGCTATTACACAGCGAACTATGTAGATCACAGATATTTTGTTGTACCGAAGACGATCAAATTTATTTGGCATGTAACATTAACGAATCACGTAGCGAGATATTGGAGATATAAATCTTTTGATAGGCTACGAAGTGTACATTGTGATAATGTTTCTTACGTTTTATATTTTAAATATCAGTGTGTGTTTTACACCTTACGTAAAAGAGTCAACGCACCACGCCTCGCTGAGCATCATTTTAGGAAATGGATGGTTAAATATGCTCCCTCCCTTTCATTCTTTCCTGGACAAGAAAAGCACAGTCGCACTTCGGCCTGCCGAAAGTCCCGCGGCATGTGGGGTCGTCAACTTAAGAAATACGTTTTTTTTTAGTTGGAAACCGAACGGACCAATATCGAGGAGGTACCCCGTTTGTTCAGCGTTTTGATCAGGCTGGTCAGCAACATACTGACATACCAGGTCACCACAATCATCACCATAATCTCGAGTAGCATTACATTCCATCTCTATAACATCCCCACCACGTGTATCCGTGAGTATGGGCTGTTATGCTCTCTCGGTGGATTGTATAGGTAGCCTGGTAAGGAAGGTAATAAATTTAGATACTGGGAGCGGGCAGCAAAATTACACCTGAATAAAGTCGCTGGCCCAAAAAAACGATCGATCAAATCAACCAATATAGGAGAGAACTACTCCAGTCCACTGTAAATCGCACAAAAGCAGTTTCCAAAATATTTCCTTCCCTCTCAAGGTAATGATACCGTGTTCCAAACACGGACGAGTTGATTGAGAATGGTTTTCCAAGATTTACCGTCGAGGTTCTTCCTGGCAGGAAATACCCGGGATCAAACCAGAATTTCTTTGGACGAAACCGATTGCGCGTGCTTGACTGATTTATTTTTTAATCCCTTGAATTCAGTGTATCCAATGTGCACCCCGACAACTGGTGTAATAGTCTTAAAAATTTATATCTTTAAATTCTTGTGATATATATCGGTTGATATAACGTTCCGTAGAACAGCCTTGCGACATAACTACAATTTATCCTGAACGTCCAGGTAATGATCTTTTTGGATTCTTTGATTTGAATTCTTGGCCATTTTCCTTTGTACTTTCTCGCTCGGGCAGCCAGCCGTAAGTGCTTAATTTACGTTAACTTTCCTTCACATAGCTCTTTCGAATACGGTACCTTATTGGATACCCGCAACCACATATGCCATCCGTACGGTAGCTACATTATCTCTTTTACTCCCCTTTGTACAATTCGTGCCGCAGTTGTATGTAGAATCTTAGTTTCCGGTGCTCCGATGTCCGTTCAGATTTTTCACCAATCGTGTCGTCAGAGCAGCATTTCAGTTAATTGTAATCTTCACTTGGTGGGTGATGACGAAAGTTGACCGATTGGTTTTTAGCGTGTTTCACCACAGCCACCCTTGAATCTTGCGTAGGAAAATAAACTTGAAGTACTTTTTCTCTATGCAAGATCTTAAACTACCTGGTCTGAACACTTTGATCAGGTAGGATCTGTAGCAGAGGCAAGCTAGCAAGCGACGATCGTCGGTCGTGGAGGTTTCAGCTAAGCTGTGCTTAAGCTTGAAAATTGGAAACTGTATTATTTAAAGTTGCTTAAGTGTTCAGTCCTACTGATATGCAAATTAAAAGTAACCGTCAATGTATACCTAAATATATACTCCCTTATCAGCCAATGGGCTTTCACCAACTTCTAAGGGCGCAAAACACAAAATGGGTACACGAAATTCCAACAATAGCGCATTCGCTACCAGAATTAATCTTTCGGTTGCATGTATTAACCTTTACGTTTTATTCCGGAATGAATGACAACGATCTTGCCATTCTTTGGAAAACGCATGCTCATTATAAACCACAAAGGATATAGATAGATCTTATATTAAGCTAATGCGTTCTTCATTGCAAGAATTTCCCTGTCGCAGGATAGTTGCGCTCCGCTGGAGGAATCTGACGGAATTGGTTCCATATTCCGTGATCTTGGTCATCTTGATCGCATTTCACCAGTAAAACCCAATTGCAAAATCGCTCGCGTCGGAAACTGTAGCCGGTGTGTATACGCACGGTGCGGCTAGCGCACAGAGGAAGGCTTTCCTTAAAGCGGCGTTCGCCGCTACTTAGCCGATACGCTCTTATTAAGAGCTTAGTAGGAGAGAGCTCTCCTACTCGGGGCCAAGATTCCCGGGTTAGTTTACTCTAGCCTGTACTAGTGCCATAACGGCAAGGCTCCCTTACAAAGGGTGTAGCTAAGGGGAGGGCTCCCCTTACGCTACGGCACTCACTACACGCACGACCGGTCGAGGTCGTGCGTCTGTACTACGGAATGGAAAGTAAACTGAATATATATTTAATATGTAATGATTTAAACTAATATAAACTAGTTGTAACACTAAGTAGAATATTACTAATTCGTACCTAGCAAAATGTAGTGTACACACCTGTGTACTGACACGTGGATGGCTGACACCACCACACCAAGGGCCCCTGCCCTGATTGGTTAAAATAACCAAAGGTTCGAAACCTTTCAACCCGGCCAATACTGGCCTCAACCGTGATGTACCAATGTCCACCAACACTCAGTGTTACCCGAATGTAACCCCGTTACATCCTCCCCCATCAAGACTATTGCTTACGTAATAATCAAAATTTTGTTGGAGAACTCCAACGCCAGTTCCCCTGGCCATCCATATGTACACCTCTAGTGGCGCTATGGCGTCTCCTCTAGAAGAGGTAGAATACTCCGAAAACTCGGACGTGGATGCCTTTGGGGATACCTCCCCAATGGTGAGCCGCTCCGACAGCGCCGAACGGCGTTGTAGGCAGCCTAATTCCTTCCCCACAAGAGAGGAAAATGCACTAACCAGTGCGGCACCCCTTCCTGTATCGGATGATACATCCGAATCGCCAAAGGCGATCATCACTAATAAGCTGGACGCAGCCCAAGACTCACAGCTTGCCGCACAGGCACTAAGGGCTGCGTTGCGCGCCCCCAAACGCCCGTCAAGGGCGGCTTATAATTTCGATGGTCCCCGTGACCTTCCAAAATGGGCCAGGCGTTTGGTAAGGACTAGTCTAGCGTCCTATACCCCTGGCCCCGCGGCTGAACAGCCGTACCAACGCGAACGCCGTGAGAAACTCCGGCAACAACTGCTTACACAAAAGCAGTTCACTAGCGCCTCGTACCGAGAGCGCTTAAACAGTCAGGCACAAGGTGCCCGTGTTGAGAACCTCCGCGAGGTTCCTTTCGTTCTTTCTCCGGGAGAAATTGCCGATGACGCAGAGAAGAAGTTCCGCGCTTGGGCGGAAGGGGAGAAGCTTCTCCCCAGCTTCGATGAGCTGCATGACAGCTATTCCCGTCGAGACATTTGGGTGGAGAGGGTGTTGCGCCTTACATTTGACAAATCTAAGGCGATGGAGCAACTACGTGCTCCGTATCGCACGCGCTACGCCAGCGCCCCTGTCTCCACCCTGGTGTCCGGAGACAGTGTGGTCGCCACATCTGCCTCCGGCCAACTCCCACTTATTGGGAGTGAAGAGGCTTCTCATGCCCCTCTGGTCGTTGACCTACAGCGGGATTCTCCCGCTCAAAAGCGTCAACGACGTCGCGGCAATCCTGCCGTAGGGGAGTCTCGAACTCCCACGAACTCTGTGAGTGTGGATAACCTCTCCACTTCACCAGATACTGGGTTTGACGCCGATGATGGCGCCGCGCCATCAGCCGCTCCACATGAAAGTTTGGAGTACTCTCCGCATCGAGCATTGGAGGAGGAGGTCGCACAATTGCGACGTGAGATTCGTGCGCGCTGTGATCGACACAGCCTTCGCATCCATGATCTCCACGAGGGGATCCGCGATGAGCAGGATGCCACTGATCGCTTCGAGAGGCGGCTTGCCTCTCTCGAGACGACCGTTGCGGAGCTTCGTGGTCGCATTTTAGCCCTTTCGGGCTTCCTTCGCCCTGCGGTGCCTTACGGCTATCCGCCTTTCCACCCTCCTCCAGGAGGGGCCCCGCCTCCGGGTCCTGGTATGGCTTAAGCATACCGACATAAAAGGTTGGATGCGTACGCATCGCCTTCGGGATGTCTAAGGTGTATGACAAGCCCTTTCGGGCTAACACCTTAAAGGGGCCCACAAACCTGGGGCGCAGTTTATTGCGCAACACATTTGAAACTGCATGTGTAGGAAGATTTTTAGCGTTTAATAAAACACTTTCTCCTAATCTGTATACCTTTTTGTTACGCCGGCCCTTGCGGTCATCCTGCTCCTTCTGCTTGTCTTGGATTTCCTCCATGTCATCGCAGACGTGTCGTAAGACACTAAGGCGCGTCGATAAGAACTAATCGATGTGCTTTCGCACAGATACAGGGCTGACACCAGGGAATCCTCCCCCCTCAAGCCCTGGGCCACGCACACGTGGCGTTAACGGAACCCTCGGATTCACCAATCCGTTCACGTAAAACGGGGTAAACCCCGTAGATGCATGGACCGAATTGTTGATAGCAAATTCAGCCATATGAAGCATCTCACTCCAACTCTTTGGAGAATCCGGACATAAACGACGGAGAATATCTTCCACAACGCGATTAACGCGTTCCGTCTGTCCGTCCGTCTGCGGATGATCCGCAGTGGACATGAGGAGCTTGGTGCCCAGCACCTTAAACAACGCTCCCCAAAACTTTCCCGTAAAACGGGATCCCGATCCGAAACAACAGAATCGGGTAGACCATGCTGTTGAAAGACACGGTCTAGGAACACTTTTGCTGTTCCTTGTCCATCAATGGACTCTGGTACCGCCGCCAGGTGAGCCACATTGCTCAAACGGTCTACAAAGACCAATATGCCGGTGTTCTTGGCCTTATCCTTCAGAAAACCGAAGATAAAATCCATACTAATAGATTTCCAACACTCCGTTGGAACGGATAAGCTCGCCAAAGGCGAAGCTGAACTTGCAGAGAGTTTAACCCTCTGACACGTTTCACAGGTTCGTATATACTAACCGACCCGCTTATACATGTTGGGCCACCAATACAAAGCGCTTAAAGCGCTGTAGGTCTTATCCCGACCTAAATGACCCCCGGTAGGGGCGTCATGTGCCTCAAAGAGGACTCTATACTTCAGTTCCTCATCATGAGGAACAACCACCCGCGGGGTGTCCTCCTCGCTCGTGCTATAATATAGCAAACCGTCACAGTACCTTTAACGGTGTAAACAAGATTTAGCTCGACTTGACAGGATAGGATCAGACAAGCCAAGTCCCTTTTCACCCAACGCGCTGATAAGCGCCGTACATTGTGGGTTTTTCCCATACGCCTGGCGTATGAGATCCACCACAGACGAGGTGATGAATGTCGCGTGAGCGAGCTCGTAATCGGGACGATGCGACAACGCGTCTGCAAGCACGATCTGCTTGCCAGGTTTATACTTAACCTCAAAGTTGTACTCCGCAAAGAAGGAGAGCCAACGGGCCATCCGTTGCGATATATGAGACGACTTTGTCGCTGTCCGTAAAGTCGCGTGGTCAGTATAAACCACGAACGGCTTCGAGCCGAGTAGGTGAACCCTTAATTTGACAAGAGCATACTTCATTGCAAGTAGCTCCTTGTCATGAACAGGATAATTCCGTTCCGCAGCTTTAAGCTGAATCGACTCAAACGCAATCACGCGTTCTCATCCCGCGTCGTCTGCTTGTAACAAAGCACATCCGATTGCGAAATCGGAGGCGTCGCAGACGACGCTAAAAGGTTTACCAGAGTCTGGGAGAGCAAGAACGGGAGCTTTCAACAAGCTCCCCTTAACCGCTTCAAAAGCGTTTTGGTGTTTGGTTTCCCAACACCAGTCAACATCCTTCTTAAGAAGGTCCGTCAGTGGCTTCGCCATTTCAGCGTAGTTCTCGCTGTATTTGTGGAGATAATTGGCTAATCCAAGCCACTTCCATAAATCGCTAAGTTTTACAGGCGAAGGCCACTCCACAATGGCTTTCACCTTCGCGGGATCCGCCCGCACTCCATCCTTACCGATGAAGCATCCGAGGAAAGGAATTTCCTCAGCACCAAAAATACATTTGGATGCGTTTGCATAGAGTTTATGCTCTCGCATACATTTGATCACAGCTCGAAGATGTATAAGGTGCGTCTGAACATCAGACGAGTCGCCTTCCGCGCGACTATGAACGAATATACCGTCGAAGTACGTCTGAGCGTACTTTCTATGAGGGAGGAAGAGTTGAGTCACCAAGCGATTGAAAGTCTCTGGCGCATTGAAAGCCCCTGTGGCATAACAAGCCACTCCCGCAGCATGCCACTAGGAGTGCTTACCGCTGTAAGCGGAATATCGGATGCTAGCATGAGCACCTGATAATACCCATCCACCACATCTAAGGCACTGTACACCGTACAGCCCGCCATATTGTTCTGGAGGACATCCTTCCGAGGAATCGGAGCTTGCATGGGTACAGTAGCTGCATTCAGCTTGTTGTACGCATGCACAATGCGCCACTTCCCCTTCGGTTTACGAACGCAAAAGGTGGGAGATGAATGGGGAGACTTGCTCTCCCGTACCATCCCTGCCTCTTCTTTCCCCTTGAAGAATGCGTCGATGACGTCGCATTGTTCCTTGGGGAGTGCCACTGCCTAGTGACGCAGTATTTGGTTCCGGGAACCAAATCAATTTCATGTTGGACTCCCCGATCCGGTGGTAACCCCATCGGTGGGTTGTCACTAATGACATCTCCAATTCCTTTAATAAGGAATGGTAAGGGTCCTCAGGATCCGCGAGGATCTTGAGGCCGCTTCGGGCATTTAATGCCTGTTTGGTTTTCACCAAAACTGACTCATAAACGTAAAACACCGTGAGCTGCTGGATGTTGTGGACCAATTTATATATTTACTTATGCCTAAGAACGCAAAATTAAGAGTGTTTATTAAATGGGTGGTCTAGAGGATAATAGTATAGTAACTAACTAATTAATATAATAATATCAAGTCTTTAACTAGCTGTACTATTAGTTAACCTGAAAGATTCGGTATTTATACCGAATCGACTTTTCCTTCGTAGATTATAATAACTTATAATCTCTTATTTAAATTTCATACAACGCGTCTGAAATTAAACTGTGATATTCTAACTTGTCCATCGTGGATGAGGAGTTCAACTCCTCTTCCGGACGCAACACGACTACCTCGTCGATTTCATCTGCTTTCAAAGCAGTCTCAAACTCGTTGAAGGACATCTCCTCCAACGACAACAGTTCGTCTACCCCAGGCAACCGTTCCAGGCTTATGCCTTCTGTGACAACACCTGTCACACTATTCAGCATCCTGTAGGACTGCTGACTACTGACCTCGGGACTCATCCCGAGACCCAGATGGGGGGAGTCAATTGCCCCATCTACTGGAAGCGCCACGCGCCTATCCACAGAGGTCTCTACCTCTACCACCGGTGACTCGCCGGTCTCGCCTATAACGGCGTAATCGGAATCATTTCCGACGTACGAAAGAGCCGAGCTCCGGGTCTCTCCGCTTGGAAGCGACTCGCGCTTAACCACAGGGTTCTCCACCCCTACTACTGGAGTCGCAACTTTCTCGCCGAACACGGCGTGGTCGGAATCAGTTCCGACCTGTAGAAGAGACAAACTACGGGTCTATTCTCTAGGAATCGCCTCGCGCTTAATCTCAGAGGAATCCACCTCTACCACTGGCGCCTGACCAGTCTCGCCTATATCGGCGTGGGGATTAACCGCCGAATCCCCCTCGTTAAGGAACACTTCCTTGACCTCATTGGGACTGATCATTTCAGACATCCCAATCTCTGGCATCTCACGACAGAATCGCTTTTGCGATCGAGCAAAGGTGGGTTCATGACTCGCCAATGCTTCACCCGATCGCGGGTGCGTTGAGCCAATTGACTTAGACTTCCAGTCTACCCATGCATGGCAAGTGGCGTTCCAGCCACTTCATGCCCAGAATGAGGTCATACTTCGAGTACAAATCCAGGACTGGGCAACGTTCTAAGCTGTCAAAGTCTGCAAACTTCAGCTTAAGGTCAATCGAGACCTTGGGTACAGAAACCTGTACGCCCGTTTCTAGACCGACCGTGACAACGTCACGATAACGTGCCTCTAGGGCCTCGGCATACAGCCGACTCTTCTCCACAGAAGTTCGTCTGACATAATTGTCAGACGCTCCAGAGTCTATCAAGACCCTCCAAGTCTTATCAAAGCCTTTCACGTCCTCAAGGACTACCAGAAACCCTGGCTGGTACACCAACTCGGTGCTAGAAAGCACCACTTACCTCGGGGTTTTGTGCTGTCGTCCCTTACCCTGGGGATTAACAGCACTGGGGGGTCCCCCAGCAGGGCGCCCCGCACCTACTGTGAGCCGTCGTTTCCCGACGGCTTGGGCGAGGGTCTTTTTGCCGCACTCGACCCCTTCCAGCGACTATCTCGATGGGGATTTTGTGGACATCTGTTCCGCAGATGATCCACGCTTCCACACAGGAAGCACCTTAGCGGCCCTTGCCGCTGCAACATAGCTAAGAGCTCCGCCTTGAAGCTCTGAGAAAAAGAGTCAGAGTGACTATTAGCGGAAGGTTTCCCCTCCACTTCGACCTGAATCAGGTCCATGGGTTCAGGACCCACCTTAGAGGAGCGAAAGTTCCTATCGGTGTTAAACGCCATCTTAAACACCTCCCCCAGAGAGTGGTCGGCATCGGAAAAGCTCCGACCGTGCTGGCCGTTTTCTAAGGCCTCCCATAAACACGGGAATGGACACTTCGTCCCCGTACGCTTTCGCGTACATCCCTGCCAACATGGTCTTAAGTTCTTGGATGTACGTTTCCAAGTCCCTACTGCCATGACGGCACCTTAGGAACGCCAGCTGATTCTAGAAAACCAGATCAGGCGTTGCATACATGTCCATAAGCTTTCGCTTAAGGACTCCCCGTTCGGGAACACGGTCGTGACCGAATCTTGACTCGTAAACGCCCATGTACGGGCTTTGCCCGTAAGATAGGTCAGTGCAAGTCCCACTTTCAGGTGATCCTCGATCACGTTCGCGGTGGCGAATGCGGTTGAAACCTCTCGAAGCCACACATAAAGGTTTTCACCTTCCTCACCGGTGGATTACTTTATCTTAAAGGAAATCGGAGGGCGCACCCCCGTAGACGCGGGATAACTCCCGCGAAGACTCGCCCCATGGGCGATAAGGGCATTCACCCTTTCACGCACGGCATCGAAGCCCTGCTCCACTAGATGGCGCATGCCATCCTCACCCAATATGGGTAACAGCCTTTTAAAGGCTTCCTGTTGGACGGGGGTTAGCTTACCCCAATCGTCCTGATCCTTTCCTTGCAGAGGGTGTTGATCACCAACACAGGTGTTGGACTGACTACAAGTGCTACCAGATGTAGCCGGTGCGTAAACGCACGGTGGGGCTAGCGCAAAGAGGAAGACTTTCCTTTAAGCGGCGTTCGCCGCTAGTTAGCCGATACGCCCTTGTATAAGGGCTTAGCAAGAGATCACTCTCTTGCTCGGGGCCAAGATTCCCGGGGTGGTTTACAGTTAGCTTTCGCTACCCCTTGTAACAAGGCTTTCCTTCTAAAAGGAGGTAGCGTAAGGGAGAACTACCTTACGCTACAATACTCACTGCGCGCGCGACCGGACGTGGTCGCGCGCCTAGCAGGCTTAAGTATTTTTGTAAACTGAATGTATATTTAATATAT
Organism: Peronosclerospora sorghi; assembly: GCA_026184515.1. Taxonomy (NCBI): domain Eukaryota; phylum Oomycota; class Peronosporomycetes; order Peronosporales; family Peronosporaceae; genus Peronosclerospora; species Peronosclerospora sorghi. Next base: position 21,817,219 of record CM047580.1, read on the forward strand.
AATTAGCCTAAATTAATTTAAACTAATGTAAACTATATGTAATACTAAGTAGAACTTACTAAATTCGTACCTAGCTAAAATGTAGTGTACACCACCTGTGTACCAACACGTGGCTGGCTGCCACGCCACCACCAAGGGCTCCTTCCCTGATTGGTTAAAATAACCAATGGTCCAAAACCTTTCGGACCGGTCAATACAGACCCCAACCGTTGTGTACTCACGTACAGCACCTACTAAATGTGACCCGAATGTAACCCTGTTACAATTGGAAGATGAGGCCCTTAAAAAAACCTAGCTCGCTGAAAAAGCTAACATTTGTCCTAGCAAAATGTTCTTGAACATGAAGGATAAGTACTCAAAGTTCGACGATAACGTAAGTATTGGCGAATGTTGTTTTTGGTCGAACTGGATATTATGCTCATGTATGGAAAATGTCAGGGATTGCCGACACACGATGCCGCCAGTGAGCCGTTGAGCAAGGGTCAGATGAAAAAGTTGGCTAAAGAGCAAGTTAAGCAAAAGGCACTGTACGAGTAATACACAATAGAAACTAGATGTACTGGTTTTGCTATTTGATAGCGAGTTGAATAGTGTTGTAGTTGTGCATGTCAAGTCAAAACAATCCGCTGCAGGATAAATTTGCGCAGTCAAATTTCATATTGAGATTTGTCACATTATGAAGCCACAAACAAGAATGTGCATCAAAACCCCCAACGGAAAACTATTATAAAGGTAGATAGATGTAAAGCGCTATTTTAACCAATAGATACTATTAGTAGCAATATTAATCTCTATTAGTCGAAAGTCACGTGGGGGGTGCCCCTAGGGTGGAGGGGGTGCGGGTAGGGCGACCCTTTATATATTGTCTAATTTATTATAGGTAAAATTTGTAATAAATATTGACTAAACTTTTAATATTTTCATAAATAATACTCTCAGGTGCAATGAGGTTGGGTTACCGGATCAATTTTTATTATTGAGTGGGAAAGCACACAATATCGGTATAAACAAATATGAATGTGTTTCACAAATATACCTTTTATTAAATAAAGCTCAGTATTTGCTACTACTTATTTTAGACCTACACTAATTGAGACTTAGGAAGAATAAAGACTAATATATTATGAATGATTTATATTCGCTAAGTAAAATTATATCTAAGAAAAATATTATAAATACATATTGATTTGCTCATTTATTATAAACCGAATCCCTTTTGGATACGGTTAAGTGAACCAAATACAATTACAAATGAATATAAGAATTCATAATCCAAAATTACTTTTCAAACAACAAGTTTCCAATTACAAAATGGTACTCAACTTAAATAGCGTTAGTTCTTATGTAATTAGGTTACATTATGACATGCGTCCATTGTTTTATACCGACACATAAAATAACTTAGTGAGATAGCGTCGTTAAACTTTGTAGAAGTAATGCATAACGAAGTATGTTGTCGGTCCGGTGAGCGACAGGTGCTACAGTGACTATGCCAAAGCACGTGAAACGAACACGATTTAAGCTAAACGAACTGTAATTTGAGTACGAATTTTCATCGTATTCGAGCGTTCGTTGTTTCCTTTTTTTTACCTTGGGCATCCCCTAAATGACCAAGGATAAATCGCTGATCGATTGACAGCTTTTCGTTGCGTGCAGCAAAACCACAGGAAATGATCATCCTGTCATTAATTTAAGTGTATATGTGGGTATACTCACTTATGCGACGTTCAGATCGAACACATCTGCATCATAATGGAACGGTTGATATACACGTACAAATATCCACGTTACAAGCACGTGATATCGGCAAAAGTGCATTCGCGGTGATAAAAAACAAAATAAGCGCTTTGAAGCGCAAAGATGGAAGTCGCTTAAAAAAACTAGATCCCCCTTTTTGATGCTGCATTGGGATACGCTGACGTATTCGCAGAAGCAATTCCATGCGAGCCCCCGAAAGATTAGGGACTTGACATGGGATAGATCTCGTGCCAGGCACGAAGTATTGTCACGCATTAATGGCCTCTACCGCTGATCAAGTGAAACTAATCGACGAGTTCCTGGAACCTCGTCGTAAAGCAGACCATGTAGCAGGTGCGAACACGCACGGTGCGGCTAGCGCACAGAGGAAGACTTTCCTAAAGCGGCGATACGCCGCTACTTAGTCGATACGCCCTTATAAAAGGGCTTAGTAAGAGATCGCTTTCTTACTCGGGGCCATGATTTCCCTTGGTTTACTAGTTAGTATACACTAACGACTTGATACAAGTCTCCCTTAATAAGGGGGTAGTTAAGGTAAGGTATTCCCTTTCACTACAACACTCACTGCGCGCGCGACCGGTCGAGGTCGTGCGCCTAGCAGTCTTTAGAGTGAAATGTAAAATGAATGTATATTTAATATATAATTAGCCTAAATTAATAAAACTAATGTAACTATATGTAATACTAAGTAGAACTTACTAAATTCGTACCTAGCCGAAATATAATGTACACCACCTGTGTACCAACACGTGACAGGCTGCCACGCCTCCACCAAGGGCTCCTTCCCTGATTGGTTAAAATATCCAATAGGTCCAAACCTTTCGAACCGGTCAATACTGACCTCAACCGTCGTGTACTTACGTACGCAACATAACCAAATGTAACCAAATGTAACCCTGTTACATCCTCCCCCATCAAGACTATTGCTTACGCAATAATCAATTATAGTTGGAGAACTCCAACTGCCTGAAATTCCGGCTTACCATGAGCAACTTTAGTGGTGATGAGGATTCCCCTCGAGAAGAGGGTGGAGACTATTCCGATAACTCGGAGGTAGATGCCCTTGGGGATATCTCCCCAAAGGCTGACCGCTCCGACAACGCCGAACGGCGATGTCGGCAGTCCAATACGTTCCCCACTCGTGGAGAGAATGCACTAACGCGTGCGCCACCTCTACCAACTGCGGATGATGCATCCGGGTCGCCGAAGGCGATCGTCACCAATGCTAGACACGGCTCTGGAAGCCCGACCTGCCATACTGGCACGGAAGGGTCCTCGTGACCCTCAAAAGAAGGCTAAAAACGAGGTGAAGAGGGGATTATCCTCCCATATCCCTGTCCCCGCGGCTGTACTGCCGCGTGAACTCGCGCGGCGGAGACAACTCCGGTCAAAACTGTTAACACCGAAGCAGTTCACTGTCAACTCGTATCGAGCGCGCCTCGGGAAACAGGCACGGGGTGTCGTTGTTGAGACCCTCCGCGAGGTTCCCTTCGTTCTCCTACGAGGCGAAGATGTCGAGGAGGCAGAGCGTACATTCCGTGCTTGGGCGGAAGGGGAGAAACGACTCCCTAACTTTGACGAGCTGTACAACAGCTATTCCGAACCTTACGTTCGGATAGAGAGGGCGTTGCGCTTGGCATTTGCCCAAGCCAAAGCGCTGGGGAAATTACCTTCCCCTTATGGCACGCGCCCTTCTAGCGCTCCTGCCCTCGGTGTGGTGCCGGGGAGCAATGCAAACTCTGCATCTGCCTCCGGCAAACTCCCAGTTACCGGGAGTGAAGGGGCTTCTTCCGCTCCTTTGGTCGTTGACTCGCAGCGGGGTTCTCCCGCTCGAAAGCGTCAACGACGTCACGGCAATCCTACCGCAGGGGAGTCTCGGATTCACAAGAACTCTGTAAATGTGGATAACCTTTTCACTTTACCAGATATTGGGTCTCACCCCGATGATGGCGTCGCGACATCAAGCGCTCCACATGGTAATGTGGAATACCCTCCGTATCGAGAACTGGAGGAGGAGGTCGCGCAATTGCGACGTGAATTCCACGAGCGCTGTGATCGACACAGCCGTCGCATCCAGGATGTCCAAGAGGGACTCCGCGACGAGGGGAGTGCGAATGACCGCATCGAGAAGCGGCTTGCCTCTCTCGAGTCTGTCGTTGCGGAGTTTCATGGTCGCATTTCGACCCTGTCGGCGCTATTCCGACCTGTTGTGCCTTTCGGCTATTCGGCTTCCCAGCCTCCTCCAAGAGGGGACCCGCCTCCGGGTTCTGGTATGGCTTAGCATACCCACATAGAAGGTTGGATGCGTACGCATCGCCTTCAGGATATCCAAGGTATATGCCAGACCCTTTCGGGCTAGCACCTTGAAAGGCCCCACAAACCTGGGTCGCAGTTTGTTCCGTAACACGTTAGAAACTGCATGTGTAGGAAGGTTTCTAGCGTTTAATAAAACCCTTTCACCTACTTTATACGCCATTTTGTTACGCCGACCCTTGCGGTCGGCCTTTCCTTTGGCTTGTCTTGGCTTTCCGCCATGGCGTCGCAAACGTGTCGTAAGACACTAAGGCGCGTCGATAAAAACTTATCGCTGTGCTTACGCACAGATACAAGGCTTACATCAGGGAATCCTCCCCCCTCAAGCCCTGGGCCACACACACGTGG